>CM021765.1:90825151-91151693 GCA_011076525.1 Nettapus auritus
AGGAAGGAAGGAAGGAAGGAAGGAAGGAAGGAAGGAAGGAAGGAAGGGAGGGAGGTGTCTTGCTGTCTTCAGACTGCTGTAGAAGTTGATTTCTTCCACTCCAGTCCAATCAGCTCAACAGCACTGCAACCTCTATCTGAAAGGTGACAGTGTTGTGGTTTAACCCGGCCGGCAGCTAAACACCACACAGCCGTTCGCTCACCCTCCCCCCTCCCTCTCTGGGATGGGGGAGAGAAACGGAAAGTAAAACAAGAGTTGAGATAGAGACAGTATTAAGATAGGAAACAATAATAATAATAATAACAGTAATAATAATAATAGTGTGTATGAAACAAGTGATGCACAATGCAATTGCTCACCACCCGTTGACCGATGCCCAGTCTATCCCGAGCAGCCGGCCCCCCCAACCCGGCTAGCCACCCCTATATATTGTTTAGCATGACGTCAGATGGTATGGAATACTCCTTTGGCCAGTTTGGGTCAGCTGTCCTGGGTCTGTCCCCTCCCAGTTGTTGCTGTACCCCGAGCCTGCCTGCTGGCAGGACAGAGCGAGGAGCTGAAAAGTCCTTGGCTTGGTACAAGCACTGCTCTGCAACAACCAAAACATCGGCATGTTATCAGCATTCTTCCCATCCTAATCCAAAACACAGCATTCCACCAGCTACTAGGAGGAAACTGTCCCAACTGAAACCAGGACAGACAGCCATAAAATGAAACTGCGAGTCCCCTCTATATAGGGTTGTCATGGGTGTTGGCATATGTGTGGTGGGTGGCTTCTTCCTTAGAGCCGGAAGACTGTCACTTAAAAGAAAAGAAAGGGAAGAATGAACATAGGAATATTCAATCATGTGCATAAAATCTGGCAGCACTAAAAGAATTCCAGTTCATTTGAAGGCTTCGAGAAAAAAGCAGCAATAAATGTTCAGCTTTCTGGAATAAAAGAATAGCAGTCAAAGTAGGACTTGTGTTGCTAAGAAAAACTGTATAACTCACTGATATAGAAATGAATGGGATATATTTGGTCACGAATATTTAGACTCACTCTTTCACTTCTGGTTATTATTAAACATGATGGTCTTGTCTTGTCAGAAAGTGCCTGAACATTGTCAGATGCTCATTGTCAGGTGTGAGTCACTTTATAGTGCTCCTTTTCTTCATGCAGTTTCCCTGTGAATTGTCTATTGGATGACAGCAATGCTGGGACACCGGGCTAGATGAAGGTCTGGTCTGACCTCCTGTGGCATTTCTCCTGAAATTCTGAGGGCAAATCTGTGTGGCGTTCTGAGGGCATAAAAAAGCTGTGTGGCAGCATATATTCACTGTGGCACACGCCATGCTAAAGCAGGTGCCCAGGGGCTGGGAGATAGCTGCCCTTCAGCTCTCAGAGTCTGAACAGACAAAATGTCAGCCCCGAAGACCATCTAGACACCTCGTTAGACAAACAGACCCTTATCGCAGAGGCAAAGTTATTAGTTGTTCCCCTGTCCATCCTTGAGGGAGCACGGCTATAGCCCACTGCGTTCTGCGTGAGCCCAAGTCCCACGGAGCCTCGCCTGTCTGCTTAGCTGCATGCCGCACAAGCGGCCCCGCTGAACTTCCATCAGGCAGCTCGCCGTGCGTGACATTAACAGAGCAAGGTTTTGCAAGTCCGGGGCTTAAAGCTGCAGTCTCGCTCAGAAGCGTACTCTACTGTTCTAAGAGCATATTTTCCTGTAGGAACAGTGCCGACTTTGACTGGTATGTGTGATGATAGGGCAGTTATAATCACAACTGATTTTCCCATTCCAGAGAGACTGTTGTACATACACGCAAATACGTTTTCAATACCACCGAGAGAGAAGAAAAGGGTTTTTGTCTGACAAACCATTTCTAGACAAACTTCGATATTTGACTGAAACCTAAACAGAAGCAGCAATCTTCAGTATGGGTTAAACCTTAAAGAAAGCTCCTCTCAGTCTTTTTCCTGTTTGGGGAGCTCTATGCATTTTGGCATATATACCTGCACAGAAAGTCAAAGCACACTGGCAGTCAGCTTGCTGGCTTCCGCCACCTTTAATGGACCCCCGGATGTAGCCCCCTGGGCACTGATCCATGACCACAGATTGTGGAATCACTACTGTAATTCTTCAAATTTGGGAGCACCTTCATGTGCCAAGAGGGTGGAGGTGTGATGCTGCGTTATGACTCTCCTCATGAAGTCACCCCTTGGATTTGTTATCAGGTCTTTCCTTCCCCACTGCATAAACAGGAGGTGATAAAGCCAAAGTCCTCCTTCACCAGGCACAGGTGCAAGGTGGTTGCAGGGAACATCCTTACCTGGGGACAGTGCCTGTATCTCCACTATTGCCTTCCTCTCCAGGCAAACACAAAAAGAACAAAGATCCTGAGTTCCAAAAGGACTTACTGACATGGAAAAGCATACACACTAACACCCCCACACACCATTCAGGCAAGAAGAGGCCATGGCAGAGCTGGGTGTGCTGCCCACATAAGATGAAGACCCCCCAGAAGGCTCACATCGGATGTGCCCGTGAACCTGAGCAGGAGGCTGCCACCCTGCCCACACTGCCTCGCCACCGGCATGGGGAGGAAGGGCAGGCATCTTCTCATGGTGGGTCCAGCATGGACACCTCGTGGTCCTGGGGCTGGAGCAGCCAGAGGGAGGGCAGTAGGGTCAGTCAGGAGAACAGGCATACCTCTGGTGCCTGCTGCTTTGTTTTTTTTTGGTACCTTGTCCTTCATCACTCCCATTCTGCTGCCTGAGCCTCGGCTTTAGGCTGCGGGCATAAAGCGGGACTCTGCTGTCTGCATTGAAGCTGTCACCAGCTCGCTTCACACCTGATGATTCCATTACCTGCAGGGCAGACATTACAGGCTTGCTTGGACTGCATTTTGCTATTCATTTGCTTTCAGGCAAGGGTTTGGAGAGAGACATGTATTCTTGTGCCCTCGGTCACTGCTGGCGGTGCCTCCTTCCTGACCAAAGGTGAACATTTTGAAACAGGAGAAGCAGATGATGGCTGCAGACTGAAAGGAGAGGGGAAAGAGGAGCAGGAAAGAGGAGCAAAATGAAGACAGATGAGACCGTGTTGCCCTCTGTAAACACACCTTGTCACTGAGCACCAGGAGGCAGGCGAACTGTGTAAGTTAAGAGGCAAAGCTGGTGGAAACAAGCAGCTACTCCTTGCCTTTGAATAAACCCACACTGAAGATCAGAAGAAGGTTTACAATCATTAAAAAAAGAGAAGCTTGGGAACAGCCTTCAAAAGGAAGACCAGGGGCAAAATTTGCAATATGTAAGGTGGAGATTAATTGGTTTATACCGTACATGACATGGTTGCCAGTAGTCACAGCAGACACCTTTTTAGTACTTACACTCAAGAGCTTTTCCAAACTCATAAGTTGCTACAAAACAGAGACGAATCCCCAAACCCAGCTACAACCAAAGGATTACAGCTGAGTAGAGCAGAAGTTTCCATCAGAAACAGGCAGTCGGGAAAGCATCTGCTGCTGCACAACAAGTTCTGTGATGGTCTGTCATGTCTGAGAGATGAGGGGGAGTTTCAAGATGCATAAGGGGAACCCAGAACTTGGCAGCATTTCCCAAAAGCGATGCAGTCTTACTAGCGTAAATGTCTGTTCTGCCACTGAATCTCTGATGCTGAAAAAGGCTTGTGGCAAAATGACATAAATGTAATATGGGTCAGTGGCATAGGTGTTGCTTTGGTTTATTAGAATGTGAAATGAGTTGAATCATTTTTTGTCTGTTATTGTTTATGTGGGGGGGTGTAAACAGGCAGGTGCTTGAGCTTTCTGGTTAGTCTGTTGTTGCTCAAGCCCAGACTCAGGTTTAAACAAATTAAACACAAGAGGTCAATAGAGAAGACACTAGACAGGCAAATAGGGTCGGCATGTACCTACAGGTACATTACCAGTAAGGCACAGTGTGAGATGTCGAGACGTGCCTGAGCTGCAGCCAGAGCGAGACTGCGGGCGGGGAGCTGGGAGGTGGCAGTTCTCTGGGACAAAGCTGGCACCCGCCAGGGCGGTGAGCAGCCCTGGCAGGGAACCATCGCTGTGTGTGTGGAGTCAGGTCTGGTCTGTCAAGAAGGCAACAACCTTCCAGGCTGGCACAGCTGACAAGCAGGCTGCTCTGCTGTCTGGACTTCGGGGAAACCGGAAGGCTCATACTTGAACTCATAATTAGGGGTGACGGGGACCGACCTCCAAATGGTCTGACTTACCCAAATAATGACCATCCTTAGTCCTATCTAGTGCTGTACTTAGCAGTGGTCCCCATCATCATCTAAACACTGTCCTCTGTCTCAGGAATCCACTGACCGCCACAATGGCAATCAGGGGCTGTGTTATGGCCACATTGTTTTGATTTCTGTGCTATATATTCTTTACATTCTTCATGCAAAGACTGGTACGAAGGCATCCTAATGGGTAACAACTTCAAATTCTCCCATGTGAAGCTGTCATTTTCCCTTTTTATTGCCGTTTAGCATTCTCATTATGTAGTGTATGTACTGTAGTTGCATGTTTTTAATCATTCACCCTGCTTCCAGGCAGACTTTTTTCCCCTCATTCTAGCAGCTCTCTTGGGCTGCATACTCATTCAGAAAGTATTGAGAGTAGGTTTTCAAACCATTTGACAAAGCATTGTTATCACTCAGGAAGCACTTCAGAAACAATTTTGAGAAGCTTATTTCACTAGATGAAAAGCCAAGGAGTGAGCTACTTATCCATGACTCCTTCAGTCACGTAAGTTCTCATTGTAATATAATCTGAGGTAGGTGGCAGGAGGTGATTAGTAAAGGCCGTCAGCTATAATTAAAGAGTTAAAAATAATTCAAGTAATAAAATACATTATAGGTATCTCCAGGTGTGATCACAATATAGGGCCAAGAGCTGCTATGAAGAGAGAGATCAGGCTTTCAAGCACTAGAAAGGAGCTAAATCTCCATCTCTCCAGCCACATGTACACCATACCTTGGCGGTGCCCACCCGTGAGACCCAGATAACCTATGTGGAAGGAATGTGCATGTGTCGACCTGCTCGAGGGTAGGAAGGCTCTGCAAGATGATCTGGACAGGCTGGACTGATGGGCCGAGGCCAACGGTATGAAGTTCAACAAGGCCAAGTGCCGGGTTCTGCACCTGGGGCACAACAACCCCAAGCAGAGCTACAGGCTGGGAGATGTGTGGTTAGAAAGCTGCCTGTCAGAGAAGTACCTGGGAGTGATGGTTGACAGTCAGCTGAATATGAGCCAGCAGTGTGCTCAGGCGGCCAAGAAGGCCAACAGCATCCTGGCTTGCATAAGAAACAGCGTGGCCAGCAGGTCCAGGGATGTGATTGTCCCCTTGTACTCGGCTCTGGTGAGGCCGCACCTCGAGTACTGTGTTCAGTTTTGGGCCCCTCACTACAAGAAGGACATGGAGGTGCTTGAGCGAGTCCAGAGAAGGGCTACGAAGCTGGTGAAGGGTCTGGAGAACAAGTCTTACGAGGAGCAGCTGAGGGAGGTGGGACTATTTAGCCTGGAGAAGAGGAGGCTCAGGGGTGACCTTATCGCTCTCTACAGGTACCTGAAAGGAGGCTGTAGCAAGGTGGCTGTTGGTCTGTTCTCCCACGTGCCTGGTGACAGGACGAGGGGGAATGGGCTAAAGTTGCGCCAGGGGAGGTTTAGGTTGGATATTAGGAAAAACTTCTTTACAGAAAGGGTTGTTAGTCACTGGCATAGGCTGCCCAGGGAAGTGTTTGAGTCACCATCCCTGGAGGTCTGTAAAAGACGTTTAGATGTAGAGCTTAGGGATATGGTTTAGGGGATGATTTGTTAGTGTTAGGTCAGAGGTTGGACTCGGTGATCTTGTAGGTCTCTTCCAACCTAGACTTTCTGTGATTCTGTGATTCTGTGAATAGGGGGCCATGTGAGGGACTCATGTGTGTCAGTGCCCATCCTCAACAAGCAGGATCAGTCCTTCCTATGCCTGTCCTGTCATTCCCTACCTGGGGAGAAGTACTTGGGCTGTAATTTGCCAGGGATGGACAACCATGGGATATTTTACTGGGAAATGCAGTGCTAGAGAGCAACAGACATATGGATATCTGTGTGCCTCAGGAAGGCTCTGGCAGTGCAAGTCTTCAGGGAGCAGAAAGAGGAGATTTTTGGCATGGGTTTGGCCCCATGCGACGTAGCCATGGCCACTGCCTTTGCCTCTTCCCCTCTGACTCAGCACTGTAGGCACAACGTGGGCTTTGGGGTGAGGGGGCTGTGCAGCTTACTGGCCTCCTTAAAAAGGGTGATATGAATGTGCAGAAAATCAAACCCTTGGCTGGAGCATGTGACAGGTCAGCCCCAGATCCCCCTCTCCTGCATGTGCCCAGCCAAAGAATAAAGTGGCTGTTTCTTTTTCGTTTTCTCGTTGCTCACCACTTGGGTTGTCCTTCCATTAAATAGAGGATTCTGTGGGTAGAGATGCATGAAAAATTAAAATGTGTTATTACTTACTCCCCTTTTGAACCATTTCCTTCCCTGAGGGTTATCTGCTTCTTAACTTTACCTGGTGACATGGGTGCATTGTTCATTTCTTTCATTAATCTCCATCCTACACAAACCTCTCCCTGTTCGGGGAGGTTATCAAAATTAAAATATCAGACTTTTGTCTGGGAATGTTTCCTTACCTATTATCACACCAAGGATTATGAGAATTAAAAGAAACGGGGAGATATGTGAGGGGCGGAATTGGGAGGGGAAAAAAAATTGCACAGGAAAGGGAAAGAGAATTTTTTTAATTGGAAAATGCAGTGATAAAATCAAAAAATTAATGAAGTGAGAGAGCTCAAGGTCAGTGCAGTACCTGAAGATACTTTAAGCACAGTTTCTAGCTTGCTTTCTTCCAAAAACAAAACTCGTATTATCATCCAATCTGTGCATGTCTGTCCACTTTTCCATTCCCTTCCTCTCTATGGTTTTCAAACCAGTCAGCAGATTTCAGTCAAATCTGAGAGGTGGAAATTTCCAAAATAATTCCATTTTCCATTTCTCTTTTCACAAAACAGCCACTGGCAGGAGCACAGGACCAGGTCCCATCTGTCACATTGTTTTCCCAGCTCCGAGGCTCCCAGCTAACTCCTACGCCGTGCCCAGCACCCTGCAGGCACCCCCGAGGTGCTCTGGGGGAGGAGGGTGATTTTGTAACTCCCGGAGTTAGTTACTGCTAAAGGAGGGATTAATAACAGGAGGAGAACTACCATCTTGTAGCTCACTTTAAAAGTCACTCAAGCAACAGAAAGGAATCCACTGGAAGCTCGGCTTCATTACTTCTTCAGCTCATAGAGCTCTTCGGCTTCGTTAACATCCCAGCACATAAAGCTAGCAGCAGCTCCTCAAGCAGCCTGACGTATTGTGCTTGGAAATGGGGAGCTCCTCTGCTGTCAGCAGCCCTAGGAGAACAAGGACCTCCTCGTCCCTGGCTTTGCTCTGTGGTTTTGCTTTTCCTTTCCTAAGGACATCGCCTGGCTGGCACTGTGCCGTGGGAGCAGTGCAAGTGCCTGGGGGACACGGGGAGGTGGGGGTACATCGGGGTGCTGCAAGGACAAAGGCACACGCTGCCCCAGGAGGAAACGGGTGGTCCCCCGAGCAGGGCATCCTTGCAGGGGCAAGGCTGCAGCTTGGAAAAAGAAAGCGTGTGCACGATGGATTATGAATAATTGATCCCGATGACAGCGACTCACAGGTGTGACATCACCATCGGACGCATTAAGACGCTGAGCACCCCATGGGGGATATTAGGAGCTGGATGACCCAGGGAACTCAAAGATATTAATGCATAATTTATTTTAATGGGGAAATAAGAAACTAGAGCAGTCCATAAAACTCTGATCACATCCCACTTCTTTTGTTGTGTCTCCCCTAAAAGGGTGTTCCAGTGGAGACAAGCTGTTATATAAAAGTATCAGCTTTCCACAGGAAACATTTTCCCTGTGTGCAAAACCCAAAGTCATTGTACCTAATAATAACAGCAAGGTCTTGTTTAATTATTATAACTTATTGAAGCATGAATCCAAAAATAACAAGTTAATCAAAAAAAAAAAAGAAAAGAGAGAGAAAGAGAAACCCAAAAGGCAAAACAGGCCACTGAGCTTCATTCAGCAACTGGAAACAGTTTGAATCCTGGTTCTCAAAGAATCCCTCTGAAGTTCAGTCTTGTAAAATCCCACTTTGTCTTCTAACCCCTACACCGGTAGCATGTCCTGCAAAAGTATCTCTCTCTACAGAGAGTTTTTGGTGGTGATATCACCTGCAGTGCCTGGCTGCTGGATGCTTCTGCAGCTGAAAACCTCTTTTGATGCCAGCCTTTCTCTCCTCTTTAGTGGATATGCTTTGCTCTCCTTTTTGGAGTGAATTTCTTTTGTTCCTCCTTTTTTTTCTCCCTCTGATTTTGTTCCTCTCTTTTCTCCCCTAAATTGCACAGCTTTCCAGCAGCTTTTATCCTCCCTGTCTTTTTTTCTTATGGTTTTTGAGTGGAAGAGACTGCACCTCTTAAGGGAGAAGGTTGCATTAAAAGTTTTCATTTTGTAATTGGATTAACTCTTTGATTGCCAGATATTCCTCTCTGTAGCACTTGGGGTAACAGGAATCACAAATTCTGTTCACCTTTACTTAGGGCCACCTGAGTAAACACAGTGAAGTTTCTTGCATTCATTGCAGACAGTCTTCACAATGATACATCCATGGACGTATTGGACTAAGTCTTTAAGTATGGGTCATATGTAATAAGGTTCTTTTGATATCATACAGTATTTCAGTAGGTTTATGTTAGGAGCTGCTCAACAAGAAGATGTGATAATCTTCTTTCTGATAGCAGCCTCTTGGGACTGTCCTTGTTTTTACAGCTGGTAACAATGTGAGATTATCACTTAAGCTTCTATTCAAAGCAACCTTCTGCCAGCTCCATGTACAAAAACACTTCAGAAGACTTATCCAACCTGGACTTTCATTTCATGTGCTATAGATGAAACCTACCGCCTCCAGCCAATGCCCAGAGGAAAGCTGTTCAGATGGCAGCTCCGTCAGAAAGGGAAGGCTGGCAGTGAAATCTAAATTCAACCCTCCCATCCATTACCCTTCTGTCACTGAGTCCACGCTCACCCATGGGGCTGAGGGAATAGCAGGGACTGGAGGGGTAGCTCGGTTACTGGGGATTTGAGGCAGAAGCCGGAAGGAACCCAGAGACTGGGGCTGCTGCCAACAGGACGAGGAAGAATAGTGTAGCTAAAGCTAGTTGCACCACTGTTGTGGACTTCTGTATAGGTAGGAGATACGTGGCTTCAGACAAGTATCTGTTCTTATCAGTGGAGTGTTAACAAGTGATATAGTAAGAAAAAAGGGGTGTCTATATTTCTCAGCCCTGGGAGCATATCTGTTTTAGCTTGCAGGGCTTTTTTACTTCCTGAAATACAACTCACAAAGGCTGTGAGCCAACATAGCACAGAAGCACAATCTGTAAGGATATATCTGTGTACACATTATTAAACATTAAAGGTAAAGTTAGATTAGCAATAGCCCAAATAAAATGCATTGTGATTGAATCATTAATTTTAATAATAATAATAACCAGTACAATAATTTTGATGCTTTTTTCCTTTCACACAGTTCTTATTATTCAGTGTGAGAATGATCAGAGAACTAGAAAACATGACCTGCAATGAAAGATTGAACTAATTGGTTCTGTGCAATCTGTGGAAGAGAAAATGAAGCAGAGACATAGTAATAGTTTTCAAATACATAAAAGGCTGCTGCAAAGAAAAAGGGAGCACTTTGTTTTCTGCATCTGTGGTGGATAAGACAAAAAACAGCAGGCTTTGTTTGCAGAAAAAAAAATATATATATATTCTGGCAAGACATTGGGTGGCTCAGTTAAGGGCAGTAAGGCCCTGGAATAGTCTACGTGGGGAAGAAGACCATCAGTAGATTTCTTAAAGAAGAGGTTAGTCCACTGGGCTGTCTGGCCTGCTGTGGCTGACATTTGAAATTGCCTTCCAGCTCTCTTTTCTATGCATATATTTATAGAGACTATGCTCCTGTGATAGAAAGCCTCCTGTCTCACAACAGTGCAGTTAATGGCAATTCTGTCATTGGTGTCTGTCAGAGAAGGACTGGGGCCTTTCAAGAAGTGAGTACCAATCAGGGAGTGCAAATTAATGTTGCTGGATGTTTTTTCTTCTTCATACATGTCAGGCCTTGCTTAAACACATGGTGTACTGTTGTGGGTGAATGACAAGTGGTACACAGACTGAGTATAGTGGCCTCACAAACTAGAGTCTAGTAAGAAAACATGAATAATGTGTCAGGCACCTAAGGAATATGCAACAATTCCAGTACTTGCTAACAGGGACAGTTTATATGAAGCTGGTACCATACCTCCTGGTGGCAAAATCAGGGAACAAGTGTGTAATTTTATTTCATAAATATCATATTACATGTTTGTAGAGTTCTTGTGCTACCAAAGGATGACCCACTGGGAACAAGGTAAAAGCAGCCTCCAGTACTGTGGGGTGCAATAGAAATCTAGCAGCCTTCTGCGAGATCACACAGCAGCTTCATATGAGAAAGCTGAGAGAAATGACCAGTTGAAATACGAGGGAAATTACAAACCATGGAGGGCCATTGGTACATTCAGATCAGTTATTTTAAGCTCCTCTAGTTATTTAATTTTGGAGTTTTGAATTATCCCTTGAGGGTATCAGTCTTTCTTAACAGACTCTATAAGGGACTAAATTAGCTCCTAAGTTATAAGGTATGGGAACCTCCCTAAGTAATTATTCTGGTATTTGTCTGCAATGCTATGTTTAACATTCCAACTGATGAGCAACAATTTCCTGAAAACAGAACTGATGATCCTTGGTCTTCAGAGAAAATTGCATCATTAGCTGGATCTCGGTGACATGGTTTGCAGCCAGTTTCTGGTCAGATCAGGACTGCTACCAGCTGAGGCACCTACAGGCATGATCTTAGTGCCTCACTGCCCAATACCAGTTTGCTCAGGGGACAACAAGAGGAATATTAACTAGTTATAAAAGTGGACTTTTTCTGCCCAGCCTTGATTCACTTGCACTTGCTATTTCTCATATGCCTGAATTATGTGATATATAAACATGATTTAAAAAAAAAAAAAAAAAAAAAAAAAAAAAATTTGATCCACATGTTATACAGTATGTACCTGGTTTGTGATGAACAGGGGCTCTTTGTAATTGCAAGCTGATTAGGGACCAACAGCTAACTGCCTTGCAGACAGCATGGCTGTAAGTACTTGCTTCTTAAAAGAACAATAATGGAAGAGGGAAGAGGCTTTTCTGAGTTTTGCATTGCTTTTACTTAGGAGAGCCATATAAAAGCTTGATAAAATGGGAAATCTGGAAGCACAATGAGCCCTTACAATGATTTATCTCTCTTTTAACATGATTGGTAATGAAATACCATGGTGGGATAACAGTCCAAGAGCCTGTTTGGAGCAAACTCATTTGGCAGATATTCCTCATAGAGTCAACACCATATAAGAGCCCAACAGGCAGAAATCAGAAATCAGTGTGTGAGATGTGCATATTATCCTCTCATATCTTGCTGATTTACAGCACTTCACAGTTGTTCTAACAGAGACACCTACAGCTTCAACTTCTTAAATATGTAGGCAGGAAACCTTCTTAGGCAGAAATTTCCACTCCAAAGTTTAGAGCACATCGTAAGCCCATGTTTGCTCCACATGGACATGAGAGGGAGATTCCCCCAGTCAAAGGGTTTTAGAAGCTATTAGAAGAATCCCAGCTTTTAGCCAGAAAATAAGCTGATGTTCAAAGTACTTAAGTAAATACGTCAAAGGCATTAGAACACACTCAAAGTTAACCCCTTTCCTGGCCTTAATTGGTGTCTTTGCCTTCATAATTTTTAATAGCTACATCAAGGCCTACTCCACAGTCCCGCAAGGTAAATTGAAGACTCCTACTGATTTCAGTGGGATCTTAATGCTGCCTTGCTTGCTTTATCTTTAGTCAGAAGATAAATACCTTTATATATCTTTAATATCTTTAAAAAGTATTTATGCCTACCCTTACTTTCATTCTTTCATTTTCTACTGTCCCTCTGATTGATGTATGTCAGGATTTCCTCTAAACTGTGGGTAACTGATGGATCTTGCAACAAAATTATATTCTTTGGTGATTAACTGTCAAGAAGCTTTATTTCCCTCCCCCCTCCCCAACTCATTATATGAAGGGTTTCCCATTCAGACAACAAAGTAATTAAGGGCACAGGATTCAACATTGACTGTAACAGGACTATCCATCCAAATTTGACTTACATTACCTAATTTTGATTTTCCCCTGCAGATTATTTACGAGGCCAGACAGGTGTATTATCTCCGCATACTGTTCTTTATCAAGCATGACTGGAACAGGTGGCAACATACTGATGTGTGTTTAATGGAACAGACGTTCGAATGCATATTTCAAAACTGGGCAAAATGATTTCCTTTGTAACGCTGTCAAATCATGAGCAGTGACAATTTCAGGAATATGCTACCTCATCCCAAACTGGGTCTCACTTTCATGTCTAGCATCTGCTGACTGGTATGTTATTTTTCAGACTTTTGCAGTTTTTGCTGATGCCTGCTGTCTGTGCTTGGAAAGAAATGAAATGATTAGTCTTGGTATGTAACTCAATTGCTTTGAACCAACTGTAAGTGGTCCTGGCTGGACTGAGTGCCTGGACCACTGGGCAATGGTCACCTTAACCTTCTGCACCTTTCAGCCCACCAGCTTTTGAAGCCAGTGGTAATTGTTTTCAGCCCCTTTGCTCAGCCCCTGACCTGGAATTCAGCCTTGTGCCAATGTACTTCTGAATGTTTGGGGAGACTACCTGGTTTCAGAGGCAGTCCAGATGGTTCCAGCTGTGAATGGGAGCATTACTGAGTTATTTCTGCTACCTAGGGACCTGGACAGTTCGTGTGTCTTATCTATCAAGTTGTCATTGCCCTAGTTGCATGCTTTCCTTTTCCTAGGGTAAATAGGAAAAAGATCAGAGGTTTGCAAAAGAAAGGGAGGCTTATTAATGCTGTTGACATTAGGTGTGTTTAGACATTTAACCTACGTGTTGGTGGCCCAGTTATCTACATAAACAAAGGAGGTGTGCACTTCCACTATAGAGCATCAGAGTGAAATGTGCAAAACACTGTTTGGTAGATGGTATAAATGCTCCTTCAAGAGTTCCACACGAAGAGCTTTATAGCTTCCACCCCATGCTAGTGATGGCTGAGTTTCTAAACCTTCAGACCCAGATCCCATTTCCATTACTTTAGCAGCAGTAAGCTAAAACCCGTGGAGTCTCATTGGTTTCAGCAGAGTTATTCAAGCCTCTATAATGCAAAGGTTGAGCTTCTTTCTTAAAACAAACATGACTAATTTTGAAGGACTAATATTCTGAGTCGTTCATGCATCTGAGAGTCATAATGTAAAAAAAAAAAAAAACTTTTCAAAGGTGCCATTTTTGCAGGAAGGGACACCCAGCAGCATGTATGCCCAATGGATACCCCACTGAAGCCAATGAGACCTCCTGTCTGCCTTAATGTTACAGTCCACTGCAAGTCTCTGGCTGAGTTGAAACTATGAACAAGCGTGTTTATTACATTATTATCATTTTAGAGGCACACAACATTGTTTTATTTAACTGAAAAGCAAAAATATGTGAAATTATAAATATTATATGAGCTTTCATAACTGCAATATTCAGAACTCTTTAAATGAGCTAAGACATTTATATTAACTGAGCTAATTCTTGAAACAAGAGGATATTTTTAAAAGTATGTAATTAAATTTAGCTAGAAGTTGTATATTTAACCAATATCAGATATTTCAGAAACAGTTATTTGTAATTCTACATTGTTAAGTATTTTTTTTAATTTCTTTGAAATTCATTATCAAACAAGTAGGAAGTTAATTAATAAATTTCCTTTAAATTCATGTCAAAGGATATGTTAAACTAATACAATTTATAAAACACTATGCATTGATATGAACTCCCCACAGCTCTGAAATCTTAATGACAGGGAATATTGGCACTACCTTTAACAATATTTAATCCTTTCATTCACTTGCGACTTTTGTTTTGCTTAATCATGCTTTTTCCCTACCAGAATAGTCACTAGACATGTTCACAAGCTGACAGGTTTCAAACAAAATGTCAAAAGCAGCACAAATGGATTTTAGCCTGCCTGAAACTAATGGAGGAAATGGGAACACTAAACATTTGGAGCAGTGTGGGACAATAAAAATACTCCAGAAAAATCCATGACCATTTGACACGTTAGATAACACGTGGACTAAACACTCCAAATACATAAAGTAAAAGGCTCAGAATGACAGAGATTTTATTAAATTGTAATGGCAGCAGCCCTTTATTTTGCTTTTGTGAACTGGAAATCAGTAGGGACAAAAGATGTTTTGTTCAGTAGAAACACTGGGCAGCTGTTCATACTGGTGTGCTATGTCTCCAGCTAGCTAACTGCCTGACAGAGCCTCATCAGGGCAGGGTGACAATGTTCAGCACCTATTTCCTCTATAGCTGTCACTCACTAAAACTTCTGATCTTCAATGTCATGTCTAAACTTAATTGCTTACAGCTACTTCAAGCTCTCATGCTTTGGAATAGTTTCAGAAATGCTCTTAAGTACACCAAGATTTGAACAAATGCAACGGAACCCTAATCAAAGAAGAGAAATGCTTGATCAGGCCTTTGTTTGTCACTCTGTATGTCCAGCATAACTTCAGCTGCTCCTTGAATTTCTTCTGAATTCAGGAGTGATGCAGAGTTGATAATACCATGAAACGCAAATAGCCAAGAAGGTTTGGAAATGTGAAAAAAAAAAGAAAAAAAAAGCACAAAAAAAAAAAAAAAAACCTCAGTAGGGTTGTTTATATCATCTTCAACATTAATAAGGAAATTGACCTATTAATAAATGCCAATCATCTTTAATTAGTCATCTCACTGGTAACTTAAGTGATCTTATTATTCACAGATATGAAGAAGCAGAAAAAGCAAGAGGTTGAGAGTTAATGAGCTGCTTCTGTGCAGCTTCTCAATAATCAGATTGTATTGGAAACTCAGAGTAGTGATTGGGAGGGAAAGCTTAGCCCCTTTACAATCACTTGGTGATGTTCCAAATACAACCAGTATCTGGACGATGTCCTCAAGCTCTGTGCAGATCGTGAGCTCCTCCTCAGAGAAACACTTGTCCTTCTGTTAGTTTTGTGGGCTTCTCTCAAGAAAAAAAAAAAAATCCCCATTTTGCCTGACAAAGGTGGGGTGGATTACCAGAAATTATTGGAAATTTAGTCAACAATCAAAGTATGTCAGCAACACCCATGAAATAACCAGGACATTGATCTTTGCAGCAATATACAGCCTCAAATCCAATGAAGTGTCCCCTCAGAGAGTTTTGGCAGGTAGCAGCGATATTGTTATGATAAATTCTTTAATCCTGACTCAGTCACTTTATTCTCTAGGAAGGTCACTAATATAAGCAATTGACAGTATTTCATGTGCTTAATTCTTTCCAGGGCTAATTCATTAGCTAAGACGTCCACCTTTATTTACTATTCTTCAAACAAACTGGGATTAGATTGTTCCTGGGTAGCACAGATCTGACCCCATGTGCTGAACACAAGGCTAATATGGATGATTTGTTGCAGTGTTGGCTGTCCACATGTTGCTGGCAGCCTAGTTACCACAAGTTGTTTGTTTCAGTTGCTTGATCACAACGTACCTGTCAGGTGATAAACTGATTTAAATAGGCATATTACATGGTTCTGCAATGTCTGAAAGAGTCTCTTCAGAAAACAAAATGAATACATAGAATACCACCTCTCACCCTCAATAAAAAGACCCAACTAAACCCAAAGGACCCAGAGAGACTAAAGGCAAAACCAGCCATGAAAGACCCAGCCAAAAAAAGCACAGGATGAGGGCTGTTGACCTACCTCAAATTGGAAATCCCAAGGCAAGGACATATCATGTTGCCTGACTGGCAATGTGCCATAAATTTCACTGCCCATATGGCACAGCAAGGAAACTTTGTGCTTGCCCTTTCTTATTTTCTATCAAATAAGTATACATGAGCACTCAAATGGTTCTGTACACTAAGTAGCCTATAAAGTGGGATAGGAGTATATATATCAGTCAAACAAACCTGGGATATGCACAATGGGGAGGAGAGTCTGGGCTGTCTGGTCCAGGCGGTCATATAAGCAACAATCACGGTAGTCCTTGGCAACATAATTGTCCATGAGGCATTGTCATTTGGCCTCAAAGATTCTTCTCAAAGGTTCAGTCAGAAATGCTGGCTTCTTAGGGGTCATGTTTGGTGCAAGGTACAAGTAGGTGTTTTGGGGAAGGGTGACAGTATGATGCTGAATGGTGGCTGGACCCTCCATCCCCTGGTCTTGCCTTCACCCCCTCCCCAAAGCCTGTGCTATCCCAGCTGGAGCCTGTATTAAAACAACCACTTCTCCCTGGTTTTGCGTCTTCCCTTCTAAACAGGAGCCATAAATACCGAGAGCATTCAGCTACACAGATAAAACCCAAATTCAAAGAGCAAAGTCTGCCAGACAGAATGAAACCAGAGGCTGTCTCAGAGCATAAGCACAGCTGTACCTTTGCCCAATTTACAGTACATTCTGAAATGTACTTAAATAACAGTCTTTTTCACTGCAGTCAGTTATAATGGTCATTAGAGTACTCTGCATCAGCTTTCCTTGATGCTCTCATGAGTCTGAATAGTAGCAATTTATTACCCACGGGGCCATGCAGCTTCAATCTCCAGTGGCACAATGAGATTTCTTTCATTACTATAGAGATATTTCAGTATGTTCATTCACTTTCCCTGAAGACAGAAAGACTGCCCCGGTGAGAATTAAGTACAGAAAAGCTCCATGCTGTATGATACACCTACCAAATTTCTCCCTGCTATTTTGCAGGATTTAGAAACAGACCAGACCAGACCATTTTCTGAATCCTGTCTGTTTTAGTAAGGGCTGGTCTGAACCTTCATTATACCCTTATGTCCCCAGCAAACCGTGTAATGTGAAGGATCCATTTTCATCTTTCCTAGTCAGAGCAAGACAAAAGAACATTCTGGGCCATAATGAACTTGTACTTTCCCCAAGTGGCCCAAGGGTCACCTACAAAGCAGAACAATTTCTAGCCCAAATGATACATACCCTTTGACATCTTGGGTGACTCAGGACTCCTTAAAAGCAGTGTAATTTTGTAGGCAAGCCAAGCACTGGTATGACATTTTTTTTTCTGAGTCATCCACTTTTCTTTGAAAACTCTGCCTACATTTGAACCATTTATTTAGGACATATCCTGAATGTAGACAAAATGAAAACTCATTTATTCTTCTTTAGTCAGTCTGTTCCACAATCAAATTCTTATTGCTCCATTTCTAAGCGTTTTGAGCAAAATGGAGGGAATACAACATGAATATCTCCAACAGCATTCCTGGAAATTCCCAGATTCTTCCAGCAAACCAGTGAACACCTGAGTGATTTATAAAAAGGCAAAATGCTGCTATTAAACCACCGAAACTCATTGGACACTTATTCTTTAGGACTCAGAGGTGACTAAATAATGAGCCAGTCATAAAGTTTGTGGCCTGTACTAACATCAGACATGGATGAGTTGCCTATTCTAATGCACTCATTAGGGACAGAGTAAGCACATCCCTGTATGCTTGAATAGAACAATTATTTTCTGCTGCAATTGAAATGAATTATCAAATGCCAAGTGAAAAGCTCTGTTCTGAGTCATCATTCATCAGGAAGGATTTGTTCACAGCATTACAAAAGATCAAACATTTATATAGGAATGCAGTCTTCATGCCGGCAATCAACACTTCAAGCTCTTTCACACACCTGAATGGAGTCTGCTTTCATCTTTGCTACCAGCACTTTAAATTATCGTTATCAAGATGTAAGTGTTGTATGGTTGCATTTGCTGATATTTACTTCACCTTTTTTGAACTTTTCTGGCTGGAAAATTGTGCAAAAACCAGTAGCTTTTGCCATCTGTAGGCCAGTGGCAACTTCAGGAAGTACCTCTTGAGGAACTCGGAAGGGAATCCATGGGCAAAGCAGAATCCACAGCCAACTGCAGACTTGTTTGTGGTAGCTTAGGAAATCCCGAGGGACTAAACAACCATCTGCTCCTGTTCAAAAGTTAAAATGACCTTGTCCAACCAAATGGATCTCCCATTAAATGTCACAGTGTAAGGTGCAGTATCTATGGCATCGGAAAACAAAATGAAACTCACCCTACCGCAAGGTGCTTCTTCACGCAAGACAAAAAGAAACAGCAAAAGCAGGCTAAAAAATGAATCAGATCAAATTCTTCATATTTCTAATGGATGCCTTCTTATTTAGCTAAAGACAGAGTTGATATTACTGCTGAACTTACAAGCTTTATTAAGTAAATTACACCAATAGATAAGCTACAGAAAGTAAAATAAAAAAGAGGGTTACATTATACTAATAGCATTAAATCCTAGGATTTAACATGTACAGTTTAAAATTTTAGCAAGAACAGATAGTCAAATGTGTTAACTGATTTCTTCTAGGCACAAAATGGCAATTTTACCAAAATGATCTCCTTGATATATAGTACATGCAGTACCAGAACTAAAATGGTGGATCACTTTGCACCATTCTTTGCATGTGAGGCATGCACACATGCACGTCTCAGTCACAGGTTTGCAGTCCCTAGAAAACTGCTTTGAATTAGAGTTTTCTCAGTGCCCAGTGAATAAACCTTATATTAAAAACACATATACATCCCACAGTTCTACTACAAATCCTTTAAGTACCCAAGGGCACATTTTCTGAATGGTTAACTGTTTCAGGTAAAACCAGATAGGTGCTCAAGAGCCTTCCAGTCAGTCTGGTCTACAACTCAGGTGGCCTCTGTACCTCCCACATCTTGGCAAGTCGTGGTCACCCCCTTGGCCTTGACCCTCTCCTGTGAGCCTGCTGGGACACTGCCTCCAGTTCTGGCACTGCCCTGTGAGTCTACATCTTGCTAGCCCAAGCACTTCCCAGATTTCCCAACATAAATTGGTCACCCTTCTTCTTTGCTTTGCACTGCCTCAAATGCTACTTTGATGGCTTGTCCATGCTTGCTTTTGCAAGTGCCTTTATACTTGACCCAGAATTTTTCTTTGAAATAAAGGACTTAGAGGCTGGGCACCATTTTGTTGCTACAAATCTTCATTTAGAAAACAATTTGGGGGCAAAGCCTGCAGTGTGTTCTGCACAGCTGTGGGTCCCCCACTTATCACTATGGTGTACTGTCCCCAAGGAGCTCTCTCAGCTCTGCTGTAACGTGGTGAAATGCGGAAGAGCAGAAGGGGGAGAAGAAAGGAAAAGCAACAGGTTTCCCTACTTGTTTTGTTATGATTGCTAGAATGTCTTATTCTAGTAAGAACTCATTCTCATTAGAAAAGTCTAAATGCTTGACAATACCCTGTTGTTTTTCTTTCTTTTAGTAAATAGATACATGCATAAAAATGTTAGACATGAAAAGGCAATTTCAGAAATTTTGAAGAAAATTAAGGGGGATGAGGGTGTAAGGGAATAAATAAGCATTTCCCCCAAAGCCCATTTCCCGTCCTCCTCAGTTCTCTGGTTGTCATTCGTGGCAGAAAGAATCACATATGGCTTCAGATGGTCACAATCCTTACGCAACGCCAGACTCTCTGGTTGAAAACTAAAGCTATAACTCACACTAGATTAATACCTTAACCCCTGATAAACTAATAAATGGTACATTCAAAAGAAATCTGCTGCATGCAACTTACAACTGAGTCCTGAGCGGATTCAGAGCAGTTACGCATTACCAGAAGCCAGAAGAATTTCTTTGAAATTTTCTTTTAACCCTGTGTAGGACAGCGCAGGGCGTTTAAATAAGACAGCTCTCTCGTTTCAGGCTCGCTAAATAAGAGCCGAGCCCATATGTATGATGATGTTACCATCTGCTGGACTACAGGAGGAATGCAGCACATCCAGGCAAATCCCTCAGGCTGCTGGCTGCAGAGAGATGAGCTGCAATGCTTGCCCAATTTCCTTCTCCAATGTCTCTAAAGCAGCATGGGCAGGCGTCTCTGTCCCGAGCAGTCACCCTGTGGTGGCCACACGTTGGGGACATAGGTACCAACCCCAGTGTTGGGTGGGAGTTTTGCTTGGGATCTTCCACACTTAGCAAAAAATGAGATGAGCATTTGACACATTTTCTGTTTCCAATCGGAATTTTAAAATGACAGGGAGTAATTGCTAGCTGGAACAAATGACAATTTTATAATCTCCCAGTTGTCAGGGGAGGAAGAGCAATGCAACACTGCTCAACATTTTTACAGCTGGAAGAAAAATTAAGAGGTTGCTTTAAGCTGATAGGTAGAATAGTGTACATGGCGAGTCATTACATCTCAGTTATATGGCTTATACCCCTGTGCACCAAAATTGCTTTAACAAACAATTCTTCCTGGGACTGACTGTAATATATCTCACCTCATCAAAATCACTAGCACATCCACTGGTACTTCTCAGAAGAAGCATCAAAGCTCAAGGACTGTATATTATGTTAAACAGTTTAATATCGGATATAAAACAGTGGCACTGGTGCTAGGGAAACAACTGCAGACTATCTGAAGAGTAATACCAGCTGATGGAGGTCCTGGGCAATCCAAGAGTAGGGGAAATTTTAATATTTAACTTTCTCTCCCATCTGCGGTTGTTAATCCCTTGATAAAAGTCCTTGATCTTTGATATTTGGAGTACTAGAGGAATTGTCAGATTTTCAGAAGCATCCTTTCTGTCCAAAAGAACGCTAGGTAGACAGAATCAGTTGGTAATGCTATGACTGAATGAAGTACTAGAGAAAATACTCAGATAAAATGATGTAACTACACTCAGTACAGCCGCTGCCTAATTTCCAGATTCCAGGCACTTACCACACTACTGATGGTCTGCTCAAAGTGAATCTGAATCTGCGCTGTAAAGCCAGGGTATTCAACAGAGGAATCTTTTGCACATGTGCTATGGATGTTAGCATTGAAAAACAAGGGGCTGATCTGCAATGCACCTCATCTAAGTAAGCCCTGCAAGATTTGTGCTTTTATCAAATTCTTTAGTTAGAGTGAGGTGCATTTTCATGGCACATACAGATTTAGAAGAAATAGACACCTGAATTGTCAGGCTATTTATATACATTTTTTTACTCTTTTCCAAGTGATATTCAGCTTGTATGTCTTTCCAGGGCATTTCTTGGATTAAGCCAACCTCAATATTCCTCACTTTGATCTAGGGCTGAGGTACAGACAGATCACAGATCCTCAGATCCTCATATTCAGCAGTTATACATGTGTGAACCAAAGGGGGTTATATATGCAGGAGGGTGTTTTTTTGGAGGATTCATGTCCCATTCTGTAGCCTGTGCCAGGACATGGCCATGGAGAGCAGCAAGTGACACTAACAAAAACCTGGGGTAGGTTACAAGGCCAATCCTTCCATCCCACGATAAAACCGAGCGAATGCAGGGAGTGCAGAGCTGCCGTTTCTACCCGTCCTGAGACAGAGTTGCCAGCCCCAAGGAAGGAGCTTATGGACACTTTCTTGCCTAAGGACTAAAAAAGGGGTGTCACTTCTCATTCAACCAAAAGCCTGAGAGTATCAGATAAATGGTGAAAAGGAGTCTTTTGCATCCCACTCCCTACTCTGGATCAACAGAGGCACACTTGAGCTCATTAGCGCTCCACTCCTGGGGGCTGGCAGCAACAAGCAGGCTCTCCCATCTGACACAAGGAACAAATTATTGCAGTGACACATGCCCACCCCCAGTTTAAAATCTCTGAGTACTAAAAATGCTGTAAGCATTGGCAGAAACAGCAGAAGGACAGCTCTGCAATGCTGGCCATGCTGCTGCCAGAGCTCCTGTTAGAAATGAGTGCCCAATCAATCCAGCTGCAATTGTTCTAGACATGAAGGGACCCTCCTGACCCCTTACTGCTCTTCTGACATTTTCTTTCTTGTATATCTTTTGGTTCTCTGGTTGGCTTTGCCTCAGCAACTTCTTTAAACTCTAAGGTGATAGCTTTCCCAAATATCTGTCCCATTGCTCAGCACTGGAATTAGCAGATGACACGATGTGTCCTTAATATTTAAAGGTAATTGCCTATCTTCTCAGCCTTTTTGATAGATAGAGTTGAGACTGCCTAAGGGTGGGGAAATGCACTGTTTTTCTTGCTTTTGTAGTATCCTGTGTCCCACAAGTCTTTGCAGCTCAGTCACGCAAACATATTTCTTTCAGAGAGAAAAGAAGTAAGCAGTTCCTTGTAGAAATGCAGAAGACCACCTGCAGCTTAAAGGATTGTTGGGTTCCAGGTTGAAGAGCTGCAGAACCTGTCACATCTCAGAGGAAGATGTCCTTAAAATCACATGAAGCACTGCAATAAATTCTTCACCGAGTGCCACACAGTTTCTCCGCCTTTTCACCCAAGGTTTGATTTGCTTCAGCTTAGTTGTACCTGGGGTACTTGTATCTGAGCACATTTTCCAGGGGGAAGATGAAATTTGCAAACTCATAGCTACAAAAAGTAAGAATGCCTAGCTCAACTATTGTGCAGGTAAGAAAGAGAGCATCAGTGAAAGTTCATTTCATTCAGATAATTAGATCCTCCTGACATTTTCTGTGGGAGTAAGTTGAGGAGAGCCAGTGATCCTAGCTGGTTTTCAGATACCAGGAATGAATATGAAGTAATTGCAGCTTACCCTAAATAAAGCTGATACGAAGGAATGCTTGTTTTAGTTGTGACTTTATTTTTTCCACAGCCTATGAAGATCAACTTTATAATTGGGAAAAATCACTCCTCTTTAGGTTAACCCAATGATTCTTCAGGGCTGTGTTGTTAACAACTAATGCACGTGGCATGCTCGGGCCTACCTGAACTCAGTAAGCTGGCAGGGAGCTGGGAGGCTGGAGGGCCACCTCAGTGGTTACAAGGAGAATCAGAAAGGTTAGTTGGGCTGGAAAAAGTGGTGGGTTCATAGGGGAGTGTTGGGTATGCTCGCCAGCAGGACACAACTTCATGAGGTGTAGGTTCCCCCCACAAACTTTCCAAATAACTGTCTGTGATGTGCCAAAGTCAACAGGAGCTTTGCTACAGCTTCCAATGAGTCTAGTGCAAAGTGATGTGCTTTAGGGGCAAAATGACGCTGGGAAAGGTGCTCTTACTTAGAGCATTCATTTTGGGTATAATGAGCATGTTGTCCTGCATACAACTGAACTGCCAGGCCTCCTGGCTCTTCCTTCTGTTACCAGCTTGCCACACAACTTTCCCACTTCTCCGCTTCCTTTCTACAATGAAAGTTTCTACAGGAGGTTGTGAAATTTGGTATTTGTAAGACACCTGAGATCCATATGTGAAGGCTCTCATCAGAAGCAAGACTTTTTGTTGTTCAAAGCATAAAAGATATCTCTAAGCACCTTTTTTTTTTTTTAATTAAACGGACCATCATTACAGATACTGTATACACTAAACTACTCTTCCTAACACCCTAGTCAGATGGTGTGCTATGGTGCATTTTAAGCATGTTTGGAGTAGGGACTTTCAGTGGAAGTAATCTGCTGGGAGTCTTTGCAAGTCAGTGTAAGTAGAATACACAGTTTGTGGCTGGTAAGTTAGGAAATAGCTGTATTTTGTTAACGTAGATGCTAATGGAGGTGTGCCCTGTGTCTCCCAGATGCAAGACCATTCATCTTTATAATTGTATTCAGTTGCAGCAAAGTGTTTTCCTCTTTTTCCTCTACAGATTAGAGCCATCAAGAAACAAAGGTGTTGAGGTAGCATTCTATAGCTTCACGCAAAGAAACAGGAAGCATTTGGCAAGAAAGTGGAAGAAGACACTAGCAAAGATACTCTTGGACTTCCCTTTTCAATAGAGATGCCACTGTCCTAGGGTCAAGCTCAATCACAGCTGGGCAGAGAGGTCTCCACAGCTCAGGAGAATACCCTGGTCCCCTAGAAAGATCCTGGAACCTCCCACAGCAATGAATCTTCAGCCCAATGACTGCTCCAAGGTGGTGAGAAATCTGAGTCAGAAATACAAATTCATAATTCTTATCATTGTTCTTACCATATCTTTATTGTATTGATTGCTCTGCTAAGTAAAGAACAATCGCGATTTGAGAAACTCCTTCACTTCCCAATGAAAATAAAACACAAGCTCTCTGGCATGGCTTGAGGACACAGTTTAAAATGTGCCTAATCCCTTTTTATGCCTCCAGTTCTGGATGCTAAGTTTGACACATGCTTTTTTGAAGAATTTAGTATACATCTTCTCTAGATTATGGAGCTTCCCAGCTGTTAAACTAAATGAACGCAAACAAGAATCTTTAATGATCAGTTACTTTCAACGATTTAACTGAGTATTCTTGCTGTTTAATTCTTAGGAGACACCACTTTGTTATAGTACTGGTTCTCACTTGGTTCTTTTATATGAGAACACTGACTGTGCTTGTGGAAGATCTTTATTTGCAATGTTAAATCACTGAAGGGAAAGTTAAATATGGGAAGAAAATTCCGTGTACACAATGTCTTTCTTTACACATCCTCACACATCTGCAACAGACAACCTCTGCTTTTATTTCAGGTCCAGATTAGTGTAAATTTTTGAAGGAGGAACACAACTCTTAGACCTCTGAAACCCTATATGTTTTGATATTTTACTTTCACAGATGCTATAAATTCTCTCTAGAAGATTCACCATCAACCACAAGTTGTCTCAACACCTTGAATAATAAAGTTCACAAACATCATTTTGTCTTTTCCACTCTAAGTTGCCTGGATAAAGTAAGAGCACATCATGTTCCTTTGATTTGTAGCTTGTATATTCTGTAAAGAGCTTTTCCACAAACAACATCACAACATGAAAGCAACTGGACATTCTCTTCACAGTCTCCATGCTTACGGCTTTCTTTATTATTTACATGTGTCAAGCAATTTGTGGGATGAAGTTTGGAGGAATGCATCCCGAGGAACAATATAGGCTGATTGTTTTGGAAGATGTGGAAGCTATTAGTGATCCCATGCAGTATTAGGAATGTTGATCCTGCTTCGCAAAACAGCTTGACATTTCCAGCTCTTACTTTTTACTGACAAGGCTATCAGAAATGGCACATTTGTTGCATATAATTGAAAAATGGCTATCTGCCTTCTAAGAACTTCCTTTCATTTAGGTTTGCTCTGAGATATGCAAAGTAAATTTATTCCTGGCACATTTGAACATTAAATTCAATTTTCTAATGTCTGACACTAAGTTGTGGAAAAATAACACACAGGTTCTTACACATACCCTGGGGACCATCAAGGAAAAACAACAGTCCCAGAAACCACTTGTGCTGCTCTGTTTTCAGGGCACAGAGGTTAAGAAGAATCTGTACCCAAAAAAAAGGCAATTACAAATGCACTTTGAGACAGTCAGCTCTTGTAGATGCTTTTAAAGACAGATGTGTGAATTTTCAAAGCTAGATGTATGCAGATATTTTACATACACATCCTGTGTTTACCAGAGGTGTGAGTCATGGCCACACAGTTCAGTTGTTTGGAGAAACTAGCTTCTGATGTGTTACATCAGCTTGGTACTTGCAAATATAGGCATCCATAAGGGATGTTAAAACTGAGATTCTGATTCCAAGTGATTCACATGGTCCCAGATCCCCACTCCGGGACAGTATAAGACACTCAGAGGAAGGAAAGTTCAACATGTGTCCTGCCACATGTTCACCCTGCCACAGCAGTGGGACTGTCCACAAACAACAGCACCATTCAGGGTAAGGAGAGGGGACCAAAGCCCATGGAACAACCACATCTGTGATCCAAGCATCAAGCTGGCTCATCAGTTCCAAGAATCACCCAATTTATGTTTGTTTTTACAACACGCTCTTGAAGGCAACTTTGGCTTGGTTATAAGCAAGCCCTGTGGCACTGAGACACAGATACCAGGCAGTACCCATCACCATCCCTTCAGAAGGCTTTCAAGTCTCTTCAGGTGGGAATGAGTTTTCTGTCTCGAAGTACAGCATCTTTCCTAAACCATCCGGCAGAAGATCAGCATCCATTGTCATGCTTATGAGGCACTGATTCGCCACAGGGGGAAGGATGAAGATGTTTCCTGTGTGTGGAGGTGAATTAACTCCCCTACCCCATCAACTATCACCATGTATACCTAGGTGAGACTCATTGCCATCCTTTTAACTGCACATAAATGTGAAGCAGGACACGATGCTGAATCAGTTCCAGCAGAGCAGTGTTGGTGAGGAGCCAGCCACATGCATCCCTGTGCTCTGAGTGGCCTTGGGGACAGGTGGCTGCTCTTGCCCCTGCCCTCACCTCCTCCCCTCTCCCCTCCCTTGCCTTGATGGCAATTAGCGGCTGGCAAATAGCACTGAAGGGTGATAGAGGTTGGTCAGTGTGACAAGACCCCTTAAAATGAGGATATTGAGAGGAAGAAATTCTGCTGCTTTTTGAAAAGCTTTTTTTTTTTTTTTTTTTTTTTTTTTTTTTTCTGGATGCCAGGACAATCTGAGGATCAGAAATTTTAGAAATCAGCAGCTTCTTACTGATGTAAATGACAGCATATCACTATGGATCTAAACAGCGTGCTAGTTAGGCCCTCTGGTGGGGCAAACTCATAAAGACTAGATTTTGCAGGGACTTTTTTTGCTCTGAGCCGTTCTGTTTTAATTAATTACAAACCTTGAGACCAGACATACCTGTATCACTTTTTTCTACCTCATTGCTTGTTGTGGACCTTTGTAGCTGCATGTATTCGAAACCATTCCTGTGCATAAATCTGAAGAGATCCATAGGAGACATGCACCCAGCCCATTAGGCACCCAGGTGGCCTGAAACACTGACCTAGCGGTGATACAGCTTCTACTGAGCCTTGAAGGATGTGTCTTCAAGGCCAGACCTATTATCTGCAAGTACTGCCACAAAGATAGCCATAACACTGGCCCTTACAGAGCTAGGCAGCCTTAACAGATAACTACATACATCACTGAGCACATACAGACAATATCTTTGCAGGGCAGAAAGTCGTAAAACATATCAAATGCAGTATGCATCTAGCCTTTGGCTTTTCCACTGCATCTTTTTTTTCCCTATTGCGTGTTGGATAGTGTGGCAAAACCCATCGAGGTATTAAAACATGTAGCTAAGTGGCTCTGATCTGTATCATCAGATGTTGAGGTACCTTTTAAAAAAATCACGCTTTTAAGGTTCTTTAGAACTCACAGTAGTCTTTTTCTCTTTTTCTGGTTATTATGCTGATGCACAAATGATGTGAAATAGCTTGTTGCTTCACTGTGATGTTAAATAGGATCCTGTCTGTACCCTAGAGCATCCTGGTTGGAGACAGAAAGAAAAAGAAAAAAAAAAAAAAGGAAGAAGAAGAAAAAAACCACAGCACAAAAGCACAAAGGTAAATGTGACTTTCCAACCTAGCAGATAGAATGAACCCACTCAGATGAGCAGGGAGTAGACTGACTTCCTAGTTTTGCTCCTAAAACAGTCTCTGTATTTTACAGCACAAATTTAAAATAAATGCAAAAGCCATTTCTGAAGCCTTGGTCACACAAGTGTCAACAGAGTGAAACATGACAGACCCTCTTGGGCTTACTCCCATAAAGCCTGGACCCAAGCATCTTCTTTCACCGCTGTCTTCACAGCTGCTTCTTGAAAGGGAGTGAGTGAGTCCCATTTCAGTCCAGCTGCCTGTGACATGACAGCCCCAAAATCCTATGCTGATGTTTTAAACAGAACTATTTTAAAGATCTGATTTTATTTTTTTATTTAACAGTCTGATTTATGAAGGAAGAGGTTCAAGAGGAGGGCCTGGCCTATCAAGCTTGACAGGAAAATGAGTTAAACATGTAGTCACACCACCCTATCAAGGCAGAAGCCTACTTGGGTTGCCCCAGGTGACTACAATAAGAGGAAGTTGGTATAAAAGGGGTGATTAGGACCAGGTTTGCTTTCTAGGATGTGGTAAAATGAGTTGGTGCTGGAGAGCAGAAGCAATGGAAAATTTGAGGGAAGCAATCCTTGAAGAGAGAAGAGGCCTGAAATTCCAGGTAAGTAAAATAGCAACGCTCTGGACTACCTGGGGGCTGCGGAGAAGCTGCCTGATTGCAGTCACTGTTCTGTGCTTGAGAGCTCTTTGCTGCTTCAAAAATAATAGTATAGCTCACAGAGAAGCATTACCTCTGGGTTCCTCAATCTAAGGATTTTTCTCTTTCCTTTAGTCTACCTGGCCAGTCTACCTGTCAATCTGAAGCCTCCAGCTCATCTGACTCATTTCACACCACTAGCTCCTCTCTGTGGAATACAAAACTTCTTCTAGATAGTGGTTTTAATTTAAAGAGCAATTAAGACTCCCTTTTTTACCTTACACATCACTAAAGACTGAGCTACCCTAATTCTGCTATAATGTTACCATCTGAGGCTCTTATACATCCATAAAGATATATGGGTTGGTCCCTTCTAATGCACACAATGGCATCTTAAAGAAGAATGAAAAGGCTTGTTTTTTTCCCCTCTGACCAGAAGTCCTATGGTGTTCTTATACCAGCACAGGCAAGCTGTTGCAGTATATAAAGAAAATAGCTTGCTTGTGCTGTATCAAGATAACCTGCTGTGACCTTTGAGGCCATCACAAACATCTGATCTGAATTAATGGCTTTAGTGCAGACCTGACTTAATGGCTTCACCTGGCTCTGGGATCCCTCAGAGGAGGTCCCTTAGCCAGTAAAGTTAGGACAAAGGACTTCAGATATTGAAGAAGATAGGGGATTGTTCTTCAGTGGCTCTGCCTCCAGTGAGAGCAATATGCCCTTTATCAAAAACATCCGCTAAAGGAAATGATGAGAACACACAAGTTTCTACTTGACATTTTACACCAAGAAATGTAAATATTTGCATGAAAGCGCATGTAATGTTTAAGCTACCCCAATAAAATGAGAAGTATTGTTCCACTTAATGAAAAGTGGGCATAAAATGAAAGAATAAACAACTGCTTAGTCAGAGCCCCCTGCTCTGGAGAGGCTGTAGCTCCAGACTGTTTCCCTGCTGTCGACTGCCCATTTTAAATGGGGTGATTTGCAAACTAGAAAGAGATTCTGTGTGAAAAGGCAAGGTACACTGAAAAGCTTAGGCTGGACTTACATTCCTTTGCTTACAGGTATTATAATATGGGCTCTTTCTGTTTCATACTTCAAGGTGAAAAGCTGAGGAGCTATTCTATCAAGCTATGAAAGGTTTCCTGCACACACACACAAAAAAAAAAAAAAAAAGGCAAGGAAGAATATCTTTAATCTTTTTTGAGAATGAGATGCTGAAGAAACACGTCTCCAGAGCTGATGTCACTTGTAAATAAGGTACCTCATATGAATCATACAAATGAAGTGCATTGCATGAGTTAGCAGTAGTGATGTGTTATGGCTGATTAGCTCTGTCACAGCTCAGGTGGGAATTGGTTTCCAGATATACAGGTGGTCTTCAGTCCATCTCCTCAGTTTCTTCTTTTTCCTTTCTCCTTTGAAGAGACATAGCACCATAAACTAGCAGGTGTTATCTGATGTGGGAATGTTCTCTAGAAGGGTGGGAGAGAAGAAAAACCTGGAATAATGGAACTGTAAGTTTACAGGATTTACAGGATCTTGATCTCATTTATTACTTTTCCTTTGGATTTTGATTCTCTTCCTTTTCTTTTTGACTTAAAAACCACTTCCTATCTTGCCCTCTTATAGATTTGTTGCTTTATGGGGAGAAGAGTCTTCCAAACTTTCAGAGGTACCCATAGAAAGGGTCCCTTCTATCCACTTCTTGAGAAAGCAGCACATTATAGCCATCTGGCATCTCACCACTGTGACACTGGACTTCCAGATCTGAGCCATCCCGAAGTTCAGATCTCCATGGGACACTTTGGCTGATACAGGGAGCATTCAGGCGCTGCTCTCTGATCCTTCCTTAATAGGTCCTCTAGGCGTTTGTCCTGTTTCATTGAGCAGATAGGGCCAGGTACAAAGATCTGGTTCTCCCCTGTGAGAGCACCTGATTGACTGCACCTTGAGGACCCAGCTTGCAGCCTGCAACACCACAGCTGCCTGCTGGGGAAGGAGCAGCATGCTCAGGGCTTGCAGGCAGAGACAAAACACAGTGGCACTTCAGGCAATAAACATAAGTCCTAGCTTTTGCACAAGAAGCATTTTTTTTTTTCTACTCAAGAAAATAATGCCACTAGAAAATGAGCAAAGACTCCTTCAGGACATGCAGCAGCTCCCAGCAAGCACTGTAGCTGTAATCTCTTGCCAGTTATTTGTTCTCCCAGACAGTTCTTCATGAGGTACCAGGCAGTTCACACTTCTTTTAAGCTGGCTATTCATCAACAGACGTGAATGACTGCTTTCTGTTTTACTCAGGTCTGTCAAGGCCTTATTCAATAATCATAAGAAGTATCTCAATATTTGTGGACAGAAGGTTGTGGTTTTTTTTAGTTTAGGGGAGGGGCGTGTTAGAAGCAAAACATTTTCTTTATATGAAAAATTATGCATCTAGTCCATTAACTTTTTTTAAAGTGTTATATTTCTGAGATGAGATTTTTCAGTCACACTTATTTTAGTCTCTTTGCTAACAGTGTTTTGAAGTCATCAGTCTCTGTCATGTATCTGGACAGGCTGTCTCATCTGACTCATGGGAGAACAAGCAATTTAAGGAAGGAGGAAAGGAAGACCATCCACTGTCTGTGCACCCGAAGATCCAGAACTGCAATTATTTGCTGATGCAAGTTTTTGATGCTGTGGCACTTTTTCCAGATGTGTTGATACATTCTGTAGCCAAGTCCCATTTCTTGCCTTTAGAAGTAATATCCTCTCACCGTTGTCCTCTCAAGGTCTACTTTCACTTTTAGCTGGTATTGACCACTGTCAGAAACAAGGTACAAGACAAAAAAAGATTAATGTTTCAATCCAGAGAAGTTTGTGTTGAGGCAGGGAAAATTAAATCAAGAACTAATGACTACACCTGAGCAACACTTTTTTTTTTCCACACAGCTTTTATTTATCCAGAAATATTTGTGTATATCAGAAACTTAAATCTCCCTTTTCATATGTCACCTTTCAACCCTGCCCATTAGCTACTAGTCTCCTGCAGCTGTCAGTGCCTGTGGTGAGTTGGTGCATCCTGCTCTCACTGCATCCATCCTGTGCTTGGTGATTGATAGCTTGCTTTTGATAGGAAATCACCTGATGCATCAGAGCTGCTGCCTTGGCTCATCTATTCAGCTCTGGTAGCATCAGAATCATTTGGGTTCCTCCATCCATGTTTCCAATTTATCTTAGTTTCCAGAGCAACCAACTCTCATTGTTACTGCTTGTTCTCAGCTGATCTGGTCATGTCTTTGCTCTCTGCGTATTCTAGCTTCTCTGCAGTACTGAAGACTGTCACAGGTTTGGAGAAAGTGAAACAAAACATCCAAGTACCTGAGTCCTTTTCCTTTTTTAATAGACATTACATTTGTGGCTTTTCTCCCTTCCATGTTTGCCATGTTTAATAGTGTGTTGAAGGACTGATGCTGTATTGTTTTTTCCCCCATGAGATTTCCCCTTTAACAGGGTCCCTCTGATCTTATTATGCTCTCTGGTAGAACTACCTTTTTTTTACTTGTATGTGATACTGCAAGCCTGAAAGAGGCTTTGTGCATATTTTAATTTTCTGACACGTTTCTGTTGCTGATGCTTTCGTTCCTTATGCATATAAAAGCTTCACATGTTTTTCTAAAATGTTCATTTTTCTGCCTATCCAGTCCTTCCATGCCTCTCCATGGATGTCCGTCACTCCAGGTGACTTTTCCCCTACTCCATGTACACACCTGTCCATGCCTTCCTTTGATCTTTTCTGATGTCTTCACTCTTCTTGCAGTGCAGTCAAAGCCATCAGAGACCCCATGTTACCTGTACAATTTGGGGAGGTGGGGGATCCCAGGAGAGACATGGTGTTTCCAAGCCATGTGATAAGCAAGGCCTCCATCATTAGGAACTCACTAAGCTGCAGGGGATCATGAGGAGATCAACTTACTCAGGGCTGATTCAGCACAGTTTTGTTTATCTTCTTAGCACTTATACCTGATACCCATTTTCCAAAAGCTCTGACCATGGTCTCTAAACCAGATTTAAACTCTAAACTCTTTTTAACACTTAACAGGTTCAGCTATCAGTGTACACATCTGTGAAATGGGGGAGAGAAATGGCTGAAGCTGGTAAGACTTCTGTAGTTACAAATAATAACTGTAAAGCCAGAGTGCTACAGAACAATTTTCCTTCAGCAAAGCTGCATTAGAAGTCAGTTACAAATGTTCAGGAAAGAATTTAGGGTAAAACCAAAGAAAGTGAACAACTGAAGTTCAACAGTGTTGCAGTGGAGTCTAATGTTCTCTGCTTTCCTCTCCTCCCTCTGTCCTTTAAAAAAAAAAAAAAAAAATCTGCACCTATAAAAATCAAATAAGTGCATGGACACCAGGGACAGTACTTGTCTGCTGTGCCACTGAATCCTTTTCAGCTCCCAATGAGGCAGGCAATCCTACCTCACATCTCTAAGGCTATTTTTCCACACATTTGCTCTAGTCTAGACATATAATTTGCTCTATTCTAGGCAGTTAACTCTGTATATGTTCTTTCTCTACAGTCATTTCCATACAATACCGACCTCATTTATCAGTAGGGAAAGATTAAGGCAGGGTAATTAGGTGATTTGCAGAGGAACGCACTGATGAGCTTGGAAAGCACCAAAGCACTATCACCACAGGCTTGGGAGTGCCTCTGCACCAACACCCCATGTACCATGTAGAAGACGTGCTGTTCAATGACCTTGGCACATCAGCTAACCACTTCCCATTTCCTTTTTGCTTCCTTTCCCTGTTCCTGGCTGTTTGTGAATTCTCCACCTAGGTCACCAACACAGCTCGCTGTAGACTCAGTCCCCATCACTCTAGTCATCCTCTGTCAGTAAAAGCCATCTCTGCTGACCAAAGTTTAGCTCATTTTGTGTTAGCACAAAGCCCTTGCACACCCTCAGAGAGGACAGGAGCACAGGGGGAAAGAGCAGGCTTGTTATAAGGTGAGCAGTATGTAACTTCTGCTTTGCTTTGGAAGGGAAGTAATAAAACCCCTCTGAAGTAGCTGTAGGTGCCCCTGCCTGCACTGCTGAAGGGCACCACAGGACAAATTTGTAGCAAGAGACATTCATGCTAAAGGATAACACGTTAGCAAGGTGAGGCTGTACAAAGCACTGATGCAAGGTGTAAAAGGGGCAAAGTTTGTAGGGACAGGCTGTTTTAATAGAGCAGCCCAAAATACCTGAGGAGGAGAATTAAATGTGTTTAAAGTTCAAGGTGAGTAGTTCATAAACAACTTGATGAGGACTGGAAAGCTGAGTGGAAGAGAAATAAGGAGTCTAAATCTCCTAAAGACCGGCTTTTTTTTTTTTTTTTCCCTGGAAATTTGAGGTAAACTTCCCATCAAGGGCAGACAAATACAAAGCTTGAAAGTGTGCAAAGCAATCTGGTGTGCAGTCCAAAGACACCAAAGTTTTGCTCTGGGAGATGTTTGTAAGGAAACACATCAGCTATGCAGAACCACATGAATAGAAAACTAATGCAGCTAGAAAAGCAAAGCTGTATAATATGCTGTCACCAGTTTAGATTCCATGAAATGCCTGGGATGCTGGGGCCTCGGTGCTATGTTGTGCAGCTGCAATAGTGCTGGTCCCTGTGGGGAGCTGCCTGTGCCCTCGGCCTGCGGGAGCCCTGTAGGGTGCTGGTGGAAAGCAGGCCAACATGCACACAAAGTGCCAGACACGTTAGCAAAGGCAAAGGTGGGTGAAGCAGAGTTGCTTCTGAACATCTGTTATCCAAGGTACAAGTATGTTTCCATCTATAATAAGAAGGAAATAAAGGTGTCAGCAGATTTTTGTTTTACTTTCCCTGACTTCAGATTTTTTTGATAGGTGGGATGAGCCTAATTATTGCCTTTACAAGGTGTGTACAAAGGTACACATCTTATAAAAGCGAGTCATGATCCTGATGCCGTACACCTGTTCCTGATGTGGCAATACATCAGGAACCTTTTTTTGTAAAATGCAGTCATTACCTGCCATGAAGACCTCAGATCTCTAAAAGCATCGTGAGGAATTTTACAAAAGGCTGTGTATGCCAGCCAGCAGCACGCACATCCATTTTGGCCAGCTGCTTCTTGTCAGTTAGTCCCAATCTTAGAGGTTTGGGCTCGAGCAGACTGCCTACGGATGCTCGGTCCCTTCGCCCACAGGCTGATTTCGCTATGTTTTGGTTAGGGCCAGCCTTTCGGGGACTCCCCTCTCTCCCCGGGCTGCCAGGAGCCGAGCCGTGTGCCGGCGGGCTGACAGCAGGGGGCAAGAGCGCTCCAGAAATGCCCTCCCGAGCATCCTCCGCCCTGGGGCGGCTCCGGCAAGCCCGGCAGGGCCCCGGCTCCCCAGGGCGTCCAGCAGGCGGATGGGGATGGGGATGGGGAGCCTCCTCCTCGTTCCCCGCCTCGCTGTGCTCTTCACGCAGGTTTTCCGGGGCTGTGCGTTAAGGAAGTTGCCGCTGGAAATGTTCGTAATGCGACATATCTCCAGCTGCGGCTTTGCGGGATGTTTCATCCTCGCTGCACGTGGGGAAGCCCCTCCGTGCGTGTGTAATTTTAAGGCTGTCGGTGGTCCTGTCGCCTTCCGAAGCTGGAGCATCCTCCCTTCACCGCAGTACCTGTGCTCTGGCTGCTTGCTGCTAGGATCAGCTGGGTAGTAGAGACCACATTAATAAAGGCCTTCAGGCATTCATTATAAATCAGATCTTTTCTTCTGCAATATGCTTTCCATGAAAGCATAGCCCATATTTCTATTAGCGAGCCTGTATTTCCGTTCTGCAAACACCTCCAATGCTGCCTTTCCTTGTTGGTGGTTACCTGTGTGTGGCTTGGTTTCAAAAACCTCTAGCGTTTTTTCTAACAAGAATTTACAACAACAAATTCAACACTTTCTGCTTTTGAAAATTCTCTTCAATAGAGGAAATGTGGGAAGAGAAATGGAATGAAGATTTTTTATTTATTTTTTTATCTGAAGCGAGGCAAAATCTTGCTTTTCTGGGATTTGTAAACTGGAATTTTCATAGGCACAAAAGTCCCATTACCTTATGTGTCTTCATTTAAGAAAAGAATATGCAGGGAATTTGAGGGAAAGTTTAAGGAAATATGGCCAAGAGTGGATGTCACTACCTGGGCCCTTTCCAGACTTCAGTATTGACAGAGAGAGAATAATTACCCATTTATCATACTTTTACACATCATTTACTTCAAGGACATGGAAATTCATATTTATCATATACCTCACTTGTTATTGTTCTTATTTCCTGAGTGGATGACTGAGAAAGCAAATTAAGTAGTGCTGAATTGCATGTATTACTGATAGCACCGAAAAAGAACAAGATTTGCACAGCTTTGTAGGCCTATGTTGCTTAGAGGTAACTAATGATTCCTAGCTCTGATACAAGTCTGAGGATATAAAAGACAGGGTTGTTAGGGAGAGGTAATAAGCTCTACTTGATTAACTCTTAAAACTGGAAACCCAGCCTTTTGAGCTCACAGGTACCCTGATTCCCTACAAGGAGTCTACGAGCACATCTTTCCTTTACTGGTACTGTGGGAGATGGACCGTATGGACCTGCTGTGGTTTCACCCTGGCAGGCAGCTCAGCACCACTCAGCTGCTCGCTCGCTCCCCCGCAGTGGGATGGGTACAACTGTGGGAACTCATGGGCTGAGATAAGGACAATTTGCTAGGTAAAGCAAAAGCTGCACACACAAGCAAAGCAAAACAAGGCGTTCATTCACTACTTCCCATCAGCAGGCAGGTGCCAGCCATTTCCAGGAAAGCAGGGCTCATTACAAGTAAGGGTTGCTTGTGAAGACAAACAGCATCACTCCAAATGTCCTTCCTTCCTCCTTCTTTTCTGCTAGCATTTATTGCTGAGCATGACACCCCATGGCATGGGACATCCCTCTGACCAGGCTGGGCCAGCTGTCCTGGCTGCGTGCCCTCCAGTTCCTTGTGTACTTCTACACTCCTCTTCACTGGCAGGGCAGTTTGATAAATACTGAAGTCCTTGATGCTGTAAACATTGTTCAGCAACAACTAAAACATCAATGTGTTATCAACGCTGTTTTCATCACCAATCCAAAACATGGGACCATATGAGCTACTGTGAAGAAAAATAACTCTACCTCAGGCAAAACCAGTACAGGACCACATCCTTTGGAAAGGCAACTGTCCTCTGTGCTATTAATGCTGCACCATCACAACTGCTATTGGTGTAACTCGCAAGGAGACCTACTGCTTTGCTGCAGTGGAAGGTAAGAGCTCCTGGGTTTCTCCACATTATTTGAGATGTTTCTGCAGCTCTGCAGCTTCACCACATGCCTTACTCACATCAGTGTGGACACATGCATCTCTTAACACTGTCTTCCAACCCCCAGGCTCTGCATCTTAACCAGCATTGCTCAAATCAAGGCCTGAAGGTAATTCCCAGCTTTCATCCTCTAAAGTGTGCATCCAGCTTGTCCTCAGCTGAAGGAAGGATTTAGGTATGTGGTTACATTTTCCCAACTTTGGGGCTTTTGTAAATACTCTCTGTTAACTTTTTACAGCTATAATGTTGTCATCCATGTGGATTTGGATTTATGTCACCAGGAGGTTGGTTTTGCTTTTTACACACCAATTTGCAAACCTTTTTGGAGCAGATTTATTAGATGGACTGAGGAGACAAGGGAGGAAAAGCACTTAAATGTTATCTAATAGTGAAGGATGACAACTGGATATTTTTATTTGAAGAATTTGTATAATCCTTCTTTTATGGTCCCCATTTAGTGGTCTTCAAAGTCAGCAGTGTTCTTTGAATCAAACTCTATGGCTATATAAGCTTTTTAAAAGAATCTCCACACATCAGTGCAATCCAGTTTAGGAACTCCTCTTTTCCAGGCTAATGTGCTGAATGTGTCTCCTCTTAGTATTAATAAAGACATATGGCAAGAGAGGAAAGAACTACAAAAGCAGCCTCCCTGATTCATGCCAGGAGTTGTGACATTTGGAGACTACACATGCAAACAGCTAGCACCTCTAGGAAGCCTACTGCTGCTTCTCCTAGCTGTGGGGAAAAAAAAAAAAAAAAAAAAAAAAAAAATGAATCAGAGGCCATAAGCTGATTCTATTTTTGTCCAGACAGGCTGTGGAAAGCAAAATAGAGTTTCCTGTGAGAACACGCTGCTTCTGAAGCCTTCTGAGCCTGCCAGCTGACTCTGGTGAGGCACCGCAGCTAATCTGCCTCACTTGCTGCATGCATGTGGTTATTAGGCAAGGGTGATGAGGATGGGCAATGACACTGGCAAGGCAGCATTTTCCTTGTGACCTTGTGCCTAGGTGAATGTGATCTTAGTTAGGGGCCTGTTTCTCACAGTGGCTGGAGAGGACAGCGAGCAGGCACAGGAGTGACATTTATAGCTCAATGTGTCAGCAGGAGACAATGGGGAAGAAGTTTGTGGTCACGGTACTGGTGTCTGTTGCTGCACGCTTGCTGCTCATCAGTCAGCAAGTGTTCCCAGCACAAAAGTGTCCAGTCTTGTCTCATAAAAATGCTTTCCCCTAAAAAGGGCACAGTTTTCTTCCAGGGTATTTTCATAGCCTCCTTATAATCCTGGAAACACCACCCCAGACTCTTTCATACCAAGAAACAATGGCTGAAAACACCTCTCATTTTCAGAGTTTTAGCTCAGAAACTATTTTTTTTTTTCATGTTTCCCAGGTTTAAATTCACTGGTTGCCCTTTACCTGTTAACTGAGCGTTTGGAGCTGGAGGTTTTGTCCATGCTCAAAGCACACATAGGAGCAAAGCCCAGCAGCCACGATCTGTCTGAGAGGATGGGCATTTGTCCAACTGGCCCATGGGATGTTATGCAAACCAATAGGCCACCCATGCCTTGGGGTGTCACTCTCTGACACCTTTGACTTTCCTCAGCCACATTCCCATTTCTCTAAACATAGATCCCCAGGAACAGCACGTAATTGTTCTAGTCATAATACCTCAGCAGCACATGGACAAAATGAAGCAAATACACACCGTGCTTCACACTAATGCTTCTTTCCCTTTCACACCAGCTTGCGTTGCTGTCTTACGAGACCTGGCCATACCTCAATGTTCTTGTAAGAGCTGGGAATTCTGTGCTGCTTTTTCAATCACCAATTTTTTAAATGTAGGCTCTGCAATGTTCTGACATGCTACAAAGAACTATCAGCAAAGGGCCCAAGATGTGCAGCACAGCCCCTTGTGGTTCTGGACAGCAAAGCCCGTAATGCCCTGCCCAGAGGATCAGATTATATCTTCACAGTAGCTGGCAGTGGAGAGAGCAGAAAGTTAGGTATCTTCCAGTTCCTGGTCTAGGCACAGCTAAGGAGGACAGACGCCTATTTGTCCTCATACCAGTACTGCACTCCAGCATAAACAGCTCTTCTCCTTTCTTCTTCCTCTAGGTGTTACAGACAGCGATCACACTCGCTCTCCATGTTCCCTTTCCAAAAGTGGTCAACTCCTTCCATCCCCCTTCATACCTGGAAAACACATATCATCGTTCTACCCTGAGGCAATAGCCATAAACAATGTTTTGGCTCCATCTTTTCTAAGATTATCTGTTTCAAAGCCAGAAGGGCTTATCAAAGGTACACCTGCAGCTGACTTGAGGACAGTGCTTCCTGACCAGACACAGTTAATCATCAACAGTCTCCAGATGGTTTGTGACTGGACCTGGTGATGATGCATATACTTGGGGAATTTCCAGGTTTTGTTCATGATTCATTCAGCTTTGACTTCGCTGGCTCAAAAGATAAGGTCTCACAAAACATAATGTGAGTTTATGTTACAGAGCACTTCACACGCAGATCTGCACCAACCGATGTGGAGATTCTGAGGTCACTCCTTCACGGGGATGTTGCGTTGCGACACACGAGGCTGGATTTATATCAGTTTTCTTCTTCTGTTGTGTACAAGCGCTGGCTTACAGGAACCTTTTATAAGATTTGTTTTATCTTTCTCCAAGGCCATTTACCACTGCAATGGGGGAGGGCTTAACTTTCAGGCTGTAGTTCTGCCTGTATCCTTGCTCTAATAATGACAATAATGCAAGCTGTCACTCTCCTTTACCCCAATGGCAGCTGAATTTTTACAACCTGACTCCAGGTTTGCAGCTTAGAATGCAACTGCCGTCATTTAAACGAGCGATGAGAAATGCAGCAGAGCATCACTGAGGCACCAGGAGCATATGTATCTATTATTGGCCCTTCAGTGATAATAAGATGCACCTTATCAGCATGTTATGTATCTGCGGCATCCTTAAGACGTAGTTCCCACTTCAGCTGACCTTCATGTCCCATTCAGCTAACCACCAGGAGTACTCTGCAGTCAGAGGATCTGGAAGCAGTTTCAAGGTCAAATCATGTTTATTGCTTAATGTCCTTGTGCTTGATATACTGTGGAGAATTTTGATATAACAGGTTGGGATTTTTCTCCTTCTTATGGAGCAGAAATGTGCAGAAACTTAGCATGCTCATGTTCAGCTACATGGATGCTGTGCCACGAGGAGTTACCGCAGTCTGGTACCCCCTGTTCTTTCTCCTCGTGCTGCCATCACTGCATACACATTCCCTGCCTTTCACTGTGGGCTGGAGGCTGCTGTAAATCCATGCCCTTTGCTCTGCACTCCTTTTCTGGGGAAAGCCCCATAACCTGTGAACATTACTTCCCATCATTTAGCCTCTGCTGTAATGCTCTGCTGGAGTCTTCCTCATCTGTCGTCCCGTAGTCCCTGCATCCTTCACTCCTCCAGCCCCACTCACTCCCATCTGACAGTCTCCATGGTTTGTTGCATGCTGTCACAGGCAAAGGGGAGACATTTCTCTACCACACCGTTTCCCTGTGCTGGTGACTCATCCTTGCTGTGATTTCTTGAAGAAGCAAGTTAATAACATCAATTAAGATAGAAGAAAAAGAAAGAAAACAAAAACAAAACAGTCAGTCCTTCCAGCTTTCTCAGCTGCTTCCTTTTTATTTCAATCTGCAGGCTCCAAGAGGCATCTCAATTTGTGTGCTGAACTGCATCAAGCACTGGAGCCACTTTCCCGATGACAGAAACGCTCTGCTCTGCTGGCCAGCGCTGTCTGTACACATGGGGACGTGAGGTACTCTGCAGGACACTTTATCTATGTCCCTAGAGGTATTAGGGGAAAAGAATCATGCAGGTATGCTAGGACAGTGGTGCCAAAATGCTATAATTCTTCCCTGTGGCATGGCCCAGGCCAAAGTCCACCTCTCGGCTCCTCAGCACTGGCTCCTCAACAGCAGGGGCAGGAGACAAGGGGGCACAGTCTGCTGTGGGCAGCAAGATGAATCTTCAGCTGTGAGCCCAGCCAAGTGACCAGGCAGTAACTGAGGCCAGACTTCTCCCCCTAAAAGCCTGGTACCAGTCAGGGGTCTGTACAGGAAAGCCCTTCACTGCTCAGCCTCAATCAGATACGGTGGGACCTGGCATCTGCCCGGAAGCAGCTCTCGGCCTCCCAATGCTAAGGCTGTCCTAGGTGGTAGCCAGGATCTAGAAGCTGTGCTCTAAAAGGTAATTGCAGCAGAGTTACTGGTGTTATATCTGTGTGGGATGGGGGAGCAGGTATGCTTACGTCTCTTTTAGAAGTAGGTGAAATAGCAGCGCTCTTTCACAACAGATTTTTTCCCCTACAAGCTGGGAACTTCAGCAGTTTCTTTTAGCCCTTTTAAATTACAGTTTCTTTCTATGGTTCAGAAAGTTCCTGCTTTTCTGGAAGAATGATAATGGTTCCATGATACACTGTTCTTGTAGCATAGCCTTCCTAAAAATACCACTGGAAAAGACAGTTTTCACATAGAAAGCCCCCCTGTCCCACCCAAATCAGAGCCCACAGCTTGTGGTTTTGCTTCATATGTTCAGGATCCACCCTCAATGTGCCTCAAGTATAATTTTTGTGTGTTCTCAATTAGTGGCCTACCAAATGTCTGAGAAAGGCCATTTTGGTCTTCTGCCCAACAATCTAATGCAATACCTTTCTTCTTAAAAATAAATCAAAATAATGTTTGTAATTTTGGCCACTTACGGATTATAGAACACAGGAAATAATAGAAAACATCTCTTAACTACTCTGCATGTTTTATGGCATATATTTCTGACTGTGGCAGAGAAATTTGTCTTCCTGCTATCATTCATTTCATTTATACTAGACTTGTGTAAACCTGAACTTCTGCGATACACAACTCAATCTCATTTGAGTTTCAGGGACAGTGGCAAACAGAAGCAGGAAGAGTATCTGAAGACCATCCCTCACTTTGTTCCTGCCTCAGGTACAATGCACTCATTTGGGCTGTCAGATGAAACCTGCAGCCGTCCTTTAGACTCCTCTATTGAGAAAACAAAGGCCATACAACACTGAAAGGGCCTTCTGGAGGACAATGCTGATCATTCAAGTTCCATCCTTCAGGCCAGTAAAGACCGATGATGTTTACTGAGGTAGCATCTCATCATTCCCAAATATCTAACTGCATAGCCAGCAAAAGAAGCAAGCTGACGTTCTCCCAGCATCCCTGCACATGATGGGACACTAATATTTACACAAATCCAACACCATATGACTTATCACCAGCTGTTACACATATGCTGTTACACATACAGTCTGCTAGTTACATTACTCCAGGTTTCGCTCCAGATTTGCATGAGTTCTCAGTACTTTTAAGCCCTTGGTGGTAGGTGGATCCCCATGGCATCTCCACCCTCAACAGTTCTGTCTAAAGAGCGGCTGGCCAAGTCTCACCTGCACAGTTCTGTGCTTCCATTGCCTCTCTTGACATAGGCTCAAAGCCACATCTGCAGTATTTGCGTGATGGCAAATGACTGCTGCCCCTTCCTTTACTTTCCCTTCACTTGCCTCTTCTTGCCTGCCTTCCCCTCACATCCCTTCAGTCCTGAAATAACTTTCTGTTGGACAAAATGTCTTTAAATCTGTGGTGTTCACTATTCTTTGACTTTTCCTTTTTAGAGCTAATCTGTCTTCATTGCCACCATACATAACTTGGAATGGCAGATAATAGTCTAAGAGAGAGTAATATTCTAAATACTTAAACAATTTTTTTTATTATTTTTTTATTTTTTATTGAAAGGTCCTTCCTGATGCTGATATTTCAGTATAACTGCTGAAACAACTGTTTTTCCTTGGAAGATCTGAAATCCTAATTGATCAGATAAATGAAAATGGAGAAAAGGCTCTCCTCTTGCAATGGAGGATTTAATTGTCTCCTCACATATATTTAGTGTAGTTACTTATCCCTGCAAAGCCCAAAAAGAAAACGGATGGTATGTTCTGTTTATGAATAGTATAGTAGCATGACTGCAAAATTTATAAGAACACCAACTTTATTTCCGTGTATTTAGTCTTTATAACAAGCAAGCTGTTAAGAATTACCACATCATCTTTTCTTTACATCACGTTTATTCCCTTATATTAAAATCACATATGAATGGACAGCTGTGAGATCGAACTAATTGTTTGAGATCAAACTGAATTTTCAGATAGAAATACAAAAGTGATGACTCTGTAAAGAGAAGTTCCTCACCTGAAAGTCACCTTTAGCCTTAAGTCAGCACAACTTCTACTGCAAACTCTTGGGACCAAGCTCAGCTGAGGTGAAGAAATGTGTCAGGGGAGTGCTTGTGTGGTACTGCATGAACATATGGATGCAGTAAAAGTGGCCAGGCACCATGCTATGGATTTGCTGTGCGACTCTGAGCGTAGCAGTGCAGGCTCTGATCTTCAGACGACATTGGGGAGTACCAGAGCACAGATCTTTTACAACAATACAAGGATTGTATGTAGATGTATGTGAATTCCATTGTGTGTAAATAGATATTTTTTTAGACTGATGAACATGAAGTAAAAATTGGCAAGCAGTCAGACATGAGCACACCTTCCTCCTCCATGAGCCCACAGTCTTGGTCTTGCTTGCAATTTTACACCATCCTTTTTCCAGTCCTACCACTGATCTATACATAAATTAATTTGAATGAGTGTGGTATTCTGTAGAAGACTGTGACTTAAATTTAAAGGGAATGTATGGCAATAAGGGTAGAGTTGTGGTTTATGCTCTCCAGAGATGCAGGTTTATTTCTTTACAGCATCCTGAGTATCACAAAGTGTGCTGCTGAGTGATTCAGCTTTCCAGCTCCTAAGATAAAGATGCTATTTCATAGATATTGGAATATTGTAGTGATTTGACATTTTGCGAGTTTTTAAAATGTCTCCCTTGGATTTAATTCTCTAAATTGATGGTTAAACCACAGACCTAGATAAGAAAGAGATTTGAAGTAAGAAAAACAATGTAGAGTGCATCAGAAGTTGAAACCAATTCAAACAAGCTTCAGAAGAAATAAGAGGAGAAGGTAAAAATACCAATCCCATACATCCTAGAATTTTGTGATAAATTTGTGAGGATTTTTAAGTCATAAAGGACTCACTGTCAAACTTCTGGCACTTTGGAGATTTCCTTTCATGAAATGGCAAACTTTTTGTACAGTTTGTTTATGGTATCACAATGAGGAAACATTCCAATAGAGGTAAATAGAAAAGTTGGTACTTTGACTTTGGAGTCTTCTAAAATTCCCAGGGACTCAAGGAAAGAAGATGATCAAACAGTTTACTCTGCTGCACTATCCTTGGCCACCTGGAATATATCACATAACAGTGTGACATTGCTCTGGATTACTTTGGTAATCCAATAAATGTGAATTCAACCCTGGGGAAATATAACTGTGTAAAAATGTAATTATTGGCTTATAAAAATCATACTTTCCTCATGTCCCATTGCTTTCCCAAGAGAAATTTATTACCTTTGGGACTGAAAGCTATATGGGTGTGTGTTTCCTACATCCATCATTACAATGCATGCAATCTACTGCCACTTCTCCCTGCTAGTACAAGATGCTTGATTCTGAGGTCCCTCACAGTAGCAACTCCAGTGAAATCAGAGTAGTTATGTCAAACAAAATCCACATTGGTTTAGATGAGAATCAGAGCCATTAAAACAATTTTATTTTAGTATTATTCCTGCTCTTTACCTTACACATAAGTCCAAAATTCATCTTTCCATGTAGATACTTTGGCTGCAGTAGACCTATAACAGTTTACACTACGTAAAGACCAGATCATGCATCTTTAAAACCGGCAAAAAGACCTTGAGTGGGATATGTTATAAGGAATGTGCTTTTATGTGGTAAAGATTTTTCTTCACCCTTCCAGGAAAGAAATGCAAATCAAAATCATTCAACAACCCTGAGGAGCCTTAAAAAAATGATTGCTCTCACCTGTGTTGCTTGTAGGCCTACCCTAAGATTGAACAGACACTCCCTTTGCTTCATGATGGACCTCACCTGCCCTGTCCTTCAGTGGTGGAGGTGGAGGGTTTTTTTTGACAGTGGTGACCCCCAGTCAAAAGAAGGAAACCAGTCCTGTCTCCTCCATCTTTCCCCCCTCGCCAAAACCCATTTTTAGGGAGTTCACAGGTTAAGATGCTTTTTGAGAACTGAGACACGAAGAACATCTCCGCTCTGTGACACTGATGAGCCTCATCTACACCACTTGGGGGTGAATGAGTCTCAATGTTTGATTTCTTGGGTGACAAAGCACTGAAGTCTATTTCATTCTGACAAAGTGTGGAAAAGGGTTGAAATCTCCTCTCTGGGGCATGCGTGGCAAGGGGTTGGTAGCAGGGGCCTGTGGGGCTGCGATGTGAGGCAAGGCCTGAGCGGCCTGTGGCAGACACAGCTGTGTCCAGGTGGCTCCGATGACCCACTACAGGGCCCCACGGCCAGGTGGTGGTGCCTGAACTGGCCTGAGGAGTCTGTGATGCTTCTGTGAAAACAAATTGTTAAAAGGTTGGCAAAAGCTGAGAGAGAGCGAAGGAACAAGGCCAAAAGAGTAGGAAGTACTGCATGGTGGAACTGGTAACACCCCCTGTGAAAAGCTCAAACTAGAGCAGGTATTCCTCAGAGAGACTGCACCCTGTGGAGAACCCATGCCAGAGCTTAGGAAAAGAGTGAGAAGGAAGAAGCAGCAGAAGAAAAGAATGAGAAACAAGTAATGGCAGAAATAAACCATTGCACCGCAACTTTCTGTGGCCCCTGTCACCTCACTGAAGTAAATGAAGAGGAGAAGTATCTGGAGTGAACCCAAGCCTGACAAAGGTATTTTCCCTAAGTGTTTAAACGTTTTTCTTCTTTGTTTCCCCAAATGAGTAATTAAATCTTTATGTTAATTGGCAGCAAATTAAGATAATCCCCCAAGTTTAGTCTGTTTTGCCTGTAATAGTCTTTGCAGGCAACAGTAAGCATTTTGCCACTCTTTATTTCAACCCAACAGTTTCCTTTTCTTGTGTTTCCTATTCTCTCCCTTCCCGCTGGAGAGGGCAAGCAAGTGGCTGGGTGTGTGCTTGGCTGCTGGCTGGGGCCGGCCCACCACACCTCCACCTTTGTGGGATGAGAAAAGTGATTCTTTGACTGGTGAAGTAGCTGGAGAGATAACAGAGCATTTGAAATGGCTGCCGGAAGCAGCCATGGTGTCCCACCTTCCAGGATTTTAAGGGTCAGTGAGCAAACTATCAGCCAGGAATTAACGTTACGTGGGTGAGGTAGAAGAATAGGCAGTCATCCGAATTCCTATGACTGTATGGCTTAGCCTGCTGTGTATGCAATGTGCCAGTTACCACAGATCTGACCACTTAAAAATGGCCACCCTCACATTTATGAACACCCATAAGTGATTCGTTCACGTTTATTATGAAGAAACTCTTTCAAAAATCAGTTTTCAAATAATACCACCTTTAATCGTGTCTTATACAAGACAAATTCAGGGGTGCTTTTTAAACAGCACAACAAAGCAATCTCTCAGGAAAATTGTTGTCCATCTTAGCTCATTGCTCAGTCAGCAGAAACAGAGACACCACGGGGCCCAGTGCTTTCTGCAGTGCAAGCAGGACTTTGCAAAATTAGGATAATTCAGACAGAAGTCCAAGAATGATTCTGAGGGGAAGAAAAAAAAAATCCTTTTTTTTTTTTTTTGTTGATTTGTTGGTTATTTTTTGGTTGTTCAGTTTGTTTGTTTGTGGGTGTGTGTTTTTTTGGTCTTTCCTACTGACTGGAAGTATAAATTGACTGTCCAAAAGAAGAATGTCAGTTCGCATTCTTCTCATGTTGCCCAGCCAGAATATTCTGGACTTTTCCACCAAGTCAGTAGGGTTGAAAAGAATTAGCTCCTAAAAAAAACTCTTAGCATCCGTTCCCTTCTGGCATTTTCTGTTGTTCATCGCTTGGACTGTATAGTTGGAGTGAGGTCACTCCAGACGTAGCACTCTGGGGTCCTGGCATACGACTGTAATTCTTTTGCTAAAACAACTAATCGTGATCCTTAAAGAAAAAGAACTTGTTGCATGTTTTTTTTTTTTCAAATAAGCAGAGAAAAAGAAAGTGCAAAATTTAAAAAAAGGCAAAACCAAAAAAAGCACACAACTGTTTGCAGTTTTTCTTTCAGAAAAAATTCTCATAAATATCCCCTTTAGGATCTGGTTGGGTAGGAAGGCTTCAATAAGTGGTTGATTGGGTGGGGTTTTTTTGGTCTGCCTTTTTTTATTGCAATACTTCATGTGACTCTACCAGCAGCGTATCCTTGCACAGAGAGCATCAGACAGCCATTGGTAACTGATGCTGCTCCTGAGGGTCCTACACACCCGGGGGGGTTGTGACAGGGGAAGTGAGGATAGTTCTGTCACAGATTAACCTGTCGTCTAATTGAGAGCATTTTTCTGTGCTGTATAAATTCTTAAACCGCTCAGGGTTTTTATTGTTGTTTTTCTTTTTCTCACAAAAATAGTTTTCTTTAAATGTTCCTGCCTCATTTAACAGCAATTACTGCTAATACACTTCCATGGCATAATATTTTAATGTATTTAGCTTGACTGCGTGATGATGCAGGGATCTGAATTGGAAGTATTGCTGTGGGAATCCACATTAAGCTGTGAAAGTAAGATCCTACACTTTGTCTATAGTGAAGCAAAGGGGCTCCTGAGACCCGCCACCTTATCCTCCAGCTATGCCCAGTGTTGTAAAAGCCAGATAAACAGCGTATAACTGAATCTGTCAAAAACTGAATTCCTGCTGCCAAACAGTGGCAGGACCATTGCAAGCGGCACCTGTATTTTTGTCAGAAAGGTCTCATCTGTAAAGTGGGAAGTCCTGGAATGCAGCAACTGCCTAGCTGACCTCCCATTCCATACCATCTTTCTGCCTCTTTTAAGACAGTAAATTGGGCTTCTTTCCACCTCTCCTCGCTGACCCTTGCCACCCATATTAGCAGCTGGACCTCCTGAAAAGCTTCCCTTTCCGCTACTGCTGTGGCTGTGCTGTTTCTCTTAGCAGCTTCATCTCCCGCTTCAAGCACCCGTTCTAGGGCTGCCACCTGCCACACAACCAACGTTTTCCTAGCAGTTTAGGGTGTTTGCAGGCTAACAAAGCCCAGCACAGCTCTGAAGCAGATGTATCTCTGGTGCAATTTCAGCTCAAAATTCAGTGTTTTCTCCCTCCCACCCTGGCAGCCTCTGGGGACAGCGAGGGCCCGAGGGATGTGGGTGGTGAACAAGACAGACCTGTCACGCTGCAGTGCACTGTGTGACTGCAGTGCACGTGGGCCCTGGGTGACAAGCACAAACCCAAGGGACGGCTGAGCCCCACGGCTGGGCAGAGGTGCCAGGCTGATGCCATGGGCCCCAGCCACGTGCTGGGACGGGACTGCAGAGCTCCACATGCTCCAAGCAGAGGGGTGCCGTGGCTTTATCACCACCTCAAACACACCAACAAGGTTTTTCAATATTCATTTCCAAAAATTGCAGCAAAAATCATATGAGAGATGAGGGTGGGGGGTGGACGCTTGTTGCATTTTCCTATTTTCACTCATGAGATTGAGGAACTGCTGTTTTGTCTTTTTCTCCCTTAAGAACATTTCACCACTGCCCAGGTGCACCTCAAGGAAAGGGGGAGAAGCAGAAGCAGCAAAGAGCCAAGGCATCAGCGCCAGACAGACTGCAAGGTATGGTAAAGCTGACTTAAGTGAAGGGAGGCTTCTTGCCCATACCGTTGAGATCTATAATGCCCAGACATTAGGTCACCTTGGCCTCTCTTAAGGAAAAGCATGTGTTCAGGGAAAGCAGATTGTCTTGGCTGTCAGTTCCTGATTTAGCCCTTATTCAGTATTTTCTTTTGAATTTGGCTACCCTAGCCAAACCCTGCTTGGATGATTGGCATTTTTATAGGAGAGCAGCAAATAGCAGATGACAAATGATTTACATCTCCTGCAGATTCATGAAGCTTTGGATTTATAAACATTTTCATGACTATGCCACAGCTATATAAATGTTTCCAAACAATGAAAAACAGAAGCTCCCAAGGTGCAAAGATCTGAGGATAAGTTTGTTATTCCAGTAAATGAAGTTTTTCTGGAACCAGCTCCAGCACTTGACGTGTCTTTTATCCTTTTGTCTATCCCTTTTCTTTTTCTCTTCCGTTGCCCACTTCATTTTGTTTATCCTCCTGCTTGCCTATGTGTTTTCACCCTTACAAGTTTTAATTGCAGTCATGTAGAAGTTTCTCATCGTATGTTGATTTCTAAGGCATGCAGAGAGCTTGTGGATACGCTCCCTTAATTGACTGTAAGCCTCCCTTTTCATATTACCTTGTTCCTCTGCTAATCAAATTCTCTGCAGCCTCCTCAAAACAAGGTCGTTACCTGAAATTCATGAGTGAACTTTTAATCTCATTGAGTGGTCAAACTGGGAGGGCAGAGGTGCCAGCTTGGAAATTCTCAGGTCGTGGTATGATGTTATTGCTTAGCTGTAGGAAGCATCAGTGTATTTTATGAGGTGTCCCTAAGGCTCGGCAGCCTTTTCTACCCCAGGATTGCGCCCTCGCTGAGCTCCTGATGTTCTGGTCTAGCAAAGACTGTGCGCCCAGTGGAGAGGCTGGGGTGGGAGCTATTCACCGGCTTTTCTGTCGGACCCTGTGGCTACTGTTACTAAAATCTGAGTAAAATGTCCGATTAACGGCTGGCGGGAAACTCCTTCACCATGCTGACTTCTTGGAAATACATTTCCACCCAAAGCAAACAACCCCCCTCTTCAGACAGCTGCAAGCCTCTGTGTGAATGCCCTGCTTGGAAGCAGGCTGTGGGACGAAGACGGGATTGAAACCATTGCGTGTCATTTTATTCCGGTTGCACAGCCCTGCACCGCCTCCTCTCACGCTGCCCTGGCTGCTGCTGGGAGCCACGAACACGGGAATCACCTTCTCGCTCAGGTGTGTGTGCCAGCGCCTGAGGAGGGCTGCTCTAGGGAAGGTGAAATGTTTTGTCCCCTGCACGTGGAATCGCCAGGGAGCTTGCTTCTGGAGCGTGGTCTCCCACAGCCATCACCTTAGAGCTTCCCTCTCCGGCTGCCGAAAAGCGTCCTGACGCCAAGGAAAGCGACGTCGAGACCCATCCCTGGCTGCCACGCGGACAGCAGTGTCTGCTCAGAGATCCCCGTTGTCTCCTCAGGTAAAAACTGGGAGCAATACCCACCAAAATAAGCTTCCAAAACTCTTCCAGAGAGAGGAATACCTGTCTTTCAGAGCTGTTTTTCTTCCACATACGCGAACTAGGAGCAAGCAGTGAGTTCCTAAAGCACACGTGTGTATGTGCACATACACATGTATATGCATCATGAGGAGATTTTGTTTTGAAACTGCAGTAAGGCACACTTGCCAACACATCAATTAAAAGCAAGGAGCTATATTAAGCAGGAGAGTCAGCACAGAGACCTGCAGGGAAACACGGGTCTCTCATTTGAGTGAGAAAGAGCGTCTGCTGAAAGCAGCTTCCTCCCTCTTTCTCTTCTAACACAAATTTTTCTGTCTTTAAAGCCGAGCCCTTCCCCGCACGGATTTGCTAAAAGGGTGAAAACGCGCGGGAAGCATTCCTCCTGCAGCAGTGCCGCTGGAGCCTCATCACCTCAGCTGACCTCAGGTGTCTCCATGCTCCAGCTCCGTATCTCAGCTCATTTTCCAGGAGCTACTTAACCTAATTACAGAGGAGAAGACAGCTCCAGACAGGGGCAGGCGATGAAGCAGGGGAGGGTGGACAACACGCGCGTGCACCTTGTGTCCTCATGCGTGATTTCTCCAGGATTAAACAATTCTCTCTCACCTCAGGAAGGGCAAGGTCTGCCTGTGGGAGCATGGGAGAGACAAGTGGAGGACTGATGGCTCTGAAACACAGCTCTGCCCTCCTGGCAGCCTCCGCCACTGCCTAGGGCACCCTGGAGCAGCCTCTGTGCCTCCGAGGCCCATTCCTATGGGTGGAGTTAAAAAGGCCCTGAAAATGAGGATGGGGAATGAATTTCCTGCACAGAGATCAGGGCGGCAGGGAGATTGTTGGGCTGGAGGAAGGATGACAGCTGTGGAGAACTGTGAATGATTAGGAGGAAAGGAAACAGTTTTTTTTTCTTTAATTCTTCTTGCATTAAAAAAAAAAAGACATTAAATGAACCTAACTGAGTTTGCTTTCCTGATTTTTCTTGAGTAGACCTTGGAACATAAAGAGAGCAGGAGAGAGAATGAAATCCTGTGTCAGTAATGCTTTAGAAACTCCTTGCTATGTAAGAAAAGATAATATATCTATACATAAAAAGAGGCAAATCCCCATCTAGGTCATATATGTGCCAGTAACTTTCAGCAATTGAAAAGAAACTTCTTCAAAAGGCAACTAAACGAGAGTAAAAATTCCCCACAATGGATCTTTGGCCACCTTTTTAAGGAAATGCTTCTTTTAGTTACTCTTGGAAAAAAAAGACAGCCCTAATAGAAGGGCAGTAAGAGCCAGGATGACAATAGCGCTATTTCAGACGTTTCTGAAAGCAGATCGTTGATGAATGATACAAAACACTTTGACTGAAGTATAAGCCAGGCTGTTGGACTGCTTTCTGGTAAGACGTGTATGTGTAATTTGCATTCCTGCCTCCTGCAGGAGAGCTGTGATGAACTACTTCAGTCACTGCTGCACGCAGTTCTGAAGTTACATGAAGGGAGAATTACACTTTTCTTTTTCCTGCTGAAAGAGGAAGGGGCTCTTCCCATGGACTCCAGCCCAATTTTTGGCTTGAGTAGAGCTGCAAACAGTTTTTCATAGCAACACGCTGCTCAGTTGCAGGAATCTTGTCATTTTGCCGGTACTCAGCGGGAATGCTAACGGTGCTCTCCCACCCTCCTGCCCTGTCTCCTCAGGTTGCTCTCCCTCTGCACCACGGAGGACACCGGGGGCAGACGTCTCTCCAGACCTACTTGCCTTCTCACCTGGAGTCCAACCAACCCTCCCGTGTGTTTATTTGTGAAGTGGGCTTTTTCCAGCAGGGTTGTTTTCAGAGCAAACACCTCCGCTTCCTGGCTGAAATGCTGGGTGCCATCTCTCGTGCTCCCTCCACTTCTGGGTGGTCCTGTCCGGGGAGCCCTCACCCCTTCCTGACGAGGCTTGGGTGGCAGCACAATGTGTTGTGCTGACAGAAGAATTGGGCTTCGATAAACGTGCAAAACATGAGGTGTTTTCGTTTCTCCAAAAGCGTCCTAGCTCGCTGTGACCCTGAGCTGGGTGGAAAAACTGCAGCGCAGTGTCTATAGGAAGCCTTAAGGAACTGCCCTGGGAGATCATCTCTTCACCAACATCTGCTTTTCAGATCTGGCTCGCTTCAGACCTCTGGACAAAGCATTTAAATCACCAAATATGCAGAGCAGGATTTTTGAAGAAAGCAGCGAGCAACGGGTTTGGGCGGGGGTGAATGTCGTTCTCCCAGGCCTGACCTCCCTCCCAGCTCTTCCAAGCCCGTTTGATCTGCACATCCCTACCGGCGTGCAAGCAGAACTGGAGGACCAAGGGCTTGGCACAGCTCTCCTGTCACTCACCCTGCCGGCTGTCAGCACCCCCAAGGGCTCGGGGACAGCTCTGAGGAGCAAGAGGTCAAGGAGAGGATGTCACACAAGCAGCAGAAAGACTCAAATAGAGGGGAAAGAAGACCATCGTCTTCTTACTTTCTCAGTGTAAAGGATGCAGAATTACTGTGACCACAAACACGTTGAGGAAAAAAGTGCTAATTGCATGACTTGTTGCTGATAAATACGTCTTAACTACCTGTACACCTTAAGACCTTTTCCTTCAGAGAGGCAGAAAACTCAAACGTCTCATACAGCCCAGAATTCAAAGCCTGGCTGCTGTGGCTATGGGGGCACCCCATCGCGTAACCCACTCCAGCCAGCCCCGTGCTTTTTATCTGAGGGCTTTATTCAGCAATCCCACAACGTTCTGGCTGCTGTTCCAGCATGTCCACTTCTGAGCGGGATCTGAGGAAGTCCCGATCGCACTGAGGACTTGGAGCTTGAGATAATTCACAAAGGGAATTTCTGCCTGGTGTGTTTAAAGGCCTCAATCTGCCAAAGCAGCAAGTCGAGCTTTTCCCCCCCAACTCCCGCACGCTGCGGATGTTCTGACCTCTGGTGGCAGCACACGGGAATTGCTGAATTCTGCTAATGGGTGCTGAAAGACCAGGAAAAGAAACATCAGCCAGTATCGGTGTGAGCGTAGGCAAAAATAACGTTTTAAAGCAGTAAAGCATTTGGGTAAATGGACAGCTTGAATACCTTTTTGTTGTTGTTTTGTTTTGTTTTTTGAAATAGAAAAGAAAAAAGATCAAGAAAATAATTTTCCTGTGAATTTTGAAGAAGAAGGATATGAAGAGTGAAGGATAAGGGAAACGTGCCTGAATTTCCTAAGAAACTTGGATGCTTCAGGAGCACTGTGCTGGTGAGGGACGTGACCTCCGGGAGGAGAAGTGTAAGCAAACCCGGACTCCCTCATCTGGGTTTTGTCCCCTGCAGCTTAAAATGACTACCTTTATTGAATATTTCAGCAAATGCTAACCTGGATCATGATAACAAACATTTGGCCATTTTCTCCCCTGGCACCAGCTCTTGCTGGGGCTCCTGCTGCCCACACAGCCCTTCGCGGCCCTTGCCAAGCTCGTCCCCTGCCGTGCCTGCAGCTCCTTCCCAGCCACCACTGCTTTGGGGGCATTTGCCTGCAATAGCTCCTGCCTGAGGGTGCTGTGACCCCCAGGGCCTCCCCTTGCCCATGAACTTGTCCTTCCTAAAGGAAAAGAGCTTCCTCCAGAAAAAAAATCTGTCATAAATGCTATTTGCACTCTCCTGAGCTCTGGACTCTGCCAGGCTGGTCTACAGGTTGCTGATGTTAATGTATACAATTTCCTATAACTGCATGAGCTGACTCTTCAATCTGCTGGATCAGGCCCACCTTGTCGCTCTGAAGCAGATATGCGTAGTAGGCTGACGAGAAACAGCTGAAATTTCATTGTTTGTGCCTAGTGAGCCTAAATGTAGGTTTCTGTAAGAGTTTCCAGAAAATTTCAAGCCGTTTAATTGATGACAGTTTGTTAAAATCACTAACCAACATTTTCTGCCTATCATAAATGCAAGGTAAAAATGCTTCAGATGCTCTCTCAATTTCAGAACAAATCTACGGGGATAATGATTTGTCTGGCACCGCTACAAAATGCGGAAAATGTCAAATGCAATGACTTGCGGGTGTGTGCGAAAAGTCTGCAATTATGAAGGAGGGTCATTTTTTGCTGGAAAGCACCATTTGCCTCTGAATAAATAGAAGACGTTCCTTCACCTTCTCCGTAGCACTGGGTAGCATCCATTTATTAACAGGTATGTAAAATAAAATAAAATAAAATAAAAATCTACAAGCCTTAAAATATGTGGATGCTCCTTTTTTGGGTATAAGTAACAAAGACCTTTGCAGAAATTACTTAGAGACAATAGAGAAAAGTCCTGTAAGGTGTTGACTGGCTTTGGAAGTGTTCTCCTACTTCTCTGAACTTCTCAATCTTCTTATGGAGCTTAAATACCTGGCAAGTCTGCCTCAGGCCCGGTGACCACAGAAATGGCTAATAAATGAACTGCTTGCATTTTGTCAGCTTCGGGACTACAAGAAGCTATCCGTGGCTTTTGGGAAGTGACACTTGGACGTGCAACGAAATTGAGCAAATGCTGCTCCTATTGTGCGGCGTTTCCTTTGATTCCCTGAGCTTGAATAAATGAATTATTATATTTCTTCAGAAAACGCAACAAAAACTAAGTTGGAGGCAAGTGGGGATGCTTCCTTGGTAATGAAGTCTTCCTTTTGTGTTTTTTAGAGCATTTCTATTTCCAAATACCCGTTCTGCAGAAGCTTTAAAGGCCTCATCTTCTAACAATGCAGCGTCCTCGTTGAGGCTGACCTGCAGCGGACCTCTATTTACCAAATAGAAAGATGCTAATTATTTCATGTATAGGCCTTAACGTGATTACAGCGAGCATGGACACTGTTTGTTGTTATAGCAATCTGAATTAAATTATGCTTGTGCCAGCACAATTAGGATCACCCCACGAGTTTACTGGGCTGGTATTTTAATGTGGCATTTCAGAAGCTTGATAAAAACAATGACAATTTCACTTTTGCACTGGCTAGAGCATGCAGGCCGACTGACTGAAAAGAAAAAATTATTTAACGAATCCAGAGTAGGGTGTGCTGGTTTTTGTGTAAATCCCAGAGATGGCTTTCCTACTCCTCTGAGCACTATAATGAATGCTCATTAAAAAAAGCAACTGGAGTTAAAAAATCTAAGCTTACACCATTCCTTCCTTTTTAAATGAATGCCTTTGCACCGTGAAAGCCATCATCATATTCAAGCCTTTTGACAGTGATGAGGTAATGAAGCAAAAGAGCCATGGCCGGGTGCTCTGGTGGCTAGCACATGGGTACACCTCCGGGGCGGGGGATGCAAGGGTCCCCCCAGGTGGCAGGGCATTTGGGGAAGGCAGACGGAAAGACAAATCTTGCAGGGTGGCCAGACCTGCCCTGCCTGGTCAGTGCTGCTGCCCAGGCCTGGTTCCTGCCCTGAAGAGCCCCAGCTACTTCCCGCAGACACCTTCCCAAAGGTCATTTAACCCACTAAAGCAGCGTGTTGCATCAGAAGGGATCAGCCTCAGCCAAAAGCTCCCCCAGCTGCCCAGTCATCCAGATCAGCGGAGTCTGGTGGTGCTATACTGTGGTGGGTTGACCTTGGTGGGACCTCAGGTGCCCACCATGCTGCTCTCCCACTCTACCTTCTCAGCAGGACTGGGGGAGAAAATATGATAAAGTAAGTAAGAGGCACTGCTGCTCTTCAAGAACTGTTCCCACACGGCTCCATACCACGGGGTCCATCCCCCAGGAGCAAACTGCTCCAGCACGGGGCGGCAGCTCCCCCCAGACCTCCTGCTCCTGCGTGGGCTCCTCTCCACGGGCTGCAGCTCCGGCCCGGGGCCTGCTCCTGTGGGGGCTCTCCATGGGCCGCAGCCTCCTCCAGGCCACATCCACCTGCTCCACTTGGGCTCCTCCACGGGCTGCAGTGTGGAGATCTGCTCCATGTGGGACCCATGGGTGCAGGGGGACAGCCTGCTGCACCAGGGGCCTCTCCACATGCCACAGGGGAACTGCTGCTGCATGCCTGGAGCACCTCCTGCCCTCCTGCTGCACTGACCTGGGGGTTGCAGGGCTGGTTCTCACTCCTCTCTCCCAGCTGCTATTGTGCAGTGTTTATTTACCTTTTCTTGCTCTCACAGAGGCACAACCAACATTGCCCACTGGCTCAGCTCTGGTCAGTGACATTTTCTTTTTGGAGCTGGCTGGAGCTGGCTTTGGTCTAATATGGGGCAGCTGCTGGGCTCTGCTCACAGAGGCCTTCACTGCAGCCACCCCACTACCAAAACCTCGCCCTGTAAGGACACTATATATGAGCACCTCTAACCAACAGGGGCCATAAACTCCTTTATTTTGCTATGTGTTCTTCAGAGATGTAAAGTAGCCTGGGCTCTCCTGGCTGGACCAGAACAGCAGCAGCCTGACGATGCTTGAGCTGTGCCAGAAACTAAGCCAGCAGCGTGCTCTCAGCCAGAAGCCATGACCTCGGGCCCTTGGTGGGAAGCAGGGCGTGCCCAGCACTGGAAGCCCTCTGCCAAACCTCGTCAGACCCCCAAGCCGTCTGCTACCACCCCCATTCAGCATCACAGATGTGCAGATGTCTCGGCTCTGCTCAGCCTGCACTCATGAGGCTGTCCTCAGCGAGGATTTCTCAGAGGGCACCTCTACCAGCAGGTGCAGAGCAAGTGCTTCCCCCGCCTCCATCCAGCAACGAGACACCTACGCTGCCTACAGGTTTTATTAGTTATTGTTGGCACTGTGGCTGTGCGACTGTCTTTGTGTCTCTGTCCTGGGAGGCAGTGCTGCACTATCAATAGCTTTATTACACACAGATGTTTGGGGAACAGCCAGGGAAGGTGAAGGAGCGTATTCTGCCTCCTTTCTGCTGTTTTGAAGGAAATTCTGTCAGAAGCTTCCTGAGGGCCCAGCAGCGCGTGCAGGAGCTGGAGCTCCCAAAGGAGGAGATGTGCCTGCACGCTGCTCCTGGCTGGCTGTGCTCCCAGACAGCTGTCCCACGGGGTGAGAGCCAGGAGGGCATCCCTGCCACACGGCCCTGCACCCAGCCGCTGATCACCGGCGGGGAGACCCGGGGCATCCCTGACAAGTGATGGCAGGGGAGGGACGTGTGGGGCTGTAACAAATGATGCGCGGCTTGCCAAATCACAGGAATTCTCCGTGCGCTCGGGGGGGGAGGGGGGGGGGGAAGGTGTTCGTTTTTCACGGGAACTCCAGCGTGAATAACTCAGACATGTGGTTCAGCTTCCAAAAATGATGGTAGGCCTTCAGAGGTGCGATTCTCTTGGTGGCAGCAGCAAAGCAAGTGATGCGTTTAAAGCCTGCGTGGTCAGTACGACGGGAGCCTCACCGTAGCAGAAAATCACTCTGTCAGATACCTAGTGCGATGCCTGGCTTCCAGAAACACACAGTGAAGCAAAATGAGCTGAAATCGAGGCAAGTGCATTGCAGCCAGCAGGATGACACACACGTTTTGAATAATGCAGGTGCTTAAGGAATTTGTGTAACCAGGGAATGTAGTTTGCTTTTATTTCCAGTACTTTGCATAATTTGGTTTCCTTTATATATTGTGAAGGCAGAAATGAGCAATAGGGTCAATTCTACTGCACAGGCGAGAATCGCACATCTATCACATAGTTCCCAGAAATTCTCTTGGAAATTTCCTGAATATATGCCCTTGTTAGCCAGGCCTTATATTCTCTAGGATCGTGGTAATCCACGAATGTAAAACAGCCTGTGAGGGAACCAGTTCATGGGGAAATTCCCACACAGCTGAGCTCACTGATCTAAATGGTCTAAGGCTGTCTTCAAAACTGTGAAAGACTGCAATAACAACAGAGCAGCAAACGCAGCTTCCCTGGTTTTCACTATATTCCACTCCCCTCACAAACAGTAAAGTGGATGAGGAAACATATTTAAATCGTGCAGTTGTAACGTAACCACCAGCATTAATTAACTTAGGAATCAAATATTGTGGGAGGAGAATTTTGTGATCATTAAGTAATATTTGCAGTTAGTTTTGGGGCCGGCTAGATGTGCTTAATCAAGTCTCTTCCCCAAACTGTCCACCTGGACAGTGGTGGGACTAATGGTGGGATAATGTCAGCAGGATCATGCCCAAGGGTGAGATTCACATCCTGTTTGATTCGGTTTTTGTTGAAAAACAGAGTCGGGAGAAACCTCTTATTAGAAATGGGATCACAGCTTAAATGCATTCATGCAATCAGCTGTCAGTAAGGATCCTCTTCCATCCTCCTCTCTCTGTCTCACCCATGTGAATGGTGCCTGCCCTGCTTCAGGGCACATCCATCGCTGGCTGCAGGGTCAGGCCTGCTCCAGGAGGCTGCCCTATCACACGGGAAGCCCACACATCCTAGGAGAGCCTCAGCAGCACCAACAAAACTGATTTTGCCCTTCACGGGGGTGATGACACCTCCTCTGATGTCTCCCCCCACCCTGTGTTAGCGGCGCTACCCTCCTGGCAGTGCAAGGAAGGATCCCCCTGGGCACAAGCAGTCCCCAAACCCAGATTTCCAAGGTTTTGCCTTCTCCGGATGATGGGTCCTCTGCATCCAGGCACTGCCAACTTGGAGCTGCCTGCTGTGCTTGGAGCAGCCAGAGGCCAAAGCCAGCCCTGTCCTCCAACAGCAGAAGCCCACCATGAGGTCCAGTGAGGCTCCTCAATAATGACAGCAGCTGGAGAGAAGAGAGTTAGAACCATTATTCAAGCAAATAATACTTGTGGGGTTTGGGGTTATGGGTTTTTTTTCCTTGCAACCCTGAAAACAGCAGTCTCCCCTCCCTCCCAGCAGCATGTCCCCCGATGCAGTGGGGCGGCGGATCCCCCTGCAGCGGGTGTCAGCACGGCAGCACAGGGGGGATCTTCTTGCTGCCGGCGGCGGCGGTGACTGCATTTTGTCTAGATTGAATCTATGGATCTTAATATAGATCTTTGTTACGTCGGATTGAGTGCTGTTCCTGTGAAAGCTCTGCCTTTTGGAACAACGTTTCAATGAGTTTATTATGAGAGCACTCATCAAATTGCGGGGGGGTGGGGAGGAGCTATTTTAGGAACCGAAACTGAACTCATGATATTTAGCATAGAGCGCTCCTACAGGCACCTCCGAATTTGAAAACAAGAGATCAAAGTTAGGCATCGGGCTTCCATAAGGACAAATGCTAACCTCAGTGTGGTGTTTGGCAGTTCCCCGTGGCCGGTGAAGACAACTCAGCGTAAACCCGGCCGTGTGAACTTACGGAGCAGCCCTTACAAGCTAAGCTTCTCTACAGGGCACCGACTAAACGCAGATGAAGATTTTATGGAATTAACGTGACACAGACGGTGAGGAAAGGGTACACATAACAGCCTGGCTTCCTTTTCACATCGGCAGGGCAATTTGCTTGAAGTGAAGGAACAAAACCAGGTTATTTCTGCAAAGGCCTCCTGATAGCAGTGCGGTCGACGTGCCAGCGCCGTGGGTACAGCGGGGTGTTGTACACCGACTGGCCTCTTCCTCTTCCGTCCCGAGTGGGAGACCGATTATTTACCTGCAATTCTCGTGCGGTCGGCAGGCACGGAGGCCGTGTCTCAGAAACGGGAGCTTCCCTTGGCTGTTAGCTCTTCTCCCCACTAGATGGCCTGGATCCCCACCCATGCTAGGCAAGATTTCTTCTCCGCACATCGCTCAGCTGCACCCAGCGAGCCCTGGCGCCGCAGGATCCAGCCCACCGGGGGAAATGCGCTCGCTGCCAGCCCTGGGGGCTCCACCGAGGGCGGTGGGCTGGAAACCCATCCTCTGCCTCCCGACCCCCGACCCTACGGTACGTGTCGTTCCACCTACGGCTATCTGCTGACGAAACGGTGGCAATCCTGAGCGTGTTCTGTTTTGTTTTGTTTTGTTTTCCAGGAAATTGTGTTGGGAAACTCGTATTCTGCACTTAAAGGCAAGGTTTGATAGCACGCAGATATTTCACCCACACGTTGCCATTCCTTTAGTCACTGCGCAGGACTTTATGCATCTTTAGGCTGATCTGACACGCTGCGCAACAGAAAGCAGGCTGCATTCTCTCTGTGAATACATACACACACTCGTAGGTACCTGACGTAGGGGACGGTTGGACCAGATGATCTCAGAGGTGTTTTCCAACCTTTATGATTCTATGATTCTAATGCCCTTCTTGCATGAAAGAGGAAAAAAATATACGTGCACATACAAAAAGTATTCTCCTGCTACATTAATCTGTGAAAATAAGAACAAGAGATGGGAGCTCCTCTTCGTGCCCCGATCAGAATAGGAGAAAACAGCCCATTGTAAACATACAGTGAGAGAGCAGGAAGAACTGGCACGTTTCAGAGAAAAAATGTCATCTATTCAGGAGTCAGGACCTCTGATGTAAAAATGGGAGCAAAACAGCACGGCAGCAAAATCAATGTTTGTTTTAGCTCAGAGAACTTGATTCCAGGTAACTTAGAAAAACTCACGTTCCTACATTAAAACCAGAGACTTCATGCCTAGGAGAGGAATCAAGCACACAGTGAAGGAAAAACTCTCCCATTACAGATTTTACAACATGACCATCTCTTTGCACTACGTCTGCGCTGCTCTCAACTATGTCAAAATCATATAGCCTAAGGAATCCATGTCCTTATGGTGGAGACATAAAATATGCATATGCGTTATTAAAGTTGCATTAGTTTTGTTCAATCTTCAACACAAGACCTTGGAGGCATTGTTGTGTGGAAGAGCAAACACCAGTTTTGGTAGTTAAGGAGCATGAATGCTAATTCCCTCTCTGATACTCACCTAGCTTGAAACTTCAGCTGTGTCACGCTGCAGTTTCCTTCCTTGTGAAGCAAGGAGGAAATAGTGGTGTGTTTGCCTCGCAGGGGTATCTTGAATTGTTAATGGTTGAACGCTGCTTTGAATGCACAAGGTTGGATGCTCAATGGCTCTGCGTTTTTAAAACCCACGTCTTTTTCATGAAGTCAGAGGTCTTTTTAGTGATTCATCTGGTTTTCCCTTGGTCACTCGTGTGACAGGCTATGGAGCTGCTCCCAGAGGACAGGAGGAAGGCAGCACACGGGTACAGAGCATGCTGCCTTCCAGAGGCACACCGCAACCACTCGTGCAGAACAGACCAGTGGTGCATCCCACCCAGTGTGCATCACAGGCAGTGGCCCCTACAGCGTGCTTCGGAGGAAATGGTGGATGTCCCCTCACAATGCAACCTGTCAGGTGGTCAATATTATGCTGTGGGGACAAGCTCTGCATTCCTGACCTCCTCTGTCACGCATGGCAAGATAGAAGATTAATGACCCCTGGAGGGACCAGAATAGAAGTGGTTCCAGCAAATATCAGTATTCCTCCTTCCTGTACTATGTGGATCTGTACCTTAGCACAGACCAAAGCCACTTCTGAAACTTCCTAGAAGTGCTATCCAGAAGTACCAAAATCCTCATGCCAGGCCGCACTGTCAATGCAATGTGCTCCCATCTCCCTTCAGTGCTCTGGACAGCTTTGTCTGCCCCTCTTCTTTAGTGGTTAACATGCCAGTGCCTTGTCTGACTCACACGTCCTGACAGAACCATGTTTAAGTGTACTTAATGATGGTCGAAGAAGTACCACCATCTACAACCATCACACATCCACAGCACTGGACATTGCTATAGGCTTTTTGTCTCTAAAGCTGCTGAAGAGATGAACATCTCATGTCCATCCAGGATGGGCAGCTGGAAGGTTGATGTATCCTATCATGGCTACGCTGTGGAAAGGCTCAATAATAAGGATAAAAGGTCGGATATGAAGGCAACTAAACGGACCGTCTAACGTGAGCGTTCTGCTGTCAACCAGCACACAAGAGCCTGAACGCAAGGTGAGTTGTTGTATAACCTCTGTGGAGCTGGTGTAGGACTGCAGCCTTTCACCCTCTCTAGCATGTGTGACAGAAATCTCTTTTCTTCTTCAGTAATTAGAAGTGAGGCCTCAGAATAAAAAGCAATCAGGATAATCCAGTTGTGGTACTGATGTCACATGGGCATAACCCAGAGCATGAAGAAAGAAAGCAAGAGCACATTGCATATGAATAATAGCAGTTCTCTGTGAAGTCATAGGACCGGTCAGTTGGTGGATTAACAATTTAACAATTTTAGCATCTGTTCTCACCAAACTGACTCTCCTGAGGGAAAGCAAAAAATAAAAGCTTGCTTTTTTTTTTTTTGCCTTTTTTTTTTCTTTCCTGAGAGAGACACACTCTGCGATGGCGGAGTTCTTAGTATCAAATAAAGTATTGAACTATAAATGAAATATTGCTTTTCATGATCTCTCCCACAGAATGAGAAATCCTCCAAGGCACCAAAATGTGGTCACCGGAGAAATGCAGTCTGAGATAATACAGGTATATGGATGAATGGTATAGGGTGAATGACTGACACAATTGTTTCCCACGTTCTCATGCTTAGACTGTTGAAGTTTGGTATACTCATCCATACGGAAACAGAGCTACATGCAAGCACTCGGAGGAACAGCAAATTTAATCTTTGACCTTTCTTTCTGAGATCATCGAAAGATGAGCTTTTTTGTTAAGTCTGTTTTCAAACACTGAAGTTCCTATTAAGCTGAGAATTTGAAATTCATCCTGGTCCTCAGATTATAGGAAAAAAAAAAAAAAAAAAAAAAAAAAAAAGAAGAAGAAGAAAAACAACTTTAAAATTTGATAATTCTGTCACAAAAAGGTCATTAGTCTAATAATTTATCATTCTACTTCATTTTCCATCTGTGGGACATGTAGGACATGAAACTTCTAATTTGGAGAAATTAGGGTCATTTTAGGTCACTAGTTCAATTTGTTGAGCTTTAGGCAAGACATCTCTCAAAGGGGAGCAAGCACATTGGAGTCACTGATGCTGATTGTCTTTGTAAATTAACAGGTCAGCTGCAGTCAATTAATAAAATATAAGCAGGCCCTGAGGTCCGTGCAAAGAGGAACCTCATCTTGGATGTGTCTGAGCACACATACGCTGAAGCTTCCACAGTAAGTAAAGATTTGACATTTACATTACCATTTTATGTTAGGTTCCTCCTTAATAACACTAATTCAACAACATGCTAGGACCCAGAACCTGAAAATCACTGAGTTGTCTAATGAAGACTAAAATAATTGGAAGAAAAGTGTCTTAAGTCACCATGGAAGGTGCTCTAGATGTCACATTTTCATAGAAATTTCCATTTGCTGAGTATCCAATATATCATCCCTTTCCCTTTCCTAGCTAACCAAGATCTTCTCCAAATGCAGTCCTTCTAAGAAGAGTTCCCACATTCAGAAACAAGAATCCCATGATGTTTGTGAGGAATTTTGTTCCTGTAAACAACCTTACAGGAGAGGTGCTCAGAGGCTATGGCTAGTGGTTAGGAGTTAGGCATAAATACTGAAGTCTGCAGTGCTGTTAAGTCTCATGCAAAGTAAAACTGTGATAACAGTCAGAGGACACGACAGAGCAGGTAAAATGTCTTCGTAATGCTGAGGAACAGCACAGTGATTGCAAAGCTGTTTTGGGTCAATGATTATGAAGTTCTGCACCCAAAAGTACATACAAATAATCTACATAAATCTTTAAAGCCATCACAGAATCAAATTTGAAGTGACCTAATATCAGGCTAACACTTTCTTCTTGAAGAAGAGAATGCACTGGTTCTGAGCAGAAGCTGTAGGCGAGCCTCAAGTCATCTCTTTCCAGCCAGTCACAACAGAGCGGGTAACCATCAAAGCTTTTTGTTCCCCTTCCTCAAGTGTCCACCTAAAAAAAGCTATTTCTAGGACAGAGAAATTGAAAGACCAGATGAAGGTAAGTGTTCAGCATCTTTTATCTTCTGCGAATTCTCAGGCAGAACAAAAATGTCATAGACTGGTTGAAACCCCCTCAGAAACTGGTACTTGAGTCAAAAGCCTGAGACATTTTGAAATGTAACTCAGGTGAATTATCCTCAGCACACCTTGACAGAAAGTTGTTGTTTCTCTCTCACCTACTGCATTAATTCTGATTAGAAGTTGGATTGTCACAGCCTGGAAAACAAAACGTACTGAAGAAAAAGCTGGGAAAAAGCATCCTCTTCATTGGAACCTATGAAGTGTCTTTCTGTAATCCTAGTGGATGTTCTCTGTTGGCTTCCTAAAATATTCCTCCCCAAAATATCAAAATGCTATGCATTTGCTCTTGCAGCACCTACTCCACAAAGGACATCATGTTGTCTGGCTTTCCTCTAAATTATCTCTACATGTTTGTCCTTTGACTGGGAGCCTCTCTGATCAGAGAGTGCTTGGCACATTTCTAGTATGTACTACTGATTAATTAATTGTAATCAAAGAGAGACCTGTAGGTACAGGCAGATTGCTCACCTCCTTGGAGAAAACATTTCCTTTCTCACATCCAGTATCTGCAAATGAAACAAACCCCAAAACACCACCCTTTTTTGTCAGCATTCTGTTAGAAAATTTACATTCAGGGGCTAAATGATGGGAAAGGCAGTGACGTGTCCCACCCAAGAGCCCTAACTCCCATCCCTTTCTCTGTTTCCAGCTGTGACTAGACAGAGCCTGACATCTGGACAGCCACCTGGATAGCCTAATCCAAGTGCAGAGAAAAGATCCGTCTGAGCTATCGTGGATGAAAACTGGCGAGTTCCCTGCCGTCTGCGGGCAGCACCAGCCTGGTGCTCCCCAGGAACAACCAAGAGCACTTGAGTCAAAAACAATTTCCCTCCCTAAAAACCTCTCAGCACAACTAGCAGAAAAACAAAATCTAGTAGGAAGGAACAAAAGGAAAGAGGCTGAGCGGATGGGTTTAGGGGAGACTCCTTCACAAGCTTATTTTGGTACCTATGTTAGCACAGAGTGCATCACAGGAGAAACTTACTCAGGAAATGAAACTCGACGAGTATTACCCCTCTTGGAAGGTTTTTGGTGCAAAGGTACAATGAGGACGAATGTTGGTGTTCTTCAGAATCTGCCTACTTCTGAGGCAAGCCAATAAAAATAAAAAAAAAAAAAAAAAAAAAAAAAAGGAAAAGGAAATGGGAAAGGAAAAAGAGAAAAAGAACCATCCTCCCACCTGTTGTAGCAAAGATTTTGATAAGATGGCAGGTATAGGAAGCTACTCATGGGAAAATGCTAACTGATCTGTGACCAGAACTATCCTGCATGAGTTGGCCACAGCGGGCAGTGAAGCATGCTAATGTGACACACTCAGCTGTGTGTCTTTTCTGCCCGTTGTGAATACTGAGTATAACAAGGATATCTGGGGGGAACGGGGGAGAATCTAGTTTATTCAGATGAAACAGCCTTAACATGCAGAAAGGATGATGACTAATGCCGGACAAATTAATTTTGTTGCAAGATTTGTTTTATGAAAAGCCCCAAATGAACCTTTTTAGTTTACTTCCAAAAAGCGGTGTTCTTTACTGACGGCGGGCTTTTACTCAGCGCATTCTTAGAAACCCCCAAATGATCAGTTTGGGGTTTATCGATGTGGTTATTTGCAGGTGTGGAAGAAAGGAAGTAAATAAAAATATGATTTGACATTTCATTAGTAATGCTAGAGATGGCTGTGCTCCTAGCAGAGGCAATGAATATTGCACCTGCTGGAGTGCAAGCAATAAAGGCAAATGCATAGCCTGCTCTGACCTCTAGCCTTCATTACCCAGAACAATATGCTGTTCCCTGTATCCAAAATCATACCAAGCTTGTGATAGCAGCAACCAGTGGCTGGATTTACATCCACCCAGCCAGAGTTAAATTGCTATGATTCAGCCACCTCCTTCCTTTCTCTCTTGAATATAACCTGTCTTCTAGCTAGACTGCTGCCTTTCCAGTTGGGAATAAGCCACTGTTTTAAAGAAAAAGAACTGTGTGGGTGGAGTGAAATGCTTGGAGGGTATATGCTCTGCCATTTAGATTTTTTCTCCCTATTAAAGAACGGGTGCAAGAAGGATGCCAGAATCCAAAGCACAAACTCAAGTGTGCAACAGCATCTCTGAGCTTCTTTCTTGGTCTTTCAGATAACCAGATAGAAGGGGCAGAAGGCAAGGCTCTGGTTTCTAGACTAACTCCAAGCAGTCAGCTGTCACTAGTCCAAATATTTTAATGATAACATATATTAACATTAAAGTAACATTCCTCTATAAAGAATGTAGCAAATCATCTAATTTACCGTGGTATAAATAAGATCAGACTTTGACCCCTGCATGAACATGTAATCAATCAGTGAGCTACCCTGTGAACAAAAAGCCATATCCCTGTACTTGGTATTTTAAGAGATTATGATAAAATGTTTTGTTTTGTATAAAACATAGTCCACAGGCTTGTGCCACTGTAGCTTGAAGGAAAGGTTACATTCACAGCACTTTATTAATAAGAACTTATTTTTTCTTCTGGCGTCTAGTTCTTCACTTAAAAATAAGAGCACCTAGAAAATGCTGTATTGGTTGTGTATCTGGTGTGAGTGATAGAAGTTGTTTCCTATCTCCTGCCTCACACAAGGTGCCTGTATTTGTCTCTAACAGGGCCAATGGTCAGCCTCAGTGAGAAGAGCACTGGGAAAAGCCAACATTTGAACAGCCTCCATCCCTGGTATCTCCTGGCAGAGAGTTAAACGCAGCTGAGTGATACCATCTCCCTGTCCTTCTCAAACTGCTGCTCCAGTCCACACGAGAGCACTGCGGGGTGCACCGTGATGGTAAGTCAAAAGGTGGTCATGGTATGGCTGCCTGTGTAATGCATCTGAGCTTGTCTGGACTAGGAAAACCAGCTTATATATCAGTAAATATATCTATAGAGATATGTAGTGGAAGATATACACTGTGTCCAATGATCCCTGTCTCCCTTTGAAGATCTGACCACTCTGCTGGTCCCTGCTTGCAGGGCTCACCCTCTCTCTGCTCTTCTCCTGGCTACCTCCCTCCGAAGAACAAACAGCTTACACCGCTGTGCCTGCCTGACTTGATTAGTGCCAGCTGTGGGTGGAAACCAATTCTCTCATGGACTTGGCTGCTCACACGCACACACTCACGTGCACACACTTTTCCAGGATGCAATTCAATGTTCAATGGCACAGAGGAAACTTGGATTAAGATGTGACCTTAGAGTGATGTCAGCTCTCTGGTCACGAAGCTAATGAGGAGTAACCACGCTGGTGGAAACACTCCCTAGGTGCTGCACAAATGGCAGAGCCCTTCCTAGAGACTTCCCAGATACACAAAACATCAGGCACAAGCTTTGCTACCAGGCCATGAATTCAGATCCAAAGTTATCCTATCGGTATTCTGCTTTCAGCTTGACCTTGCTCTAATTCAGAACGGTGTTGCAGGCAGTGAGGAACAGGCCTACCAGTAATTATCGACAAGGCTGCACCTGAGGGTACCTTGAAGCATCACATTTATGGCATTCATCAGATGGATGGGAGACGTGAGCAAATGTGCTCAGGTATGAAGAGGAGTTCAGCCATGATCCCTGTAGGTAGGTATGAGCTATGACCAGAGTCTGAGATGTGCCAGCAACTGTCCCACCTCCCTCCCAGCCTCTTCCCTGCACAACAAATGGTTGGTGAAAGATGTTAAGTCAATGTGAACAACATTTTTGATGGTAAATAAAACTTACCTAAAATAATAATAATAATAATGCTCAGCTTTACTCCTGCATCACTTAGCCATTTATGAAACAGTTAGCCTAACCAAAAAGAACTCCTCGTCAGGTTCCAGTTTATAACAGAAACAAAACAAAAAGGTAAATAAAGAAAAAGAACCCTCTCCAAGAGCATAATGAATTATTATTTAGTTTTAGAGTGCAAAATGCAGGTGGGGCATCTAATTTGTGGTGATTTTCAGTGGAAGTCAGCATTTCAGTGCCTTTTGAAATTTTTTCTCATAATTTGTAACTAAGAGCCTAGACTGTGAGAAAAGAAGTGTCACGATCATCTGGATAAGTGAACTAAATGGTCCGTCTTACTTCGGCACCTCCGCAGAAATTAGTCTGAGAAGGCTGGTTCGGGATCCCTTGTGAATAACACCTTTACTCTTGCAAAGCAGGAATAATGACAGTGCCTAGTCTTACATATCACTTGCAATCTGTAGCACTCAAAGTACTTTGCAAAGTACAGGAGTAATCCTTTGAATGACCTACTCAAATATGGAGTCAGGAGTTCGCGATTTGTTCTCAAAAGAGGGAAGTGGAAGTAGCAGCAATGTTCTTGTTTCGTCCAGTTGAAATGAAAACTTTCCATTACACTGAGTAAGCCGTATGTGCAGGCCTCGATGTTGATCAAAATATGGTCAAGGTGGCAATCACTGAGTCTGGGGGCAGCACTTAAGTACATGCTTAAAACCAGAATGCTCCCTTCACTGCTATGTTCACCGAAGGTGAATGTCCAGCATGTTTGAAGTGGTTTTTGGAACCATAAACCTCTGGGCCAAGAGAGAAACAAATTCCTGTCTCAAGTGAGCTTTGCAACCTGCTTTCAGATATATAAATCTCAAGGCACCTTATGTAATTACAGTTTCAAGAGCAAAATACAGGGGGAAGTATCTTTAAAAAATGTTGCCATCACTCCTGCCACATAGGTATTTATGATCTCATCTCTATCTGCAGGGTCAATACTTCCACCTAGAGGTGGCTTTCCATAAGAGTGTCAAATTTATGTTGATGCTTTTGTAAAGCCATTCTGCAGAAATGAATGGTGAAAGAAATGGCTGGAGAAAGCTCATGTCTGAAGCCAATTATTCCTGTCTGGCAAGAGTCCTTCCTTCCATTTTTCAAGTTGTGACCTATCACTTCCCAGTGATTCAGTGACACTTCAGTGTTAAACCAGTGTGCAGAATCAGCGCAAAACTTAGACACAGATGCAAGGCTCTGGTGGGTTACCCAGTGAAACCAGCTGGCAGTTCAGAGGAACAAGCATTCTGACTGGTTTATTTGTAAGATCAAACCTCATCTTTCTTGGCTTGCTGGAAGGCTAGGGAGCATTCTCTTCTGTTGGTGATCACTCCTAAAGTCTCTGCTTGGAGGAGATGAAGTCCTCCCTCCAGCTTAACAGAAGACATCTGCAAAACTTTATCCTCAGAATGTTCTTTAAAAGTGTCACATAGGGCCCTCTACGCAAAGGTGAATGTTATAGAATGGTGCCACATTAATTCCTTTAGTGCACACACATCTCATCTCTGAAATCTGTTCTTCTTACTTCAGAAATTGTTAACAAAACCTTTTTGCATTCAGGAGCCCTGACTGTTTTTCCATGTGTCTTGTACCCTGGTATAACTTTAACCATACTCAGACACAGTTACTTTAATTGCTGGCAGCTGAAGACCTAGAATGTTCACATTTATTTAATACTTCTTTATTTTTAATTCTTATTTAATGTATTTTATTTTTTAATAATTTAATAATGCATGTAAGAGTTGTGATTTAGTACAGAGGCAAACTGGTGAGTGTGTATAACAAATATCATTTTTTTCAGCTTATAACTTCCTTTTTGTTTTTGGAATGCAATTGACATTATATTATTCTGAAATATGAAAACCTTCAACAATTGCATGGTTCTTGGAATATCAGGAAAGTTAAGTCTGTCAAAACCAAGAATGATGCCTTAGAGACAGTGAATGAAATCTTGATCATTGAAATCAAATGTACAATCTTTTTTGATATCAGAGAAGCCAAGCATTTATTATGAATCACAATTACTCAGAAACTATATGTGCTACATTTGCAGAGGCATTCTACAGAAAGCTTCACATCTGGGTTTTACAGAATTTAACTGAATGTAAGGTTTCTGAAAAACCTTGTTGGGAAATGTGCTGCTGTTAGGTCCCTATACGTAAATCACCTTTCACTTTATCCAAACGTACCTAGCAAAACAAGACAGGTTCCTACCATTCTCTTTGCACACTTAAAATAAATTTCTGGCTTTGCTGCTCATGTTTCAGAGCTGCTCAGCTGGGTGATGAGCGGGTGGACCCGGTGCCACCCCCTAAGGCGTCACCCGTCTCAGCCCCGGGTGGCGCAGGGAGGCCCTCAGGGCCTCCAGAGCCAGGGCACACTCAGCTGAGGTGCCAGGAGCCCCCGCTCAGCCTTGTTTCAGATAACAGGGTTTGGTTACAGCTTTCCTTCAGGATTCCTGGGTGAGTAAGTGCAGAGGATGTGGCCTGTTATCATCCTGATGTCTGATCTGTAAACCGGGAATAGCACACTGCTTCTGCACCTTACGTTTTGCACCTGCCTGTACTGGCACACCTTGTGAGTTACCAGCACAACATTAAAATCGACATCCTAAGATAGTTCGTGGCCCCAATACATTCATCATTTTAAAAGCATGGTGAAGCTGTGTGTGGAGAAACCTTCTTCACATCTAAAGACACTGCATTATTTCATCAGTACTAATCAGTGTTAATCAAACCTATCCATTAAATTAACAGATAAGTAATGCCCAGCTGAAAAAGCTCAGCAAGCACTGGGGCTTTTTCCTCAGGCAGCAGAAATCTGTGTGTCACAGCTCTGCTCTTACTACTCCACTGCTGCAAGCTGCTACCAGCACCAGAGCTGCTCACCGCACCCAAGGCCAACACAAGTTCCCAAGCCGCTGATGTAAGGTGGGTGAAAATGATCGGGCAGCCTGTAGCTGGGTGACTGGCTGTATTCCAAGCACCACAGCAGGGTCCTTCTCCATATGAATACCAAGTGAAATCTGGGGAAGACTCCAGAAAAAATAATAATAATGAAAAAAAATCTTAAGGGTAACTGATACTACCTTTTGCACCTGCTGGAAGTTTGTCACTCCTAATCCATTAGACTTTGCCTCAAACCAGTAATGGCACCAAACGTTAGTAGATAAGGCAGGGTTGATGTTCCACGCCGTTACTCACACTGAGCACTGATGGGTACCACGGCTGAGTGACACAAACCTTACAGAGAGCAAGGGTGAATGCTAAGAACAATGCAGAAGGAAGATCAGCGTCAAAGAAATAGAGCAATTATGTTGTTCGCTGAGTCCGTGAAGCCTGTAGTGAGACAACTGAAGAGCCAAAACATTGTCAAGTTGAAGCCACCACATGGACTTGGATTTTTATAGTGGTGGAAGGAGGGCCTTCTTATATAAAGTATCTAACTGGATAATCCATGTCAGGGAAAAAAATAAAAATAAAAAAGTATGATCAAATGCAAAAAGGTTGCTACTATATAGGATTTTAAAATATTCCGTTATGCGAAAAGTAAGTTAATAGTTAACCAGCTAGGCCCACATGGTATGTTTGATAGTAGGGAGGGCGTGACTGAGGAAGATTAGGGGTTGTAGAAGCACAGTCGTGCAACTATTCAGCTGATTTGTATGAATGTCCTGGTGTTTTTACCCATGCTTCTTCCTCTATTTTTCTGTTTCTTTTTTTTTTTTTTTTTTTTTTTTTTTAAGAAAACATGTTGGATGCAATCCTGGTCTCTCTGAGGTGAATGGAACAGAACATTGACTCACTTTGTGTGGGCACTGTGGAAGAAAGTTTTTGTTGTTGTTGTTGTTTTTTTTTTCGTTTTCCTTCTTTCCTTTTTTTTTTTTTTTTTCAGTAGGAACTTAAATAACAGGCTGGATGGACCAGTGTAGTGAAAGACGACCAAGACTGCCACGCAAAAAGTGGTTGGCGGTGTTGCGATTTCTTTTTTTTTTAAGAAACTAGGGCAGAAAAAAATCGTAGGTGGCTTGCTACTTCCCAGGGGGTTGGGAGATGGTGATGCGAGAGCAGCCATTTTGTAAAGCTGAACAAATAGGACAACCTGTCATTGACTAGTCACCGTGCTGAGCTGGGAGCCTGGAGGGCTATGTTTTATGCCTAGATTTAGTGCCAAATAATAAAGGTTCATACCAGGAAAACCATTTTGCCTGCACTGCATGCTCTGAACCCATTCTCTATGGCTCTCTCAGAATTGTCCCGCAGGTCAAAGCAATGTTTCTGACTCTCTGCTTCTCAAAGTATGGTTTAGATAGGAAGTCCTAAACTGTTTTAGACCCATTCTTCCTTCCCCTTGTGAGCACACAGGTGATGTTTTGTCTACTGGATCATGCTACATGGTAGCAGCCAAACCGCCACCCAGATTTCTGTGCTGTCACCTCTGTTTAACCTTGTTGCTCTGCCCACAGCAGTGCATGCACTGTGCACACAGGCGTCCAAGCTTTACTCCTGCTGGTGTTGACTTGGAGAAGTCCTCAGCAACATTCTGCAGCTGCACTTTTGGCAAAATTGTATGATGCATTGAATGCCCAGTTCTCACACCATCCCGTTGAAATAAAAGCAATAAATAATGAATAGAAATGGCAGACATTCGCTATGACTAAATGTTACCCAGACCATAAAACCCAAACAGAAACTACAAATAAATGTTCCATTGCGTAATTACAACGGGAGATATTTCTAGCATTCAGTCAAGTGAAGTGACATCAATAAAAAGAGAAAATGCACTCAGGGAGTCTAAAAAATAAATAAATATTTATTTGTAAACTGATAATTGAATAACAGTCTCTTCAAGAGAGGCTGAATATTTACTGGTTAAACCAACAACCATGACTCGGCTGAGCCACAAGCAAAGCTGCTGAGTAGGTGATGTGCTGCAGGCGATTTATACTTTGCTCTTAGCCCCAGTTGTAGATCATGATGCTGTCCGTAAGCCACTGGCTGCAAAGCACTTCTTTGCACCAACTTTGTCCAGCCTTTTGATTGTAACAGGCCATACCTTCCTCATCCATCAAAGGAGCAGAAATTTGTGTCTTATGTTTCTGATCCCGTGCTTTCCTGACACCCAAAGCGTATGCATGCAGCTCCGTCACACAGCTTGATACCCATCCACAGTCGCTATAAGAGTAAGGGGATATCTCTGTTTTGGTCATGTGCATGTTGTTAGTGGTGGGAACATTATTTGCTCCTTTCCACATCTAACAGGCTTCAAGAGAAACAAGAAACAATCAGTGGACAGGATTAGAGCTTGTGACAAGGCTGAACTTGGCCTACTGGAAAATATTACATTTTTTAGAATATACTTATATTGTGACAATTCAATTGTACTTGACCAATATGTTTTGCCTGGCCACAATAAGAGTAACAAACTTATATTTATTTATTTTTTTTAATCAGTAAAAAAAAATAACACACAACACTATCCACCCCTGAATGACACCGACACAATCTTTTTAGCTTAACTGCATTAACACCAGAGCCCTCCTTCACTAGTAAGGTCAGCAATCGTATTTCTTCAACTCCTAGCATAGAGTAGCGTGTGCCCAATTTATCTACTTTCCAGCAAGTCATCTTCCAAGAAATAATAGATTTTTATCATCTCAGCTAGAAGAAATGTAATTCCTTTATCATAAAAGATAAGCAAGCCTGTGTCTTAGAGATTACTGCTGAGATGAACTCTGCACTTTAATATAAATAAATACATTACATCTATTCTAAAAAAGGTGTGGGAAAAGATCTGTAGCAGTGTTAGAACATTATACCTCTGTTGACTTCAGTGGAACTATGTTAATTTATATCAAATGTACGTCTAGCCTTGCATCTCCAGTGCTTTCTTCTCAGACAGAGAGTAGAAAATAAGTGTGGAAAGCACAAGAGATAACACTGGAGATCTAGTCCCCTATACTAAATATTAGTCAAGATCACAGTGTCCACAGATTCCTTGGGATTATTTTTTATTTTCCCAGTTTGGGTCAGGCATGGGTACATAGGATTTAGATCACATATTTAAGGGTCCTTCTGATTCAGCACCTAATTGTGCTTATCAGCTGATGATTTGAAAGGGGCTGAAGTCATCAAGTAATTGATATCTTATCTGCAAGAAGTTATTCTCTTAATAGAAATCTCTGAACAATACAAAACCAATTATTATTTTAGGAACTTACTAGAGACAAATGCATCCTAGAAAGAAGGCAGTATAATTCCTAGTGACAAAACCTCATAATTCAACTGTTTCATTCAGTTGTAATGATTTACAGCCTTTCCCCTAGAGAAGGCTATGTGAAGTGATCAGAGTGGTCATAAAATGAGATGAAGTGAACTTTCTGATACTCTCAATTAATTGTCCTGTGTCCGTTGGTATGTGCCCAATAAGAGCTTGCAGTTACATTATGTTAGCTTTACAAAACTGTCTAGGTTTATCGAATTAAGATAAAATCACTTCCTTCTTCCCAAGGAGACAAATTTCTGGCCTTTTGCCAAAGATTTGAGGCTGGGGATCAGAGAATAGAGGATCGCTTTGGACACCAAACCCCATCGAGTGCAATCACAGGCAGCCTGATCTGGTTGTCACTGCCTGCCTATTCCACCTCCTGCGTAAGGCTGGCTTTTTCATCTCACCACTGGAAATCTTTGATTCACAAATGCTCTAGCATAAGCACGAAGTCTGACAGAATTCTGCTATAGTTCAGTGGTGAATCAGAGAGAGGATCGGTAAGAAATATTTTTTTTGATTGAAGGGTACAGCATCATGTTTTGTAAGAAACTTTTGGAAGATAACGTGGAGGGTGGCTGCCCTCACTTGTCTTCCCAGAATCCTCAACAGGGACAGCTGTAAATCAGAAAAGCACAGGCAATGGGATGGTGCTACCATTTCTCTTCTTTCTCTTTGAGAGCAAGAAATGTGAGGTCTGACTTCTCTTTTCCTAGAGAGGTGAATAGGATGATTTCAAGTGTAAGTGAGGAAACCTTGGCACTCTAAATGAAAGTTGTAGGGATTAATGTTTGAGAAAGTCAACCAAATGGACTGGTCTCACTGTCAATAAAAATAAATGATCTAAAACATTAGCTAAATCATGAAGAAAAGAGTACTCCAAGCAAATGGGTCTCAATAAAATGCTGTTCTGGAAATATGAAATTCCACAAGTGGTTTTGTAGAAGAGAACACATAGTAAACACAATCATAAATCAAAACAGTAATGCAAGTTAAGACTGAGTTAATTATTTTCTGATAGAAAATCTATTATGAGTACATTTAACTCTTGGGCAAAAACAAGCAAATCTCTTGAGACAAAGTCAAGCTCCCCTGCACATGTATCTTACATAACATCTATGCAGATTATCTGAAGTCATTTAAAAAGCAATTTGCTAATTTGCTTTAATATTTTTAAAATCCTGCTCAGGTTATTTCTGTGAGACAGGAAGTTGAAGGACAGTTCCCTAGTAAATTAACCGTTTCTTTTTGTGAGCTCTGAGCCAAATTCAGTGGTGAACTTTTGGGTCATTTAATGTGCATATCAACAGCTTCACTCTGGTCTCCTTTACAGAGATGGTTCTCTAGTGTCGCCACCCTAGAAGAAGCAGAACAATTTATGGAGAATAAATGGCAAGAGAACCAACAACTAGGCAAAAACTAACTACGGAGCATTTACATAGGACAAAATTGTACTTCCACTGCCATGGGGACAAGTTCTTATTTTACATTCATCTAGATCTGGGGTTGTTTCCCTGCCATTGGATCAGCTGTAGACACAATGTGAATTCAGTGGAACTGGGAAAAAAATGATCCAAAAGATTAATTCTTGCCAAAACCATGGTATGGTTCAGGTACAGGTGATAACATAGACATTGATTAAATCAGGGAAATGCCTGCTTTGTCATCGGTTACTAACTCTGCTCTTCCATCTCTTCACTATATCCATGGCATTCACTTTGTGCAGTCAGATGGTACAAGTTCTAATAATTTGGAATTTATATATTTTTTTCTGAATAATTTCTGACCAACTTGATAATGTCTTTGGTCACCTGGCCTACCACTTCTCTTTCCTATATTTCATTGCTTTTTTCCCCCCAGAATTTCTGTCTGAATTTCCTCGTACCAGAACAGAGTGTCAGTCAGAAGTGAGATTCATCTCCTGTAACTTCAGAGGCCTACAAGGCATAGATATCTACATCTAGGCGAGTTTCTCTTTACAGTCAGTGAAGGGAAACAAGCACTTATAGGATGTGATTCATATGACCTATTTTAGACCTACTTTAGATGGAATGAATCACAGCCTAGACGGGTCTATTTTTCCTTCCATGGACTCAAAGGGAGCCTGGAGTGACTTGTTCATCTGCGGTATCTACAGTCTAGATACCTACTCCATAGATATCTACATAATATCAGATGAATCCTACCTTTGAAAGCCTCACTGGAACAGCAGCTTAGCTTTCCAGAAACCTAACACTTACTGTATGGTGAAGGCATTAACTCCTTTGAATTTGGCTTTCATTGGTATTCAGACTCTTCTTCACCCCCAAATATTCTTCATTGTTAAAAGTAAAATGACTGTGTCTTTTGATTTTTATTTATTTATTGGTGTAATTGCTTCTTAGATACGCGTTTCCTTTTTACCTTCTTCATTCTTCGTCTTAGGAGTGCTGCTGATAATAAACACTGAATTGAAAAGAGAGAGCAAAAAGAAACCTTCATCTTCTACTAAGAATTTGATGAAAAACCCTCAGATAAAGTCAGAGAGATGCTGGCTTGGGTGTCTATGTTAGCTGTAAGAAATTTGTGCTGGAGTGTTGATTTTCTGTTCTAAACTAGAATTGTTCTTTAATAATTCCTAGCCTTGAGAGAACAAGAGGGCAAGGCTATCCATATTTTCTTATGGTTTTCCATCTTCTGAGTCCTGAACTTCTTGCTTAGAGCCACATCTTAATGTAGCAATTTTTTTCTATATCCTGTAACCTCATAACTGTTTGGGGGAGCAAAGTTTTTATACTTGTGGACATAAATGCACCAAAGTTCAATATTATATTTCACAATATCTAAACTGTGTTGATGATGGAGCCCAAAAAGCCTTCAAAGAATATGAGAAGATAGCTCAGCAATATGATGAATCATGTAATATCCCGAGTTGGAAGGGACCCAAAAGAATCATTGAGTCTAACTCCTTGCTTCACACAGAACCACCTAAAAATCAGATCCGTCTGAGAGCATTGTCCAAACCCTTCTTGAACTCCGGCAGGCTTAGTGCTGTGACTGCTTTGTAAACCCTTTTGCTATCTCCCCATGGATGTCTAGCAGTCCATGCACAGCATGACAGAACTCTTGTTTCCGGGACACCTAGCAAAAAAATGTTACAGTAGTCTAAGAGTGCAAGGTCTTGCATTTCTCATTTTTCTACCTTATTTTCTTCTTATCTAATATGCTATGCATTGTCCTAAGTCTTGTTTGAAGTTCTGTTGTGAAGTCACTTCTCCATGGGCTTCTCCCCCCTCCCCACTCCTACTCGTAATAGTACTGCTAATAATAAATGGTAACACTGCCAATAATGAACACAGGTTAAAGCCTTTTAGTAAAACTAAAATAATTAACAGAGTCTAAATCATATCTTTAAACATAGTTGTAGTTTCATTCACTACCATAAATTTACACTTGAATGAGGGAAAGAATGAGGAGTAGAACTGGAAAGGAACAGTTGTTTTTTTTTCCCCACAAAAATATTCAAGATCTTAAGGCGTATCCATTACAAACCAACATGAAATCAAAGGAACTTGAGTTTTCCTGCAAAAACAACATTACCTAGGGAGAGAATGTTACTGGGTGAAAGGGAAGGTGTCAGTCAAATTTCAGTACTATTTGCTTCATTTCTTTAAAACAGAAGGTGGTTCCAAAATACACTTTTTACAACAAAATGTGAGAAGATGAGATGTTTTCTAACTGAACATCTGTTTCTTCAAAAAATTCCATATGCAAATATTTTTAAAAAAAATATTTGAACAGGCCTAGGCAGGAGCATTTTTTTATAAATGTAAAACAAATTTGAATGAAATTAAAATTTGCCAAGAGTTACTACATAGTTTCAATCTTACTTAGGCCTAGTAAGTATTATTTTGATACAGATAAGGGAAGTAAACGGAAGTTCACTTTTCTCTGTGTTCCTTAGGTTAATGTATTATATAGTTTTGCTTACTTATTTTGGCAAAAGTAGGCTTTTGAGGGTTATGCACTCAAAAATACGTAAAACTTATAAGGGTGTTTAACCCAAAGACAGATAGTCCAAAAAGTAGCTATGAACAAGTTGGCAATAGACAGTTTCTTTCTGGTGCTTCAGAGAGGATTTGGAGCAACCTCCAGGAGGAAGGTGAGGGAAGGAAATCTATCTGGTGAAGTGACGCACTAATAAAAGGGATTGTATGAACTTGTTTGCCTCTGATAGAAGAGAGTTGGACACAGATTCTTACACAAAGCAAGGTGATGAATACATCAGTTAAACCCAGATGATCAATTTTGTTTACTCTAGCCTTCAGAGTACTTTCTCGTTATCTAGCAGTACTTCCAACAAATTCTTGTTTAAAAAAAAACTAGTTAAGACATTAAACATGGGAGGAGAGGAAAAGATGGGTGTGGGGAGCAACGTGCATCATACAATCTGACTGAATGCTTCACTCTTAGTTCTAAACCATCTGAAGAAAGAAAGAAATAGAAAAGACCACAACAACCCATTAAAGTGGAAATACAACCCATGGAATAGAGTACTGGCCTAGCTCCAAGGAGAGCAGGGTTCAGTTCTGGACTTGGTATGCTGGATGACCTTCACTGAATCCCTTTATCTCCTGGTTCCTGAGGTTCCCCATCAGTAGTGATCGTTAGTGTTGATGATTACAACCCCTTTCCTCAAGGGCTTTGAGACCTACACGTTTAAATTACTGCATAAAATAGATATTATTACTTTGCCACAATTATAATGACAGGAGACTTCATTGTAAACTTTATCCACTATGATAGTGTGTATGCTTTCTAAATGGACAGCAGGACCTGGGGTATGCTTTTTAAAAGCATTTAAGCATTAAACACTTTAAGCACCATTTTTAAATATCAGCCTCAGCAATCTCAAAAATAAATAAATAAATAAAAGTGACATGGCAATCTAAACCAGAGTGAAATTGCTCAGAAATTCTGAAATTTAAGTGCAAATAGATATTCACCAAAAGTGGCAAAATAGCCTTTCTTTGATTTTTAGGTCACTTCAAAGTTGCAGCAAATAGTTTTGCAGATGTTCTCACTAGCACTTGTGTTAAGACCCCCAGTGTCCTCTGAGTAAAGGAGGCTCACCCACAAGAAAATTCATGATGGCATTTCACAGCACTTCATTTTTATATATAATGGGCTGCCTAGAGCACAGAACTGAACTAAGCCGCATGTCAAGAGTTCTAGCCTGACATTAACCGCCACGCCATATACTGTAATTTCTATCTCTGGCCATTTCCTTTGTAAATTTTCTCTCTGAATCGTGTCCCAGTACCCTCTCCCTAGGCAGAGAGCAACACATAGCAGACCATCAGCATTAGGATATGCTTACATGAGGAACAACTGGGCTGATCACACTTCCCAGGGAAAATAAACTCGTTAAAACTGTCTAATTTTGCAAAGGCTATGTTAGGGCTCCGGATTATTGCTCTTTATCTGGCTTACCTACCCATTTACCTTGTCTGTTTTCCCATGTGTTTCGGGCTTAGATAGCTCTCACTGCAAAGGGCCTTATTTTGCAGGAATGCAGTGGCTGTGTTACTAAAAATAAAGCTGGCCTGGCACTAATGGTTGGCATAGTAATCACCAAAATTTATTTTGGCACATACCTCCAGATTTGGAACAAGCAAAACCTAGAGTGTGTTTGACATTGTTTCATTGAATTACTGAATGACTGCTTTACTTTTTTTGCTAGAAAAGAAGTTATTATTTTCTTTTCTTTAACCAAATTATTTTATTTTAAACTTTTCTTTTTATTAATGAAACAGCAACATGACAAAAGAAACTCTCAAAAACAGAATAAAATGTTTTGAATGATCTTATATGAAATATAGTTTCAATATGATTCTCTCTGATTTGTTATTATTATTATTATTATTATTATTATTATTATTTTATGTTTTGAATGCCAAGCAAACCCAGCAATGGACAGTTATAAGACCTCTCTCACTCCCTGCACAGTCCTGCAGACCGATGATAACAACCTGTGGCATTTTATACCCACTTCTGTTTGAACAAGTACAATTAAAGGGCAAAGTGAGATACAAGGCAGTGGCATATCAAGCCTTTTGTGTTTAAGCGTCATACCTGTGCACTGTATATACAGTTTCGTCAGGCCAGCAGCCAGTGGTGACACAGCTGTCCCCTAGAGGCAGTCTTGCCTTTCTGTATCGTAAATTGGGATATTTAATATTTCTTGTGCTCCCAGTAAGCTTGTGTCAACTTCTGTCCCTTCCTTTTAGAAAAAGAGAAGGTGTGTATGGTGGAAAATGTGTCAGAAGACTTTGATTGACATGAAAGGGCTACATCATCTTGAGCTGCAGACATGCAACTTCATTCGTAAAATGCAGGAGTAATTATGTGGCATAATTACATGGTCTATCCAGGTAATTGCATGCGAAATTGAGCATGGTGTCATGTGCTAATGAGGTTTACAGCTACACGTACATTTTTGTGTGTGTGATTGCATTGATTAAGATATTTTAAATCTGCTCTAATAGTAAGGATTATTCAATTGTGTGATTTAAACAACTCCCAGCAGGGTGAAAAGTGTACCACTGCAGAAGTTTAGCATGAGGCCTTTTCATCACTGATATTTCTGAAGTGGAAATTGAATTTGGGCTCCTTCTCCTACCACTGTTGGTTCAGTTACTCTGCAAAAAGCTGCCTAGGAAATCAGGAAAATCGCTGAGGTCCTGCTACCTCTGTCTCATGTCCATGGGCTGCGTACAGAGTGACAGATACAGTGTGCAATGTGCAAGCTGGGTGCTTGGTGCTGACTTACCAGAGCGGTATACAGATGGTTATCCTATTGCCTCAGGGAGGGAGCAGGAGGAAGGCCTGGTAGACTTGCCCCAGTATGATTTTGTTCCTCAGGCTGCTGGGGAGGATGTCCAGAACTGCTCAGAAAGCTGCTGCCCTTCCTGTTTCTGTACTTTGTGGAGCCCTCGGGTGAGACAGGGTCAGCCTGTGGCTAGGTATTTCTGCATAAATCTGCAGAAGTCACCGTCCCCAAGGAAACTGCAGCATTGCCTGCTTAACGGTGGTAGGATGCACTTGCAACAACAACTACATCTCAGGGGTCTTCCCCCCCTACAGCAACTGTAGTGCTATAGTCCCTACAGATAACACAGCCAGCAGGCATGGACTGCATCCCTGCCTGTGCTGAAACAGCTGTCCTCCTTCATGCCCTCCTTCCTCCCATCTTCATACGCTCTATTATCAGGTACTGGAAATCAGAGGAAGGTCCACTGTAGCACAGGATGGCAACGGCTGGTCAGATGACCCTCTTGACAGGAAAGTTACGCCTGAGGTATCACCCCTGCGATCCTGCCGTCATCACTGTCTGTGGGTATGGTAAGGCTGAATAGTCCAGAACAGTAGGCGGGGAGAGGTGTGCCTGACCAAGGAAATTAGAGACTTATTAAATGCTCATTTACAAAGGAAGGTGAGATCATACCGGAACACAGCACCTGGCCTTTCTTGCAAGTTTATAATACTGACACCTGCTAACATTAAAAAAAATACCCCATTAGGAAAATTATTTCACCCACACTGTCTTGCAGTTGTCTTTCCTTTCACTGAAAATGACACTCTTTTCCTACTGGCTACTGTAATAGTGGAAACAAGCCTAAAATGTGAGCATAATTGAGAACTCTTTTGTATAAAATTATCTCATTCAGACATACTGGTTCTAGGAAGTCAGGCTAATGTAATGATTATGGTAGGAGTCTAGAAGTCCAAGGCTGCTATTCCTGATTTGCCTACTGACTTGTTTTATGACTTTAGAAGCAACTTAACTTTTCTGTGATTCATCTCCTTCAGCTGGAAGATGGATATGATAATGTTTGTTTATTTCAATTAAGTCTTGAGTGGCTTAAAAGGGATTAATTAACCTCCATCAGACAGACAACTTAGAATGGTAATAATGCATAATAATACCTGAGTAACCCAGAAATGAAGAGTGGGGAGGTCTTCTTAAAAGAAAATGCTGAGCTTTAACTAAAAGATATGAATAGAAAGGACAGACTCTTTACGAGTGAGAACAGAGAACCTACTGAGCCATCTAGTCCACTCTTGACCAAGACAAGCTAAAGTTTGTATATTTATTTATCGGTGAACTATATGTTTTTTAATTCCACCTTGGCTTTTATTTCATTCCAGTCAGTTGGGAAATGTTTACATCTGCTCTTATGAAAACCCATTCACATCTCTCACTATTTCAAATTAATTAGTCTATCTCGAACTTGGGTATATCCTCCAAAGTCAGTTCTTTAAGTACCTTATACTGTTAACATTTTCAGTACATGGAATCATACCACCTTGCCCAAAAAGAGCATTAGATTTGAAACCTGCTCACAACTAGCATGGCTATTCTTCCAGCACAGGTGTCAAGAGATTGCACTGTTAGTTCTGAAAGCCTGGCGTGGTATTCTAAGAGATATGAAGTAAATCTCTGTAATTTGCCTGAAGATAACTGAAATACATCAGTCTACAATGGCTGAGGCTCTAGCCCTACCATAATAATTACAAGCTGTGTCAATGTCAAGAAAAGTGCAGTCTGAACCTGTACTTGTTTGTGTACATATTTTAAACCAAAGAATTTAGGGCTGAATGCAGTCCCTGTGTACATCTGTGAATAAGTACCTGAGGGTAGGTTTGATGCTTCTTATCGTAAATGTACCAGTCTGTCTCTGTGGCTCCCAGTGGAAAGCACAAATCTGAAGACCTATGAGATCCATCTCTTTCCATGAGTGGGTCAGAAGTAAATGGTGCTCCAAAGGTAAAACTTGTGCCTGCTGGTGTGCACTGCCAGGTTATCATTTAGGTTCGTTCATAGTTTCTGAGGACTTTAAGGCAATTTTGTCACTGCATTCACAGGGTTGTATCTATAATCAATAGAGCCTAGAATTAGTGGTATTTGGAAAAGTTGCAAGCACAAAGACAACCTGAAAATTAGCATAGTTTTCTGTGTAGTTGACCACTTTCTCTCCCATGTCATGAGGAAGTTAAATAATACTGGAACCAAAGTATTGCTGAGAGAAAACTCATTTATCAGCCCTCTTCAGTGGAATGTCTGTTTGCTTCTGTCATTATAATAAACCTTCTATATAATAAAACAGACTGCTCCTTCCTCTGTGGAGAAGCTATTCCTCTCCAAATATTAGTTGATTTTAATTAGACCCTGTAGGTCCCCCAGTACACCACTAGGTCTCATTCATTTGTAACTTCCACAGTTTTCCTTGGTGTGTTTATCACAAATAAGGTATTAGCGGTATTTTAGCCTTCACGGTAAGCGCTTGTTTCAAAGTATTGCGCCGAGGGAACTTGTGGTAACATTTTCAAAATCACCTAAGAGCCCAAGTTCCACTTTCCACGACGAGCGAGGTGCTGAGGCTCCAGCTGAGGCAGCTCACAGGCAGCCAGGCGGCCATTTCAGTGCAGTCTATGCAGCAACTGCAGCCTGGCGTACGGAGGTGCAGCCGTGCCCCTTCTCTTGGTCACACCAGGCTGCTGAAGAGAAATGCTTGTTGAGCCTTCTGGATGTCTCCTACCTCATCTGCATTCATTCAGGATCCCTATGGCAACTACAGCAATTGCTCACTTGGAATAGTCATCTTAGGATGGTATTATATCATTTCTTTTTTTTGAAGTGATTTAGCAATTGAAAGTAAAAGAAAACAGTAAAACAGCATTGATGACCCAATAACTCTATGGAGGCAATGTACAACTACTTAAACAGACCAGTAGATGTCCAAAGACTGCTACTGAGTGAAACAACTGGGCTCAGCAAAAAACCAACAGCCTTTCTCTTGGGCAGCTCAGCACTTTTCCTTGGCACTAATTAGAATGGGGAAAGGGGGAAGTAGCCTTAAATCAGAAGGAAACCTCAAAAGTTACATTTAGGGAAGGAGTAGCTTTTATTTAGGTCAGTGCTTCTGAGGTCTCTAATTTCTAGCATCATTCTCTTGAAAGGATTCTGCATCTGTGAAGTGAAATTCTTTCTTAGAGGCTCTAAATGGCAATGAAAATTATATAGTGAAGGAGTCAGTAAGCATTGGGATATATTTCTTTTCTCCATCTGATTATTGCTTAGAATCCATATCAGATTTTGACCAGAGGTTGTTGTAGGAGTATTGCTTTCATTCGGTCACTGCAGAGGTGTTATTTGAACTGTATATCAATAAAGTTTTGATCAGTATCAGGGTGTTTTTCATGTCTCCATCCACAACCATCTCATGGAAAATGTCTGCTAGAATTATCCGGTCTTCATGGTTTGCAGAGGTTTATGGTGTTTCACTTTGAAGATCCGTAGCACAATCCCCAAAGTCAGCAAAGCTGGAGTCAGTCATATCACCCCAAGGCCTCTACATCATGTTTAAGTCTATTTAATCACCTTTAGAGTAAGATTTTAGTGATTAGCAATACTTGCCTTGAGCCTTCTTTTGTTCTTTCGGAGTAGATATCAAAAACTACTTATGTTTTGATTTTCTTAGATGCAATTTTCCAAAGTGATCATGTTTGGATTGCCACATTTCCATGGCTCTCGGCTCCAGTCAGCTCAACTTTCAAGCTGGATACTGCAACGTGTGAACATGCAATGGGTCACAAAATTGTAAGCTTAGCTTAAAGGTTGGGAGATTTTTACATAGTAATACGTATATGGATTTTTGGATTTCCATATGAGTCACAATTAAAAATCTGAAAAGATAAAAGAAATGTATATAGATAGATATATACTTTTAAAATCAACATATGTTCAATTAAATTGTATTTTGCAATGAGGTCAGCCTCCTGCTTCAGAAGCTTTCCTGAAAAATATATTTGTGTGGATGAATCATTTTAAGATTCAACAGTCAGTGGAAGTTGACAGAGGCTTTTCATATGAAATATTACACAACCTTATGAACATCAAAATTATATGGCAGAAACTGTTCTGTTGAGCGCTACAGTCACTTTCCCAGGATCAGATCAATACATTTTCTGTCAAGGAACAAAATCTTCTAAAACAACCAGATTTATTTATTTTTTTTTTTTTTTTGGTAAGAAAATGTTATTTTTAATACAGGTAGCTGTGTAAGTCTGTAGCAGTACAGGTACAATCGCTTCTTATTGAAGAAAACTGAGGAGGTACTACATAGTACATTTTTACAAACTCACATCCATCACACAAAAGTGCCTGGACATGCTTAGCTTCTCACAGAGGTGCATTTATTTCAACAGGACAGATCTCTGCCTCTAGAAGAAGCACATATGCTTGGTCTTTTCAAAATCACAGTCATTGGTTCTGATCATACAGGCAACCATGAAGCCCCTGTAACTTGGCTAAATCCTATTTTCTACATGTGCAAGGGTTGTCTTGACAAGCAGCTCTCGAGGTATAGCCAACCCCCGGAAACATTCTGTATGTGCATAGCTTTTAGGTAGAGGTATAGTTAAAGACATTACCTTATTTGATCCTAGTGGATCTAGCCACAGTTGCAGATTTGTTTTTAAAGACTCTTAATGTTGTCTGCAGTTCTTTAAGCACATTTGGGACATTTAGAGTTGCTTTCAGGGGGTATTAAGACCTCTTTCTGTATGAAACAAGATGAAGATAAAAGAAGGGGGTGAGATTTATTTGCTTTTTAAGAAATTATAATCATCATTTGAAGTCATCATTCAGTCTTTTCTGTTTGCTAGGCCTTTTCTTCCCATTCTCTAGCAGACAATGTCCCAGTGAAGGTCAAGAGTTAATCAGTAAAAATAATTGGTTTCCTGTGTTGGGGAAGAAATAATGTCATCAGACCGATAGTTTTAATGATTGTAGTAAGGTTGAAGAAATAAAATAGTTATTGAATTTTGTCTTTAGCTTGGGTTGAAGAATGTGTTCAAATGTGTACAAACTTGAGATTATCTGAGGCAGAGATCCTATGAAGCTTAATTTAAATCTTGTGGATAGGAAAACAGCATTGTTTAGGTTCTCTGTTGTAAATCTTCATACAGAAAAGCTAAGGGGAATTGTGACACCACATAACTTCAGGCACCTAGGTACACCTGGCATAAGACAGTCTCTTCAGAGGCTGCTTATAGACCATGAGGGGAGCTGAGCAACCACCAGAAGAAATCCAGAATGATTCTAGGTCCAAGAGGAGCCTGTTTGTCTTTGGTAGTTAGAGTGAGTGGCCCTGAAAAACATGCACAGAGTTTTGCTTTTGTCTCTGAACTAAAGCACGTAACTGGGTAATAACTGCATAACACTGGTTTTGTTTGTCCTTCATCTCTTGCAACAGGCTTAAGATGCCTCAAGGCTGTCTCTTCTAACAGCGACTCAGGGAAATGGAGTGGGGGCCACAGAAAACTTTGTGAAGCAGCTACAGAAGAGGGCAGTGTTTGCAGTGCCTGGTGGCTCAAGGGGGAGCTTAACAGAAAGTTAAGGCCTGAGCTTCCAATGCGCATCTCCACCTCTGTGATGTTTACCTGAATAATACGGTTCTGAGAAGATGCCCTCCTGTTTCCTGATGAGCTGTCATCAGCTGCATCACTTTCCAGCAGGTAACCCAATTTGAGTAGACGTTTTACTCAGAATCTGAATACCCTCTTTCTCCTCCAGCTAGGAGTAAAATGCTCTGACAAGGATCAACAGTCTAGATCCAAGGCTGTTCATTTAACTTCTGCTAGTGCAGCAATCCCTTCAATTTCTTAGCTATCATGCAGTCTCTCAGGAGGCAAGGAAAGGTACATTTCCCTTTTCTTATCAGATGTCACAGTGGTACCCTGCCACTGTGGGTGGTACCCCATTTTGGTGTCCTGGTGACAAAGGCCATCGTGTGGGAGACTCTGTCCTCCACTGGCTCATGCTTCTCCTCCTTGGAATCTTGTAAGAAAGAGAGCAGAAAAAAAAAAAAGCAAGTCTTCAGATTTCCCTCCTCCAGGGACAGCAGGCAGGCCATAGTTCACTGCAAGCACCCTTGGACAAGTCTGCTCTACCATGTAGTCTTAGCCCACCTACAGCTCAGGAGGCTCAGCCTGGGTCTGGAAGAAATGACTATCCCCATCCTGAAATTTTAAGCAGGCCTGTGCTCGGTCCCAGAGTGCCAGCAAAAAAAACCCAATATTTGAGCTAAATTTTAATTCAAGTTCTCTTCAACCATTTGTTTTTTCAAAGCTGTGAGGCATCAAGCTTTCATTGTCTCCAGCCAAGAGAGAATGTAAAATGGCCCCAACAGGTGCTGGGAAGAAGCATTTCAGAATCAGCTCATAACTCAACAGACACAAAGTAAATGTATTCAATAAATATTTTATTTTGACACATAGTACACATTCGTACTTTAAGCAAATACTGTAGCCAAAGGGATGCTTACAAAGAGATCGACACAAAAGAAATAGCAAAGCATAAAATTATCATTTTCCTGAACAGAGAAATTTTTGTACTTAGAAGAATTTTTATATTCTTTATTGAATACCATTCATGTGCTCTATACTGCTGAGAATCCATCGCCAGCCTTGGGATAAATATTTTCAGAGTCATTTAATATTTTGGAGACTAAGGCCCATTGACAATCAGTAGTTACTAGGTGCTTTTGATGGTGTTACCTGTCTTCTGCAGTCCACAGGGCTCACTGTCTAAACCCTTGAGGTCATTAAGAGACTTTCCATTTAGTTCAACAGCTCTACGCCAGTCCTGCAAGGTGCTGTGACCTCTCTAGGAGGAGGTAGGAACCCTTCTGGAACGCAATTGGTTTGGACTAGGAGAGAGAGAGTTTAATTAGGGTAACACAAGGTATTTTTAAGTAGGCAACACTCACTGCTACAATGCAAACAGCAGAGACTAGAATAGTGTTTAACATGTATTTTGACCTTTCAAGTGAACGACGAAGAAAACCAGTGAAACCAACACCCCCCATTTGATTCAAACTGCTGCAGTCTTCACTCACACCTTAGTTAGGGAAAACTCCAGTAATCTTTGGCAAACCTGAAGCATTCAGTCAAGATTAGCAAGGCAAAAAAAATGACTCACCTTGTTCTCTTCTGTCTGCTCAAATTTGAAAGAATCTGGGCTGCTTGTTGTTATGAAACCCAACTTTGTGTGGATTCCAAGCTGATGAGCACGAGTGCCTGAAAATATCAGAAAACTGTGGTTTAGCAAGAGAAATAGAGAGTGAGTGAAGGAGCCATCCTGTTGATTTTGGAAGGAGTGGCAAAAGTTCCACTGACTTCAGCTGGGTATGAGCCAGGCCCACCGGGCATAAAACTCCACTTGGCATCTCTTCCATCTTCCACACACAATACTGACAGGGGTCCTACAAACAAAATCTAATTGATTGTGGCACTCAGACATCACCCCAAAATTGTTCCTTTGTGGCAGAGTTTATCCCCGTGTAAAGATTCAGCATGAATAGGACTATTAGAGACTTGGATGGTGCATAAACCTTGTTTTGTTCCTATGCATAATTGAATTCCACCCTTGGAGAATATGCAAGGAAGCCTGCTTCTAAATGGTTAGTTTTCTATTACAACACATGATGGATGCGTGTTTTCAAAGTATTTTAAAGGTATGTATGCATTATACTAAAGAACGGTGTTAGTTTGATGGTGCTGGGAAATGAAACCTCGGATTTAGCCGGAGATAAGAAATAACCCTGTAGTATTTTCATAAAATCTTTGGTTGAAACACAGATGCAGCAGGATCCTATGGCTTCATCAGCCCCCAGCACCACAGTTGTTTCCTAACAGCCTTTCAGAGTTTAATACAGAAGATGAAGATCAACTGGATGTGAATTATCGAGCTCCATGTGCTGAGAAAGGGTAAATGCTGAGACACTGCTAGCATCCTTGTCGTATTATCTCAGCATCCATGGACAGTGAGAAAATGAGGGCTTCTAGAAGGTAATTCACCTGAGGAATTTGACCTTTATCTTATTATTATGCTAAAATATGACTTGACCATACATAAAGTGGACTAGGACAATTGGCATACCTATTGATAATGAGCCATCGTGATATTGAAACACTTGAATGTTGTAGATTATTATTCTCCTCTTCATTTCACACATACACACACACCTGTTCAGAATGAAAATTGGCTAGCTATACATTTACTAAATTTCTCCAATAACACAAGTTTTGCAGAATAAAGCACTGAGTTCCAGTGGCAACATACGTGCTCAGCTCCTGCCATGAGATCGAAAGCAGACAATCCCTACAGACCCCTGTGGGGGGATGACAGCCTGACAAAATCACACCCCGTACTTACTTTCGTGTAACTGTAAAAGCTCTGAGTAAGGCTAGAGAATAAAAGAGATCAAAGCATTTTAAATAAGCATTGGTATGCTAACAAAAGCATCACTGAGGTTTCACCAGCTGGGTCTTGTCTTGGGAAGATACTGAATGGTCTTAACAGGGAAGGTAGCAACCACACAATTTTCTTGGTGTCACAGATGAGCCAAAATGCAACAATACGCTTGGAGAAAGTGCATTATTATTCACAGTAATGGGAAAATGCCCCAAAGTATCTGGGTCATTTCATTAAACCACTGCAGTCAATTACATTAAAAACTACTTTGGGGGAAAGATTCTATAACTATTACTGGACTTAAACCGTAAAGGAGTATGGATGTGAATGAATTATTTTTTCTTTTGCGTAAAACTGCTACTGAGTTTGTGTTCAGCATAAGGAGAAATTCTGAAACAAAACAAGTAATAAAATAATCTAACGGGAAAAACAATGGGAGCCTCAACCATCAGAGAGCGGGCAGAGTGAAAACCAATGCAGAGAAAAGATAAAAAGGGAAACAAAGGTGGTGAAGAAACAAATAACCAAAGTGCCTCACATTCCTATCTGACTGTGCCTTGCAGGATAAGGGGTATTCCAGCCTTTCAGGAGATGGCAGAACCACTCAGCAGAAAACAAAACACAGAAGCAGTCACCAAGACTTTTTCTCCTGTGGGCCATGTTTATAAACAGAAATCTAAACAAGTTAATATAAAGGCAACGATGACAAAAGAAGTACAAACAAAAATCCCTAGCTTACAACCACGATGTCATTCCTGCACTCTCATTTTCCTAGAAGTTATTTTCCTATAGGACTCTGGTCCTAACCTAAACTTCAAAGACGAGGTGCTCGCTCCCTAGCCATTCTGCTATTAGGAGCTGTGCAGGTTCATAGCCTCCCAGGCACACGCTGTGTCTAACTGTTGAATGATTTAGAGGCACTGATGTTCAAAGCCGTTCAGCCAGCCACCAGTGAAACAAGGCTGGCCCACCTCACACCATTTCGAGGCCATTGCTGCCAGTTCCTTTGGATTGGCAGCAACACTTCCCTCAGAGAATTAATAATTGTAAAACATCTGGAGTTACTGAAGCTAGCAGATAGCTAAAATGATTCTTGTCAAAACTTTCAGTATCTTTTTTCACAAATTGATATCCAGTACATCAGTCCACATTCCATGTTCGTATTTTGCAATTATTTATGGTGTGTTTGATTGTTTTCCCTTCCCTATTTTGGAAACAAGATAAAACATTCCAGAGAGGGGCTCTCCCATTACATGTTTAATCTATAAGGGATAGATGTTCTAATACTCGTGCTGTTTCCTATGCTGAACAATACTTTAGGAAAAACTGTTGTATTTAGGGTATGTTCATCACTGTGTGCATGGGAAGAACCTCTCAAACATACCGTATGAGTGTACATTTTCTGTAACTTACCCCTGGCAATAACCTGTGTTCAGACATCCATGTTTACCCCATCTCCATGTATTTAGCCATTTCTGCTTATAAACTTGTGTAATGTGTATAATGAAGCTCAGTCCAGTATTCACTCTGTAAGTATCTTAACAGGCAGGTGGGACTGTGAAAAGCTGTTTTGTGTTGGTGGGCATTAACTTAGATCATTGTACCTGCAGAGAAAGTGCTTGCCAACACATATTACAGCTCCACAATCTGCCCTTACACAATTGGGTTCCGCCTGTGTGTGGTTAGAGGCCCTGCAATGAAGCATTGCCATTTCCCTGAAAAGGAGAGCTGCATGTGGAATTAAGCAAAGCTGGTATTTTTACCCGTACAATTTTCCTCTTGCCAGGAAGCTGGTTTGATTTTGGTTTGGTTTGGTTTTGATTGTTTGTTTTTATGAGAATGTGCATGGAGGAATATTGTTTCAATTTAAACTTTTATTTTAATTTATTTTGATAGTAAATGCTAACACTTCAGTGAAGATAAAGATGCTGCTTGGTATATGTTGCTCAAGAAATATGAAAAATTTCTAATGAAATGTATTCATTTGAAATTGGAAGGTGAAGGGATTCCTGTCAGCCATAATGTGAAAGACTAGGAGGATTTGTCCTTAGGGAAATAACACCTCCCACATCAGTTAACACTCTACATGGTAAGCAAAGGAAACAGAAGAGGGTGCATGGTCACAGTTTCTCTTCCACTCATCCATGCATGCCTGTTACACCTGCATGTGTGGAAGCAAAGATGCTGAGCTCTAAGCTATACCAATCCCATACAAACAGCAGAGTTTTGGGAAACCCATGCTGAGTGACACTGACGTGGTCGTTTCCAATAATTTCAGCAGGTTTTGATACAGGACCAGGTCACACAGCACTGCTAACTTTGTGTGTCAGTATGTGAGGGTAGACAGGGAATGCTTCATTAATTCATTAAAAAAAAAAAAAATGATAAATCACCATTTATCAACATTTGATAAATCAGCATTTATCACTTATTTCATGAGTTTTCAAGAGACTATGCATGCACAGAGTTTTTTAAATGCACATTTTAAAAAGTTCTTTGCAGCTGACTGAGGAATTGCACCGGTGCAGGACCGAACCAAGAGCATGAACAAGCAAGGCTGAATGCCAGTTTGAGCACAGTTTGGTAACAGTGAAAACAGAAAACTGAAAGCATTGTAAACACTAAAAACACTGAACTCATTCTGTCATGAGGACCAGCTTTGGGGGATTCCTGAGCCAGTTCACAGGGTGCCCATAGAGGACAGAGATGTTTTGGGGTTTTTGCTACAACAAGGCTGGAGAAAACTCAGTTTGATCTCTTGTTTGAGCACCATCCCTCAGTGTAGCTTGGAAAGAGCTGTTGTTCCTCCTTGTGCCTCAGTTTTCTACCTGTAAAAGAGACATAATAATACCTACTTTCTCACAAGTTGGAACAGCAGTGAACGTACGATGACTACAGTTCGGAGACAGTGCGGTAATCCACAGGTAGGCACCATGGGTGGGAAAAATGGGTATGGGACTGGACGCTGAGACTGAACCTCCATTGCTACTGGAACGGAGTGAGGTTTTGGTAAAGCCTAAGGTAGAGGCTCCTCTTCTCTCTTTCTTCTTAGTGACTCACGCCTGCAAGGGGTTGTTGAGACTTTTAGGTTCTCTCATGCCCCGCTAAAGCCAAAGCAACAGGCATCTTGTGCAGTAGCAGGCAGAGAACAGGCACTGAGTGAGCAACTTGCTGGTGGTTTCCCCTGCTCTGGACCTGCTCTGCTGAGTGATCTTCCCACACTGCTCCGCTTTGTGGCCAGTGTCAGTACTCTGCCTTGTGAAGTTATCTGTCAGCAGCGATGGGCTGGCTTTGCCCCTAAGGGAATATTAGCTCCTCCCACACCAGCAAGCATCATACACAATGTTTCATCCTCAGATAAAAATGGCTTTGTACCCCTAAAGCATGAATGCCAGAAGTATGTTCTTGTTCCTGAAGTATGTGGCGACAGGCTTTCACACAGATGGGTCAGCGAGGGGCATTTTTTGTTTGGCTTTCAGTACTTCGCGTATCCACTCAGAAGCACCGCGGAAAAATGAATAAATAAAAATAATCGGAAACTTGAAAGCTACACAAGCAAATGTAACAACCAGTTCCCTCGGTTCTGTCCAGTAACACAAAATTAGGGTGCAGCCCTTGTTAACTGTGAAATCTGAGACTTGGTCTTCAGTCTAGCTCTTGCCATCTGTAGTCCAAATAAGAGATCCTGACAAGTACTTACAAACTGGTGACAGCAGGAAAATATCCCGCCCTAGTCAACAAGAGCTCTGTCATTGCTATTCACACTGTCAAGATTTACCTCACTGATTGTTAAGTTTCAGAGCGAGAAACATGCCTGAGCACAAGGCTCCAGCTTCAGAAAGAAGACAGGGAAGGACAGACCTTTCAAGACACACAGACACTTGTTTCTAGGAAGATCGACTGGAAGAGCCAAGATCGTGTCAAGGCTTAACCATATATGCATGAACAGCTCCCTCAACGTTGATAGATTCATACCTAAACCTCCCATTGACCAGGCCTTTGGTTTGGATGTAAGGCACTCTGGTACTTTCTAAAATAATGCTTGTGTAGAGATGAGAAAAATGGAGTGGAAGCAACAAGCCTGGAAATTTAAGACTGAAGGGAAAATGATTATTAACTCAATCTAAGCTCCGCTGAGAATGCACAATGTGAGTTTGTCTAGGTAGAACTTCAACACAGTCAAATGTTTAAGGTTTCTTTACGAACATCCAGCACGGACAATAAATCTCACCTAAGATCTCTGCATGTCTTCCTACAACTTCCACTTGAAAAAGAATGCAGGCAGGGCTATGCAAACCACTGATTTTACAGAGTCCAAGACATGAACCATTTCCTTCTTCCTCTTTTTTCTTTTTTATTTATTTCCTGGAGGGCCTCAAAATCCATCCCGTTTTGTTTCCCTCCCTACGTCATTCTTCAGAGCTGGTAATTTTCCTTCTAAAAGCAGTTCCTCAAAAAGGGAAGGCTAGATAAGGTCCCCTGTCTCGAGGCTCCACTGGACGGGATGCTTCTTCCCTCTTTGCCAGGAGCTGAGTGAGGGCTCCTTCACTGTGTCCCCCCACGACTACCACCTGAAGGAATAACCACTGATCTTTGCCTCTGAGGCCTTCCCTTGTAGAGATGGACAAGATCACGAGCGGTAAGTCTGCAGTGCTCCGTACTTGCCTAGATATAACGAGTTAAGAGTCAAATACCATGCTTTTGAGTGGCTCAGTGACTAACGCACGCTCTTGTTATTTAGGGTCAAATGGTCACTGGCATTGTTTACTTTACAAATGGTAGCAGCACTGTGCTGCCAAAGAAGTGTGCTGCGGTCTCAAAGCTGAAAGAACTGCAGGCATGGCAGCAGGGCGACGAGACGTGTGTCTGCAAAGCCCAAAAGCCGTGAGCATTCGGGCTCACACCTCATAGGTGCTGCTCTTCCGTTCGAGTAGCTGCAGGGAGTTGGCACTTGTCAAGCACGGGCTCAATGACATCCTCTTCAGTTAAGCAGTGGACTTATCAGAATATAAATGTTTTGCTGCTTGGTTGTCCTTGTTCTTCCAGAGAGAAGGAAATATATATTCGTGAGGTAGTTCTGGAGTCACTGGCAGTGTGCTGGAGGTCGGAGGAGGATGCTACAACAGAGCTGTCATTTCTTTAAAGCACCCTGAACGTTCATAGAAAAGGGAAAACAAGCAAATAAACAAATTAATGTTTGAAAATCCAAAAACAGAGGTAGGAAAAAGAGGCCCTTGAGTGGCAGAAGGAGAAAGCTACTCAGTAGCACTGAAACGTAATAAGGGGCTAGCAACCTAAAACTGAGAAAAAGACTTCCAATTACATTTAATGCTTAAAGCAGTTAACTAATATTGCAGCTTGCATGAGAGTTAAAGTAGGAACTGTAAGGTCTGAGAACACGGGGCAGAGGGAAGGCTGCAGTCCTTTGGCTCAGCTCTTCATGGGGACTTTGTCAGTAAGTCTGAAGGAATTTATTTACGGGGTGTGTGTGAGTGATAGACCCGTGGCTCTCTTGCGTGTCGCCGGCTTTGGAAACCAATTTGCTCGCACTAGACTAACTCAGTGGGCTACATAAACTCAGGTGAGCAGGTCTGCCCTGATTTACATGTATTTTGTAACACAGTGCTCTTGTATAATGACAAGGAAAATCTCCTGAATTTAGAGCTGAGCTGGCAGTTGCTTTATCATCGCAGACATCGCATATTTCACACGCGCCAGTGTGTTAGGTAGTTAACATGTACTCTCCTAACGCACACCTAAATGTCTTGCGGAATCAGAAGCAATCTTCACTGAAGTGATAGGCTCAAACAGGTCTGGATGCTCTGGCTAACCTATTACTTCTTCTGAACTGGGAAAAAATGGTAATAGCTCATGCAGGTATAGTACTATTTCACTGAAAAAGGGAGGCACTATGAAAGAGGCATATCAGAGCATCAGAGAAAGAAATATATAAAGCAATGCGCTGAAAGTTAGAAGCCCAGATTTGATTCCTGACTTTGCTGCTGTCAATTCACCTGGCTGTTCCCTTCCTTCCCTCCTGTCTAATCTGTTAAATAAACTGCTGGCAGCTCAGGTCAGACATTGCTGGTAGAAGCTAACCTCGCAGTAGCTGGTTTTGTCAGAATGTTACAGTTGTTACTGCTCGACTAGTAAAAAGAGGCATAAAAACAAGGAAAAAGTTAATAGGAGACAGTGGGAAGCAGGCGCACAGCTAGAGGACGTTTAGAAACAGCACCTATAAATTACACAGAAGAAAATATCCTGATGATTTTAATGTTGTGAAATAACAGGAGTCAGGAACAGGAGCAAAGAAATGCAGTCCCCTACGGAGAAACCAACTGAAGAAGTTGGCCCTTTCTCTGGCTTCTGTTGAGTTCTCCAGAAACTGAAAGTGTTCCTAAAAGGGGCTGAGGTGGGAACAACTTCCTGAAAGCGTGGTCCTTGAAGGATGGGTATTCTGCACTGCTCCCGTGGCTCCACTCCTGGTCTAAAGTGGGTAAGTCTGAAGTCTTTCTCCAGCTTTAGTTCAAACAAAAAGCCTCCTCCCTTCGGTGCTTGCACATAAATCGCTATTAATGTTACCGTGTTATACAAATGCACTGGGGAGGAAAATAGGCCCTCTAATGCATTGTCCTGCCCCAGTGTTTTTTAACCAGAAGGATGCCACACTCCTCCGTGGGCCGCGGGTGGGCACAAGCCACAGGGAAAAAAATAAAATAAAACAGAGGTGGGACAGGCTCCGTAAGGCTGCATCTGCCTCACCCTTTCTTCCCCGTGCTTCTCTCCAGGCGGCGCGCAAGGCTCAACGCAGATGAAGCATATGCTCCCCGAGTTGCCTTATGGCCTTCCTCCCCTGCTCACATGACAACCGTCACTTGTAGTCAGCCATGGTAGCAGCTCAAAGGGATCCAGGGCCTGCAGGCTCAGGCTGCAGCTGGCTACTCCGAGCTCCCTCGCTAGCGTCTGAGTGCATTGAAGCCGGCCGTGGAAGCACACATCCAGCGCAGCTACCGGTGGTCGGCCCCGCTCCGCAGCCAGCAGGTAGCTTCTGCCGGGGGCAGGAGGAGGAGAGAAAGTGTGAACCGAGGGTCAAACGCAGGCCCTCTGCTGCCAGTGAGCTCCTCAGCAGGCCCCAGGGGAAGGGAACAGAACAAATCCTGATTACTCTCATTTATATCAATGCTATCCTTTTCCCCGGTGTTATTAAATAACAGCGAAGCGAAGGGAAATACGTTTTCTCCTTTTGACAGGGCATAGACACGTGCACACTTTCATTTTTTATGTTGTGCCACGGATTAATTAAGAGGGGGCATGTGTTTGTGAGCGGGGGGAGGATGCTCTTCTGTCACGTGCGTGCAAAACAGGCGAGTCCAAAGGAACTCAAGCAAGTGCCACACACGTGCAACTTCGAAGCCCCGGATCCAGCTGCATGGGCATCTGTATCTGCGCTGAACCGCACCGACTGCAGCAGAGCTCTGGCTGCACGCAGGACTACGTGTGAACAGAGCACAGTGTAGGGTTCAGGTCTCGTGCTTTTAAACACCGATGCCGATTACACAGAAGTGTCAGCAAAGCGCCATTTAACGACACAGGTTTCTGCAGGAAAATCTGGAAATGCAGCTTACGCAAAGTTTGAAGCCGACCAACAACCAGCAAGCGTTTTCAAAAAGTTCAGCACACGCTGGCTGTCCCCCGAAAAATCCCTCCGAGGCTCTGGCTACCACCTTGTAACTCTTGATAGCGGCGACTGACTAATGCCAGAAATATCTCCGAGTGGGCATGCAAAGAGATTAATTTGCTTAACTCACATGTAGAGAAATGGAGTAACAGAAACATTTACTGCTCTCCCATCCTCTCCCTCTCAGCGTTTGCAGAATGTCCTGGATTGATGGCCCCAGAAAATACAGCCCTCTCTTTCACTACTGGCGCAATGAATCAAAGGCAGTGGAAAGCCGAGCATTTTATTTTCTGACTCTACCAGTGTACCTTAGCTTACTCATCTCTCTTAAGCGGTGACAAAATACTTGTGCTTCTACAGGCCGAATACGTGGCTGGCTGCCCTGCGACTCGTGGAGCCATTGGTAACTGTGCAAAGTGGACACGGAACAAGATTCTTTTCATTAGTAGCACTGTATATCCAGTCCGTGTAGCTGCAAACAGCTACATTGCAGGCAAGGAGTCCCTAGCTTGACCTCTCCTCTGACATGGGCTGTAAGGGCATCAAATGTAACAGAGTCCTGATAAAGAATAAACGGAAGCTTCCTTTAAAATGAACTTTATGTACGCTAACAAGCACCTAAGTCACGTGTATTGTCCAGTAGTTACCTACACTGGCAGGACTGTTGCAGCAAAGAGGTGCGAGAGGCTCCGTGGTGTACTTTTATTAAAATGAGTAAAAGAATCCAAGAAATGAGGCACTTATACCGAGAAGGAAGAAACCATATCTACCATGTATGCTTTAACTGTCCGGCTTAGGCCTCCGACTGCCAGCTGCTTCTGGATGCTGACAAGATGCTGCTTACCTACAGTTGCAAAGCACTTCACAATCTATGAATGGTAGGAGGGAAATCTGCCTAAAAACGAGGCCACCTCTTCATATGTGACCAATGAGTTTTGTGGGCCTTGGCTTGCTGCTGTCCCAGCCCGTGACACCTGACGTGCACCTGACTTCCAGAGGACGGATGCTCAGCTAACGCTGGAAATTAACAACGTGAGGTAGAAGGAATTAATTACGGACTGTGTTTATCGTGATCTTTTTATGTCATTTGGGCACTGGTTACTCCACCCCTCCTTACAACAAGCAAGGTGGTAGGGAGCTGGGGATAATTTCTCACATCTTCACAAAAACCGCGCGGGCCACGTTAGACACGTGGATACAATTCTGTGCTGTGAAACCAGCGTGTGCTTACTTCACCACGTTATTCAGACATGAGAAATACTACTCCACGTTATTTAACGTAGCTCTGCTGTGAAGAAAAAAAGAAGTAGAGGTAAACAATGGCAGGATGCTGAAGTCAGCGGTGCCCAGCGGAGAGTGCTCAGGAGGGGAACGTGCGGAACCAGCTCTGCGATGCCCTCAGCGCTGGGTGTGTGGAGGGGGCGAGACATTTCTCTCGACTGTGGAAGAAGCGAGCTGTGTTTCGGCGGCATTTCTGCCCCTTGCTGTCATGCCAACTGCAGCCTCAGGTCCGAGTCCCACCCGGGGGCTGCGGCGCTAGCACGGCGGTGCGGGGCGTGCTTTCCTCGCCGCGAAGTGTGCCCGGACCCCGCGGAACTCCACGGGCACGCCGCTGGCGGTGCGGGGCGTGCTCGCGTCGTGCCCGGCTCCTGCAGCCTGAGGGGAGCTCGCCCCGCTCCGGCTGCGGGACGGACGGACGGACGGACGGACAGAGCCCGGCGCCGAGCTGCGTGTGAGGGAGCGTGAGCGGGCGTGCGAGGCGACGCGAGTGTGCACGGCGTGTGCACCGCGAGTGTGAGTGTGAGTGTGTGTGTGTGTGCCAGCGGCTCCCGGCGGGGCGCCGCGGGTGTAACGGCGCCGCTGTATGGCTGCCGGGCCCGTCCGTCAGCGCGGCGGCCAATGGCGGGCCGCCTTACATGGCGGGGGGGTGTTGTGGCGCTGCCCGGCTTGCATGGCTCCGCGCGGAGCCGCGCTGCGAGCCGGGCCGGGGGGCGCCCCGAGCCCCGACCAGGTGAGCCCCGGCCCGGGGGGAGCCGCCGGGGGGGGAGCCGGGCGGCGGCGGCCGGCGGTGGGTCCCGCCGCCTGCCCCCGTCCCCGCTGAGCCCTGCCCGCGTTGGAAAGTTTGGGCAGGGAGGACGGGTGGGTGCGCGGCTGCCCGGCGGGGAGGGCAGGGGCGCCGCGGAGGGAGCGGGGGGCGAGCGGCGGCGCGGCGCTCGGCGTTAGAAAGCAGCGGCGATGGTGATAAGAAGCGGCGTGGAGCCCGGGGGGAGCGCGGGGAGGAGGCAGGGGTAGGCCAGCCGGTGCCAGGCTGCGCTGGGAAGCAGGCACCTCTCGCCGAGAGGCAAGAGCGGCGGGGAGGAAGGGGAAGGAGGAGGAGGAGGAGGAGGAAGGCCAGCCATCGGCGGCCGCTCGGTGCCCGGCCGCCGGGGGACCTGCCGCGGACATCGCGGCGGGCGGGCAGAACCGAAACTTCATCCCGAGGGGCGAGCGGCTGCGCCCGGCGCTGCGGGCTGCCGGGGGACCCCCGGGACGGAGCCGCGGGGAGCCGCGATCCGGCCGCAGGGAGGGGGACGCGGTCGGGGGGGGGGCGATCCCGGCGCCCCCCCGGAGCGGGAGAGCGGCCGGGCTCGGCCGGGAGTTGGGCTCCGCGTTTTCCGGTAGGCAGCGGCGGAGCCCCCGGGAGGGCGGCCCCGGGGGGCGGGCGTGGGGGGCCGGGGGGTGTCGGTAAGTTTGGGGCGGAGAGCCGCCCGGCCGCCTGCCTCCGGGAGGGAGGAGGAGGAGGAGGGTGGGAGGCAGGCCTCGGCCGCGTCGAGTCGCGGCGGCGGAGGTAAGTTGTGACATTGGGTGGTCGCGATGACAGAAAACTTGGCGGGGGCCCCCCCGGGGAGGGGGCCGCCGCCTCGGGGGGGGCTCCGGGCGCCGCCGGGAGCCGGATGGGTGCGCGGCTGTTATTCGCTGCTGCGAGATCGGGTCGCTGGTGAATTACAGAAAGCAGCAGCCCTCCTCCTCCTCCTCCTCCTGCTGCTGCTGCTTCTCCTCCTCCTCCTCCTCCCCCCACCCCCGGCCGCCGCTTCGCTCTTCCTCCTCTCGGGTTTATTTGCAATGTATGAAACTTGCATGGCCGTGGGGAGAGCCGATCCGGGGTAGGCTTGCGAGGAGGAGGAGGAGGAGGAGGAGGAAGGGAGGGAGGGAGGGAGGGAGCCGCGTTAATCCCGGGCGCCGTGCGGCAGCAGGTTTGCGTTGGAAATATCGGCAGCAGCCCCGCCGGGGGAGGCAGGCGGGGAGGGAGGAAGGCGGCGATGCGAGGGGCAGCGGCGGGCTGCCAGGGGAAGGGCCGCGGGGCTTGAGCCGCGCCGGGGGCGGATTCGCCACTTTTTTTTCCCCCATTATTATTATTATTTATTGTTACGCCGGGGGAGGCCCCGGCGCTGTAAAAGTTGTTGTTTTCGGCGTGGTGTTTTTTCTGCTGCCGCTGTTGTTGTTGTTGCTTTTCTCTCTTTTTTTTTTTCGGAGGTGAGCGAGTGCGTGCGGGAGGGGAGGGAGGCCGCCAGGCCGGCGGTGGTCACTCGGGCCTGGGGCGCCGAAACCATTGCCCGTCCTGCCGGTGACACGTCCCGGTCCCGCGGAGGGGAGAGCGGGGGGGCCCGGCGCCTCCTCCGCCTCCTCCTCCTCTTCCTCGCCGGTGGCAGCGGGATGATGGCCCGGGCCCGCGGGGAGGAGGCGGGGAGCAGCGGGCAGGGAGGCGGCCGCCGGCCGGAGCCCACCGGGAGGGCGGCGGCGGGAGCCGGGGGGAGCCCCCGCGGCCCGTCCCCGCCCGGCCGCCCCCGGCAGAGTTTCCCCCCGGGAGGGCGAGGTCGGTGCGGCGCCCGGCTGCTCCTCGCCTCCCCCTGAAAGCAAGATGGACTCTCTCGCCTCTCCGCTGCCTCCCGCACTCTCTCGCTCTCCCCCTCTCCTCGCCGGCTCTTGTCAGCCGCCGGGATCGACATTTTGCAACTAAGGCGCAAACTTGATGCTGACCGGCAGCGGGCTGGGGGCGCCGCCGCCGCCGAGGGGCGTGCGTGTGTGTGCGTGTGAGACACAGAGACCCTGCCGGGAGCGGCGGGCTCTCTCCATGTTTAATACCTTTCCTTCCCTCCCCACCCCGCAGCCCGGATGCCGGTGGCCCTGCACTTCGCACGGGCGGCGGCGGCGGCGGCCTGGGGCCCAGCGCCCTGCCGGTGCCCCCCCGCCGGGCCGCGGGGCCCTCGCCGGGACTCGAACCCGCGGCGGTGGCGCCGGGCCCACCCGCGGCAGCGGCGCCTCTTTTGTTCGTGCCCCCCGTGTGTGTCCCCGCACGGCCACCCCCTTTGTCCGCCTCCCGTCGCGCACAGCCCTGCCCCGGGGTCCTGCGGGGGGCTTGGGGCGGCCTGGGGGCTCGGCGAGGGCTGGCCTCGAGCGGCGGGGTCCGGCCCCGCGCCGGGCTGCGATGCTGTGGAGCCGCGGCGTGCTGACGGTGTGCCTCTGTTTGGTACTTTATAGGTCACTATCACATGACGGAGGCGTTGAGACAGCTTCATCTTCGTCTGGCTGTAATTTCCATTTGCCTTCCTGGGTGAGTACTCGGCTCTGCTCGGTGAGACGGGGCTCCTCTCACCGCTGCGGTACGCCTGCGGGTGGGGTGGGATGCGCCTTTGGGTCCGGCCAGCTCAGGAGCACCTCTGCTCGGGGCGCCCGGAGCCGCTGCTAGGCTGCAGAGTTGGTCTGAGTGACCCCAGGGTGAGCGGGCTGTACCTACTTGCATCTCCCCTCGCTTCTTTCTCTCCTCCTCTTTCTTTAAACCTCTCTTTGTAAAGACGATCAGTTGGGGCTAAAGTTTCAAGCCAAAGTAACGTTAAAACATGCAGAGTGCGATGCGGAGGTCAAAAAGTCTACTAGAATGCAAAGTCCTCTTAAAATTCAGTGGTGGGGAGAAAACACGGGAGAAATCAACAATTAGAACAGATCATGGGAAATCTGTAGAGGTCGAGAATCAGTGAGAAGTTCAACATCACCACAGTACGACTACAACAGCAGTTGGTTCACTTTCCACACGTAAACAGAGTTAATTAGAATTCCATCCGTACTCTTTCTGCATTACCGTTTTTTCTTTTGGCATTGATTAATGCAGGTACCTATCAGTCTGAAAGACAAATCCTAGTGACTGACTTACCAGTACTCCTAGGCTTTCCAGCACGCAGCTTCTTCTGCCGTCTGTATGCTGTGGAAAAGTTTTGACGCCTTTTGAAGAGTTTGGCACTTTTTAAACCAAAGTGGACGTGGTAACCTAAACGGGAGACTGTGATTTTGAGGGGTTGCATTTATCGATGGCATAAAGCGAGTGCCACATGAAGCGCTTTTCCTACAGGCGCCCGTGGTGGCACTGAACTGCTTTAGGCCCAAAATGGGGAAGTGGGAGGCAATAAATATATCTTTTTTTTTTTTCCCGGTAGTTTGGTACATGTAGTTGAAAACAAGACAAGACATGTATTTGGAGTAAGCTTAGCCCTCATAATTGTGAATGTTTAATAACGTTCTCCTGACCTTCTCCAGTCTGTGTGTAGGAGACACAGGATAAGTGATGGTCCCAAACACGCTGGCTCAAAGGGGGACGTTGGGAGCAGCTGTTTTTCTGCGATGTTGTGGCCGCAAGCATATTCCTACGGCTGGGATAACTGCTGTGCAGAGGTGGCTCAAAGGGAGGGTTCTGCCTGTTCTCCAGCTCCTGGAGAATTGCACCCAAATTTCAATTTTCCAGATTTTATGGGCAGCGAGGTTGGTATGTGTAGGTCTGAGGCTATAAACAGCAAATTAAATTACTGAAATTCTTTATGACAGACTAGTTGCATAGGAGAATATTGCTTTCTGGTTTATAGCATTGCTGACAAGGATTGTGTTCAGGGTAGAGTAATTGATGCAACAATTTTTACGAAGTCGGAACACATTGGGAAATTCAAAAACTGGCTGATAGGCTTCAAACTGTTGTTCAGAGCTGAATTCAAACATGCTGATTTTTGGATGTAACTTTCTGCATTTTCAGGTAAGAGTTAGATTAGAGGGCTGTAAGTGTTGGGGGTTTCTTTCTTTATTTGGAGTATTAGCAAAAGGTACCGAGCAGGAACACCTTGTGGACCTTGCTTCAGGTAGTCTCTTCAGTCATTCAGCCATGTAGTGGCTTCAGCTGTGGGTGATGGAGCCTTTTGGATGCGTGGGACTTTAATCCTAGAAATGAAGTGATGATCATAATTTCCCTACAGCTTCTAAGAGGAGCGAACCTCCGTTTCGTGCACAGTGCTAAATGTAGCTCTTGCCTTATATTGAGCCGTCATGAGCAAATGGCAAAGAAAAGAAAGGTAGAGTATCTTATTGAAGAAAAAGTCACAAGAGAAGCTTTAGAGGAAGCTGAGAAGTACATTTCTTCATAGCTTAAACATAATAAAAATAAAGTGGCTATTTAAGGGGCGAGCAGAGTTTTCATTAGATTTGTCCACAACTAGAAACTTCCATTTACTGTAGGGAGCTCTTATTTTGGGAAAAGCAAAGACTTGTTCTATTACACAGTTCTCAGGAAAGTAGCTATTCGTGAAGGGAGTTCAGTAAGTCTGCCTTGACGTACACAAGAGGGCTGGGTTCTGGTCTTGGGTAACAGGCACCAGGTGGGGTGCTGGCATGTAGCAGCATAAAATTGTGAGATTCCCTTAGGAAGTGGCCATGAGAACAGTTCAAAAACTGGCCAGGGCCTCAAAAGTTTGTTGAACGCTACCCTTCCTCCCAGCATAGCAAGCTGATAACTTTTTCAAAGGAGACACACAATTTAGGGAACTCTTACATAGGTTTTAGTGTTGGGGTAACTTCAAATAGTTAAACTTGCCCTGAATGCTTTTGAGTTCTCGGGGGCTGCTCTCTGTAAACCCAGCACCTGCGGGACTTCTCTTGGTTTCAGCAGGAGTTTCCTTTAGGAAAGTATTGTTGGAGTGATGGTGAGAGGAATTTGTCCATGTTTATTTTCCCATTCAAGGGAGAAAAACCTTGCTCTTTCCTAGCTGTTGTGTGTATAATTGGAGATATTAAATGTCACATTCTCCACATAAAATATCGGAGGTAACTATGCATTTACATTTCTGTTCCATCCAGAACAATTGTAAGGCACTTTCTTCATAAATGAGCGGGTCCATGGCTTGCGATCCTGTAAGCATGTGAACACGTTGAAACGCATGGCGCATCCTGTTCAATTCACTAATAATACGATTGCTCCCATTCAGAACTGAAAGGTACTCCAGGCTGCTGCTGCTCGTGGGCTGTGGGCTGAGGAAATGCAACGTCCTGGCACGGGGCTTGTAGCAGAGTTTTATGCAGGAAGGAAACTTTGACCAAGTGGATTGGGGAGAGGTACTCTTCCATCACAGGTGGCAGTGGGGAGCAAGCAGGTGAGGGAGGCGAGGTGTTTGCACGCTCGCACGGAGGTCTGCTGTAGTGTGAAGGCTGTAAACACACCTGCGGTGACATCCAGGCAGCTGTGGGGTGACGCGCTGCCTCTCTTTGGACAGTACGGTGCACGTATGCTGTTAAGGACTTCAAGTTTATGTGAGTCTGGTGGCTCCCAGATGGAGGAAGATGTTACTAATAAAAGCTGGAACTGAACTGAAACTCTGGTCTTAATTTCGGGCTGCCACAGACCGTCTTCTTGTCACCTCTGGCAAGTAATGCAGTTAAAACCAGAGGCTGCCTTCCAAATTTTGGACCCAACTCAGCTCCTGTGCCTTGCACGAGGGTGGCCTGCTGCAGCTGCCGGTGGAGCCAGCGGCACTGCCGAGGGCAGCTGGAGGCTTCCAGGGTCAGAGTTTACTCTTGGAAACTCAGCCATATGTCCCTTCTCCACCTGCAAATGGAGGCTGATGATACTTCCCTGTATCATTAAATCATATGGTGCCCATATATGGGAACAGTTTACCTGAGCGAATTAGGTTTGTTTTAAAGCAGTATGGATAGTGCTTTGCCTTGCTGTAACAATTTATGCTGTCTTTATTACTTAGGAGTCTGTAAAGCTGGCTTGACGTAATAGTCATGTGTATTTCAAAATGCTTCTTGAGGAAAGAACAGTTAAATAGTCAACTTTCTTCTGTAGTATTATCTTTATTCCTTTTCCTCCTACTTTTTCCCCCTCATTCTAGTGGTGTCATTGTCAGAAATTTTGTTCTGATTTACTTCCAAAGATCGTTAGAGCTGACTTCTGTTTTTTCACTACTACTGCTTTTTTTAATTTTATTTTTTTAAAGATTGGTGATAACTCCCTGTTTGTACCTGAGAGCAGTGTGCTGAGCCTGGTGCTAGTGGCTGCATGTGAATTTCACAGAAGACTCCCACAGCTGTCACTCCTCCTGACAGATTTCAGAAGGGGCAAGACCTGAACCAGCGTAAGGGTTACTCAGGTTTTAGGAATGGATTGATGGCCTGCTGTTAAACGGCACTGCTTTAAAATAAATAAGTAAATCACGCATCCATCTCTGAATGATGTTAATAACTGGCAGGTGGAGGCATTGCCTTGTTCATGTGCTTGTGTCCTGTCTGGCAAAGTGCATAAGCCATACCGCAATCATACACCCCAAAACAGGGAACAATCACTTTTATCCCTGATTTAGGCATCTGAGCTACCTCAAACAGTGAGGCAGCGGAGGCTTGCCCACAGTCACTTAGCAGGTTAGCGTGAGCAAGGAATGCAGTAAAATCCACATCTGACTTCTTGGTCGTCTCCTTTCCCTCGGTGCATGCTACCTCTGAACCTTGCCCAGTAAATGCTTGTCTTGACAAGTGAGTAGTCTCATGGGATTCTCTGCCAGTTTGGCATCTCTTGGTAATACCCAGCTTCCTTCATAATGCTGCTTTAAAAAAATAAATCAGAGTAGTGTGAAGTTGCTAACTGTCAATTCAGTGATATTTATTGACAGGAAGGCCTAAAGTAGAAAGAGAGTCAAGTAGGAGGAGAGCTTACTTAGAGTTTTTGCCACTTAATGTGGTATCTAAGCCATTGTGTATATTACACTATTTAATACTAACTTCTCTGTGTTAACATTACAATATAAGGTATTGTTTTTCATGGGGATTTTTTTTAATATGCGTTGGTCTGAATGGTTCTTTATAATTAGATCAATATTCATAATCTAATGCTGAGTCACAATTAACTTTTTTATGGAACATGCAATTGACAGAAGAGGCTGCTCTGGCACTCTGGCCATATATTGATAAATGGGATAAGCTACCAATTTAAACTCCTTATTTCTAAACCCAGTGAACACATTCCGTGCTGTAAGATTTTAAGATTTGCTGAAAACAAGTGTTTCACTACCGTGAATGTGAGTTGGCTTTGATTTTAAAATAGAGCTCTTATTTGAAGAGGAAAGCAAACTTCACTTGGTGCACAAGTATAGGCCTAATTGTAGCATTCTCACAATGGTAGCAGCCATTTATTATTTTTTAGTATTTATAGATGTGATTGCATAAAAGATGGATCAACAAAGAGGAAAAGCATGGTTTTGACACTTTCCAGTGTTCCTGCCTTTTCCTTTGTAGGACGCAAATGCATAATGTAATAGCAAGTCCTTATAAGCATGGACAATTCAGCATGTGAAAATAAACTAGCTTCAGGCGTCTCTGTGTACAAAGAAAGCTAGTACAACAAAATTTCAATTTTTAGCAAGGGGAAAGAAAGTTAACTGGATTTGGTGAAATTACACTAAGGAAATCACTTGCTTAGGAAGTGTGGAATTTTTATCGGTCTTCCACCCGGGTGTTTCAATGTAAGAGATCTTAGAAAACGTGGAAATTGCTGCAAGTAAGAAACAGCATTTTACTGACCCTTTGTGGCACTGATGGTCTCCTTCAGCAAAACTGAAAGAGATTCGGCGGACTTCTACAACACGGGGTCCACAGGACTTAATTCAGGTGGAAGCTCTCTTGACAAGAAGCTTAACAAATCGTCTTCACCTTCCCCTGCTGGTTGAGGGGAAGTGGCAAGGAGCTTCATCCATGTGTCTGCTCTTTGTCTTTTTTTCTTGTGTCTGAAGGCAATACGTATGTAGCAAACTGCTGGGGAGCCCGCTCTGAGACACTGAAACCACGCTGACCCTGTGCCCGGCCTTGGAGTTGCTCTCCTTTCTCCCCATGTTGGAGGAGCACCAGGAAGGCTTCCGCCATCCGCGTTCTTAGGAGGGACTTCTGCAGGACCAGGCGCACACGTTGAAGGCTGTTTCCTTGTCAGTGCTGATGACAGACGAGTTGGCCCATGGCAGGATTCAAGTGAGGAAAACTTAAACCTGCTCCAGTGCCTCTGGTGGGCTGGGCCATGTCTAGGTGACTGCGCTGTGTGGCTGAGCAGCGCCTTTAGCGGGAGGGGGACTGCGCCGTGTACTTCACTGCTGCTTGGCTGGTGGCTTCGAACCCATACCTTTCAGTTACTTCCCCAGTGTGTCTTTTTCTGCCAGTTATGTAAGGATTTTTAAGCATGTGCGTTGTCAGAAGTCATCTTTCTTCTTTTTTCCTCTTCTTTCTTTTTTTCCCCATTCGTACCCACGTCCTACACAGACAGGAATTATCTGACAGCGCTAGCGAGAGCTCTTGGGAGCGGGTAAGGCACGTCACGTCACGTGGTAGTAGTTGGGATTGGCTTTTGCAGTAGTAGAGTAAGTCTTCTGACTTTTATGAAACAACTGATCCTAGGTTTTTGTTTCAGTGTGTGACAAAATGCGTTATTTTGTGGTCGCCAAGCAATATTTAAGAGTACGACATCGTGAGAGATTTGGAAGTGAAGCTTGATAAAGAAAACCTTGGAAGAGAAAGGAGAGAGTGAGGGAAAATTTGATTTCTTTTCTCTTTCCATCCTTTTCAGTGCGAAATAACTCCACAAAAGTCAGCAGAGCTGCAACGTCGGGATATTCTGCATTAAAACCCACCTGTGAAAGTTAAGATGAAGTTGCTTTTTTTAGTTGTTTTGTTGTTTGTTTTGCCAGGCTGATGAAAAGGGTGCTTTTGTGGTTGGCCATGTTTGATTTGCTTTCCACGAGTTTCCTTTGAGATACAGCAGATCTATAGAGAGCCACATCGTGCTGGTATTTCTTTATTATTTTTTCCTTATGGGGTAAAGTAAGGGGGTGCCTGTGTGTCTTGTCCTTAGCCCTGCAGCTACACCTGTGCAACTGGGTTCCTGAACAAAAAGCCAGAAGCAGAGCCATATCAGCAACGTGCACCCCTTCACAGACCTGCCTGCAGTTGCTGGTAGCCTGCAATTCCTCGGGAAAGCTGCAGATTTCGCATTATTCTTAATTATTGATGTGCAGATAGTCCTGCCAGGGTCGTGCACCCGGTGCACTCGGTAGTCAGTGCACGAGCTTACGGGCAGTCCCTGCCCGGCAGTGAGCAGCAGAGGAAGGGCTGGGAAGAGAGGCAGCGCTGAAATGAGCAGAGCCCCCTAAGTGGGAGAGGGGTGGAAGAGCCTGGAGTTCGAGAGCGCCGTTTGGTAGATGTACCTCTTCTGGGATGTGTGCAGTTACTGTGCGAGTGGGGTTGCTTCCCGAGTCTGTTATGTGGCTCAGCAAGGAAAGCTTTTGATGCATTGCAAATCAATGGCCGGGGAGTATAGATTGGAAAAGAAGTAGTGTGATTCTGTCTCTTTGCAGAAGGTTTCTTTGTACCCGGGTTTCACGTTAGGTAGTGCAAACTGCCCACCTGGCCCGGTTCTTGAAATCAGTGAATGCTCTGCCACAAACGTGTGAGTTGCAGCACTTACTTCTCGTTTGGACGTCTGATAATTCTTTTTTTCTTTAAGTAAAATGTCTCTATTTGTATTTCCTCCCTCTAATTTGTTTGGGATACTCTCTCATACATTGTGCTAAACATCAGTCATCAAGGGCTCGTAATACATTTTGAAACAAGTATGCAAAATTGCAGCATGATCCGGCACTGATTATAGAGCTATGGCATAGGAATTAATAAGAAAATAAAAATAGCATCATTAATTTCCAGCTGCTTTTGGAGAAACAGAGGTGTTTATAGGGGGAAATTTGGTGTCTGCAAAATGAAGAGTGACGAAGCTGGTAGCGAATACATTAAAGCAGGTGACTGTTCACAATTTGCACCCTCCGTTCCACTGAGCGAAAAGGTGTTCCAGTGCCTACAGAGTAAACACAAGTCCCTGTGTCCCTCGCTGAAGGCTGCTGGACTAAATAAAGAGCACAAGCGTCAGAGCCAGAGCAAGGGGAGGAAGTTTTCAATTTTATTTATCAGTATAGAAAACCTTAAATAAGGGAAGTAAAGCATGGATGGCTACGTGGAACTGTTGGTTGAATGTGTCCCTTTACCGTGAACCCAAAAGAGAGCTGTCTGCAGGTGTGTCAGAGGAAAACTGTCCTCGGCTGTTCCCCTCGATACTAACTCGGTATTTTCCTTGCACCTCTTCTACCTGCCTGCCTCTGCATTGTTGCAGAGCACCAGGTGCTTACACAGAATAATTTCGATGGCTAAATGTTCTTCTGGGCAAATCCTGGCGCTGCAAGAGCCCTCGCAGGGCTTGGACAGTTGGTTTCATCCAGAGGAAGCTGTCAGAGGAGCCTGGACATGCGGCCACGGACTTTGCCATCTCCACATGCATTCGCTGCTCCTGCAGGCTGCCCGGTCATTCAGGTGCGAGCTTCAAACACCCGCCAAGTCTTCCTGGTTTGTAAGCGGCGTTGGAAGATCCTGCCCCTCAGAGAGACACGTACGCAGGACACTGGTTATGTATCCACACGTGGCAGCGGACTCCTGGCGGTCTCACCAGCCCACGAGGGCACAAGGATGCTGGAGATGCTGCGAAGAGCAGGCAGGCTTTGTCTTGTCCGAGGGCTGTGCTGCTGCTCTCTGTGCCACGACGATGTGGTTCCTGCGTGTGGCCCTGGCTGGCCCCACGGGGCTGCCTGCGGAGTTTGTTGTCGCTCTTCGTTAAGGGAGATGGACGGCGAGGAAAGGCACAGGGGAGGGGAGGTGGTTGTCACAGACGTCTCCATGCAGCTCCGGTCCCCCAGCAAGAACAGTACCTGCTCTCCGCTAAGGATCCTGCAGAAAATCACGGTGTTTTTTGGAGCACTGTCAGACTTCGCAGACACTGACGCTCTGCTTAAGCCCTGCTCAGGGCAGGCAGAGTGAAAGTGGACAGGTTTTTGCACCCCGTTTTCCCGGCTTCTGTGAGACCCTGGGTGCACTCGTAGCCTTGCTGTCACAGTGCCTTGGTGTTCCAGTTCTCCCTATTGAACTGGTTTAAATCGTGGCCGTAGTCAGTAAGTGCTGGGTTTAAATCGCTGCTTTTAATCTCATTTTGCTTTGGTATTTTTGTATTTGTTTTCTCAGAGGCAATCTCTATTGGTAGACGACCGTTAAAATGCGTTGCTAAATATAGCCTTTACACTAAATTTGGCATTTCTTTTTTGTTAGTTCAGAAGCTGCAGTGTATGCCCGCACGTTTTCTAAATGATTACATGGCTTACATGCATTTATTTAGTTTGCAACTGTTAAAGTTTTCCTTTAGGACGTGACAAATCATACTTCTCTTAAATTGTGGCCTTTGAGTCCTATTTGTTGAGGTAACACACATGCACGAGCACACACGTGCACACATGCACAAGTTAATGCAAATAGTGTTTGCACGTGATGTTTTAATCGAAGTGTTGTCCCTGATAAGGTAACAGATTCTGATGTAACCAAACCAAGCTTTTGGCCCCGGGAAATCTAAGCCCTGTCTGTTTTGCTTTCTCAGATGAGAAGGAAAGCATGCTTTCTTGCTTTTTCAGTTCCCTGTTAGTTTTCCAACTTTACCCCAAACTCCCTTAAATGACTGACCTGGAGCAAAGACATTTTCTATGCAACTGCAGTGGTAGTCACAGTTTTCAGGTAACCTTGTTCTAAACCCAATTCTTGTTCCTGGTACTTCGAAGACTACTTACCTGTTCAGTATTTGAACTTTATCTACAACTTCGCAGTCAAACATCTATAATTTTAATTTACTATGAATCGAGTTATAGAACATTACAGTACAATTTAATGTTGTTTTGTTATAAATTGCAGTTAAGCATGTCTTACATACATTCAGCATCAGTAACATAGAATTTAAATTTGAGTCTGATTTCTTTGTTCAGAATTAATTTAAATTACCTGTTTCTGTTATGTTTTCTAAGACAACTGCAGCATCCAATAGCCAAAGTTTCTGCTTGTAATAACAGTATCTTCCCCCATTAAGGAAGGTAGAGTAACTCACTAGATGACACTGTGGCTGTATTAACTGGGCTTCTTTGTGGGAGCTGGACACCACTAGCTTCTAGCAGGTACAGCTCAAGAGGTACTCATCTGTTTACACAGATACATGATTAAATTTAAAAAAAAAAATCACAACTGAAATGATTATTTTAAAATTTCTGTGGTAGTCTTCTAGACTGCGTGGCATGTGACTGCTGTTCTAATGGTCAAAGGAGGAGTTTATATCTTACAGGAATGATTCTACCACCACTGCTGTCCAGAAATCAAAAAGTGAAACCAAGTTGGTTGCTGAATCCATTTTGTTCAGCTTCTGTAATGTATTAGATGAAGAAAGTGATTTAAAAAAAGGAAAGTAAATGTCACAGAAACTCTGTGGGATAGCACGGGTAAAGAATTCCAACCGCCACCCTACCAAAATATTAATAGCATCTTGACAGAGTCAAAGAGCCTGATAACATGTATTGACTCTGCAGCTCCACGGTGTTTTTTTCTGCAGCAGGGGAAGTGCGTAGCAGTATTTGTGACTATTAAGGAATGGAGAATTAGGCCTCAGGTAGTAGAAGGGTTGTGCTCAGAAATGTGGAGTGTACCTGAGGCCTGGTGGCACAGTTATACAAGCTATTTGTATACTGTAACGTAGCTCCCCCCCAGCAGGAGGAGGAGTTATACGCTTCAAGAAATGTTTTTTATGGCCTTCCTTCCTCAGCGCAAACAGGTTTTGTGATCTTGTCTCTGCGTCCTGTTTTTCCATCTTCTTCTGTATCAGCGCATGCGGTATTCCGAGTGTCAACAGTTGTGTTGGAGTTCTTGCATAACTAAATGCTAACGTCTAAGGTTGGAAACCTGAATAGCAATCAGAAGAAAATCAAAGCACAGGTCAAAATGCTATTGTAGGTCACAAATGTTTAGAACAGCCAAGGAAAAAAAAAGCAATGGGAAAATTACTGAATATTACCTACACTTTTTCATTAGAGAGCATGCCAGAGTGAGATGAATCACTCATCCTGAAAGGGTCCTCGTTTTCATTCTCACATGCGTTTGGTTCAACATCAGTAAGGAAATAAGCAGTCATGCATCTTAGGCAACTTTTCTTGTGGAAGCTGTTTATTGCTGAAGCATTCATGTTTTATGAAACTGCCTTGAAACAATTAGCTCTTGTTTAGCATAAGTGTTTTAAACAGAACACTTTAGTAATGTGGCTGATTTTATAGTTATTGCATTTCCTTAGGATTGAACTAGTCTTGTTCTAACTTGCCTTTTTCCTCCCCCCTTAAATATGTGAAATGCTGAGGCTTTCTTCCCTTTCAGAAAAGAAGTATTTGAGCCAAGATTTCCTCAGGAGAGCTGGTATCTTCGAGGGTGTTCTGCCAGAGATGTCTCAGGGAAGCCCGTTCCTCACACCTGCCCAGCAGTGCTTTTCTGGTGGCATGCACTGAAACAGGCCACTGGTCAGGCTAAAAAATCCGGGTATAACATTCACCTCAGTCTGAATTCTGACTTGATGAGGGTTCGTGCAGTTGCACTGAAGCTGTTGGAGCAGAGCTGGGCTGTGTTTGTCACGGAGATTCTGGCAAAACCAGCTAGGATCACTGCGTGCTTAAAATGTTGCTTAACTACTTCGGTAACGCTTGATTGGGAGAACGAGACACCCTCACTCTGCGGTTCTGTTTTGGAGGGGGAGAGGGGTTGGTCCCATCACTGCAGACAAAGCTCGCTGTTTGCAGGAGCCGTGCTGCAGTAGGGCCGATCACTTGCTCTGAATTCAGTGAGAAGTCTGCTGTTGACTTCTGTGGACATAAATGTGGACTTGGAGCAAATGCCTTCGCGGATCATGTTGAAGAACTTATTCTTCGAGGATCGTCTGTACTTTACCTGTGTAACGATACCAGCTGTTGGTGTGAATTTTACTGTAGTACAACTGTAGGTAAAAATACAAGCAGGGTTACAGTAAACTTGGAATGAATGTACCAAATGCTGTGATAACTTTTTCAGTTTTAGGGAGACCAAAACAAGCTGTAAAATCCCTTCTGTAAGGGTGTGCTTGTGTTTCTGTAAGTATGCTTTTTGGCCTATCCAGGTGTGCTGGTATAACAACTGGCGTAGAAGTGAAGCATGCACACAGATCAATCCCTTGCTAGGTGCCCACTAGTGTCCTGGTGCCATGGTAATTGTTCTGATCACGTCCTGCTAGAGCTGAAGCAAAACCTTCTTCTAAGGTAGACAGATCCTTGGTGTAATGCATGAATTACACTCCAACAGTGTTAGGGGCGAAGAAGAGTGGTCTTGGAGTGAGTTTCTAGTAAAATCTGCCCCGTGCGCTGAATGAACTTTTTGGAAGTATGACCTGGGGCACGTGCAATACTGTATCTCATACAACTCACTGTTTAAGTTCAAGTATTTTCAGAGGGTTGGGTGAAAATGTTTTCTGCTTCTGCATTCATACTTTAGCAAGCAAATGAAAGGTTAGCACTTCCTTTTAGGATTCAGGCAAAGAGAAAATTGTGCCGATAGAACAGGGGGAAAAAAACCTGACTAGTTACGCAGTTTTACCATTAACTTGCTTTGTGATCTCAGGCAGATCACTTCTTTCTTTCTGTTTCTATGTTTACAAATCGGGATGGCGATGGCTTTGTCCTTTGTAAAGTGTGATGCTATCTGTAGAGAGAAAAACTGGATACTGAGTAGCAGAACAGGAAGTAAAGAATTGTCTGGACTCAAAATTTTTTTGTTTTTCACCATATGTTCACTCCATGATAAGGTGAAATAGCAGGTGTACTGATAGAGCTGTTTTCTAATACTTAGAGGAAAACTTTATGCTGAGGCTTAGTTTGGTTTAAAATCTGTGATAATTTTTAAAGTCTAGAAAAGATGCTTGCTTGCCTCTTCCTCTAGAGAGGTGGTCTGCAGGTTGACTTTCAGCATTTTGTCCTACCTAAGAGTCATAACACTACTCTTTCTTACAATGTACATAAATGGAAAAGTATTGAAGAGTATACTGTAGAACACGGATGGTGTTGTCATTTATATATGTTACTTATTTTGCTAAACAATAATACCTTATTAGGGGATAATAACACTTTGCTGTCATACTTGTGTGCTTTTACAGGCATCAGCTAACTACACTTTAGAAACACTTCAGAACCAGAGTTACCACCCCCGTTTTGCAGATCGCAGAGTAGACCCGGGGATGTTCAGGTAAGACCAGGGGATGGCAAAACTTCTGAACTTCCTGGCATTTTTGACATCACTGTAAAATGTATAACACCCTCCACCTCTTTGTTACTAAAACCTCTGCTCTATGTGTGCACACAGTATTATTTTTCCATACTGATTTGGGGGTGTGTGTGTGGGGGGAGACAGTGAATTGTATCATCTGTCAAATTTTCAGGCTAAAAATTTGCAAACTCTTAGCAAATCTGCTAGCATCCAGCTTCAGTATTCAGAACTGTTCTTGTACGTCCAAGAATTTGTGCTGCATGATAGAAACTTAACCTTGTAGGTGAGAGCCTTTGGACCTGATGCTTTGTTCTTCCAACCCAGGGTTTCTTCTGAACTCGGTGCCGTATGAATGCTGCCCTCCGTTCTTCCCACTTCTTTGAAAGTGACCTTGCAAGGATGTATGAGCATGCTCTGTGGTCTGAGACGTGTGGAGGTGATAGAAATGTATTTAGCTCGTGCCAGGTACCAGCATAAAAAGTCCTACTGCTCAGAGGACTTTATTAGGCCAGGCTTGGTCTGTAATTAAATATTACAGCATGTTCAGTCCAGCTGTTCCTCCTGAGCTTCCTGCTCTAAAGGTGGGCATAACTGGTGTGGAAGGAAGTAAGCACTGCAGCATGGTGGGGCTCTGTAGGAGACTTTGTTGTTCAAGTCCCAGGTTTGCATTCCTAGTTTTTAGCAGCAGTTCACTAACAAGCAAGCAAGCATCTGTCTTTTAAAGCAGAGTGGACTGAGAATCATTGTATCTCGTGCTTTCTTTTCTTAGGCTAGTATTGTTCAGAGCTGTGGACTTTTGTGCCGACCTAGGGTTTTAAGTGTGTTCTGCTTTTTAGTTGGCGCTCAGTCTTGAGCATACCGGAACTGGATTTCACAGAAAACTCTTTATACCTTGTTCACCTGATTTCAAATCCAGCTGTCTATATGCTGTTCTGTGAAATAAAATAATAGAAAGAAAATCAGTAAAAATTGGTGGATCCTAAGAAAGGTTTTCCACATCCTTGCTTTAATGTTACAGTCAGCATTGTCAGGTTTTTTCAGCTGCTCCCAAACATGAATGTTTTAGACTGAGTTTTTCCTTTGTTGGGTTTATCCTTAAGACAAGGGTCATGTAGGGTTTTCTTCTGAGGGAGATGAGAGAGAATTACTATTGTAAAAATATTTATCTTCAAGGAAAAAAAGGCAAAACGCCTTTAAAAATAAATATGAGGAAACAGCCTATCGATCTTATGGAGATTGTTCTGAAGACTGTTGGTGCTGACGGCTTTCCAAAGAAATGATTTTTATTTCACAAGTACAAAATGCTTTTTCATTGTTATTTTTTTGTTTGTGGTACACGTGTGTGTGTAAAAATTCTTCTTCATTTGTGGAGAAGACTAAGATCTACGTATGCTTGGTTATTTTAGGGCCCAGTCCTGCTGTGCCTCTGTGGTAGCAGTCCCCTGAGCTCCTGCAGTTGCCGGATTGAAGCCTTAGCTGCACCTAATCGTATAGGGACCTGATCCTGCACCAAGACATTTTGGCACAAATCCTTGGGCATGTGTACACTTATGGGTAGGCTGTTGTGGCTTGGCATCAGTGAAACAATTGGTAAAGAGGGATCTGATTGTGGATTTCAGTTGATGAATCAGCAAGGTTCCTCTTGGAAATCTGATGAGATTTGTTATGTACAGAGGCTTGTAATTTCTGTAACCTGAGTGATTTTTTCTAGAGATGCTTCTCAAGGAATAGAGATGATTACATTCAGAACTTTATTCTTTTCTCCATAAAATACAAGGCTAAACAGTTGATAATAAGAGGAGATAAATAAGGGGATCGAATAATAAATAATAGTGGTAAGCGGCCCAATGGCAGGAAATTTTTTAATACTTCTTTTTCTACTTATTACATGAATAAAGTAACTTATTTAACTGCTTGGAAAGTTTCATCAACAAAAGTATTGTGTTTCTGCAGAAAAAAATAAATATTTCAAGAAAAAGTACCACAAATCTTACCCTGGCAGATATGGAGAAGTGTTTCAGGTAGGAACCAGGCTGAAGCCGTGCCATGATGCTTCCTTGTCCTGGCCCAGATGCTGCTGGCTCCTTAGAGATCTCGCAGGTTTACGCACAGTTAATGCTGGCTGGTTGTCACTGCTGGTGTTCAGAATCCTGTGAGAGCTGAAAATAGTCAGAGACTTCTCAGTCTGCTGCTGCTTGCACGTGCTTCTGTTGTCATTGCCAAGATGAGGACTTCTGGTCAGGGCATGAGAAGTGTCTATGCTGTCACCGTTTTCAAACCATCCTGTAGAATAAGGTGGTAGCTCAACTCCCTGGTACTGCTTTGAGTGTGTAAGCAAGTGGGGATCTTCCTACTGCATTGCTCATCTTGCAGAATATAGGACTAGCAGAGAAATAAAACGGAGATGAGAGGATCAGGCGGTCACCAACATTCACTTGCATCAAAGTGGAGTTTCTTGTAGAGTCCTGTTGTTTCTCTCTGGTGCTTTGTGGGGGTGTTGAGAGACTAGCAGTGGGTGTTGGATCTGAGCCCCTCTGGTGCTGGAGAGTGCCATTGCTTTTTCTCTGTAGCCAAGGGCAGAAGGTGCCTTTGATACATGTCTGCAGTTACAGCAAGACTGGTTCAATGGCGTGGTACTCCAGAACAGGGAAAGGGCTTCTTTGAATAGCTCCTGATGAGGTGTCAGTATTCCCAATGCTCAGAGCAAGGAGAGAAGATAGAGGTATCTGCGCTGTCCTGGCAAGGTGTTGGCTCTATCTCACCTCTGGGATGCACGGGGTATATCTTGCAGTCCTCATCTTTCACAGAGCTCTGTTCCATCTGGATTTCCTGGAGTGGAGAGTGGGATGCATAAGGACAGCTGTGAGGAACATTGTGGTGTTGTCCAGGTGCAGTCAGAGCACAGGCACAAGTCAGTTTGAGAAGGATCCTCAGCCCAGGTGTTGTGAGAGATTGTTGCAGGCACTTCCAAACTTGGACTTGTAAGTTAATTGTCAGGGTACTGGGACTTTAAAAGCATGTAGGAGGAGATAAAAGGGGAGAAATATCAAAGCTATCAGAGACAACCCTGCTGTTGAAGTTACCAGGGAAGCTTGTGAGGTTGTAAAACTTTTTATCTGAGAGCACACAATTTGTGTCCCTCAGGTATGCTGTGCCTACTTGATTCATTGCCTGATGATTTGTCATTGTTTCACTCTTTAAGAAAAATGCATTCTGCTTATGGATGAAAGGGGACATTCCTGCTGCATTTCCTTTGGCTATGGATCTGTAATTATTGTTCTTCGGTTTATTTAAGCGCTATTGAGGCCTTTGCTGAAGACAGTTTGCTTATGATGTCAGAAAGCTGTTCCTGTTTTGAGTCTGACAGTTTTTCCCCTTACTGGAAGGAAGTCCCGAGGAGCTCAATTTTCTACAGTTGGCATGAAATACAGTGTGGTAATCTCCACCAGGTTCAGAAAAGACACTTGGGAGGCACGTGGGTGGTGAAAGTGCTCCTCGACTGTTCTTGCATTTCTGTGCACCTGTAACAACTCACCTAGCTCTGAGAACAAAAAGGAGCGGGTTCATTGGGGTTGTTGGTTGGGTTCATGGATTCACATCATCTGTGCTTCTCTCTGCATTTTCATTGTTACGCTCTGGAGCAGCAGGTGTTTTGCTTAAGTAGAGAACCTCACTTCTGCTCTGTCCTTTGCAGCTGCTGTTGTCTTTTGTACCTCCAGGAAGTAGGTGTGACTGCTCACCTGTCTGAGTGGCAGCAGACTAGTTGTAAGATGTGAGGATGGAGATCTAGGGATCATCACCTGCTTGTTCCTGCATTGAAAAAGTTCTCCTGTTCCAGTTGTCATTCTTCTTTGGAGAACTTCAGTAGTTCATGAAGTCCTCCACGTATGGTAGGTCATGGAGGGGAATGACAAGGGGGGAAAAAACATTAACTAGAAATGAACTGTCAACTTGCAGTTAAGTGATCACATAGAATCAGATCTTTTGGGAGAACTGGGCAGGTGTCATTACCACGTTAAAAGTTAAGCAAATACATAATTCCTTATAAGACTAAGATTATTATTGGGTTTCAAAGCTGCACCTGACTACACGGATTTTCAGCCTAAATTCATAGTTCTATGTGGAATCTATTTCAAATATGTGAAATTTACTGTTGGTGACAAGTATTTGATCACAGTGTTATTTTAAACTTGGATGCATGAGCAAAGAGCCTATCCAAAACTTAGGATTCTTGACAGCTATTTAAATATTTAAAACACCCTCCATGTGATTACTAGATCCAGCAGTTCAACTTTATAAACAATGCTAGGAATAATGAACCAGAAAAGATTCGAAATAGCATGCCCTCTCCATAAATATTTCTCTCTCATTTTAACATTCACCATGGTGAAACTCAGGGAAAGTAATTCCGAAATGTTTAGTTGTTTTCACTGGCTTGCCGCTGAAATAGGCTTTCAGGGAAATCCATGGAGTCCCACAAGGTGGCAGGAGCTAACTGTTCTACACTGTAGCTGTGGTCTGAAGGCAAGTCAAGGTAACGAATCGATTTTGCCAATTGCATGCATTTGGATCATAAGCAATCTAGACCAAACTTCAGAAACCCAGCTTGCACTTCTGAATAATTTAGGCAAATGGATAAGATTCTATCTTCAAGAATGTTCCTTCAAAAAAAAAGTTGAAGCGTTCTTTCCATGTCAACAGGAAGGTCCTTCGTTTTCACTCGGTGCTGCTGCTTTGCTTGTAACGTGCATCATTGCTGCAAACGGAGAGTGGGCTTGAAGCCCTGCAGCAGCAAGCTGGCATACGAGGCTCGCAGTTTAACAAATTGGCAGTGAGCATCTTCAGCACGCAGACTCACCTTGACATGATGAGGATGTTGATCACGAGGACAGACACAGCAGCTGGGGCTGCAGGACTGCGCGAGTGAAGGAATTCTGCTTTAATGAGGCCATAGAGATGTTTCTCTTGGAAACTGAAGAATCAAACCAGCATTGGAAATATCCAAGTGCGGGGATTACTGGAAGTCATGAAAATAGCTCATCCTAATTAGTGAGACTGTAGGCTAGTATATTGTGCATCAGGCTGAAATGCAGGGGATTTATTCTCTGTCTTTTCACTGCCCCAGTCCCCTGGAGTTCTTGTTTCACCTTTTCTTGCTTTCGTTTCCATTTACCTGCTGGTGGTCTGCTCTCTCTTGAAACACTTCTGTGATCAGGTTGTGAGAAGCACCACAAAAGAAAGGGGTTAGTCAAGTATGTCTTGTCAAAGATGTAATTTCAGAGCCCCGTGGTTCTGTATTTACGCTAGCTTAACCTTGCACTCTGAGTTCTAGGTCTCCCATTGTAGGACCTCTCTGGCCTGCCTTAGAAGATAATCAGTGGACTTCCACGTTTTTAGTAGGCAGAAGTAACAGTTAACCGAACAGTTAAGATGAAGCAATTGGCCCTGATTCACTGGACAAGACTAGTTTTGAGACCTGTGAATCCCTTGATTTGTATTAGAAGATTTTATATTCCTTACATCTGTGAACGACCTATTTTTGAATGAATGGACGATTTTTGTGTATTGGCCAGGTACCTTTGGGAATTTGGACAACCCTGTGTTTGTGGACAGACAATCCAATCAGTAGGGCTACAGCAAAAATGAGAATGGTTAAAAAAGATACCTATTAGACAGACACTAGGAGTAGAAATAGTTTAACTCTTATATGAAATATGTTTCTTCTTTCCCAGTCAATTTTGTGTTGCTATGCTGTGGGAAAAAATGAATAAATCTAAGAGTATGTGATAGGTTTACCTGGAACAGCCACCTGTGGTGAACTGAGTGAAAATTCTTCCATGCCTGTCTATGAAATGGTAGAGGTGGTGGTTTTTTTTTTTAATTTTGTTATTCTTTTACCAATATTAGGAAAAAAAAAAAAAAAAAAAAAAAAAAAAAAGAGCCTTTGGAGTGACTTAAAGACTTTTTTCATTAAGATGTAGTAAAATTGGCCAGTAAAATACCTACAGCTGGCTTTACTGACTGGGGGACACAGGAAGAGACACAGAGGTGAACGTTCTTAGTGACTGTCATAAAGAAGTAGCATATACCATTATCTTAAAAATACTGTAGCTTCAGAAAAATTTATTTTTATGCTCCTATTTGCACGAATGCATGAATTGTAGGAAACTATTCAGGTCTGTCCTAACAGGAAATAAGTTCAGTGAATGCAGTCAGGTATTTATTATTTTGAAGTGAAAATGTTGTGATTTCCAGTGGTTGCGCTTTTCACCTGCCTGGCAGTTTGAAAAGAATTTTAGGTCGTACTTTCCTAATCATTATTTTAGGATGTTTATGTAAATAATTACGTGAATATTCACCGTTTGATGAACATTCCTCTGAAATCTGTGATACGCAGTTGAAAAGGAGTATAATTTAACCAGTTGCATGCCAGTAGGGTTGGACTGATTTTTCTGTTAGAACGTATGTGGAATGACCATCAGCTGTGAGTTATTAAGCAGTTATTGATTATCAAAACAAACTTAGCTACATTTGTCACTAGTCCTTTCTGAAATTTTCAGTCATGCAAGCGAGATGCTTTGTTCCCGTTACAACTCAGTGAGAAGCAACAGATTGCTTATGCTGACTTGAAATACTCAGGGGAGAAAAAGCACCACATGCCTTTATGTACATGTGATGGAAGAAGTTACTTTTAAAGTTTAAGAGATCACGGTGTTTGGTGTTCAATAAGGTTTTAATAAGGTTGTTCTTCTATACCACAACCCTGTGGACCTTGATGGGCTTGCAGGGCGCGTGGTGTTGCTGCATGTTCAGCGTTCTATGGCACGGTGAAGTTTGAGGCCTGCTGGTCTTTGTTCATAGAAAGCCAGCATTTGGGGCAATATTGGCATCAGACAGAGCAACTTTAATTTCATCAGAGTGAATACAGAAAAAGGCTCCAGAGTATATAGCAGCCTGTCTTAGTGGCCAGAATGGTAGCTTCCCAGAGAACAATAGACATTGGGTGGTGTTTCTCAGCTGTGACTTAAAAAAATAAAATTAAAAAAAATCACAAGAGATTTCTTCTTGATGCTTTACTTAACTGTTACAGTAAACTGGGTGGCCTGATAAAGATTACAGGATGGTTTGGCAATTGATTGCCCTTGCTGTGTAACTCCCAGTTAATCACAGTGTTCTTAGCGGAAGTGAGAGGTGGAGAGGACTACACAGGACGTGTGCCTCGCCAGTGTAAATATATTCTTCCAGGAAACCCGGGGTCTTCCTTCCATATCTGCCAAACTCCGTCTTTAAAGTCTCAGCTATTCTGTTGATTTTAGTTAATTCGGGGACAATTGAAGTCATCCCATCCACTAGATCCCCTACCGAGGTGCTGAGTGCTTTCTCTTCTCCATGAACTCCTTGGGAATGCGGGGCATCGCTGGCCTGTGTTGAATGCCCAACACCACTAAGGAGTCCAGCCAGACAAACAGGCAGATATACTGCCTGTTCATTGACAAGGCCAAGAGTTTTCTCTGTCCCTCCCAAGTGTGTTTTGCAGTCGGATTTGAGGAATTTTGAGATCTAGGCAGTTGGCTGTGCAGTACCCAGGGTTTTTCCAAAAAGTCGAAAGACTGTTTACTACCAACTTTTTAGAAGCACCTCCTTTAAATGTAGCATTTTCAAGTCCAACCTGGCATAATGTCAAACCCTAAGGGTACGTCTACATTGCAGACTGCTGTGTTGCGTAGTTTACCTGAGTGTGCTTTAAATAAGGTAGAACAAGCATCAGAAGTGGTTTGGCAGTGATAGCACGGAGCTCTGCGCCCGCTAATTTAACTTGCAGTGAGTAAGGGTAAATTAGCTCACGCAGAGTGCTGGGATGCTACGGCTGCTGCTCCTTGTACTGGCTTAGTTTATTTAAATCCGGTTTCAGTGTCTAGGAGCATGGGGCTGCTGAAACCACCCGCAGTCATCGTTGCCAGTCCCTGGTGCTTGGTGCCATATGCAAGGAGGGCATGTCGTGGACGCCCCTTTAGGACGCAAGATCTGGTTGGGCTGCATGAACAGCTTTTCCTACCCTAGCAAGTTGCAAATCCTGTTCATGGGTTCTTTTATAACACTGGGTGTTGAAAACAATACTTTCTCTTGGGAAATTATTATTCAATTAACTTGGTATTTATTTTGATATTAAGATTTGTTGTGGTTATTGAAAGAGCAAACTCGTTGGGGATGAACTCAGTGGATCAGAGGGCCTGTGCCTGGGTTTTATAGGACTGGGGATGGCAGGGGAGGACCACTGCGTTTCCTTTGGTGCTCAAGCTGGAATTTTTACTCTGTTCTCCCACCTGCCCTTAAAGAAGCCATAACTGGAAATGAAAGTCCTTAAGAAAGCATGTGAAATACAGGAGTCAGTCAAAGCTGCAGCCGAGCTACCTGCATTTATCTCAACTATCAGCAGCAGAGTGCCGGTTGGGGTAGTGTCTAGGAGGTGATGTTGCCACCTGCTTAAACAGATCAAGCTGGTCTTCTAGTGACTTGAAAGAAGTCAGGTACGTCCGTGTGACAAGAAGCTGTAAATGTGCTGACTAAACTACTAAGTGCTCCAGTTGTTGGGCCAGGCCTTGTGTTCCTGCAGCAGTGTAAGGCTCCAAGGCTGTGTATAGCATTCTTCCCCCACCAGAATTTTGCAGAAATGTAAGATTAAAACAAATAAATAATAAATCACCACAGCATTTAGTGTGCTGAATATTCATAGTTGGGAAATTGTAGTGTCCATGTGGATCGTACACCACAGTGGTCTATAAGTGACACTGTTAAGTTTGCAATCTGCACCTACACGCAAGTCAAAAGATCACATTATAATAGTGGGATCATTTTGACAACGAGTACTGGGGAAGGCACTGAACTCCTGCAAGCTGCTTTTTAGAGCAGTCTTTTCCATTTCTCACTTAAACTCAGCACCGCAGCCGGCAGCTGCTCCCACCCCTGGCTTTCTCCTGTGCTGTACTGGAGGGTCCAGGGAGCACCCAGGGATTGAGGCAGGGGCTTAAACACAGCAGCCAGAGGCTTTTCCACCTCCCATGGGCTATCGTACCTCTCTGGGACAGGTTAAATGCGTGGATAGCAGAAGTGGCAGCATACCCTCTGTGGCTGCTGTGTTTCACAGCGTGTGGTCTTCATGTAAACAGCCATTACTGTTAACCTGCCTTCCACTTCAGGACTGCAGGACGGGTGCAGGAACAGGAGAACGTGTCGCCAGCAAGCCAGTATTTTACCCTAACAACTGGAGTGTGTGTTGCTTTCCTGCGTAGATCAAGGATGTAGTTTAGATCTGTAAAGCATTACATCCTTTGGTAATGGGAGGCCTGGCTTAAACCTGTGATTTTTCTTCCTGCAAATCAAAACCAAAGTAACCTTTGGCCTTTCCCTAACTCGCAGTACATGGATGCTATTACTCTGCTAAATTTATCCAGGCAGGTAGCTAACGTGCAGACTGGTATCTGCGTTCCTTGTGTTCAGGCTGGAGTGGCAGCAGGAGACCCACCCCTCATCTGTGGTGTCCCACAGATGTGTTTTAGGCTTGAATGCAAGAAACCTGTATGATTTTCCTTGATGAAGAGGTTTGCTGTATTTGGGCGTGCACCAATTAGTACTTTTCATAGGACTTTTTCACTTTTAATGGCTGAACCTAGAAATGTTGCTGTGGAAGTTTTTGCATGTTTTGTGGGGGCTTTTTTGCTTGTTTGAAATGTCAGTTTACAGTGTTGGTAATCTGTTTTGTGTTTTTGTAGTAAAGTGTTGCATAATAGAAACTTTTTTTTTTTTTTTTTAACTTTAGATTCCCACACAAACACTGGGGAGAAAAACCACAGACCAAAAAAGAAAATGCATGCTTTTTTGATTGAATGAGAAAAATGACTCATTTAGTTTTAGGTAGTGTGCTGACAAAACACAGAGAAGCTCGTAGCTGGAGAGGAATGGGTGATAGCCACCGATTCACAAGGCAGGATTCGGAGGCAGGTCTTTGGATGCGAGTGGACATAATTGTGAGAGATATTAAAGCAAGCACATGCTCTGGTGCATGAAACGGTAAGCAACATTTATTACTGAAGATGAAACGATGTGTTGTTTTTAAAGCCAGCTTGCTATTAGCCAAGGCTAATTAATGGCTTAGCAGGAGCACCTGGAGTTCAGTTAGTTCGTGATGACTGGGAGGAAGTCGTGCTTGGTGAAACAGACGAGCAGCTGAAGGTTGGGTGATGCTCATCTCGTTGATCCACCGTGGTGGCTGGTCCTCGGCCATGGTCATGGCTTTCACAACAGGGTTTTAGCCATGATGGGGCTGCAAGTCAGCCAGTTGTTTTTTTTCAGATTGGAGAAGATCTGCTGTCACAGATGACAGCCCAAAATGAAGCTAGGTTTCAGGATTTCGGCGGATGGGATACCAGTGGGACCAAGCTCCAGAGAATCTGATTTTGCAGCACTCTGGCTCTGGAAGGGACGTCTCACATTGCACTTGATCACTGTCTTAATTATTAACATTCAACTACGTGCCAAACTGAGGCTTTCTGATGTGCAAGCTAATACTGTAACGTGAAAAAACAACCGCAGTGTGTGTGTGTCCTGTATACAGAACTCAGGCTGTGACAGTGGTTTTCCAGCACTTCATTAAAGTAACTTAAATTTGAAAGATTTATTGTTAAATGTTTCAAGATTTGAATTCAGTGAAGCACTCGGTGGATGAGGTGTGAAGCTGGAGGAAGTTTTTCTGAAGATGACAAGATTTGGCCCAACCACTAAAGGATTCTGTGAAAACTCTAAAGGAAATCATTCAAGTAAATAGTTGTGCGTAGTGGCTGTTTCTAATTGGGCTTGATGTTTTATTACAGTTAGTTTTCCATTTAGGAGGGAAGATAGGAACCATAAAACTTAATGCAAATTAGCGGAGCGAAATAGCTTTCTTTCTAACTGCTCTTTGAACCTTTGTATGTCTTTTAAGAATATGCTTACGGAATTGCAGCAGTACATCTAGGAAGAGAAGTGGATTTTTTAGAACGATTTTTTAAGTAAAGTAGGAGTATGTCTTCTTAATTGTTTCTGATCGGAGAACTCAAAAATAGAGGCTTATACCAACAGTTTTCTTTTCAAAAAGTCTGTTTTGCATTTCAATCTCAGGGAGAACAGGTTTGGTGCTTTTTGTTTGTGCTGCAGGTAATACGTGCTCTCGCAGTGTGAGAAGTGAACTTGTGCATCTCCAAACGTACTTTTGTAATAATACAGCTAAAAAGGGAGCAGCTGTGATAGGATTATATTGTGTCATGCAGAATATTGGGCTACCTTCTGCAAAGCAGAGGGGAGCAGGGAATTAACGTCTTGAGAGAAATGTGGGGGAAGGAGGAGAAGCGAGAGCATTGGCAGTCGGATTTTTGGCTTTGGTATTTTCTGCATTATGTGTGAGCGATGCTTGCACCTGAAGTTGTTCTGACACTCTGTGTGTAGCACGTAATGGGGAAGTGGCATCCAGGTGATGCAGATCTGCTGTTGCATGTATGCTGTGAGCATGCTGCAGAGCCTAGGATGCTGTTGTGTGTACGTGTGCATTTCTGAAAACATTTGATAAAACTGCCAAGCAAACTGGAGAGAGGTTCTGCTACTTCTGAACACACCAGTTGTTGATATTGTGTTTTTTGGAATGTTTTATTAATGTGGATGAGTTCATTCATCTGCTTAGTCTTGTATGGACTGTGTGGTATTGCAGAATGCTGCAGGGGGCGGGTTGGGAGATTGTATCCGTTTTGAGTTGAGCAGTGACTTTGTTTCAAATTAGAGATAACTATTGTGTTTGTTCATGGGATTGGAATAAAATATGGAGCTTAGTGGAGATCATAGTTTATTGATATTGCTGCAAACTGTGTATGCATGTGAGCACCATTCTCATACGAATTTTATAGGAGCCAAGATTAACTGGTATTGCAAACCTGATTGATGGGAAAATTGTTTGCATGTCTTAATGGGCAGTCACTTCCAGGTTACAGTTTTGAGTGTTTTAGATATACTCAAAATGTTTTTTTGCTCCCATTTGCTGTTGGTTAGCAGGAGAAAACTTTCAACCATGCAAGATTCATCAGTGCTTTTTTTTTTCCTTTCTGTACCTTCTTTCACCAGGTCTTCCTCATCTTGGTGTCTAAATAATCTTAATGTTCATAAAGTAGCAGAGTAACAGGCCAGAAGTCATCCTTTCAGCTCAGAAGACAAGAGTAGTGATGGCCCGAGCAAATTTGTGACCAAGCTACCTTCTGTTTTTCTTTGTGGTGTCTTTTTGTTTTTAACAGAAACAGCTTGGTGCCTAATCTCTACCTGTCTCTAATGTGGGGGATTAAGGGTCAGAAATTACCAAATATAAACAAACTTTGACAGCTGTGGTTTTAGCAAAAAAAAATCTTTCAAGTTAATAGTGAAACCGTGCAGAACTACTTCATTGGAAGTTCATTAATTTCTGATAGCATGTTAGTTTTGTGATGCACAAGAGTCTGTATGCTTGCAGGTGCTTGCTATTTCCTACTTGCCTTCTTTCTGAGGTAGGTTTTTACCCTGTCTGTTAGTGACAGGATGCTTATGTGTTAAATGATCCTTTCTGATGCCTGTTTGCATCTTTCAAAAATGTGTGTTCTTCCTGTAAGAAAAAAGTTGATGTAACTTAAGATAGTATGTTTTCAACTCCTTTTGTTACTTTGAAAACATTGGGGAAAAGAAAAAAAGGTGTCCAGTAAGTGTATAGTTACCTGAAGTAATCTAATTTAAGCCTACCAGCAACTGACTAAACTTCTTAGTCACTGGTGCAGCCCCCCCAGGAAATAGCAACCACAGTGTAAAAACTGCTGATCTAATGCTCTATCTACACCGAAGCCAGAGACCTCTGGACAGGGTAATAATGCTAGCCAGCAAAGATAGTGACAGAAGCCTAACTGGTCGGTAGTGTTAAGCACAAGCTGTTTCACTTTGAGAAGACTTGTACAGCCCTGAAATGGTGAACTTTGATTCAAAATGTATTTGTTATTTTGATGACCTCAGCCAAGGCAGCTTGGGAGGGGCAAAGATGCAGGGAATAATTATTTGGAAGTACAAGCAGATGTTACTCTAGCTTCTCAAGGAAGTTTCTTACGTAAAACGACAGAGCTAAAGAGATGGAGCTTTTTGTACTGAAAACAAAGTAATACTTCAGGCAGTGTTTCCTCTGCTTTGTCGTTGTATGACCTGTCATCTTAGGGATCAAGTCCATTCAGTGGTAAGAGACTGAAGCATAACCGAGAGAGGAAGGTCTTCCAGAACACTAGCAATAAATGGTTTGCAAAATAAATAGCAAAAGTCACTTACAGATGTGTATGAGAGTGTTTTAGCTTGTTACAGAGTCAGGATAAACTTAGAGCATATTTTTAACCTCAGTATTGTCTTAAATGATTTGTTAGCTCATAAATTGTCTAATGATTTTCAGTTACTAAGGATACATTTTTTTTTGAAGTGCTTCTGGTGTTCTGGGTAGCTGGAATAAATTGTCTTTGACTGTTGTGTCAAGAGTGCCAGAGACTGGTCTTGCGTATCTCTTGAAGTACTCTGTCTGGTGTACATGTATACGTGAGACGAGGAAAGGAGGCTAGTACACTAGCAACAGCATACCTGGCCAGTATTTGTGGCAACTGACCCGTGTGCTTCCCAATGTTTATCTCAGTTTGAATAGTAGGGGAGAAGCATTGCTCTGTGCTGTAGAATCTCTCTTGTGCAAAGCAGAGGTAGAAAACAGTTTCTCTGAAATACGCAGGATAAGCCTAGGATGGGATGTGGGCTTGGGAGCTCTTTCGTTTCTGGTGGACTCCCAGAGCTGTGACGAATGGTGCTGCACAGGTGTTGGTTTCTGATCTGAAGAGAAACACAGGCTTTCATGGAACAGTAATTATATCGGAAAAGGTTTGTGAGTGTCTTTGCTGCTTCCCTCTCAAGTCGTGCTCTTAACCTGTATTTTAGCCTTGCCTGCTCTTTTGTCCACACGCCACCACCAGAACAGAATCCCATGCAATTTTTGTGGACTCTTGGTTTTGCTTCTTGCTAAATCTGTTCCAATGAGCGTATAAATTGCATTCCCAGTTTCCATATAGTTTTGGCTTCGAAGTACATCTTAGTGAGAAAGAAGCTGTATATCGCTTCAGTGCTAATATTTTCCCAAAACTAACAAGTAAGGTCTCCTGGAAGTGAAACCAGAATGTTCCAGTATGTGCAGAAAAAAAGGATAAAGCTGCTGAACTGCATGTGTTGAGGTTCAGGTGGATAGGACCTGGCGTGTTGCTGCTCATAACCTGGCTGGGCCTAGTCTGCATGCGGAGATGTAGGTTGCCTTCAGTCTCCTTGTGGCTCTGCTGACGCTGCTGCTGCTGCACCTGAAGATGCTGCTGCAATGAGGCTTTGCATCCACTGCTGTCAGAGCTGAGTACTCCATCAGAGGAGCTGTAGCTAGGGATGTACGTCTGCATAGGTAACCTGCAATTTACAGCCCGGTGAATTAAATTAACTGCAGTTGCCAAAAGCCGTGAGGCTGCAAACGAAGGCACAAGTCCTGTCTGGCCACTCTTGAAGTGAAGAGGGTCATGCTCTGCAGAGAGGCGAGGAGAGCTGTGATTATGCCTCCGCACTGTGGGGATCTCTGCTCTGTTCCCTGCGGTTTTATCTGAAACAGCGCTGAGGAGCTCCTTGAGGAAATTCTGTCTGTCCTTTCACACGGCCTCTGCGCTGTCCTTACTGCAGAAATAAAAGGAAAGCATGAGGTGGCAGGATGATGGCTGAAAAGCAGTGTCAAGTGCTAGCAGATGATCAGTTAGATCTGCTTTCGTGTCTTGGCAAGGTGCAAGCTAGCTCTGCCTGCTTACAGGGAGAAAGCAGCTGGATTTGTCTGCAGAGTATGGGAAATACTTCGAAGTAGTGGTCAAAAAAGTGAAAAAAACACAGTGGATTTTTAAAACAGTCATTAAATGCTTAGTTGAAAGTTGCTGGGTTTCACAATCCTCTGGGGTGGGATCTCCCAGATGTGCACTAAGGACATATCGCTGGCTCCTGCGTGGAGCAGGCAAGAGGAAGTCACTGAAAGAAATGGTAAAGCACAAACTGCTCGGCTGCCCCGCTTCTCTTTTCACTTTTCCTGTCAGTACCAGCGTAGAGGGTGTCGTACAGGGTTTTAAACACTGTGAGGACTCTCAGTGGTTTGCTGTCTTGGCGTTTTGCTTGTTTTCGTTTTCTCCCCGCAGTACAAAGTACCTGTAGGTCTTGCCGCGCCAAGCCAGCGAGGGGAGAGCGTTCGGAGCTGAACGCGGCAAGTGCTGGGTGGGAATACAATACTCCCCCTGCCGATCCCGTCTGGCTCAGGAAGAAGCGTAAACAAACGGGGCTCGTCCGCTTGTCCCTCCGGACATAGCCCGGCTTCTGCCCGTGCGTGAGCGAGACCCGCCGGCACCGCGTTTGCCGCTCGGGGTTTCAATTCTCCTTCGGAAACGGCGGCCGAAGGCTCCTCCCGGTGGCTCGGCTTCGGCGTTCCGCCTTCTCCGTGCCCAGCCGGGTGCGGGTGCCGCGGGGAGGCCTCGCATCCCGCCGGGCTCCCCGGGGGCCGTGCGAGAGGCCGGCGGAGCCGGGGCGGGCATCCAGCGGGGCTCGGCCGCGCCGCCAGAAGGGAGCTCGGAGCAGCCAGCCTGGGCTGCGCTCCGCCCCGTCGGCGCTGCTGAGGTCAGCTTCCTGCTGCTCGCTTTCCTCCGAGCGCGGCTACTCCTCCCGGGAAGGAGGGCGAGATTTCCCCGAGTCCGGAGCCGGCAGGCCGGGACGGCGGCCTCGCGGGGAGCCCGCGGCGTGGCGGAGGGGCGGCCGGCATGCCGGGCGGGCTGCCGTGCCCCCCGGCCGGCCCCTGGAGCTGGCGGGCGCAGGAGGTGAGTGCCAGCCCCGCGTGGCGTGGGCGCAGGGGTCGCCCGAGCCGACCCGGCAGCGAGCGGCTGCCCGCCGAGATGCTCCGGCTCCCGCTGGCGGGGTGACAGAGCTCGGGGAGCGATGGGTCTCGCTGGCTGCAGCAAAGGACTGCGGTCGGTGAAAGTTTACAGCGTGTAAGCTCGTTTTTCTTTCACCGAAAAGCGCAGGTAAACGTGACGACTACGGCCGTAAAGGACGGGCGATGAAGGTAAACTTCGCTCCGAACGGCTTGCGACAGACGCGCTCGGGTACTTTCACAACTTTCAGATGGGTTGAATGATGCCAGAAAGAGACTTTACGGCCTTTTAATCGTGACTGCGGATCTAGGATCGTGTGATACGCGTGAAGGAATGACACAAATCATGTAATGTGTGGAAATAAAGTTACAGGTAGGAAAAACAAAACAAAAATTTTAAAATGTATTCTTTTTACAGTTGCCAAGCATCCCACAGGGGGAAGCCAGTCTGGCTGAGAGAAAGTAGAGCGCTTGGAAGAATATCTCAACTAGAATAAATGGGTGACTTGTGTTTTTTTAAAAAAGCAAACTGTTTAGTGTTGCTTTTACTTTTATTTTTGTGTTACATTTTTCTCTATGCAGTGTAAACATCACAGGTCCATTAACCAACTCTCAGCTTTTTAAGCAGGTGAGCGTGGTTCTCTATATCCCTTTTAATGTAGCTCTAAAATCAGTAGTCTGTAGCTGGTGGTACTTTGCTATTTATTTTGCATTGTGGCATCCTTCATTTGCCTTCTGTTTGTTAGCGCACGTTACCAGTCAGATGCACAAGTGACCAGGGAGAATAGGAAGAAATGAAGGGCCTTGCTCAGGACCGTGGAGGATGTGTCCCAGGCTCTGAGGCCTGTTCGGGATAGCTTGCACTCTAGATCCAGGCCAGAGCGTACCCCAGGCACGGCTGTTTTCTGTGACAGGGAGTTTACTGCATTGGTTTTGCCATGAAGTGAAATACAGTCTTTTATCAGGACGCACAGGAGCATATTTTGCTGGAGTGTTACTGGGCCACGTGCGTCTCTTGTAACATAATAGCTCTGTAGGTAAATGTGTATGGTCAGAGGAAAACCAGACTGCATTCACTGTCCCGTTGGTGGCCACCACTGGGGAAGGAGCATTATAGGAAGTAATGAAAAATTTCCGGTCATGTGTGGCCCTGTATCTTGTTTGACTTCAGGCACTGGGGATGCTACCCTACATGTTTTTGCCTCTGCACATTCTGTAAATTCATAGCTTCTAAACCCACTTCTTGCTAGAGACTTGTGCTCAAGAAATTAACCTTGTGTTAAGTTGTCACTCAGAGGGATAAAACCGTGGTTAAAGGCGCCTGACGCGCTGTCAGGGTGTTAGAAAGATGATGTGCCCCCGTTTGCCTCAGCGTGTCGACTCCAGAGATGATAGTTCAGAATACCCATACGGTCAAAATGATAATGTTTCCACGAGAAATATGTGGAAAATGTGTTTATCCTATAGGTGCAAGTCCGTTTCCCATATGGGCCCAGGTACCCAGCTCTTACTCACCAGCTACCTTCTTTTTACTTGCTTTGTGCCTGCACAGACAGGCTGCAGCTCTGAGAACACAGGCGTGATGTCAAGCATCAAGCCTAGCAGCTGCTGGACTGCAGTGCTGTTTCGCTCATTTTGGACTTATTTTCAGTTATTTTCAGAATTGTTGTTCTAACTCACAGGAGGCTGCTGTAAAAATTCCAGTCTGTATCAGCAGAGCCAAGGCCCAAGCGTCTGTAACTGGTTTGCCAGTCTTGCCCATGGGTAGGGTTAAAGCAGCATTTGCTGCTTGTATTGCATTTCGGCAAGCTGGCCTTCTGTTAGCTTGTGAACATTTGTTGCTTTATTTTGGAGTGAGCTGGAGGGGCACGAGATGTTCTGTCTGCAAGTTCGACCCCTCCTTGTAGAAGAGATTGAAAAGGTGTTAATTAATGAGCGCTCTCTGTCTGTAGGCATGAAGAGTGAGGGATATAGCTGCCAGAGTCTTTTTTCACCTCCAGTCCACTACCTGTGTAACGCTGACCCCATCTTCAACACAGAGAGAAGATGCAATAAGTTATTTGAACTGCAGCTCCCTGGCAAAGAAGTGAATAAGGCTAATTTGACAGAGGTAACAGTGAAACACCCACGCCTGAATTTGATGGAGGTAATAGTGGAACACCACGTCTAACGGCAGCGCTGTTGCTGAAACAAGCAGTCCCAGCCTCAGCTGCTTGCACCCTACCCCGTGGGGCTGTGCTGGTGTTTCTGCAGTTGTGTAATGAACTGGGCTGGAGGAATGATCGTAGTTAATATCAGTGGGGTTTTACTAGCTTCACTTTCTCGTTCCACTGAAGATAGAACTGCCCAGTATCAGATGGATCCGTTCTACAGTCTGATTCATGGCACGTTGTATGATCAGCTTCCTTGTCCCCAAATAAAGGGGTCCAGGAGTGCAGGGAATAGAAGCAAGGCAAGGGACAGGATTGCTTTTGCCTACAGAGTTGACTTATGCTAGCTTAACTGCTTGATATGCTGGAGCATTAAGTGCAGGCTAAATTAAAATGGAAGAGAAGAAGGATGCATCCCCAGAAATGGACCGCTGTTGTCAATATTTGGTTTTGACGGGGATATGTATGCATCTTTTAAACAGAGTTTTTGCAGTCTGGATAGTTTCCAGTCTAGATAGCATCAGCTAGTTACTGATGCCGATGATAACGTCGCAGTTGTGATGTTGCTTTTATCTTTCTCCCATGACCCTTTCTGAAGTAGGTGCTGCCTTGCAGAGCTTTCCTCTGTGTGACCCAGCATAGCGTGCTATGCTTGAAAATCGCACGAGACTTTCAGTGAGTGTGTCCTAACAGGTGAGTTTAGCAAGGTGGCTCCGTCTGGATGCAGAACATACCGTTTTACTACAGATTTAAGGTGCTGGTTAATTTTTTTTAAGTCCAGAGCTGGTGTGCAGGGTTGCTGTAAATCACTTACACAATCAGTAACTCTGAAACTTTGGTGGCAGAGCATCTCTAAAGGAGAAAGTAGTTTCTCTTCTTCAGGCCTGTAATAAGAGCATATATCGGTGGCTGGTACTTCATTTTTTTAATGTTTGTTTTTAAATAGCGGGGTGATTGTTGCTTGTATGTGACTTGTGGAGTTCAGGAAGTTTTAGTTAGTGGTTTTCAGGCTTTTGTTATGCGTGTTAGGTGCTGGCGAAAAGCAGCAACAAATATTTCTACGTGAACTCCCTGGGGCTGTGTTTTGGCTGGGGTAGTTGGATGTTACATCCCCAGATAAAGATCCTATTTTGAGATTCACTAGTGTAGACCCGTGCATTTGGGGCCTTGTTACCCTCCGCGAGACTCTATGGAAGTACAGGAATCCGTGCTTGAGGATTTTGACAAGGGATTAAAGGATTGGTGTTTGTTTGGGTTGGAAGTTGCTCAGATAGTAGAATTAGGAGTTGGAAATATCATCTCAGCTCCTTCAGTTGCCCTACCAAAGTAAACTGAAAGCCCACAGCAAAATGCGACGCATTGGCTCCTCACCGATTTTTTTAAATATTTTAAAGTACCTTAAGCAGCAAAAAGATGCTGTCCAATGAAAACTTTACACAAAACAAAAACTGTGTTTGCGGGAGAGGAACAAAAGGAATTATAGTTTCAGGATGAGAAAGGAAACTTAAATATTTGTATCGAGTTTGGGCAGCAGGATATTCAGTGGGCTTTTGTAAAACCAGAAGGATTTCAAGGACTACATAAACAGTTGTCAGTTTGGTTTGGTTGTATCTTTTGAAGGGAAACTAAGTCTCTCACCTTCTCCTGTAGAGAAGCTACTTAATGGATTAAATAACAAGAATAATGCCTTTTTTTTTTTTTTTTTTAATTGGGAAAAGTACAACAAAATGTGTGCCTACGTTTGGCGTGGGATGGCGTGGGCAGCCGGTGCACTGTGCAGCTTCAGGATGTAGTCTGTCTTCTGACAGCCAGCTAACCTGGGACGAGACCCTGGCCGCATCCGAGTCGAGGGTTTTTGGATGTGAAACTTGATTAGGAGGGAAATGTGCTTTTTTTTTTTTTTTTTTTTTTCTTCTCCAAAAGCAGCCTCAAAATATTGTGCCAGAACAATTGTGTGCATTTTGAACCAAAGATGAGCAGGATCAACTGCAGAACAGAGATGCTCAAAATGGATCCCTCCCCTTTCATCTGTTACAGAGTTATTCTAATGTGAAGTGTTTTTGAAAATATTTTAACCTCCTGATACCATAAAATTGAAGTGGTGCCTTTATGCAGATGTTCAAGCAAAACATTTGTTTCCCAGACTAGCAATTCAAAAGTGAAACTGTCTGTAAGAGAAGTGAATATAATTTAATTGAGTTTTCCTGTTCCCAGCTGGCTATAAGAATGCATGTTTTTAGAGCTTAAAGTGATAGTAACGTAGCTAAGTGTTCCACACTCTGCTAAATTACTTGCTTTTTGTAACTGGTGGTGCTCCTCCAAGCTCGTTGATATGTGGAGAAACTCCTGCCATAGGAATCAGCTGTGTAGATGCCTGGCAGTTGCTCAGGTACAAAGGTGAGCTGATTCCATCTGGGCCTACGTGCACTGACAAAAACTGTAGTTGCCAGTAACACCTCCAGCGTTGGTGGAACTGGCTCTGAAAGTAGGTTCTTATTTCGTCAAGGCCAATAGAGTTAGTAGGTTTAATCTATTTCTTCCCCCTTTAAGGTTGCAAGAAGGCAACCAGCTAGCCAGGCTCCCTTTGAAAAGGCTCTGAAAGTTTCTAGCGACACAGCTGAGGCCTTCCCCACTCTTCTGTTGTCCGTTGTTTATTTAAAGTGTATAAGACTGTGGTGGAGATTTCCTGAATTAGATGCTGGGCTTTCAGTGAATGTCCAGCACTCCTTTTGAGTGTTCAACAGTTCCACTAAGCTTTGTGAGTTCTGAATCTCCACCTGGAAATGTTTTCTGCAAGTATGGACATCTCCTGTCCGGAAGATGAGACAAAGAATGTGAATCAATACACTGGTAAAGTCCTGGTGAGGCAGAGAAGAGCTGCTTTGCAGCAGAGTTTTCAGAATAAGTGAATATGTTTTAAATATTATCAGTAATTTGCTGTGTTGCTTCTGATTAAATTTCCTGCACTATGGGTTGACAAATGTATATAAAGCAGATAAATCCTTTGCGGCTAGCAGTTCTGAGAGGTATTTCAGCTTGTTCTGGAGGTCAGCAAGCCGAGGAATGATATCAGGGCAGTGCCCTTAGAGAAAGACATCTGTTGACTGATACCATTTAGCTGATTTCTGCTGCTGAGTAACTAAGACATAATGAGGGCCTGTCCTGAGATGCTTAGGCTTTGGTCAGTGATGTGTTTGTTTTAAGGTTGTCAGCCTCCTTGAATCATACCTGGAAATAATTTGGGAAGCTTGTATTGTCTCTGGATGAATATATGAGTATAATATGCTCCCTGTGTGAAATATCTCTGAATAGGGGGGCAGCTGCTCTGCTAACCAAAGCTCCCAGGTAGTCTGTGGGAGGACCTTCAAGAAAGATGGATTGTGGTCGTCTTTTGAGGTGGCCAACGTAACAAACCTTTCATCAAAAGCAAGTCTGCCAACTCAGGTACTTGCAGTGCTATCCAAATGCAGCCATGCTGTCACTGGTCAGCACATGAAGAAGTAGTAGAAACTCCAGAAAGCTTCACACTTTAATTTCCATGTGCAAAGGTAGGTCAGTTCTTGAAGAGCGGCTGTGGCATTATTTCTGCAGTTCATCTTTCTATTACAGTCTGCCAGTGTTACTTTTCTTCTGCATGGCTACTTTGCAAACCAGCCTGCTGTGTGGTATTTGTTTTTTCTGTTGTTTATTTTTATGTGTACCTGCAAAAAAGGTGTATATGCATATATACAAACGTGTATACACGTAAGTGTGTGTGCGCATGTATTCACATATAATAATGTGTGAATCTCATTTTTGTAAAGGTAGGACAAAGCAGTCTTGAATGACTGGTGCTGCTCCTTGCTCAGTTCGGTGTATGATGTGAGGCAGGAATGTGATTTGGCCTGAGATGCTGTGCATCATAGGTCTACCTGTAGACCTCCAGTGAAATTTTTTTGGCGTGTTTTACACCAGCAGTAAACCCATTCATCCGTTGCTCATGCAAAAGAGGATCTTGCATGTAAAATACACGAGCAAAGTTAAGAAATAAAAATAGAATGGGTTAAATTTGTGTAGTATTCTTACAGATAAGAGCAGCCTTATCCTTTGTATGGTGATGGCCAGTTCAGACTGCAGAATGACAGTGTTATCTTTATTGACAATACAAATCATGTCTGTCTAAAAAGTAGAATAGTGGATCCAGGTTGCAGAATTGTCATCTTAACGTCCAGATGCTGCCGTGCCTCATCCTCAGAGCAGTGAGTGCCAAGAACCAGCTCACGGTGATTTCTGACCTACTAGGGCGAGGTGTCCCCACCTTGCAGATGGAAGAGTGCTTTAGATCCCACCTTTCTCCTCCAGATCCCCTCCGTACTGCAGATCCGACCAGCCCTGGATTTGCTAGACCCATGAACCAATGAGATGGAGGTGTTGCCTGCAGAGATCAGAGAGAGGCTGGCTTTAAACATCGCATAGCTGCTGCTTGTTTTGAAGGAAGCCTCAACTCTTGACAATAAGGCTTGCAAGGCTTGTTATTCGTCTGTTGGTATAGTTGTGCACCACCTTTTTCTGCCATCAGCTGCAGTTTGAAATAGGTCAGAGCTCCTTTACAGTACTGGAAAGGTAACTTGCACTTTTCACAGCGCTTTGCACTTGAACTACCCAAGGGATGTATAGGGTTGATGGAAAACGCTGGGTGACACCTTTTGGACTGAGGTGAATGGGGCTGTGAGTCACAGGGAGGCTGAGCATGAACTTCAGGGAGCCTTTTGGCTTGTCCAGGGGAGGCCCGAAGAAGCGCTATTTCCTGATTCCCGGGGTGGGGCTGCGGCTGCGGAGAGTAAGCTGTAGGACTGCAAACGCATGAGTCAGGTGTGTGTTAGAAAATGGTGTGGAGGGTATTCAGTGCATGATGTTCACTGCTTTAGGTTCATCTCTGAGCAAGAGTGCAAGAATTAAATTGAAAATATGGAAATGGCAGACTTCAGTCTTCCTCTACTCTCTCTGAAAGAAGAGCAACGCTTTCTTCCAGAGCTTGGCATTAATTTTGCAGCAAAGTGACTTCCAGAAACGAGGAGAAATTTCAGACAAGCTTGCACTTTGATCAAGTGCCTGTGATTCTGTCACAGGATGGGTGACAATGATAAATACAGAGTAACCAAAATTGGTTGGAATCCTGGTTTGTTTCAAACTAAAATAATCATCTGAAAAAACAGGATGGATGTGCTGATCTTTTTCATTTCTGATGTGGTTACGATCACCATTCTAGGGATGAATATTGAAAGTTTTCTAATGAAATTACATGACCCTAAATGTTTCTGGAGCTGTTGAAGAGAGAATTTATAAAGCATTACAAGTTTTTATGGAGTTTAACAATAAGATTTGTATACATGTTTATACTGTTTATCAAAGTGCTATTGTAAATCATGCTCTAAATACTTGCTTCATGTGTCGCGGTTCTTACTCAGCTTTGCATTTTATTTGCAGATAGCTCTTCTGTGATGAGAAACCTTGCTTAAACACTTTAAGTGCTTCGTCCAAACCAGTGCAATGGCTTTGTGGTAGAGCAGGGGTCAGAGCTGGGGAAGGTGAGTTAGCTTCCTCTGCTGTTTTGCTCGTTAATCGGTGGTAAAGACCGCTAAGTAAATTGATGCTTAGCATGTGTAGCTACATTATTTCAAAAATGCCTTTGCTTTCCACCACCTACTTGGTCAAAGAAGGACAACAGGCTGCTTACCAGTTAGAAGCAGTGCAGCCGTGTCTACTCCCAAGTGTGTTTATGAAGCAGAGAACCGAAATCTGGCCTTGACATTGGTCAAAGGTGGGTAATTGATGGTTAAAGCACGATAGGGAGCGTTAGCGCAGCACGTCGTGAAGATGGCTGCTAGGAACGCGTGGCTGCTGAACCACCAGACCTCCAGATGAAGCCCCACCAGTGGACTCCAGCCAGCGCTGCGCTGGTTTTCAGGGTTCAGAAACGTCGTGCGCCCCATCCCCTGAGCGCCGAGGCTGGGGAGGCTGCAGGAAGTCCTCACGGCCACTAGATGACTCCTTCGGCCCGCTGGTAGGTGAGCTGCAAAATGCTGCGGAGGTGAAGAGCTGGGGCTCTGAGGAGGGGGCCCTGCTGGGTCTAGGCTGAATGAGAGGCACCAAAATAAGGGGATCATGCATCTCAGCCGAGTGAAGCGTTAAGATGGTGTGCTTCTGTGTTGTTTTTGGTGTTTTTTTCTTGTAAGTTTGAGTTGAAGCGGTTACCTCTAAAACTCAAGAATTTGTGGGGTTTGTTGTTAGCTACTTTGACAGGATTTGCAAAATAAAGGTCCAGACCTTGCTGAGGTTAGGGTAGGTTTCTTGAGACAAGGAAAATGTGAAGAAGCTAATTTTGCAAGGTATGTTATTTCTCAACTAGACTGCAAATGGTATATGATTCCAAGTCAAGCTGTGCCTGTTACAACTCTTACTTTGCAAGCTTTCAAGAAACAAAACAAAAAAACCTAAGCAGTCAAAAAACAAAACAGTAGCAACACCACATAACCATCTTTTGCCTCTTCTTTGTACCTTCCAAATGAATGGATGAAACTAGCTAGACTTGAGAGGGAAGAAAACAAACAACCACCATGAAACAAACTGTATTCAAACTCAGGCCCAGGAAGAGTTTCCACAAACTCCTTTCAGATTTCTCTGCATACTCAGAAGGTCCACACACCGTACAATGTCCAGGATTGAACAATCTTCCTGTCATCTAGAGGCAGCCTAAGGGATTCTTCAGTTCCATAAACACGTTTTGGTGATGTCTGTGTGAAGCACATAGTCGCTTTATCAAGATAATTAGATGATGAAGTAATACTGCTCTTGTTCCATGTGTTTCTCCAATATCCACTTTTGTTTCTGAGGTGTAATAATGAGTTATTAGTTGCCATTAAATACGACCAGTTCGTGTTGCAAAGTACGTGCAGGATAAAATACATTGTGTACAACTGGTTGTTTTTCCATGTCCTCCATATTTCTTTCCAGCCGAGAATCCTGTAGAGATAAAACTGACTTAGACAGTCTTCACAGATCAAGAGATACTGTTCTTTAAGGTTGGAATGTGTGGGAGCTTCAGTGTTTATTGTAAGGATAGCCCTGGTTTTATACATTCTTAATGTGTAATTAGCTTAGCTACCGTCCAGAAAGGGACAGGAATACCAGCCCCACTTCTATCATGTTCAGAAGTTTTCTTCAGCTAAAGTCTTCCCTCTCTTCTCTTAGATACTTAAGACCTGGTAATAAGTCCCAAACCCCTCCTGAATTAGCTTCCACAAATGCAGAGCAGGATTAAATTGAGTTTTTGCAAACTCAGTAGAATAGATTTTTCTTTGCACAAGCCAATATGGTTATGTTGAGGGTTATGTTTGTCTGCTGGGTTTGCGGAGGGTTATTCTTTGGATGTGTCACAATGACGTGATATAAAAGCAGCTATTATATGCATGTAGGACATGTACATACAAGCATACATATAGTTCTTTATATACGGGCAAATATCTCCTCTATTTCTTACTCTACCTAGGCATACAAGCATAGACATCGTTCCCTTCCTGCCTGCCTCAAGACCCCATAGTTTGGGGTCTGTTTGTTTAAAAGTCCCGCCATAATGCTATAGCAATTTCATACTTGTCTAAAGGGAAACTGCAGGAGCCATAATTGAAAACTATAATTGTAATTAAATTATATAAAATTTAAATATAAGTGTATAAATTGTAATTAAAACTGAGAAGAAATACTGAAATAAGGAGACCATTTTTTGGCGTTTGCTCTTACCACTACCATCCTTTTTGCTGTTGCTCCACTGTTTTATTTGTTACACTGAATGATCTGTTTGATTTGCTTTGAGATTTCCTTATTTTTGTCCGTTTTACTTAAAAGCCATAGTTCTAAGGGGATTCCTTGTTTGGCTTAATTGACAGGTCAAGGAGAAGGGTTCTGGTTCCTGGCTAGGGAAGAAGCCAACCGCCAAACCGACCGTTCCTTCACCTGCTTAACTAAACTGACTTGGTTTGGGTGAATGTACTGCTTTAATCTCTTATGTGCAGCAAAAGAAATGAAAAGGTTAAGTAATTATCCTGTAGCATGTTAATATCATACTATTAACATTTAAAAAGAAAGAAAAAAAGGGAAAAAAGTAGTTTTGTAGTTCCTGTTAACTTCTCACTCCTGAGTGTCTTGTTGCTGGATTTACGCTACTTTTTCTGCCGCTGTCAGTGATCGTTGTGGATATGAATAGAAGGCAGCATGCAGTATGGATGAAAGTGAGGTGAATGAGATGAATTGGGAATTTAACATGCTTGAGCTAATCTGGCAGTGGAAATGACATGAGCGGCTTAATTTTATTTAGAGCTATGTGAGGGGAGAGGCATTCATGCGTGTACACGTGTGCCATTCGTATCTCCCCCGGCCTCTGCCAGATCCCTTTTCTAATTCCCCTTGGCCCTGAATGACGTGCTGGGATGTGCACAGGTTATCGGCTGCCAGGGCATCTGGCATTTCAGGAAGGAGCCAGGCAGCAGGAGTGCCTGCGATGCATTTCGTGTTAGGCGTCCTCTGCCCAGCAGCAGAGCTGGGCCAGTCTGCGGTGCTGAGGCCCAGGGACAGAGCTGGGGGGAAGCTGCCTCCCCCCTGCAGGCCTTCAGCTGGCGGGGCGCCCCGTGCTTGCCTCTCTCCTTCCTGGCTCATCAACCAGTACTGGTGACAGAACAGCAAGAAATTTGGGTATTTTTTCGGTTAAACCCTGCCTGTGGTAAATCTTCACTGTGTTCAGTGGTTGTATTTCGTAAGCGGTACTGGAAGTAGCGTGGTGTACGGTCTTGGTATGCAAGGACCTGGGGCAGCAAGCACCGAGTGACCAAGCTGAGACAGATAATGACAACTACGTTGTTTATTAGGAACAAAATAAGGGAAATAACCTCCTCTCTAGTCTGCAAAACTCCTCATTTTGAATGAAAGGGAGAACTTTAAGATGCTGTTGTGTGGCAGTTTTACTTAAGAGTTTACTGTATTTGGGATTAAGAAGTAAAAGTTCATGTTTCCTACACACTTCCAATAGTTTCTCCTCAAATATGAACATTATGAAGTAAGATTTGATTGTAGACTTGAAATCCAGTTGGAGATGTTTTTTGAAAATGTCCTAGTAGAATTTGCTCTTTCGTTTATGTGTTGGAGGAGGTAACTGTCAACTGAGTGCATCTTGAAAGAAAAGCTCTTAAAACTTGTAATTAGTCCTGCAAAAAGAAAAAAAAAAAGATATTTTCTTGTCATGACTGTATTTTATAAAGGTCTGTACCTATATTACTGTCAGCAATGTGCAGGTAACGTTACATTAGTGCTTTCAGGAAGTTTCTGACAACTCGAGTCTTTCCTAGCGTCAGTTTTGGAAGCCCAGTTTCATTTCCCAGTGCCAACATTGACACAGGTCGGAGCTGAGTAATTTTAGCGTTCTTCCTGAAGTGTGTATGCTGGTTGATGTGCATCCAGAAAATTGTTTTGGTGTGGGTGGGATTTCTATTGTACATGGCATGGGGGTTCCCTCTAGGATTAGATTTCCTCATCCTCCCAAAGCTGCTTTAGGATGAATGCTTTTTGTACTGCTGAGAATTGGATTTGGCGTAAAAGCCTGTTCCAGTACATTGTGTAGCTACTGCCTAGACCACCCGAGGCTGCATCAGAAGTCCTCCCAACCATGGTGACCAAACCCCTTCCATTTTCCATATGCTTCCTGGCCTTCAGAACAGGAAACCTGCTGGAGAAGTGCTGGAATATATAAATAGCTGCTGTTAGCACTAATAATACCTCATTTTAGCATGGTAGCGGAGCTAATTTCATGGGTTTATTGAGAAATCCCTTGAAGTCATTCATAATCTCAGCCTGGCTCCATCCCAACATAGCATTTCCAGGTAACGTGCCACTGAACAATCTGTTTTATGTGTTGTGCCAGTGCAGCTTGCTGGACAAGATGACGCATTCGCTGCTTGCATGAGCAGTGAGAGGATGAGTCTGTCTCTGACAAAGCTTGGTTTCCCAGCTGGGACAGCACTGGAGACCTCAGAGGAACTCCTCATGCCGGCCAAGCTGGCAGCCAGCAGTCTTTCTCAGGCTCAGTTGCTGTGGCAGCAGCTGGAAGTCATAGGTCTAAAGCCATAGGTTTGGTTTCCGGAGGGGTGAACGGTTTGCAGCAGAGGGCAGGTTGCCACAGGTCCTGTGTGGAAGTGGAATACTGATGGCAGCTGGGTGAAAATTGTCTTTAGAAATTCAAGTGTCTTAAATTTCTAAATCCTCCCTGTTTTTTCCCCAGCAAATGTAAAGGAGCAGCAAAGCAATCTTCAAATCTACTTGATGCTTCTATGAATATAATGGCCATTATGAGTGACTGACGGATTATTTCAGTTTATCTCAGGGTACATTTGTGTATCAAGCGCTTTCTTTAAAGTTGGCAGAGATCTGTAGCACCTCAATTTCTAACGTAATGCAGGGCAAGTCCCACAGATGTGATTACACAAACCCATTAAATATTATTTCTTTTTTTTTTAAAAAAAAAAAAAAGGTTCAAGAAGCATAACATTCTTCTGTGTACAAAACTTCTGTCATCCTTGGCATTCTATTGATTATTGCTAGAATGGTTAATAGATACTGAATACAGTATTCTTTATATTGTATTTTTTCACAACAGCTGAATCTTACTCCAAATGCTTTACAAATCTGCCAGTGAAGAGTTAACAATGTATTCACTGTTACGGAAGAAACAACTAAATTATGGTTATGCTATGGTGGAGACTCAAAGTACATCTTTTATTTCCCCCTTAAAGATGGGTACAAATACAGATCAGGCACAGTAAGGAGATCTAACTGGGAGTTGGAGTTGTTTGGATTCCCCTTTTTCTTAGCCTTCTATATGCACAAAAAATGGAATTGGATATTTGAATGTTTGATTCAGAAAGCATGAAAGCTAGCAGTACCCACGTTCATTTGTTTTGTTTCTTGACAAGCTTTTATAGAAAACCGTCATGTTTGATTAATATACATATATATATGTATATATAAAAGCAATAACTAGATGTGTGGCCTTTTCCCCTCACCCCCGCAAAAACTGTTTTAGTTGGCTGCTGCGATAAGGTCTGTAACTGACCGATGACATAGCTTTGGGGAATGAAGGAACATGGCATGCTGTTCAGCAAATACAGTCTGCAAACACAGGTTAATGGTTAACTGTGCTTAAGTCTGGAAACGATCATATAGTAATTACAGCTAATTATGAGGTGATACAAGCGCATTGACATGTGATGTCCTCAGAACACACTGTAACTTTATGAAGGGCTGCTGGAAAAAGGATTTGGTTACTACTGCATCTTCGTAGGACAGAAATGCAGTTTTTCCACCAAAAAGCCACCAAAGAAACGTCATGGCAAAGCCTGGCATAAACATGCGGGCTCATCTGCTTTAGCAAAAATTTCATGTGCGTACCTCTACAGAAAAACTAACGGATTAGCTCTTTAAGATGTAACAGTCCAGCCAGCTGTACAATAAATTATCGCCTCTGCTTGGCCCAGGAGCGCTGCGTAGAGCGGAGGTAGTCCCTGGTGGTGCAGTTTGGAGCTGCTCAGGAGCTCGTCCCTAGCATGCTCTATTTTGGCTTCTGCATATGTCTTGGCTCTGCACCAAGATGCAAAAATATCGAGCGCGCTGTGCTCCCCTGTGACTCTCCTTCTCTTCTGGGGTAGCCTCAGTGTGAAATCAAGGGTTTTTATTATCAATTTTCCTGCCTTTCTGCCTTCAAATAAGAGGCAGTGGCAGAACACAAAGCTATCTTTCCTGATACTTTTTCAAGACTATAAATGAATCTGTTCTTCATCCCATGGTCTTTATCCTTTTTATTATAATAATTACGGGTTTGTACCTTGGGCTGAAAGTCACATTCTGCAAACAAATTTCAGCTCCCGTGACTGCTAGCACTTCTGCACGTAGCTGATCTCGCCAGTGTTTCACAAGGTCAGCAGGAGAGCTGTGATGAGTGAGGGCTCAGAGGCCGTGGCTCTTCAATCTTGATCTTGAGGATATTTACGTTTAGGCATAACTCTTCCACCAAACCTCCCTTCTGCTGACCTCAGGGATTACTTGTGTGCTTGAAAGGGAGCCCAAATGTAAATGCTCACGAGTTGGTGACTGCAGGACTGGGAGGCAGGTTGCAAAGCCTGGGGGCAAGAAAATTTATTCCACCCTGTGCACTGGCCATCCAGATGGGCTGCCTGGCCTCCAGCTACTGCTCCAGAAGGGTGGGCGTCTTCTGAGGGCCCTCTGGCACGTCTACCAGTCCCTGGGGGGGTCTCCATCACTTCTCATAGCGCTGGAGGTTTGGCTTAGGCAACAGAACCCCGTCCTGGGTAGCTTAGCTCTGTGCCAGAGTATTGAAATCTACTGAACAGGCAATGTTGGGATAAAAATACTGCTCCATGGGGTTTAAAAAAGTAGCATTTCTGATGTTTATTAAAAAGGCAATAATTACTTTGCGTTGTCATGACACTGCATCAGTCTCCCAAGGCAGTCATGATCACCCTGGGTAGCTTTCTTCAATACACCGGGAGTGCTCGCGGTGCTGGAAGACGTGTTAAGGCAGAGGTGCGCAACCGATGGGTGGTGGGGGCTGAGCTGCTCCGTGTCTGCTATGCAGGGAGAACAAAAACATTGTCTCGAGTCCACTCAGGCTGCTTCAGTTCTCTGTCAGCCTTTTTTTTGGTTGATAGTGCTGTTTAAGGAACAGCTCTGGTGTCTGTAAAAATGCCTTTTATGAGGAGGGGGAGAAGTACTCGTATAGATGTTTGATGTATTTCTGCAATCACAGAAATACTTACATCTCTGAATGCACAAAGCAATTAAGAATCCAAGACATCATCGTTTCTAAGAAAAACAAAATCATCCTTTTCAAGTTTGAGTTGTTTTCCAAGTGATTTGTAACTGACTGTTGTGGTGGAACTAATTTTGGACAAGTAATCATTATACTTAATTTAATTACATCATAAAAGGCCGCTCCTGCAGTGGATTTAAAGCCACTCTCTCTTGTACAATACACAAAAATATGATTTGGCAGCGGAGAATAACAATCCCTAGCTGACACCTAATGCTCATTATTGCTGCGTTACTGGGGCTTTTCAGAAAGACTGTCGCTGGTTTTGTTACAATCATTTTCCAAAAAGCTGGAATGGGATGGAAGTTCAGGGATGGCGACTAGATACTAGAATAGACAACATCTCTCAGTACCCCCAGTGCTGTGTCCAGTCTTACGTGGCTTCCTGGTTTCTCCAGGAAAAGACAATTACGACCAGCAACGCTAAACGTGAAGGACTTCCTAATTAAAATCCAGAATTTGAGGAATACTATAGAGTGGTACCTACTGAAAGCATAAACCATCTTGAAGAAGGTTTTCTCCATACAGATTGTTCCACAAAGGAATGGGCACCACCACCAACCATCACCCAGAAAGATCTGTTTTCATGGATACAAGTAGAAATTCTTTCAGGAAATCCGTGAGACCCTAAATACCTGGCTTCTTGCAAGCGAAGTTTCTCATTATCCACAGTGAGCTGATGCTCCAGTCCCAGCACAGCTGCTTTTTGTTGTACCCTTATTTCTGTGGAGGCTGCCTGGAAAATTGAGCTGTTGTTACCTCTTCTACATAGTTTTGATTGACTTGAAGAAGGGGGTTGGAAATGTCACTGAAGGTGCGCTTGGGTGCAAATTATCAGAGAACATGGAGCGTAGCAAATCGGTACATTCATAGCAAGTTCATGTAATCTTTGTGTGAAACTTGGCACCATGATGTGGTTTCAAGTCTGTGTTGTTGAGATGGAAAAGGAAAAATAACTAGAGTTTTTGTAAACTTGGAGGGGAAAAAATCTACTTTGTTATAAAAATGTTGTCTTTTAGAATATACCTTTGTGGACTTGTCATACTTGGAATATCTTTATTTCCTTAATTAAAAGGCACTGCCTCCCATTTTGAGACTAAATCTGACATGGGGAAAGGGGAGAGGTTGCAAAGAAGGCAGTCTTCCTGTGAGATTCCCTACTTTTGTGGAAATTAGTTTGGACCAGAAATCAATTCAGGTAGTATTCTTTAGCAGAGGCACTGTCAGAGTTGATATACTGGAGTATGTTTAGAAAAGGATCTCTCTCTCTTCCTGTCATTTACCTTGACTGTAACTTTTCTGTACGTGGATTTATCCTGCTGCTCTTGATGTGTGTAGCTACTGATTTTAAAAGAGAGCCTGACGTAGGGTATACACACTGCCTTTTAAACATACACAACAACGTGGGTAAATAACTCGAGAAAAACAAGTCTAGTCCAGACTAACTTGGAAGAATATTATTCTTACAATTTCTGTCTCTTGTTTCTGAGCTTTTCACAGATTAGCAAATTTTCCAGATTAGCAAAGTGCCTAGCACTGAAGTTTTTCAGGATTTTTTTTTTTTCCCCCACTTAACGGGTGCTGTAAGAAGGCTATCCAATAAAACTGGAAGGTAAATGCTAGGGTAAAGTTTCTAAGGTATTTATTTTTATACAAATACAAATAGGAAATAAGAAGCTGATACTGGAACAGCATGTCAGGGCAGCTAATTTCACAATGCAGGTGTGTGTGTAAGTATTTACTCTCTGGGCCCGTTATTCAGACTGTCTTTTATAATTTGCTTGATCACAAGGAGTAAAATTAGAAGCAGCCCCTCTAGATGATTTTTGAAACTGATAGCTTCAACATAGGAGAGGTATTTCAGTATCAAGGAGTATTTTGCTGTGCTTTGTTTTTTTCTTCAAGATTTTGTTGAACGAGGGGAATTCTACTGATTTTTTGGTACTTCCTGTTTTCCTCATGCATCGCCATTCAGCATTTAGTAGTGTTTCGTAGGATGAAGAAGAGATAATGCTCTTTTTTTATGTTCACTGTACTGCTCTTCAGTCTCTTGTAAAAAGAGTTCTAATTTTTTAATACTGAAGTCTCTCAAGTGACTTCAGAACAAAACAATGGGGAAGATTTCTATCATTATTTCTTTCTTTCTGTCGTGAGGGCATATTCACGCTTTTCCAATTTATTTTAGGCGTTAAAAGAGAACTGAATAGGGATAAGGATCGTGGTGAGTTGAACACAGCACAAATGAGCCTCTAAAGACAAATTGTCCTCCCCGACACTAGTCATCGACTGTTGCGGTTATTTTGCCTTATTAAAGGGCCTGGTAATTATTCCGGACGTAGGATTTCTGCAGCAGCTCTGCACACCTGTCAGTCTGCCCGTTCTAGCAAAGCGCCTCTGCAAAAACCAGAAACTTGTCTTGAGGGTCTCTGGCTTGGGAAGAAAGCCAGGAAGGGCCGAAACAGGCAGCTAAGGAGATGTGTTGAATTCGGCTTTATCATCTTAAAGAGACTTTTGGGGCTGTAGGTTAGCTGTAGGGTCTCCGTGATGAATAGGCTGAGCAGAAAAGCTCAAGGAATGATAGGAATTTTCTTTGTTTGTCCTCCTGGTAAACTCAGCTTGGGATGTGGAAGTTAATTGGGTTCTTCTTGGGGCTTTACCGTGCTGATGAAGGCAAGGCTCGGGCCTGATTCTGCCTCTGCCAGCCTCTGATGCTGCGGATAGGGGACCGGGAGATGGGTCACATGCACGGAAACTGGTCTTGCAGACAAAACCTGGCCGGTAGGTTTGGTGACGCAGAGCCGGGGCTACCGTCTGTTTGTCCGCTTGTACTTCTGTCGGCTCGCCTCTGCTGTGGTAACTCAGAACTAATAAAGCTCTCCCCGGCAGCGCTCCCTTTGTCTGCTGAGTCAGAAAATGCCAGTTTTCCATCGCCACTTGCACGACTGCCTATCTGGGGAAACTGTATTTACTCCTAATGCAATTTCATGCATTCCTACCTCCTCCATTTTGTACAGTGAAGAGCAGCTTGGCAGCGCAGAGTTTTAATTTGGGACAACCCAGCTCAAATGTATGCAGTTAAAGAAATCCAGATGAGATTTTGAAATGGGTATTGTTCAGAATAATAAAGGGATGCGAGCGTGTGTCTGCGCTGGAGGTGAAATGTCCCCGCTCACTGCTGTTGGCACAATTAATGAGACATGAGTGTATTGATTTTTTTATAACATGTAGGTTGCTGTTGCATGTAGGACCGAACATTAGAAAAAAAAAAAAAAAAAGACATTTTGTAGAGTACAAGGTAAGCTTCTGCTAAATTTGCTGCATTGCTAAATTTCTTTCTTTTGCAATATCTTCTTTTTTCAGGTTGTATGCATGTGTGTAATATAAATAACAAAAAAAGTTTATATACATATTTATATAGTGAATACTAAATAGGAGGCCTGAAAATTTTCCCCTCTTGGTGCAGAAGTTAAGGAAGTGAAATCTGTGCCCTTCCTAGTGTTGCTCTCTAAATATCTTCATGTGTCCACCAGATTCAGGCCAGGAAGCTTGCTTCTTGCCCAGGACTCTCCTAAGCAAGTCCAGGAGCTTCCGTGTCGTGCTCTGGTGTGCGCTGGTCCACCCTCCTCTCTATCAGATGAGGAGGGCAGTTCCAGCTGCCTTGGTAATTTTATTACAAATGGCTCAGGATGCAATAAAGAACATGGCTTGTAAGTGCTATTACAGCTTCATCCTACGCTCTGAATGTCGTAGTGCTGGAGTGGGCAGCTGAACATTCCTGTTGGAGCACAGGACCAATCCCAACCATTTAAAAACAAAACCCAAACAAACGGACCTCCAAGAATAACGGTCGCTTGTTGACGTCTTCCTCTTTAATGAAGTTTAAGAAGGATGTTTTTTTCAATACGGTGGATTTCAGCTCCCATACATTCGAATTATGTAGGCAAGGAAAGCAGAAGCCACCAGATCTCAAGAGCCTGCAACATGCTGAAGGAGTAATCATGCCGTCTAGCTTTCCGTATCTGTGTGCCTGAATTGAACAGAGAATACGATTTGGAGGGATGAGAGACTGCCTCCACAAATGCCACAGAGCTAGCTACAAAGCTGTCTGATCTGACAACGTGGGTAGGGATGTTCCTGATTTCGTTCTTGGGGCAACTCTGCATCCTTCCAAGTGTCCTCTGTTGCAGAGTGAGGGTCCTTAAGAGGATCAGGGCTCAGGAAATGTCTTCAGTCATCTCCTGCTGGACGCATGAAGAAAGGATGCATCCAACAGTGTTTTCATGTTCTTGGCCTTAACCTGTAATACAGAGATGGCAGATGCTTGCTTCTGCAATGCGTAGTTTTAATTTGTGAAGAGATGATTTCCTTTTCCCCTCTCGATTCAACTTGAAATCAAACATTGTCCTTTTGAAAACACAGTTCCTCTGATCTTCCTTTTTTTGGTGTTTGAATTTGCATGTTTCCATTCAGATCATAGAGAAGAACAAATCCCACCTGCGCTTTTTTGTATTTTGTTGCTTTATTTTTACCTCACTTGGAGACTGTGTGTTACAGTAATGCACATCTTCATTCAGCAGTCAGTAGACCTTCCTTCTTCAGTTTTTTTCTGTGTTTCCTTCCTCTAACAAACCGTTGGGCTTTCGCAGTGCCCAAGAAAACCAAGGCAGGTTGGTTTAATCAGGTGAGAACAAATGTTTTGGATTCCCCTGGTCAGTTTTGCAGTATGATGCGAATAAAACATTCCTGCATGCGTTTTTGTCTCTCGCCTTATCCTAGACTCAAGGAACATCCAGCTTCAAATCTTTTAACACTCAAAGGAAAAGAAAAATAGTGCTTTAGTGTCACTCGATTTGCATATGTTAGGCACTAGAGGGCACACTTGTACTTTTGTGAATAAATTAATAACTGTAAACAGAAATAATTAGATGTAAAGATGTAGAAATAGATACCCAATGAAAAGAAACATTTTGATGCACATTTTGTAATAAAGCAAACAGAAAATAACTGTTTTCACTTTAGCTAAAGATGTTTCTTTAAGGATTTCATTGTTGCTGTGTGATCTAAATTGCTTTGGTGCTCTGAAGCTTGCTGACTGATTTTATTCTAAACAACATTGGTGGGAATGGTGGGCAAGCTTTGTTCCCTTTTGTACGTACACTGCCTCATAGAAACTGTCCATGCGTACGTTCTGTGCTCACACATTACCGTGTAAAGTAAATCTTCCTTTCAGTGAACTAACAAAAGAATATTTCAGTTAAAAATCAGTTGCCTGATACTGGGGTCCTAGATCACCATTATTGGTGAATCTCTGTAATTAAATCTCTGTAATTATTTTCCGAGTGTGAAGTTTGAGTGCAGTTCCGCCATGCAAGTGAGAAGCATTTTGCAGTGGTATAACAGAAGGCATGCACCAGCAAAGAATAAAGCCAAACCTTGGCTTTTTAAGGTACAACATAAAGAAACATCTTGAAAATGATTAATACCATTGTTATTTTTTCAAGTGATGTTGAAGTTAATAAGGAGTAGCTCTCCCAGTCCTAGAATTTCATGCCCTCTTACTTGTCTTAGCTGTGCTTTCCCTTTTTTATTCCCCCTCCAGCAGGTGTGTTAATAAAATACAGTAATGGAACTGATTTGCTCAGTGCTGTCTTGTGGACAATACACATAACTCTGATTTATTGCTTTTATCTCCGATTTTAAAAATGGTGGGAGAACATCTGAGATGTGCCTGTTTTGTAGTAAAAGGGTTGTGTTGCAACAGTGTTAGAAAAGCAGCAGTGTGATTTGATGGTGGAGACGAGTGTGCAGATACCTGCCATAAGAATGCTAGTGGGGAGGAATTACCAGCAATTTGTGATAAAATTCCTTTCCATACACACGAATGTGTAAGAATTTTTTTTGAGATGTTGCTATTAACACCTCCTTTCATGGGTTTCATGGTATCTAATGACTTTGAAAGGTTCAGCTCTCAAATTATGTTCATTTAAATTCCTGACTTCAGAATTCCTGACTTAAGTAAAACCCCAATTTATTATTTTTTTTAAAAGCTTGCAAGTCCCTGAGGCTTCAGAATTAGGCACCAAACTAAAGATTTCATAATGATTTATTTGGCATCGTCAAGTTTGTTGACTTGGTCACATTTACACAGGACCTCCTCTGGTCCCAAGACATCCTCTCTGTAAAACTGTACTTTGTACTTGCCTCCTTAATAGTGTAGTCCAACATCAAGCATTTTTATACATGAGAGCAGCACCGCCAAAAGGACCTTTCCTCATCTTCTTTTCCCCTGAGCACGCTGTTTATTGTGCCTTTTCGTTTTCAGCTGCTCTATTGCTGAGAGTGGTAAACATCCCCCTGAAACAAAAGCAGTGACCTCAGTTATGCACAAACATACTTCTTGGTTTGGCAAAGACCTAGTGAGTTGCAACGTTTGAGAGAGCCAAAGTGAAGGACGTGCGTGTTGTTCACACATAAGATTGCAACGGAGCAGGATTTCTTCCTTCTTTTATAAAGAACTCATTCAACGACCTCGGTTTTCTGCCTTTGTTTCTTTGTTGAGTAATTCCTGCAGCTTGGAAGAATGGCTGCTGAATTCGTGTGGCTTGTTCATAATGTAAGGCCTAAAATGTGAGATAGGTAACAACTAAAAAGAATATGCTCAAACAGAAGATATTTTCCCACCTCCTCCCATTTCTAAGCACGTTATCACCAATTGCCTGAAACAGCAGAACAGGCACAACGTACTCAGATCAAAATTACAATACTTGAAGGTGCGAATACGCCTTTAGACTGCTGCTTTGTGCTTGGCTGGTAAGAGCTGTGGCACCCTTCAGAACGTGGTTGCTGAAGAGGTTGAGACCTATTGCAAAGATACCTTTGTTAAGACTAATGGATGCTTGTATTTCAGCTCTTTTCTGGATCTCTCTGTCTCCACATCTACCTGCTCCCCTCTCCCCTTCCTTTTCCCCCTCCCTCTGTTCTTTGGGTAGACCTCTTTGTTTTAATGTTTTAACTCAGTTTCTTTTTCTGGTTTTCCAGAATGTTCCTAAGGAATGATGAAACTTGGGTGAGTTGTGGCTGAAAATACAAGAACAATTTCTTCACTCACCCATTGAACACACGCTTAAGAAATTGTTGCTGAGGGAAGCAAGCAGTGCCATTACACGCCGGTGTTCTGGTATTATCAAATGATGAGTTTTCATCTGCACCAAACATTTCAGGCTCTAGGTAACTTTTTTCAGTGCTCAGTGTGTTAGACTACATACTACAGTAACGATCTGCTGTTCGTGATGGATGTCTTTTGGGAAGCTCTCGGAGAATAAGAGAAGTGGCTAACGGGAATTAAAGTTTGCCTGATTCTGCTTGCCACAGTTACTTGTCTATAACTCCCAGAAGCTTTTTAGCAAGCTGTAAGACATGGAGTATAGGATAGAAAGCACCTATCAGGTACTGCATACAGTGCCAAGGTGATAGAGATGCTTCAGACTGAGGAGTAGGATACTAAAATGAAGGTTAGGTGTGTTGGAATTAGACCGACACCTTCAGGTCTGATGTGTGAAGTTACTGGTAATGGCCCTTACCCAGCAGAGTACCTGGGACACATTCACTGGAAACTGATGCAAGCCTGCTTATGTTTGTCTTCTATAGCCGGTGGGTCCAGGAAGGAAACTCTTGACAAAGATTCCCAAACAGCAGTATCAGGAACAGTTGCAGGCAGCAAGAAGAATTTCCATACTAGCCCTGCGCTCTTTCGGTACTTGCAGGGGAATGAGGGGAGTGTAATTCCCTAATCCATTCCGCATGCCCAAATGTGTCCCTGTCTGCTACATCCTCCACAGGGGTCTCGCAGATCCGCGGAAAGCTGGGAGCTGCTGCTGCAAGTTGGTTGCCACCCCTGGTGCTGGGTGGTGGCTGTCAAGGCTTCCTGCAACATCGCCGTGCCGTTTCCCCCCAGCGGGTGGTGGTTTGGTTCCCGTGCAGACATCTCTCTCTGGGGTCTCAGTACTGCCATCGCTGCTGCGCAGGGACTTGGTCCGTGGTTAATGTGTTCCCACGTGGGTAGCTGGCAGCTGTTGCTGCTGTGTCCCAGAGGCGGCTGTGTAGCAGTAGCAGTGCGTGCAGTGGTTATGGGGTTATGCGTGCCCCATTTATGGGCAAACACGTGCGCCGCCAAGCACCTCTTTCTTCTGCCAAACAGCCCTGTGTCTCCAGGAGCAGCTCCCATATGCTGGATTAGGAAAGACTGGCAAGGCCAAGATGTGGTCCCTTTAGTTCAGAGTGGTCTGTAAGAGCCCAGGAGCACACATATACCAGTATTTTCAGCTATCCTTTCACAGCCACACGTGGAAACTTGTGTGCGCTATATAGACATTCACATTAAAGTAACATTTGCTCCTATAGATCGCGTTGGGAATGTGCCTGATGCCAGGCATCATCTTTATTGGAAATTTTGTTGCATGACTCATTTATTTTGGGGTGTAATCTCAATTAACCTATAAAGAGTGTTTTTTCCATTTTGATCATGGTTATTGTTACCAGATTTATTGTGGTTGAATCAGCCCTTTCACTGCTCACCCTGTTCTCCCCACATGGAAAGCCATGGAGAAAAAAAGGAGTTTCTTTGAAACTCAACACTGCAAAGATAATGGGCTTATCTCTCCCTCTCTTCATCCAGTGTAGAACAAATAGAAACAACCTGTCCTAATTCTGATGGATGCATGGGCATGTCAGTAGGTGCTCAGCCTTACTTTCTGTTTCTTTTCAGCCTCTGAGAATTAAAATCTGCTAAGAGATATCTGGCAAGACTTGGGATCTACTGGGAGGTGATGGTGATGAGCGCTTCCCACAGCTCTGACTCCTGGCTCATGTCACCTTCATTGACATTCACATTTGTTTTTTCATATCCAGTCCAAGCAATGAGCCCCTGACAGGCGGGGGTAGGATTGCGTTTTCTGCTTTGTGGGATTGATCTGTATGCGGGATCGTAACCTACAACATGATTAGCTGGGGTAGTTCTCAGACCTGTAGCTTCTTTGAGCCTTTCATAATTCAGAGGTTGGTTACTGCTTTGTATGGCTTTCTGCATCAAAGACATGTGAGTTTCAGATACTCTTTAAGGTCCTTAGACGAAGGGTTATAGCATGTGAGTGCTTGGAAAAGCCACATGTCAGGCAACGCTGTGTAACGTAGAAAGTTTTAGTATTGTACAAGGCAGTCCCAAAACAGCTTTGTAGTAGGGGATAGTGTCTTAACATTAGCGGCTCTTAGCGATCTAGTAACGAAATTGAGCCGCCACCATAAAGCCAGCTGCTCTAAGCTGTAGGGGTACACCTCCATGTGGACATATAGTTCCTGCTTGATGTCCTTTCTCAAACTTGATGCCTTCAAACGGAGAAGATACTTGAAGTGCTAGGGGGCACGTCCCTCACTTCGATGCAAATGGAACAGGTGAGCGGTGACCCGATGACAGTTGGAAGCAGCCGTTGGGTTTCTGCATCGCTTGTTGCCATGGTGCTTCTTGTTTTTGGAGACGTAGGCCCTCTGGATCCCTGGGGGCTCATAAGCCCACGTCTCCGGGCTTGGACAGACATCTCTGGTCTGCAGCTCCTCAAGGGTGTTTGTGCTGTTAAGACTGTCACGTCTTCACCAGCACCAATCTCTTTTCTAGATAAGGTGGGTGCTTGTTCCTTTTTTCTAGGTGGTGTTGGTTCTAGCAGCAGTTACCATTTATCTGTCAGTCCTGAAGGGAAGGATGGTGGGTAAACTTGACTGGTCTCAGACTACGAGCTCAGGGGGCACAAGGAGTTAATAATTAACATGGGGCATACCCTTCAGGTACTGTGAATCAGTGTAGCCAGCTGAAGTAAGTAGCCGCCTTGAGTTTGTGACCTGTGACTTCAGAATAGGTAACAAGATTCAAGAATGTGGATATTAGTTGTGGCATCTAATACCGTCCTGCTGTTCAGGAAGATGCATACTTCCCTATTTTCCTCCAGTTAAGTGATAATTATATCTTAAATACAGTCTTAAATTAAACCTCAGTGAATCCAGAGTTGTGCTACTTGTTCATGTCGAAATTGAGGAGTGTGGTGCGCTCATGGAGCGCTTTTAGCTTTTTTTTTTTTTTTTTTTTTTTTTTTTTTTTTTTTTTTTTTTTTTTCTTTTAGCTCTTTGCAGCAGCTTTATTGGGTGAAGATGAGCTGGATAACCAGCATCTGGCTGGTACCCGATTCTGCGTATCTGAGCCTTTTGGCAACTTGTTCAGTCTTCAGCAGATGGGTTGGGTAATGTCACTGGTGTGCAAACCTGCATCTCCAGCTCTGGCTAGAGGCAGGATAGCTTCGCATGAGTGTAGTGGAGGCCAGCCTCCTGCACTTGCTGGCCGGCTGCTGCTCAAACCCCCTTTTGTGTATCATCAGGTATGCACTGAGAGCTGCCTCTTACATGTTGGGTTGTGGCAGAGCACACCACATGCCTGAGACCATGCGCATTGTTCTTCCAGGTGGAGACCTGCATGTAGTCACAGTGATCTCAGGGACACGGACACCTAGTGGGTATCCAGGTGTCGACACCAGCCTGGTGCTCTGGTGGGATGGACCTTGCAGGAGATCACTTCGACTGAAACACAACCTTGACAAAATTTTGGTAACTGAGTGTTCAGATCTAGTGTCTGCTGCTTCTGCTGGGAATACTCTTGTTTCCGGAGCGAGGTAAAATAGATAGTCTTCACAAATCTCCTTCTGGTGATACTTCATACAAAGCTCCTTTCATTTGGCTTTCATAAGCCAAAAAAGTGCTTGACCTGGCTTTTGCTTTAAGGTAAAATATGGTCAGCTGTGCAGCTCAACTATTCAAATTGCAGCAACTTAGTGCTGTTCCTAAGCTCATAAATCCGTTAACCTAAATCAAAATAATGAACCCTCTGAATGATTTGTCTTGTGAGCCTTCAGCTTTGTGGCTTCTTCCATCAGAAATCAGTCCAGTTTTTGTGACATGCTGACAGGCACATATGTCTTGGGTGTAAATTCCAACATTCGGTACAGCTTTATTCCCTTGGCATCCTTTGAGCTTCGTGATGTTGAAGAACCAGCCTAAGCTAACTGAAAATACACAACCATTAGACTAAAACCAGCTTGGATACCTACTAGTGTGAGTTCCTGGGTAAATAAGGGCTTATTTTTTCACATGCAATGTAATTTCCATAGCCTAAACAAGTAGGAAATTCTAGAAGTCTGCTGATACGAATTTCCATACTTGCCTATGAAAACTTACATGACTCAGGTAATCTTGAGAAAGCAAAATGTCAAATACTAAACACTTGCTGGGTGATGTAATTCGCTTTTACTTTGTTGTGGAGCTTTCATGCGGTACATTTTGTCACTGAGCTCTAGCAGGCTGCAGCATAAATGGTCTGCTGAGATGCATCTTGCCAGACATTAATGTCATGAATTATATAAAGTGATTCATAACTGAGAAGTCTCTCTTTCTCTCTGAGGGTAGATAAAAAAAAATTAACACCTTTTGCACACTCTTGTAAATGCTTGTACAATAAAGTCACAAGTTTCATAGAACCTCAAAACCTGAAAATTGTACATGTCAAACTCTATCTCAGCCATTTCAATTTAGGCATTATTTCGCTATATGTATAATACAGCAGTAAAATTCTAATTTCTGTCAAATTACGTATTGTTTACTTTCTCTAGTGAGACCATTTATAAACAATCTCTGAATTCCCTTACGTCTTTATGGCACAAAGCAACAAAAACTACATTAGAACTATCAAGGAGAAGTTTTTTTTAAAAAAAGTTTTTCTCAAGTAAATACCTGTTCAGGGAGCATACGAGATGCTCACCCATGTTGTAGATTCTGCAAAACATGAATTTAAAAATCTAAATATTTATCGTGGGCCCTTTCATTAGTGTGCCATTCGGCTTCACTGTTGACTCTACATGGTGAAGAGATGTTTTGAACCCCCCTGTAAGGTAGCTTTAGGGGCGGGGGGTCTCCAAGCATCACACAAGCTGTCAGTTTTTGCTTTCTGGATCTTCCTTTTCCATCAAGAAAAATCTTAATTTCCATAGCCTAGCAGAGGAATTGTAGGCTGTTAGTGGAATCATAAACCTTGCTTTTCCGTGCAACGATGAAGGTACAATCTCAAATTGTCTGAGGGTGATTGGGAAAACTCTTTGAATACAAAGGCAATCAGTAGTTCAGTAATGGTCTATCTGTAGTGCCATCTCTTGTGCATGCTGATTAAAATAATTTTTGAGTCTAAGCTTAGTGTAACCTTATAAATTTTTATGGGACTTCCTTAGGAAAACAAGACAGGTAAAAAAAAGAAACCTGTTTGTTTGGATCCCTTATCTCTTCTCCAGAGAGGTGTTGTTACAGGGTTGTATTTTTTTTGGTGTGATAGTTATTGCGGATATAGATTGTCTATAACTTAGTGTGTAAATATATCATTGTAATTTAATAATTGGATGCATTGCAATGCAATGGATGGTCTTTTTAATTAAAAAAGGGATATTTTCTCAGGCATTGGACTGTTCACTAACTTTTTTTGAAAATGAACTCGGAGTAAATTCAAGTCTTGAGTTCTCTGTAAAACAGACATATCACCTTAGGACTTCAGGAGGCTTCCTGAAGGAGGGTTGATGGGCAAGTAGTTTTCCTGTTGCTATGGGCAAGTTCTCTGCAGGAAGGTAAGAAGGTGCAAGGTGGCTGTTCTTCTCGTTGGCAGCTTAAAAGTACCTTGTCACAGCAGTTCTCAGTGCAAACAGGAAACAGAGATTGGCTTTGGAGGAAAACTAAAGGCAGGTTGGCCACAGATGATGAAACCAAAATTACAGCAAATGGGATGTATTCTACAATATGCAACTGCTGCATCATTTACAGTTACTTTGATGTAATTGATTCTTTAATTGATAATTGTCTGTTCACTAAATTGTTATTAAGAGGGAAAATCTTTATGTCATTACTGTGTCTCTTGGAAGATAAACCAGGAAATTCTCCTTCACGTGAAGAGATCCAGTCCTTAAGTGGAGAGGAGCAGGCTTCATCAGCAATTGTTCTCTTCAGAAATAGTTCTGTACTGAGAGTTTCATTTCGGTAAGCTCTATTTTGAATTAAATGCAGGCACGAATGGAGTTTCTACTTGGCTGGTAGCAGAGTAGCTAGCTGTAAACCTTGAATTCATGACCTAGCATACGTACATAGTTAGAGGTAGATATATCATGTCTGAGCACATATCTGTATTTCCATCTAGGAATCCCTTCATAAGAATGTGTTTTATAAAGCTCATAAAAACTTCGGAGGCATTTACAAAAGCTCAATTTTACGCATTAAACGATCAACAGAGTTTCCCAGTAGTGATCAAAAGAACTGGGAACAGCAGTATTCCCACCTTTGTTTCTCTGTGGTCATAAAGATATGAAGATAAAAACCATAATGCCTACCTGTAATCTTAACCATCCAATCTTGTTTGAGGTGTGGTTTACTTGTGAAGTGGCTTTTTTTATGTTGGCTGGAGGTTTACTGTTTTGTTTTTTCCACTGCAGAACTCCAGAAGCAGTTTTCACCACCCAGCTGGAGCCAGACTGTTGGTGTGTTTTTCACTGCACCACCACTTCTTTGACTGTTGGTTGAGAACTGAGTTTTAAATAGGTAATAACATAAACAAAATGAGAACCCAAAGTTTAAGCTCTAAGATGACTTCTTCATTCAGTTTTATTGGCCTTTGGTGCTTTCTTGTTGGTTCTCCAGAAACCCTCGCCAAAAGGAGATACGGTAAAATAATGCAGGCTGAGATCCTCTTTTCATGACAGCACTTTTTGAGTGCAGCTATTCCAGTTTAGAATTATACTCTATGCTCTTGAGGTGTATAAGGCTTTATTATTAGAAAAAAAAAAAAATCAGTTGACAATAACAGAAACTCAGAAGTATGCTGTTTTCCACACTCATGATGTTCATAATGAACAATAAGAGCAGAGTCCCAGGCCATGGGATCTGGCAGCAGAGGGAACCTGTGTGTTTTACATGGTAGCATTCTTTATTCAGACCTCAGTGTTAGTTAGTGGTGCTTACACTACATGTTTCCCTATAGTGTTTTTTTCCTTTTTTTTTTTTTTCCTTCTAGCTAGTTGCATTGTTACTGGAAGTTTGCCATTGCTACTGTGGCTTGTCTTGAGGCATCCGCTTTTCGAGGAAATATTTCAGTGTAAATGTTCTACTGAGTACCTCGCCTTCACGTTTAAGGATTCTGTTTGTGCTCTCAGTCTGGTTTGTGGCTTGTTTTGTTGTTATTGTTTTTCTTTAGTGGTAGGCCTGTGCAGTGGAAGTGTGAATTCTAGGTAATTTGGAATGCTACTTTGGAAGTAGTGTGTTTTTTCCTCTAAGCTGATTTTGCTCCTGTACTGAGGGTATTTACAATGATGAGAACTCATTTGCTCTTCTTAAGCTTTAGCCAAATGTTTGACTTGTCATAATCGAACAGCAATATAAGGCAAACTGAGGTATTTAATGCCAATGTCAGAAAGAGTTACCGAAAGCCAGCTTTCACAAATCAGGTTTTATTCTTTCAGACTGCAGTGAGTCATTTAATCTGACACAATGAAAACAGAGAAGTAGAAAAGATGCTGAAGCATAGAAGTGTCTGATAGCTCATCTTCCACTTTTCACCATCCATAGGGAAAAAAAAAAAAAAAAAACATACAGGGAGCAAGTTGTTAAGCTATTTGCAGTGTAACTTTGCTGAGATACTGTGGTGTTGCCTAAAGAGCAAGAGATCAGGACTGTTACTGTTAATGGAGAAAACAATATCGTTAAGTTAACTAAACAAATCCCTCTGCTGCATTAATGTAGTAACATGAAAGAGGGTAGGCTTGAGCAGATAGCTTGGCACATCTACACTTAACGTCTGCTTCTTTCCCTTACCATAATGTCCCAGTATAAAGCAGTGGAGGAGCTCAGGTTGTAGATCACATAGTGTGGGTTGGAGGATGTGCTTTCTCTTAGAACACAAGAAACGATAAGCTGAGGAATGAGTGGATGTTTTCTCATCCACAGTAGCCTGCTATTATTGATAGCCAAAGTGTTCAGAGAAACCCATCAGTTTTCCCCAGGTTTTGAAAATGTTGAGTACTCATGAGAGCAATTTTTTTGAGTGGTGAAAGCCTAAATGAATTGTGGCTTGTTGGTTGCTATATTAAGAGCTTTTTTTTCTTCTCATTGAGATTTTTTTAGGTCTCTCTTTTTTTTTTTTTTTTTTTTTATAAAATAGTTAAAAGTATCCAGCCTTGCTAATTGTATTGCATTATGCACAGGCATCAAAAGATAAAGGACTACTCAGATTTTCAACGATGGAGATTTCTGAGTTATTGCTTAATGAGTGGAACGTGTTTGGCATTCATGTATCTATGAAATCCACCCATTCTGAGAGAGCTTCATTAAGAGTCCATCATTTAATATGCATGGATCTGCAACCAGGTTTGAGAGGATTTTGTACTGCTTAGTGTAGTGCCCCGGCACTTAAAGAGTTTTAAAAAGAAAAGAAATCCCCTTCTCTGCTTCCTGAGGAAGTTTCAGTGCAAACTTTGACTGTTCATCGAAAGAACTATCCCTGTTGATTTTAGATGTTTGATTTTTAGAGGTTGGCTAACGTTAGTTGCTTGCAAAGAGATCCTTTGTGTCTCCACATAAGGCTTGTGAAAGTCACATGTGTCACAGAGATCGCTGCCAAATTAATACATCTCGGCAGTTCCAGAGTATTTAAAAGACCTGCCACCTATTTTCTTCCAAACTCCAAACTATGATAAAACAGCAAGTTAAACTAAGTTATAGTGGAAATTTGAATTGGAAAGTCTTGCCCAAACTTGTTCAATAAAGGTCCTTGGACATCTTCACCGTTTCCAGTAAGTGTTTGATAAGTAAATCATGCTGGGTCTTCTGCAATTGCTTACCACCTCATCAAGGACCTAGATTATCAGGAAAGACTCGTTTGTGTTAAGGCACTTGAGCATAGAGCAACGGACATCAAAACTGGTCTATCCACAGCAGATCTGTGAGGATGTTCAACATCTGGATTTTAGAAATAATTTGTTCATCAGGTGCCAGGCTCTTATCTTATTCTTAAATTGCACATACAGCTTGAACGGCCAGCTCACTCACTTGCTCTTGCTGTCTTGCTCACTCAGAGTTTTTAGGGGTTTCCTTAGAATCACAATGACTGCATGCTCTTCCCTCAACTGAAAAATAAACTTCTTGTCAAAATACAATGAAAATCTTCCACTGAACTGGACTCAGATTTCCAAATGTGATGGAAATGCCTTGCTGTATTTTACATCTCATTAATTTGGGGGTAGGAGGGGAAGGTGTTTGCAAACTTGGATTTATAGTACTGGACAGCTGTCTGAAAAAATAGAGGAAGGGTTGAGCCAAACAAGCTGTGTTACCTGTTTTCCAGCTGCTGGTATTTCCAGCTCTTCTGCATTTAGGCTTACTGACAAATGTGGTAACCTGGTTGTAATCTCAGGTTATTGCAGGTCAAATAAAACAGTGTCATAATTTTCACGGATCATGAATGAGGTAGAAATCAGACCCTGGGGTGTCTTAATTGTGCTCTGAGGCACAAAGAAACACCTGGGAGACAACAGGCTGGCCAGCCTCACCTCAGTCCCTGGGAGGATTGTGGCACTTGTCTTTGTAGAAGTCATTTCCAGGCACGTGAAGGACAAGAAGGTGACTGGGAACAGCTAGCATGGGTTTACTGTGGTCAGATTGTGCCTGGTCTACACGATGGCCTTCTGTCATGAAGTGATGGGGACAAGAGACTACACATAACGGAAAAGCCGGGGAGGGGGGCGGGGTGTTTACATCAGTAGTAGCAAGTTTTTTGAGGCTTTCCTTAGCATCCCTGGACCCAAACTGGATTCAGACTGAATAGACAGATTACATGGTGTTTAAAAAATGGCATGAGCCAGTGGTTCAGTGTTGGACTGGCAGAGTTACAGGTGGTATTCCTTAAGTACCGATACTGCTCCCAAGTGGTTTTTAATTTTTTTGTTAATGACACAAAGGGGGTGAATTGCATCCCTCAGCAAGTTGCAGATGACACCAAATCGGTGAGAGTAGTAGATGTACTCTGAGGGCAGAGCTGCTGTTCAGAGGTACTTCAGAAATTTGGAGCAGTGGGACAGCAGGAACCCCAGGAAGCTTAACAAACAGAAACGTAAAAAAGAGCTTTTCAGAGAAGACCTGAATAGGTAGCAAATGGAAGAGGAGTGAGCAGCATGGCCTTGAAGCAGTCAAAGCAAACTGCAGGCTGGGCTGTACATGCAGGAATGAAGCCAGCAGGTTAAGAAGCGGTTTTCCTGCTCTGCGTTTCTGAGGCTGTGGGTCCACATACAAGAGTCAGCAGTGAACTGGAGGGAGTGTAGTCAAGGACCACCAAGGTGGTTGGTTCTGAAGTGCGTGATGTACCAGGCTGTGAGAGCTGGTGGTGTTTGAGTGGAGAAAAGAAGGCTGAGGGAGGCTTCACTTGACTCTAGCTATCTAAAGGCCAGTTGCAAAGAAGATGGAGCCAGGGTCTTCTTGGAGATGTACAGTGAAAGGTCAGGCAAGAGGCAGCAGACATAAATTGCAGCAAGGGCAATTCTTGTTGGGCATAAGAAAAAATAACCTTCATCATGATGGTGACAGAGCAGGAGCCAGAGAAGTGGTAGAAGCTCCATTCCTGGGCAGGCTATGGATGTAGTCTTAATTATTTTCCTTTTATTGAAATAATGTTTTTTGTGCATGGAAATTAAATACATACAAATTTTGTGAGGGAAAAGATGCAAAAATATTTGCCCTAAGTCCTTCACGTGTTGCCTGTGTCAAATCCATAGCTCTTTTACGTTTTTCAAAGTGGACTTGGCTGAATCATGTGATTGTCTTTCAATTAATTAAAAATAAGTCAAGTCTCTTTCTTCTTAGAAGAGACTTTTACATTCAGCGTAACTCAAGGTAGTGGTGCATTTTTGTAACATTATTGAGCGTGCTTTTGGCTTGTTCCTTCCTTGCTTCTGATGGTTTAGTCTGAAGCTTATTTAAGAGAGATTTTCATGGAAAACTCAGTACCTGACAACTATAGCTTAGGGCATAAAACTACCTCTTTGGAAAAGGAAGACTTGCTAGCTTGCTTTCTTCCACAAGTCTGAAGTCATTCATTTTCAACATCCAGTGAGATTCAGGAGAAAGTGGCTGTAAGACTGCAGTGAAAATGCCAACCATTAAATAATGAAGGCATTATGGTACGCGTGCCTCATCTCTGTGAATATTACTTGCCATTATTCAGGATGTTGTGATTGATACCACAATTCATGTGTCTCTGAAGTAAAGATGGATTTTTGTTTTTACATTATTGTATGTAAGGCACTAAAAATAATTTAAGCTGTATGACTTTGGTGTTAGACCTTTTTTTATCAAATGAAGTTACTTAAGACTGCATCCAGTTTTGTAGCTTTTTTTCACCTGCATCTACATGCTACCTGCCAGGAGTGGTGGACATGCTTGGTGTTGTATGGCATTCTGGGGGGGAGTTCTCTGCCAACTTGGCTCAGATCATTTTTGTTTGTGGGCTCCGAGTGGGCATCCATGTGAGAGGTTATATGAAATACTCTTATCCTCAAAAGGGCTTGCAACCCTGGAGGCCAAAACTTCCAAATTAAATGGATGTTTTCATTCAAATAGTTTATTGAATGTTGATATGCAGCAATTTCTGCAGTGAGCTATGAAACTATGGGACATAATTATTTCTCCTTTGTGCTGTAGGTGTTAAAGGGGGATTTCAAAGTGCTGAGTAGCTGAGAGCTTCTTTTGAGGGCTAGACCTGCAATAACTTTTCTGGATGACATTGTGCATGCCCTGTTTTTATGGTCAGGGACAGCCTTGTGGTTTCTTGCATCTCCAAATCTTTAGTACTGCTTTTTATCTAACTGCCCAGAGGTGTTTACACTAGCCTGTAAGTTTGCTGGGACCAGCACATGGATTATTATTTTGATGCTGTTGGACAGGCTCCAAAGCAAATAGACCTGTTCCGCTGTACATTAAAGGGCTTGTACCTATTACACCTGATCACTGCCTCCGACTCATAAAGCGAGCCATTTCCACGTTTATTTACGTAGGGTTTTGCTGGCACAAGCATTAAGGTTGCTGGCAAACATCCCGGTGTCAGCGTGGTGGAGGGCTGCTGCACCCATCTCCAAGTGCTACAGGGACCACCAGCATGGGGCTTGTGTGGCACTGGCCATTGAGCACCTGAGTAAGTAGTTGCACCCACAAAGTGATGTGCATATCTGCATCCCACCGTCTGGCCTCAGCAGGTCCACAGCGCCTGGAGGTGGGTCTAAGGAGCCCCTTGCTGCAGGGGATGTTTAATGTAATGCAAATACCCATGCAACAAGCAGACAAAAAGATTGCCGAATGTGGAAGTTTTCTCTTCAGTTTGCTCATCATAGCATCTTCTGAGAGGGAGAGTCGGCAGAAGGGAGTGGGATCAGAGGGCTGCAAGCTCCTTATTTGACCATCAACCTGTGGCTGCCCGTTCTTGAGTGATTTCATGTCTCTCCAATTCTGCACAGATATATATTTATCAACTTTAATATGTCAGAATTTCCTTTGTCATCATAAGTCATTAAGTTGCATGGAAAAACTCAAAAGAACAAACTGGCATATGTGCCTTGCTTAGTTTCTATAGATATCCTTTCCCCTCCTTTTAAATTCTTTTATCCTGAAAACAGCTGTCTTGTGGCCCAAATTCAGTCCACCAGAACGCTTAAACTTAGGCTTCGTTTATGCATCTACTTATCATCGCAGAACCAAGTCACATAACATAATAAGTGATAAAAATAACAAACTCTTTAAAGAATTTAATTTAGTATGTAACTATTTTTAAATATCAAATGGAAATAAAAATGAACGTAGCCACTAGATGGCACTTGAAAATTGGGTATTGAGATGATATATCAACTCTTAAAATCATTACAGATTTTGATAGATTCTGTTTGGATCTGCACAGCTCTGAGAGATGGTGGTAGTTCCAAAAACAACATTGAAATTCCTTTAGCTGTATCTCCTCCTTCTACGATTCACTTAAACCACTGCACTAAGGAATCTAGTCTGCTTTAAAAATCTTGTTCCTGATGCTTAAACTGCTGCCTAGAAAGAAGAATACCTGTAAAACTGAAAAAGATGTGCAAATTTGTTTTGGTTTCCACTTATTTTTGTTTATATCTAACTTCTTAACAATTTGGTTCTGTCCTGACGTTTCTTGTATCATGCCTGAATTGTGACACGTACAACTTATTTTGACAGTGTCATTACTTTAACATTTCTTTCAATATGAACACAGGTCAATAGCTAGGAAATTAACCCCGAAGTCTTTGGGGGTCTGGGTTCGGGAAGGGAGCCAACTCGAAAGGCATATCATTTTTCTACTTTACCCATTTTATTTCTTGGAAGGGGGAGAGAGGGTGGAAGGAGACTGAGAATTTGGTCCTGCAGAAAATAAGACGGTAGCTAGGAATTTATTTATCACATGAATCTTGTGGTATTTCTGTCAGCGATCATTACAGAAGACTGTTTTATTTGAAAACTCCATGTAGCCTCTTTATTGTTGCTTCTGATATGTATGAGTTGCATTATTATGATTTATGAGCTAATAATATTGGAAGATGAGCAAAGCTGATTAAATACTGTCTGTAGCCATTCATTTATCTCGATCCCTCTTCTGTAGGAGCAGTGGGTGGTAGCTGTTTGGAGTGGTTGTTTGGACAACCATCTTAATCTATCGTACATGAGCTGAAGAAAGCAAAAGTAGATAAACTGTAATACTCAGTTGTGCAAGAATGTTTTATGGCCTATTAAATACGTATTAAGGGACTAAGTCTTCCATTTGCTTACACAGCTGTATATGGTTCCCCTGACACTGGTAGCAATTATGACTGAATTTTATTATGAAAGCTTCGTTGCGCACATGGTAAACCTTAGAATGGATTACAGTAGCGATGGACACAGCCGCATTGTCTGCTTTTGTGGAAGACACTAGGACACAATCAACAAGAGGTGAAAAGGAGAGTTGAACAATTTTCCCATTCAGCTCTTCTCACCCTGCGATGTCTGCAGCAGTAACATCTCCTCATTTGTGCTGCTTTGCACTGAGCAAAAGAATTCGGTTGTGTTACTGCCGTGATTGGACCCTGGAGCAATTTGTATGCCTCCTAATCAAAGACGAAAATAAAGCTTTCAGATTGGCCAGTCAGAAAGATCGGCTTGTTGTAATCCCGTTCACCAATCAAAGGATCTCATTCTTTGAAGGCTCAGAGCAATATGCCAAGCCATCCCTCTTGTTAACATAAAATTTCAATTTGATTTTGGGTTCTTATCCGAGGGGGCCCATCAGTGAGGAAGCTTTTGCTGAGCTGCAGATGCCCTCCTGGGAATTTGATGATGAGAGTACACATGCACTGAAATTCATTAAGTATTTCCTGTGGCCATTTTACCTGTGATCTCACTGGCTGTAAAGCTCTTTATGCTGAGATTAACTGTTTAGTGATTTGCAAAAGCTAGAGGGAAGCTCTAGTGGTTCAGTTAACAAAACGCAAAGATCTTGTTGTAACATGGCATTAAAGTAGCAGCAAAGCACAGGAATGACAGCTGTCTTTCTAGAAAAGCTGCTCTTTAAATTGTCTCAGGTAGTCACTATCACACAGGAGCACCAGGCAGATTTTTTGGGGTGGCGTGGAATGGTGTTTCAGTTCTGACTGCCTGTTTTCATTGCTATTGGGCAACTCTTCGGTCTGGCGAATTTTCTCCCTGCTTTAGTTTGCTAAAAGTGGTTTTTGGATTGCCTCGTTGCTATGGTCTGTAACACTCTACAGACGAGCACTTGTCTCTTGCCTGAGAGGCGGTTGCATATCACAGTCTGTCCGTGTCCCTGGAGGAAAAGTGTGTTCCCGATAACTGGTTGTGACGTCAGGCTTTTGGAACCTGTTACCCCTCTCTGCTCCACGGGAAGAAGCAGCACAAAGCAGGTTGGGTTCTGCCATGCCTTGGTTTTGAATTTCAGGTGTCACTCTGCTCACCATCCAGGGGTTGTTGGCTCGCTGTCCTGGTGTGGCAGCAAAAAAGAGGAACTGAAGGAGCTTCCAGACTCCATCCCCTGCTTTGTGACCCAGAGATGTTACCAGCGGGGTCGTGGAGGTCTCTGTAGTGCGGCACTGCAGGTAGCTTTAGCTGTGGCCTGTGACTAGCTGTTTGTTTTTTTGTTTTGTTTTGTTATTTTTGCCTCTGCAGCTGCTGAAGGCCAAAATGAATTCTGTAATAGTAAATGTCTCACTGTATCTTAAATTCAAGGCAAAAAAAGGCCTGCTTTGGTTAAGACGTAAGACTTCAGACAAGAGCTTTTTGACACATGACTGGAACAAAGCCACAGTCTGGAAAAAGATGTTAACACAAAGGGAGGGTGCAGTTATGGCTGGTCGTTTTAAACTTTAAGTTAGATACTTCTGAGGGTGTCTCTTTGGAGGGATTACTGCTATTCCAATACAGATATTAGTGATTTGCAGCTCCAAACTTGGTGATGCAAGGCAGCTTCTCCAATTCAGCACACGAGAGCTTTGTGGCGCCGGGGAAAGGAGCAGCGCTCCCCTTGGCTGCCCCAGCGAGCCGTGCCCTGAAAGTGATGGCATGGAAATCGTTGGGTGGCTTGGCTGCTTTACCTGCCTTTTGTCTTCTTATTGCGTTGATGTTGGCAGTGGCAAGGTTTACATTTAGAAGTATGGACCTTAGGGATGAGCTTTCCATCTCCCCACTGCACATGTGGGGAACTGCCAGATCCGCCATCCCTGCCCCAGGCTGGGGCAGGTTTGGAAGTAAACCCCTCCAGCTCCCTCCTTGCCCGCACTGACAACCCTCTGCTTCTCCCTGGGCTTGCTTTCCACCCATGTTCAGCTTCATCCCTCTCCCAGAGTCCCAGAAGCACCTCAAGAACATCACCGGCTCTCCCTGGGCCTGCAGTGAGGGCATCACTCCAAGAGCCGTCATGGCTCTCCCACCTCCCTGTAGCAGGTATTCGCCACAGCTTCCCTCTTTCTGAAGCACTCGGTTGTGGCTCGATGTGAGCAGGGAGTCAGCACCTGGGCACAGCAGCCTGAAAACAGCATGTGTGCCCAGCCTGTGGGTCGCAGGCTGGGCCGCAGTCCTTGCTCTCCCTTCCCCCTTTTGCCATGTGGCTGTGGAAAAGCTGCCCAAACCTATGCCCCAGATGCTCCTTTCAGCCCTCTCTTTATCTCCGTGTCCGTACTGTACCGATGCTCGCCTGCAGAGCGGGGCTTGGTCGCCTGCGTGCACTTTCACGAGCGGCTGTCGTGTGGTTGGCTGGGTATGGAAGTGGTAGCAAAGGGGTGGACTGCCATTTGATCCCTGAGGGCTTCATTAAAAGCCATGTCCAAAATACAGCAGGACCTGGTGTGCCCCACCTCAGCAAGTGTGTTTCAGAAGTCTTTGTCTACCACGGGATCATTTTGCTATTGTGTTTTAAAAATGTGTAAATAGTACTTGAACTCCCAACTGCTATCAGAGGTTGCATTTAGGATAAAGCATGGTAGAAAATAAAAGGTTGACTGTTTCCAAAACCATTTCTTGCTTCCTGAAAGTTCCTTGTGTAGATTGAGGAGTTGATTCCTTCAAGCCTAGTAGTTGGTACCTTCCAGCGCTGACAGACTCAGAATACTTGTACTGATTGCGTTTTGCTTAATAAGTGGCTTTTACTTGGTCTTCAGACTGGAGGTGAAAAATAAAACACATGTAAATAGAGGTGGGGGTGAACAAAACCAAAACCACAATTTTAATTTCCTGGTCAGTTTACTCATGAACAGTAGCAATAACATCCAGTTCCTAAGTGGTTTGACTTTTGAAGGGAATATTTGTAACAGAGGGAGTTTACCCCTCTTTCATTTATTTTACTGAGGATGTTTCTAAATAATTCTTTACAAAGCAAAATATTATTTTATTGCATTTTTTCTGATTGTCTTTTACAGAGGAAGAGAAAACAAGAGAACTAGAAAGAAGGAAAAAAAACACTGAAATAATTACTTGAAGTCAGCTGTCATTACATGACCAGTAGATCACACATCTTCTGATGTTTCAAGCTGCATTTTTTGTTCGTTTAAACCTCATAGAAAGATTTGTGCTCGTTTTAGTATTTTTTATAACGCAGTTACTTCAAGTGGTGACACAAGCACATCCTGGCACAGCACAGGCAAATGTTCCCATGTAGTAAATGAAAGTAGTGTGAGGTTTTGTTGTTCCATCCTGTCTGTTTGCTGTTGGCATGTGGCTTCCATTTTAAAAGCAGATTTGTAGAGAGCCAGCATTTCAAATGCCCTTACAACTGTTCTGACTGATAGCTTGGAAGGATTAACGATGCCAATATTAATGAAAACTAAAGGAAATCCATGTAAAAAGGCAAATGAACCGTAGTTACACAATCATTCCCCCTATTTTTTAATTAAGTCATCCTGATATCAGGTGTGTTGACATTCTTGGTGGGCTTGGATTTAAATTTTACGTGTTTGAAAAAAACAACTCAACTCTGAGTTGCTTTCCAAGAGAATGAGGAGTAGTTTAAAATCATTTATCGAGAAGGAAGAGCGTGTCATTAAAAATTAAGTAAGACTAGTTGCTGACTTGTTGCTGTGTTGCAAAGCATTGCCCGTGGTGACAGCCTATCCCAAACCTCTGCCAGCAAGCAGAACTCCGCTGAGTCTCAGCACGTCCCCCATTAAGGCATCGCATCTCCGAAAGTTAGAAAGCTCATTAATGGCTTTCTGCTGTGAAACAATAAAGAATACATTCACTCACTGGTCAGTAATTAGTACCGACTAGGTTTTGTCCTTCATTACAGAAATACTCTGGTTCAGTTATTCCAGAGTTAAAAAAAATTTTACTTTTATAAAACCCTTTTGTATTCACTTCGGTGTCATTTTGCCACAGCAATCTTCTTTTCCTTTTATTTGGTAATTCAAATACCTGTTCCGCCCAGTAGACCTGTGAGAAAGTGACCTCATTGCCTACTCTTCAGCTTCTTTATTGAACCAGCTCCTTCCATTGGCTCCGTAGCCCCCAAAACACCAAGGCATTAGTATCATATAGTTCACTCCTCTTGTCACTCTTGGTTTTATAAAGTCACTCTTGTTTTTATAAAGTAACAGAATTTTGATAGCGCTAAAAAAAAAAAAAAAAAAAAAAAAGTGTGGAAAATCCACTTGGATTTTTCCCTTTGCTGCTTTGTGCCAGTAACCTATATGGAATTAGCAGAGGCCCAGCTGGATTCCTGGAAAAGTAGTTTTAAGGTAACAGGAAAACAAATTCATTTCCACTGTCTGAATGGAAATGAGGGTTGCAGAAGATCAGGCGTTGTGCTGAGAGCCTTCCAACAGAAACTGTGTTGTAGTTGCAATTCAGGTCTTTGTGACTCAGCTTGTGTAGCTCTTGGATTTCTTGCCTTTAGCCTCTGTTATGGCATGCGTCTTGCAGCGCTTTGTTAGTTTTCGGGCCTTTTTAAAGAGTTTGGTGTTGGTGAAATATGAGGAGATAGTGTGGGGAACACCTGGCGAGTGTGGCTTGTTCAGCACTAGCGCAATTCTGGGTGACAGATCAGCTGTGGGGTAAGGTAGTCCCGAAATTAGGAACAAAGAAGTTAGTCACCTGTCTGCCAGCTTTTGTAAGTAACAGAGCAATATAAGAGAACAGCAAAATTTAATGAAGGTAATAAAGCATTTCTTGCTAATGAATATTTTAAAAAGGAAGACTTACAGGTGCATACTTGAATTAGAAATGTATGTCATAAAAAGCTAAGCAATCGTTCTTCTCTACCCACCTCTTTCCCCCCTCCAGCTCTTTTCTTAAGGTATGTTGTGTTTTGTTGTGGTTTTTTTTTTGTTGTTTTTTTTTTTTTTCCTCTGAACCCATGTTAGGTATACACATTTATAAGACATCAATAAAACTGTGACTCTTTGATTAACATTTCCAGGACAAGAAAGAAAATATAATAGCCAGCACGAGAAATCTGGGGGAAAAAATGGTTAAAATCTATTTGTTGGTGCAATACCTCAGTAACATTTGACCTGTATCTGTACTGAAGGTACAGATGTGTAGAACATCTCTCTGAAGGTATATCTTGCTGTCAATGGATCATGAATATCAGCTTTGACAGGAATCCTCTGGTGGTGTTATAAAGCTGATGTGGTTTATTTCAAGCAAAGCTGCGTATACTCTTGTCTTTTTTTTCTTTTTTTTTTTTAATATTCCTTCTTTTTCCCCTTCTTTTTCCCTATGTCTGCCGCTCTGTCATGCTGAAGCCAAAAAGTATCTTGTAATATCTTGTTAGCTGGTTTTAATATTTTTTTTTCCTCTGCTAACTTATAAAAGTTACTAAATCTGCCTTAAAAGATGTATGATATTTTTAGTGATGTTGTAGAAGTAGTTACATTTTTGTGATATGGTTCATAAGTTCCTGTTGTTGCAAACTTTGCACTTGGAGTGCTGTGTATATTTTATAATTTTTAAGCCACAAATCCTGCAGAGACTGCCCATTCTCTGACTTTCCCCAGAACCACTTAATTGCCAAGCCTAAGCACATGCTTCAGTTTTTGTAGGATCCAAATCATTTCCAAAGGGATACATGCCAGCAGTCGGGGATGCCTGAGAGGGAAAGCAGGGGTTGATGTTTCTGCCTACTTCTCTCTGCCAGCTCCTTTTCTCCCATACAAAACAAGAAATTAAGATGCTGTTGATTATCTGTCAAGGGAAAAAAATGGATAAATCGGTCGAATCTGAAGGTTCCAGTAAATGGATTCCATTGATGTTTTGCCATTCAACAAGTAATTAATTCCAGTAAGACTTGCACTGTCACTTAATCATACATGCGTTCACTTGAGCATTGAATGTCTTGTTTACGTAGTTAGAGCATGTCTTGCCAAAATCTTCCATGCAAAAAAATAAATGAAATTGTTCATGTTAGACATGTTTTCCATTTCATTAGATGTTTTTTGGATGGGATAGCTCCTCTCATAATTAGATGACTGTATGTGAGTCCATCAGCAGTGGTGGCAGAAATACCCATGCAGCGTGGGGTAATAGTATGGAAGGTAGAGCAGTCCAAAAAAAACCAAGTTCATCACACCATGTCAGCTTTCTTTTTATTTGTTTTAAGAGGAAAAGTTCTGTGCAACTTAATAGAGAATCAAAACGCTTTTCATAATGTCAGTCCCATGTGGACTGTGAGAGGCATCAGGAAAAAGTCTGGACCCAAAAAAGGGCTTTGAAACGTAGGTCAAAACTTGAGAGACATTAAATAACCAAAATGGGAAGTGGGGAATATTTGAAAACAAGTATTAAAAAATAACAGTGGAATAGTTTATCTCCCTGTGTTATGAATTACGCCCTATTTTCTAGGAAAGAAGAGGGGTTATAGGCAATAGAGTAGTTAGGTTGGTGTGCCTGAGGTGGGGAGGCTTCCGCACCGTGCTGTGGAAGTAGTTTACAGTCAGGCTGTGGCCTCAGCCCTCCCATCCCTGGGGCCAAATCAGTCAGTCTTCTGGTGTTAGGTGATGCAGACTGAGGCTGTTACGGGCATTTGCTCCAAAGTCAGAGAGAGAACCAGCGTCTGTCTGTAATGAGTGATGCCCGTTAAATAACCAAGCTATGGCTTTGTATCTTAGATCTACAAGATGCTCGTTCAGCTGATAGTGTGAGCTGCTGCACTAAAAACAACCTCGGCAGAGCAGAACTGTTGCGTTGGTGTGACCACTAAGGTAAAATAGATCACAATTTGAGAAAACAACCTAATTAACATAGCTGAATTCCTCCAGCTGAGCGTACGCTTCTCTTTCACCACTGGTGTGCAGTGAATGCTGGTTAATTTATTTTAGGTTAATTGGATGTTCAATACCTAGCCTACATGCGTGGAAAACAAAAGCAATTATTCGTGAGCTAGGTGGTAATAAAGAGAAATCATGTGCTGAGAGTCCCTTACGGGTTTGAAAGGTAGCCAGCGTTCAGGTTCCCTTTTCACCTGCCATGTCTGGCACGGAGCATAGGCAGGGTCTTAAAGATGATGGACAATTTGTACAAAATGCCCTGTGGGATTACTTATGTCCTGTGAATTTTTCTGACTTGTCTTCAGGAGGGCAGGATGCAGAAAGCTGCCGGTTAGAGATGATCTTGTCGAAATTGCGTTAGGACTTCAGCTGTGATTTTTGAAGGAGGATCACGGGAGACACTTCGAACATTAATTTATCTTCATACTAATGAGGTAGAAGGCTACCAGTAATACTCATTTTACTTCTGAATGACTGTAGGCAGAAACCACACATAGGTAAACTAGTCAGTGGTAAGGGCTGGCATAGCTGACTCTGTGCCATTCATAGCACACTTCCCGTGCTCAGAAATAGGCCACGTGCATTACTGACTGCAGTAACAGGCAAATACTCGTCATATAACAAACTCTAAACTCTCAGAACAGTTAGAACAGTAACTCAGACACATTGTTGGTCTGTGTTGGAAAATACCCGGAATGGCAAAAGCAGAGATATTTAGCATTTTGGGAGGAGACAGAGGTGGGAAGCGCCGTGCAGCACAGTACATAGTGAATATGTACACTATGTACAACTGTTGGATAGCAACAATTTCAACCTCTCATTTCACAATACTGGATTGCTGCTTGATCCTTCTCACTTTTTAATGTTCTTTTGAAGCCAGAGTTGTTTCTATGTGTTTTATTGTGTTTGTTGGATCCTCTTTGCAAGTCACATATTGAAGTTGTGGCATGGTGCATGATTATGTGCCATATTACACTTGCTGAAAGGACAAGTGTTGCTTACAGAGTGGTTGCCATGAATGTGCTCCGTGTAAAAGCAGTATGCTGGGAACTGCAAAGAGTGGGACTTGATGAAAATCTGCTAAGTCACAGGGCATCCCTGACGGGGGGGTATGGATACTATTGATAAGCAGGGAGGAAGTAATAAAATCTAGTGCGCTTACAGGAAAATGACATTTTTATGTATTTAAGTTAAAATGTCTGAACCCGCTTATTTCAGGGTTCAGTAGTTTTCTCCAGCAAGCCGGGTGTCTGAAGTTCCCTCTGTTTTCTGTGCTGCTCGAGTCTGTGGGGGAAGCAGCTGCTTATACACATTCCTAGAGCAAACAAGGGCATATTGCCAAAATGCCAGTGAATTAACCACCAAAAAACGCTGGGAAGACATCAGCAAAAAGCAAAATGAGTAATTGTTAAACTGGTGGGATAATCAGGAAGATGGCTGGAGCTGCGATGGCTCTTGCTGCTGAGCACCACTGCATGACGTGGTTCCAGTGAGGCATTTGCCCTAATTGTGTCACCAGGGCTTGGGCAGCCTGTGTAAGGGCACAGCGTGTAAGATCTGCATAAGTGCAGTGCAAGTCTTACCTGGGCAGCACATCTTCTAAGCCATCCTTTAAACAGGTAGCTAGCATGTGATAAGCACGTATTTTTACTGAGCAGTAAGGTACTCAGATGAGGAGACGTGCACAAGACAGGTGTGTGAATTTTGTTTACCGTCTGCAGGCCCTTGATTGAGCGTATGGTTTGGGCTCTTGTAGACCAGTACCTTGCAAGTGTCAGGGTAGCTTCTTCTGGTTGTTTGTTTCAAACTCATCTAAGAGAATTTGCTTCTCTTAGGCAAGGAGTCAGATTTCCCTGTGGCACTTTTTAATGGTGCTTGGGAAATCCTAGCTCATAGTGTCATGGGATTCTGCATCAGCACTGCTATATATAAGTAGGTGATCAACAGATGAGTAGCTGCTGATACATCCTACTGCTAAAAAGAGGGATTTCCTGGCTTTTTCAGTAGCAAAATATGAAAAAGTGGAGTGCGCACAGGTTTGGGGGAGCTATGTAGGCTCTCACTCCCTTGCTGAATGGAGTATGAGCGCTCATGCTATGAATTAGGCAGGAGCACATCTGAGAGCTGGGTTGCCTACTGTTTTCGTCTCATCCTCTTCAGCTGTCTCTCACTAGTCGGTCTGGTGGAAACGTTGATATGAGAAAGGATACATCCTTGTTGTTAGCGATAATTGAAATAAACCTCTACCTATTACCGTGCAAAAATCTTTTCAGTGTCTTGCATTGGTGCTCCATGCATTTCTTATTGGTTTGTCTAAGTATTTGCATGATGGTCATTTGTGCGTAAGGGTTTCTTGTGAACATCTGACTGTTTTTGCATGGCAGGTCACAGTAATGAAAGGCAGTAGTAGGAATAAGGATCATTCGACAGAAGGAGAAGGAACTGGGAAGCGACCAAAAAGAAAGTGTCTTCAGTGGCATCCCCTGCTTGCCAAGAAATTCCTTGATTTTTCTGAAGAGGAGGAGGAAGAAGAGGACGAAGAAGATATTGATAAGGTAGACTTCATTGGATGGTTGGACTATAGAAGGTGAATGGTGGGTCAGATTCACCCCAGCTGTGTTTTTACTTTGTGTTTCTTGCTGTTCTCTATTGCAAGCTAACCCGGCCAATAAAAAAAAAATAGTGATACTGTGCACATAATGCTATAAAAGCAAGTAGCAAATAACATTAAAATGTGAATATTCCATCATTATTTCAAAATCTTGGGCAAAACCCTGCTTTTTATGAGTTAGATTGCATAAGTTTTAACTAAGTTGTTTTACACACTGCACATCTTAGTTTTGATCATTTAAGGTTGTTTTTCTGACATTTTTAATTGTTTACTTTAGACATGTTACCCTGCACTTGACTATTTTTAATATTTACCAAAAAAAATTAAAAGGAAAAAAGGAAGGCAAGTCTGTCAACAATTTTTACTATCTTTGTATATGAAATTCAGCATATTCTCCAGAATGTTGTGAGCACAAGTGGAATAATCTCTCTCCTGTTTGACCCTTGGTGTTTTGGTAATCTTCAATGATGCTGGCCTTGCTCTTTTGTAAGGACCCTGCTGCGTCACCTCACAAACATATACTTAGGCTCAACTGCAACAAGAAGTGGGAATGGGAGGTGATAGATTTTGGAGATGTGACGTTTCCATCATACGGTTAACATCCATATCGGCATCTCCTCGATGCCTTGGTAAGGCAGGCAGTGAGAGGTCAGCGCTGAGGAGGCTGCCTTGAGATGTGCTGGTAAGGAAGAGTGGACCTTAACAAGGGTGAAGAGCAACTAGGAGAAGCCTGATACTGTGACAGCGCTGTCTGTTGAGCCCAGGTCACTTTCCACAAAGTGCTGTAAAATAGCAATGTTGCGGTTAGGTAGGAGGTGGTTTTCTGTCCCATACAGTAGTAACTTGAGAAAGTTATAACTAGCTTTCTGTGGTGCGTCTGTCACGTGAATGATGTGCTGGTCTCTGAGCTGAGCGAGTGCATTTCAGCAACGGGTTCTGTTGAGAATTGCCCTCTGGCAGTGACCGGGCTGCCCTGCAGAGGTTATAAGGCAGCACAGATCAAGGTGAGAAATGAATGGCAGGAGACGGGGGAACAACTGTTTCCTGTGCACTTTTGTTCCTATGCACTTTGTCATTGCAAAGAGGTGTGATGGAGGTCCAAGACAGCTCTGCTCGCCTCATCTCACTGAGATAACATCTAGCGTGTAGGAAACTGGAAGTGAGGATATCCTCCCTCCAGCACATCCAGGGCCGTTTCTAGAGAACGGTCCTCAGCTTAGAAATCTGTTCCACTTGTAAGTCATCATCGAGGTCTTGAAGTCTTGAATGTGAGTTGGCATCTAAGTCTAAGTCTTGAATGAGTGAACCTTGGACCTTCAGGCAGAGAGGTTGGATGTAGACTTCCTGCTCTTCTAGGTGGAACAGATGGCCTTTGCAGACAGCTGTGCAAATCTGTGTGCGTCTCCCTCATTCGAACACATCTATAGACGCTCTCAGACTATAACTGAGTTTACAGCCCTTCCCTTTCGGTTCTGGTAGGTGCCGCTCCTCGGCGCTGATGGTTTAGAGCAGGATGCTGATGAAACTGAAGATGACGAGTCCTCGGAGCAACGAGCTCGCCGACCAATGAATGCATTTCTCTTGTTCTGCAAACGCCATCGGTCTCTTGTGCGAAAAGAACACCCCCGCCTCGATAATCGTGGCGCAACCAAGATATTGGCAGACTGGTGGGCTGTTCTAGATCCAAAAGAGAAGCAGAAATACACTGACATGGCCAAGGAGGTACGTACTGTATGAATGGTAGATGTAAAGGGAGTTTATTACATGTTTGTCTTCTGTTTCTTAGTTTATTAAGTGCTTTTGATAGGGTCTTTCTCTTCTCTGGACTCCTCAGCTTCCCCAGTGGGATTATGGTGCCCAGAGCTACTGCTGTTCTTGGATTCACTTGGTCTTTTGGACCAGAATGCAAAGAAATTGGTCTGTGTGCACAAACTAGTGTAGCTCTAATAATCATTAAAAAACAAAACAAAACACTGTATACTTTGTGGTAGATATCACCTGGTAATTCCTGCACTAGAAGCATTAATGCATTAGATTGTGGCAATTGAAAACAATAAATTATACAGTTCCATATTAGCTAGCTGTAGCGATACCGACTTCATGCTGTGCGTTTGCTGTCAATAATATAGGCTGACCAAGCCAAAAGTATAGTCAACAAATTCAGTCCCTTTTTACTTTGATGCTAAAGAACTTTAAAAATAACAGTGTTTCATGAAGTACTCTCTCTTTGTATTATTGCCAATTTCTGACATACTGTCTTTGGTGAGGCAGAGTCCAATATCTGAATCAGAGAGGAATAGGCAGTCAGAGCCCTTTAACTGGGAGCAAGGAAATGAGATTTATCCCCATATTTCACAGAGTGTATTTACATCATTTTAAAATTTAACTGAAGCTTCTTGGGAAACAGCATGTTTGACCTCTCCCCAGGAGGAGTGTTGTGGGTATTGACTGTAGAGTGTGCAAGACACGGGCAGTTAGGCTGATACTACTACCCCAGAAGACAATGCAGTAGTTACCTGTATGATGTAGATTGTGGGTAACTGTTGAATTCAGCCTTAGAAAAAATAATGGAGGGCCAGTGAGAAGGAAGAACCTCTCTCATTTGTGAAGTTACGCTAGGGTACTACAAGAAACACAGCTGTGAAACAGTTAGGAAAACCATAGTCATGTGAAGTTGTCTGCTACTGACAAAACATGTATATAAGATCCAGCCATTTCAGTAGTTTGCATGAGCATGGAAAGGCTCGCAAGAACAACCAAGCGTTCTGCATGACAGGTCCTTTTAAAGTAGCATGAAGTGTAGTACCTCTGAAGTCCCATTTGTGACACAGCGTTGAAAAATTTGAGCCGTAGCTTTGTCCAGCCATTCCTGATGCGTTCTGCATTCCCACGTACAGATCAGTGATGCTGCCTGAAGTGTGGGGGGAAAGGGGCAATTAGGTTTGGTACAGATGCAAAGAAAAGAAAGATGAAAGTGAAGAAAGTATTTTTGGAAGAAATAAATCTGATGTGACTGATTTCTTAGCCTTTTGTCTTGCTGAAGGAAACTTACTCATTAAGAAGGAAAATAATTGCAGAACTTCTATATGAAGTGACAGATCTGAAACTATTAATCATACTGTTGTAGAAATCATTGTTCCTGTAGTGATTTATTTGTTTCTGTTGGCGTGAAGTACAAATCGCATATTCAGTGTCTAAGAGAAACAATAAATCTAAGTAGTTAGCTCATTACCAGTAGTTCCAAGAATGTGTAGCAGAGAGAGAATGTATAATTTTTATTCTTTAAATGGTTGTATGTTACAACAATAATTAGCAGCTATAATGTGCCACTGAACCTATTTGGGCCTTCTTCACAAACAGGCCTGTTCTATGTGTGGAGGAGTTGCTTGTTTTAACACTTGCTTTTATAGTTGGATTTCCTGTTGAGCCCATCAAAAGGATGCTAATGTCAGCTCTAGTTAGAACCGTGTGTTGATATTTTGCTTTTTCCTAAGGAGAGCTCATTTAAAAGTCCAGGAGGTGAATGCCTTTGGAACAACATACAATTACCATTGTGCTGGTACACTTCTGTTTAAAGACCTATATATATGGGTGTGTGTGTGTGTGTGTGTATAAACAGGTATATATAAAAGTTCGCTGAGGTTTAAAATACAGACGATGAGTTCCCCTTACCTAAATGCAGCTTTTCAGAGCCCTTGGACTGCCAGTGTTCACTGCGTAGCATCCAGCATCTCCCGCAGGACCCCTGTGTCACGTCTGCTACCTCTCCCTCACCCTCAGCATGTCCTGTGTACCTTGAGCATCCCGTCACTCTTCCAGAGATACAAGTGGGCTTGACAGAAGCAGTCCATAATTGCAGTGGCTACAAGCTCCATTGGTCTTGAGAATACTTTTACTCCTTGGAGCCAGAGTTTACAAAACCAGTTAACTCAGATCAGGCATCGAGTGAGCAACTTTCAGTTTCTTACCTGCGTGGTATCAGCAACTGATACTATCTCAGCAGGCGTTGGTATATTTTGTCACGTGTGTCTAGCACTAGGTAAGACCTAGGATTTTTAAAGATAGTGAGCGAGGCACCCCAGTACTTTGTCAAGTGGAATTATGAGAAGTTTCCTAGTGGGTTAGATACCTATTCCTGATTCCAGCTGAGAGGATGATGAGGTCTATGCCTCATTCAGGCAATTCTGGAAAATCCCTTTATGTACCTGTCTGCACCTTGGGGTGCCTTAATTTCTTAGAAGAACTGGCCCCACGCTCCTCCTATTTTCAGTCTTGTGGTTAATGGTCTCTTGGAGCAACACCTGCCCTAGAGACTTCATACTGTGCCTGCAGCGCTCAGTGTTGGTTTCTGCCGGTGTTTCCTTTAAGGAGCAGGCTTTCCATTTGTATCCTGCAGACTTCATAGATCAACTTAACTTTGAAAGTTTTATTATGTGGGATATAAGCCCAGTAGCTGATAAATACTCCAAGTAGAACCGCAAGTGTTCCTGCCGTGTGTTAGCATTTCACTTCACTGAGAGGAAAATGAATTCTGACCACTCATAAATAAGCTGCATCATTTCTGGTTACTGCATTTAATAGGGGGGCTGGGCTCTGTTAACTCTTACAGGATGTCTGCCCTGTTGGGGGGCGGGAAGCTTTCAGCTGGCATGGAGAATATGCAGTGAAACCATTACTGTTCTCAGGTAGCTTGAATCCACTTGGTGTGCTTCTGTTCCCATGACGCTGAAGAAAGCAAATCTTTTTATTTGGTGATGAAAGGAGCTCGGGGAGTTGCATTTAAGTGCAGCACCTTTCCTCAACTCAGCTCTGAAGCGGCACCCATCCCACCACATACTGCATCCTTCCCCAGGCTTTCACAAAGTGGAAATGATGCATCAGACCGATCCACAAACCTATCCTGTGTTTCTTTTGTGTTACCTGGAATTTCAGGACATGGCCCGCAGGGCAGTCCTGAAGGCACTGGCATGCCACTCTGCATGGGAATGAAGGTAGTGCCTTTACCTTTCGGGATAAGAATATATATATTTTTTTTTTTTAAGGGACTTCAGAGGCTTCCTTAGGCTGCTGTGTTAAATTGGTTTACTGCACAGTTGGTTGAATGGAGGAAAAGAGTAAGCTCTTCTATTGCCTTTGGCTGTTTCTTGTTACTGTGTAGCTCATTTAAGTTATCTTCTCATGACCTGCCAAGCAGAATCCATCACTTCGTTTTAGGCCTCAGTGTAATTGTCATGAAAATCAATACTGAAAGTCTGTCAGAGATTTGGATCAGCCCCTATATGCATTTTGTAAAGCTGCTTCTTGAGGGTTGTTTAACTTTTAATATATATATTTTTAATTGTATCTTGCTTGTTGGATTTCTGAAAGGAGCCGATGAGTTGTCCTTCCTGAATTGGCTCCCTCCTCTTTGGAGAGTGCAGTTAACGTTAACTTTCTGGCTCTGCAGAGGAAAAAATCCATTAATACACCACGTCACTTGAATTTCTCTTGTTGCAAACTGATTAAAAGCTTATCGCTGCCTCGTCTGGCAAATGGCATGCATTATGGCACTCATTTGATGGGCAGCCTGTTGGATTGTCAAATTAATCCGCAGAATAATTCAATTATTCAGAGCAGCAACACTGATACGAAGGGCTTACGTACTTCGTCGCTAGAGGTTCTGTGCTTTTAACTCAGCAGGCTGGAAACATGATTCATGAGTGGGCTGGTGCTTTAACAATGGAAGGCAAAGCTTGCTCTTTGTGTGTTTCCTTTCCGCCTCTTCCCTTATCCCCTCCCCTCCCCATCCCTCTGCGAGGCTATTTTTGTGGTCTACATTCACTGGCAAAATGAACTCCCAAACCAAGCTGAGGAGAAGGGAAAAGGGGCGAGCGGAGAGGTGTCGCAGTCCTTCATTCGCAGATTTAATCCACTTGCCCTCTCCAGAAAATACTGGGTGTATGTGGGTCAGCAGTCCCTGTAGATTTTTATTATTTATGGCCATTTCTATAAATACAGGACTTCCCACGGCAGGTTCACATGGCGCCGTGCTGCTTGTAAAGTGAATCATTTGTATCCTTGCTATGGTCTGGAGGAAGAAAGTGCCGGCTCATAGATAAACATGGAAGTGAAAGTAGGAGAGAGGTGCATGCAACAAAGATCCTGCCACAAGGCACGCCGTTTACTGATCTGGGAGAGCTCAGCAGTCACACTGTTAGAGGACAGGGTTTTCCGAGTGCTCTTCTGTATCCGATACCCAAGGGATTTTTTGTTTTCCTCCCTCTGTGTGTTCCTATGGCATGCATATGCATGAAACATCGGTGATTTTCTGTGGCAAAACTGAGACCGAGGACGGCTGGGCGGGGGGAGCACACGTGATTGCCGAAGAAACTCTCTGCAGCTGCCCTGCCATGTAGTTCAGGACAAAACTGCTCTCTCGCTCACTTGCCGCCCCCAAGACCCACCTAATAATAACTTAGGAGGTGCTGAGCTCCTTCTCCCTGCGGTGAGCTCTGGTGCTGACTTGACAGCCTGCCTCCCACACCAGTGAGCGCTCCAAGTGCCTATCAGTTGTTAGACAAACATTTGCAGCTGGAATGCTTGGCATGACCCTCTAATTCGTCCCCTCTCTACCTTGCATAGCAACAAGTTTGAAATACTGAATTGCACTCCTTTTTTTGCTGTTAATGGTCAAAGATTTTTGTTTTTGCCTGGGCAGCAAGGTACTTGGGAGACATCACTGCCACGTTTTGAAAATAGATGCTCCGAGTGCCATCATTCCAACCTAACTGTGTAGGATCCCGTTCCTTTTCCCCCACTGTGTGTAGTCTAGCTTAGATTGTTTTGCTGCCTCATACCAAGAATAGAGCAAACAACGAAGATAGGTGCTCAAGGCCAAAGAAAATTTTCAATGGTCCCAGTTCATTTTATGGCAGCCGTGCAGCATGGTTTTGGAAGGAAAGCTCGGGTGATGTATCAGAAGCTGCTGAAAAAGAGAAAAGTAGGTAGCGGTTTATTTTCAGAGGGATGTGCCTGGAGCATAACTCAAATATTATAAAATATTGAAGCGTTACAGAGCAAGTGCAAAGTAAGGGGCATTATGCTGCATTTATTGCCAAATGAATGTTTTCATTTCATCCAAACTAGAAAGCAAAGACTACCTGAGAAAGAGTTCAGATGTCTGTCCTCCCTGTTCCCCAAGCAGTGAGCATGTAAATGCTGGGGAGCAGTTTGCAAGATCACAACTTCAGCCTGACGTGTAGTAAACCCTCAGGAGACAAAAGACAAACCTATTTTTTTTGTTGTTGCTTGTTTGTTTTTAAGAACAACTCAGCTTTACTTATCTGAATATTTCTTCTTGTTAGATTGTATTGGTGGTCAGACTCTAAGCACATGACTAAACTGTTAAAAAATCAAGACATTTAAGGATTATTTACTGTATTAAATCCTCTTATAAAAAGTGCACCCTGTTGCCCTGTAGATAGTATAATGTTACAACTGGTAATTTTCCTTTTCTTTTCTAGTACAAGGATGCATTTATGAAGGCAAACCCAGGGTACAAGTGGTGCCCCACTACAAACAAACCTGTGAAAACACAGACTTCCACTGTTACAAACAGGAAGAAACTGTGGGCCTTTCCTCCAGACTCTGCAAAAGATTTGCCAAGCCCGAGGAAAGTGACAAAAAGTGAAGAAATGCCACAGCTCAACTTCGGGATGGCAGGTGAGATTTCAGCCTTGTGAAGTTTCTCACAAGTAGCATCCTTGCTTTGTTTGAGGATGCAACGTTGAGATTGAGCTGCAAAACCTGCAAGTACATCTCATATCCCCAAATTAAGTTGCTAAGACTATATTTAAACCTCTGCGTGACAATTTTGTACCATTTTCTATACTACATATTTGCTGTTCTAGAGTCAAGTCCAGATATGTGGCAGCTTCTAAGAGGTGGCCATTTAGATTTGATTTGTTTTTAGCTCAGGCTTATTTGCTGTTGGAACTAGAAATTTTAATTTCCTAGTCATAGAAGTATAGTGCTGATAGTAAGTTTTTTTCTCTCTTTCTTTCTTTCATGGAGGCTAGTGCTGTGTTTAATAACTTGCTGTTTACCAGCATAACTTACTGGTGTCTGAAGTTGGAGGTGTTACTCATTCTTGTGGATTAATGTACCTGTGAAACTAAGGCTTTTTTATATTTAAAGTAAGAAAAGTGTAATGCAGTTTTACTTAAAATTTGCCTTTTCCCATCATATCATGGGGGGAGGACTGCATAATCTTTTAAAATAATAATAATAAACTTTAATCAGTGTAGGTGGAGAGCCTGAACTGGTGAAAGGCAGATAATCTCTTGCTGATATCCACAAATAGCAGAACTGTTGCAATCATGACCTTGAAATACAGAGATATTAATGTTCTTAAATACTGGCAGCTTAAGAACCTAAGAGTCAGAGAAAATAATTCCACACACACACACCCTTTTTTTGGCTTTTTAAGGTTTCTAATTTTATTAAAGTTGATGTATTTCAAACTTTGTTGTACTCTGCCTAGTTTATGACAATCATGTGACAGATAGGATTTTTCTGCTTAGAGACAACTTGATCTAGAGAGTGGAAAACAGTTTTATGGAACAAGTGAAAAAAGGATAAAAAGGGATAAACAGGCTTTTACACTTTTTTGCCAGTTTCATAATGGTATGAAAATTCCTGTAATGGAATTCCTCCTGGCTACAAAGGAACTGTGAAATGTAATTCAAAATACTTCTTCATGCAACATAGTAGTGATATGTGGGAGACCAGTTCTAAAAACCACAAACCTCTTCATCCCGTTCTGGTCTGGCCATCAGGGGAGTAATGTTTATGCTCCTGAAAAATTTATTGGCTTAACAGGAAGAACAAGCAGTAGGTCTTCGTCTTGCCTGGCTGCTGTCCCCCACTGCTCCTGCTGGGCTGTCCAACTGTAGAGCTCCCGATAAGAGAGATCTTTAATCAACAACTGTCAGAGCAAAAGACTTAGGAATTGATTAGAAATTAATCTAATCCATTGTTTTACCTGCGGAGCCATTCACTTCTGAAGAAGGCTCTGTTTTGTGCTAGATGTCATTTAATTTTTAACTGCAGACTGAATCAGTGAGTATAATAATTCATAGGGGCCTTGCCCCAGTCCTCATGCCAGTGAAGTTTGGCTGTTTCACAAGTGTAACAGCACCCATAAAATAATGGGAGCCCCTGACAGAGATGTTAGCAGCATCTAAATCACAACAGGTTTGTCATACCAAATGTATTACAATGATGTCTGTCGTATACCAGTTCGTGACCAGTTCATATTTTGTTGTGTTCTTCTCCCCTCCGCTTCATGTGATAGCTTAATTCAAATCTGACTGTTCTGCCCAGCACAACCTCTTTTAGAATCCAGGTTGTGTACTGGCTGATGAACTAAAATATAGGTGAACGACCATATAAACACCTTTATCTTTGCAATGCTGCTGTCTTGCTTCTTCAAGGCAGATAGCATCATTAGGACAAGGATTATATGGCAATCTGCAGTCGCTCCAGGAATCTGTTTTACTTGGTAGCTGCAAATAATTTTTGATTCATTTTTATGTATTGCATTTCATTTTGGAAAACATGATCTATTGGTGTGGCACCATCACTTGGCTCCTGACCTGCAGCATTGCTAGTGGTGTCCTTGCTCATCCAGCCTGTAACTGTAGTTGTGCACGTTTTTCTTGCCCCCCTTTGTGATTTGTTCTGGGGTGTCAGGCAAAGACAGCAGTTGTTCTCAGTGTCCACTGCAGCATCTACTGTCACAATTACAGAGCCAAGTGGGCCACAGCTTTCCTGTGGAAAAGCTCAGTATTTCCGATACTTCTGTAGTTTTGTGTCAGAAGACACTCCCTAGAAGAGCCAACATCCTGATAGAGATGCAAAATTTGTTCTGTAGAAAGCAGCGTAATTCTGAACCCAGGTGAAAGTTAACTGAAACTGTTGCTGGCCTTCTTCTAGTTTACTTCTTCCTCCGTTCTTCTTTTCCTCAGATTGCAAGCTTGCCATGTTGAACAAGCCAGCCTGCTGAGTTTCTAACCATGCTAGTACTAACAACGTATGTCGTTCCCAAATAGTGAGATGGTGCAAGGTTAATCAGTGCTGAAAGCTGTTGAGAAAGCCACCAATCACCTCCCGTTCTATAAGTCAGATGTGTGTGCTGTTTTCTCATTACTGTTGATTTAACTGTAGAGGACTATAAAATAGCACTTAATCCTTATTTTTTCATACCAGTAGGTTCTTAGTGCCATGAGAGAAACATTATTGCACTGAGAAGGTTCCATAAGCATGTGACAGTGTTTGTGTATATACATTTTGTCTTCCCTTATATAAGCTTATTTTGTAATTTGAAACCTTAGTGGAAAGATTTTTAAGTGCTAGCTCTCTGCTACAGCTGCAGCGAAAGTATTCAATTTGCTCAAGCACAAAATTAACTTTCCACTGAGCTGTCATTTTTTTTCATCCTTTTAATTTTTATTTTTAAATAAACAGTATAAGTATTTGCTTACTTGGAGGAGGGGAAAAAAAAGGTGAAGTAAAAGCCTATTCTTGACACTTTGTTATAAGCTGTTTACTGGAAGGGCAGAGAGCTGAGACCACCTGTTCAGCCAAGAAAATATTTAGAAGTGAGGGAAGAACTTTAGAGCTATAAGCTAGGTGTTCTCCAGTTGGCGAAAACTGAGGAGGAGGAAGACCTAAGGCAACGAAAGTGAATCTCAAGAGAGGAGCTGTGAGCCATTGGTGTGATGTGGGCAGAAGGAAGTGCTGTGCTGCAGTGTGTCAGGCAAAGCATTTTCAGGAGCTATAGAGAAGAATTAGTAGTGTTCAGGAGAGTACAGGTGAGAGCTCGTCTGATGTGGTTACCCTGCTGACCATTCATGTGCAAGAAAGATGAACTCCACCTGGTGTAACTGGAGAGGAGAGCTACAGGGATCGCAATGGCTACGGGAGGTGAACGCGTGTGATGATGTCAGGAGATCTTGATTTGTTCAAGCTAGTAAAGCAGGTGGAGGATGCACAGGATGACTCGTAGATACAGCAGAGGGAAGTACCATTTAGAGAAAACAGTTATTTAAGCTTAAATATATGGACACCAGAAAAGAAAAAAAAGTGTACCTTTACCTAGCCCTAAGTAAATGTAGGCTGAAAACTGAAAGAAAATTGTTAATATTTAGAGGACTTGGGTTCTATTCCAATAATTGGGGATATTCCAATACGAATAAAGAAAGAAAAAATCAACCAGCCAACCCATAAATGTTGAACATGGAGCTCAGTAAGTTTGTGGTGTACCTGGAGATCTCTTCCAGTCTCTCCTTTGAAATTACTGACTGTTCAGTCAGTGTTTTTCAAGATGTGTTTAGTTTTCAGTTTTTAATTGCTCTGATTTCCTGTTGTTTAAGGGACAGAACTGTTCCTTGATAAAGTATATTGGTGGTAAAATGTGCAATATTGACAGCATCTCTTAAGAATTGTGCTCAAGCATTTGCTGACCCTTCCTGTTTTATTTCTGTCTCCGTTTCTTCAGCCACTCCTTGCTACTAGATTCTACACTTCTGATAATGCCTTGTCTCTTTGCAGAAACTTAATATCTTCTGTATCTTCTATTCCTTTTTTTTTTTTTAATAAAATGCTTAAAAACAAAACAAAAACAGTTCTATCCCTTCATTACATTAAAGGAAAAGAAGTAATTTCAGTTAAACATTGTGTTTGAAGCAAGTATGGTCCAGGCTGTGTTCTCAAGGTAGTGGCCACTCTTCTGTCCTGGGGATAGTGGATGAGCTTGGGTTTATTCACACTGCTTTCCTACGCAATCAGAATATCTTTTCTTTTTTTTTTTTAACTGCTATTTTAAGAGTATTAACAAACTTTTTTTCCTCTGAATGTCAGTGTGAGATGCTGTCCAAGGGAGGAGCTTTGGCAGCATCTGTAGTATTGAATTAAACAGTCCCAGCTCATGTGAACTGGAGCTTGACTGTCTGTAGTGCAAAACCACTGGGAGGTTTGCAGGTATGGTAACACGTCAATTGATTCTCTCCAAAAAACACCTGGGCTTGGCTCTCGAGTTGTAATGGGCCACAGAAATTCCCAGTGGGCATTCTGGATGCACCTGTTGTGTTAGAGGCAATTTAACCAAACAGACGAGGGTAATTGTGCCAGTTCGCTGCCGTTCCAAAGAACGGTCCCAAGCACGTGTAATTTATTGTTGGAGAAATTGGTTTTTGTGTAGTTTAGCAAAAGGGAATTGGAAGATGTGAGCACACACTTAGTAAGACCCGGGAAGGTTAATTACCAAAAGATGACTTGGTGTTTTCAGGAATACAGCAAAGATAATTTTTTTTATTATTTTTTTTTTCTCTCATTCTGTGGTTGTTGTGCGAGATATTTGGACCACAGACTGTTTTCCTCTCTGTGTATCTCTGTTAAATTGAGATCCTGCATTACTTCCAAGGCACTCCCCCGAAATCACACGACTTGTCTTCGTAATGATGAAGAACAACCACTGTTGTGAGTGGCAAAGCCACTCCGTGAGTAATGGAGTGACAGTGTTGATAGCTTTTACTTTTTGCTGTCATTTTTTTCAGAACTTGTGAGGTGCTTGGAGCCTGGAGGCCAGAAACTGTCAGAACCAAACACTCAAAGAAAGAACACTTATATCTCCATTTTGCTTTCCTCAATTAAATGTTGTAGCGGTGGAGCAACAAGTAGGCAGTCACTAGCTTGGCTGGCTGGTGCCTGTGCTGCTCTGGCGTGGAGGATTGAGCACTTCATGCTTCAGTGCTGTCAGGCAGGCACTTTTCACCACTAAATGCAGCTCTCTGTTAAAGCTGAATTTTGCTTCGGAGCTTGAGCGTGTCATTTTGTTCCATCCCTTTACTCGTTCGGTGGCTAAGGAAGGAAACTGCTCTCTTGGTAGGAGCATCTACTGAGTTAGAAACAAGTGGGATATTAGTGTGTCTTTGTGATATCTCTATGAGATGTATGAGATCATTACACTTGCCTGTTTTAAAGATAGCCAGTTCCGTAGTGCATATAACCTTTGGCGGTAAAATTGTAAATCCACGCAATGAGGTGTTAAGCACACAAATCCAATTAAATCCTTCAAACAGCTTTGAGAGCCTCTCCCAGAGGGTACAGAAATGGTTATTTGTGATTCTCTTGAACTGCCTTTTATGGCAGCTCGCTCAGAGCGTCTGTGACAAGTAGTCTTGTGGGGGTTTAACACTGCAAATGGCAGGCTCCTTAAACAAGCAAATGAATAAACTTAAGACTTGCTTTTACTCTTTTTACAGATCCTACACAAATGGGAGGCCTAAGTATGCTGCTTTTAGCCGGGGAGCATGCCCTGACTGCACAAGAGGTAAGGAACTCTCTTCTCTCCCTTACCACAAGCCCACAGTTTAAAAAGAGCTCTGGAAAGGACTATCTGTCAAGTGGGAAGTGGAATTTAAGATGCATCTTAGGTAACCTAAGGTGGAACTGAAGTGTGAGCCTGGTGATGTGAATCCTGTGCTCCAGCCATGATCATAGACATCAGGCCTGATTTTGATACGAGTTCTGTATTAACTCCACAGACTGATGAAAATGTGATCAAACCAAGCAGGTCTGCCCAGTGAGAGGATGCTGTCGCAGATACAAGGGTTGAGATACAGTGACTGTTAACAAACAGGCAGTGTGCAAGCTCTTTGGGCAAGGGATTCATACACTTAATGTGCTTGTGTAACACCTCACACAACTGCGGCCTTGGCACTCATAGCAAAATAAATACAGAGTAATTTCCATACAGTCAGTGTAATTACACATGCATTCTGAAACCATGCAAGTGCTAACAAGTAATCGAAGTATTGCAGTCTATCCCTATTGACTAAATCTTTGTCTGAAAATAAGTTTGTCATTCAGTTGCCATCACAAACATTTTATTTTTACAAAAGGCTGCAGTAAATAAGAGTGTTTCTGTGTATCTCCAGGAGTGCGGGGACCTCCAGTCTTTCTTCAGACCGATTGTTATTCGTGACCTACTTTATGGGCCAGTTTTGAAAAACGTTCATAAGGTGGCTTGAATGTTGGGTTAAATAGGTAGTCATTCTCCTTTCGATTCAGTGTTCCAGTGATGATTGGATATGGAGCAAATATTTCATAGGCTTGTGCTGTCCCAGATGCAGTAAAGTTCCTAAAAACTAGTTAGACTTGGATAACTGACCGGCACTTCTGACTTGCCATCCTTGGGATAGCGGACAGAGGAGTCATAAGATGTTCACTTCTACATGTCTGGACAGCCTGTGGATGGATTTCAATGCTTATGCTTGAACAGTTTCACCCTCAAAACAGCATTTGGGAGGTTAGCAGAACATACTGGGATGTGGAATGACAGACTAAATAAGAAAAGCTCAAGAATTCATTGAAGAATTGGTATGATTCCTCCCTCTAAAATGGGAAGACTTTACTTGGGTTGTATTGACGTGGGGGAGAAATTGGTGAACAAAAGGAACTGTTGAGTATCCTCAGTGAAAAGGTTCAGGAGTTGCTTAACTGTGGAAAACACAGACACTGATTTTATATGGATATGAGGCTGTGAATTATATGCCATATATCTAAAACTCTGGCATTGCTATTAAAAAAAAGAGAGAGAGATGGAATGTCATTTTAAAAGGAATCCTCTGAGTGATATCCTGTAGTCTTCATTGTTACTGAAGTGTGTGTGTACATAGAAGAATCGCATGCATATATGTGGTTCTTAAATTGGGGGACTGCCAGAGTTAGGATTGCCTATCAACATTTAGTTTGACTGCTTGTATATGTATGATTATGCAGACTTGGGTGGCCTTGTAAGCAAACATCTTAAAATACTATTAGCATCTTAGAAATTGTTGATACAAAGGAGGGGAGCACTGACACAATTTGTTCAGAACCTCAGAAATGATGAGGAATAGGATCCTTACGTAACAGCTCTGCTAATCCCGAGTAAATTTATTCAACGCCCACTGCTTTTCTGCTAAGTGTGTGTTAAATGGATATATAGGGGCTTTTCAAATCAGGTGGTTTAACTTAGAGTTGTCAGCGCTCCAGATAGCAGGTAACAAAGCGGACATGCACCAGCAGGAAAAGGGGAAAGAGGCACAGTAGTGATGCTTACAAAAGTGCTTTAGTCACCATCTTTCTGTGCTGGTTATGTTCCTATTTTTGTAGGTTTTTTTCAATAGAACAGAAGGCTTTTCATCTGATAACAGAATTCAGTGTTGATGTGTGATTGATTTCCAAACAGAGTCTTGAGCTCTTAAACAGGCAATTAAAGTTTAAAACCTTAGCAACAGTAGATGAAGGATATGGATAAGCGATGACTTTTCACCTGGTATCTGTGTCCTCTCATCAGTTAAGCAGAATTGTGAGCATATTTTGTCAAACACCTGAACAAAAATGTATACCAGGGCTCTTCTTGTTACTCTCGTTGCATGAGCCAGAACCTCGTCCTGCCACTTTTCTGCTAATTAAACAACAGCATTAAACCTGAAACTCCACAAGGAATGCTCCTTGCGTTCAAGCTCCCTCTCTGTCACCCCCCCCTTCCCAAGGCTGTGAGGACAGTTGCTTGCCTTCGAGCAGCACCTAGTGGTGTCTCTGGTTACTTCCCAGAAAATCCTGAATTTGTAGCACACAGTCCAAAACATGGCTTTTCCTAGTTCCCCCTCGCTGCTGCTCTGTGTGTCAGAACCAGATACAAGTCTTGGATCACACAGTGAGGAAGGAGAACATGTGAGCCAGGTGCTGTCCTGTGTCTCCTTTGTTCATTTCAGAGCAGGCCACGGTAAGTAACCCACAAGGGACTGTGAGGATGTGGAAGCAGCATCCTTACAGCTTCTTCCTGGCTGAGAATGAGCGGTTGTCTGGCCTGTGGTGCCAGGCTGCCCAGGGCCTGCACGAAGCGGTGTTGCCTGGGGTGTAAATCAGAAACAAAGATTGTCTCAGTGCAGCTGAGGATAAGCCAGTAGGAGGAGAGAGGAGAAGAAACGATGCAATGTTGAGTGCTCTTTATTACAGCAGGAAATGAGAGCCATGCAATGGCACTGTTAGTACAACTGTTCCCTTCAGTAATTATTGTATCTCTTTGGTCAAGTTTAGCCTGGCAGAGATTAGAAACCCCAGAGACTGTTAATTTCCCCCCAAGTTGGGAGTGTGGGCACAACAGCTCTTGTGTTGCAGAGGCAGAGACACAGCAGATGCCTGAAGTGAAATGCGCTTGTGCACTTGCCATGCACGAGCATCTGGGGCAAGCAGCAGCAGGAGCAGCGGTACAAACTGCATGTACTGTATGCATGGTGATTCTGTGGCACTTGGTTCTTGCAGGCAACAGATGCAGTTGCTAGCCAAATATCACGTGGCCATTCACCAATAAATGATATTGATGTACTTATTCTTATAACAAATAAGGTAAAAAATACATTTGCATTGAAATATTCCAGATAACCTGGAATTCCTTGAAAAATTGAAAATAATTAGGGGAAAAAACCCTCCATCTTGTTACTTACCTTTCAAAAATCCCACAAAGCCTCCTTCCTTTCTGCTGTTTTCTGTGAGTTATGTTACGTACCATATTTTATATTAATAATGCCTCAGCTCCTAGGAGTTACACATGTAAATATTTTACACTCAAACGTGTTATTTCCTATTCAGTACAATTCCTTTACAGAAGGATGCTTGAGTAACAAATTTCTGGCTAATGAGAGCAGTATGGGTAAGGTCTTATGAAATCAGATGAGGCTGGCTGTTGTTTTTGGGTTTTGAGCAGTCATTTCTTTGTGTTTTGATTTCAGAAGTTACGATGCTTTATTGTACTGCTTCTCATAAGCACCCCTAAACAGATGTTTATGTTTATTATTTGAGCAGTTTAAGGCTTGTGGCGCCCTTAACTACTTATTTTCATGCTGTGAAGTGATTAGCGATTATTTTTGTCACTAGGCAACCCTTAGTGGTTTCAAAAACTTCCTTTTTAGCTTCAAAGTAATTAATTTTCTTCAGAATGGAAGTGTAAATTAAAGAGGTAGTAGATAGCATCATGAATACAAGGTATCTGTGTATGCAGCCCAAAATCATCAGTGTAGAATTTGTTGCGTAAGACTCTTCTGCAGTTTGGAATTAAAAAAAAAAAAATCCCTAGTATTTTCATACTCTTTCTTATTAGGCAGTTGTGAAATACATTAAAATGGGCGCTAAGCCGTGTTTTCACTTTTTATTTTGATGCAATCAGGATTCAGTCAGTCCAGGAATCTGAAACATTACATTGTCCATCTTAAACATGGCATGTTACTGCTGCCTGGTATTTCATTTTGCCCACTGTTGTTCTTAGCTTGAAAGAAAAAAACCCTTGAGGTCTTACTCTCCATACTCCTTGTTTCAGGTTTCCTCGAGTACTTGCCAATCTGATGCGACTAATTCTATGGAAGCGTGTCAGAAGTCGTCATTATTTCAGTTTGCAGAGGTGAGTTTCTTTAAAAGGGCATGGTTTTTGTTTGTGTTTTGGTTTTGTTTTTAAGAGGTATCTGGTGTTTGGCTGAAAGAGAAATTAAACACCTCTGACTGAAATTCGTGGTAGTATTTCTTCCTTGTTTTGAGGTTTATGTTACTGGATCATGTATCTGGTAGATGTGTCTGGCTTGAAGTGCAGGAGATTGTGTTCAGGGACATGACTGAAACCCTAGAGCAATAATAGAGTTGTGGTTTAAGCAGTGATTTAGGATGTGTCATTCCTGCACTTAGGTATTAACTGGAGTCTTACTGACTGAAGTCTCAACAGGTATATTTTGGTGTCATTTAGCCATTCTGACTGCTTTAGTCCCCAACTCCATCAAAAATAACCATAGTTCTGAAACTTCCAAGATATTCTTCTGTTCTATAACCACAAAACAGCTCTGTGCAACTATGCTTTGGTTTTGCAGTGTACAACATTTTTGTTAATACATTTCCACTAATAGCTATATAGTGCTACTGCACTGTGTGGTTTTTGCTTTTGTTTCTAAATATGCCATATTTAATTCAAGTTTTAATGGATTTAATTGATAAAAACAACATGACACAAATGAGGTTGCAAAGAGTCATGGCCCTTTGTTAAGCATCTCTTGATTGTTTATGTCTTTTTCATCTTCTTAAATAATCATAATCCAGTGGCTTAAATATTTAGCTGTATAAATATTGGTTGTACAGGATGCTGGCTGACATTTGAGAAGGTGTGTATGGAAAGAAAGTTTATTACAGCAGGGGCTTCCTTTATTACCTGGTTTCAGACCAGCCGTGAATCTTACTGTCTTAATACTCCTTGCTGTGTGCACCTTCATATTGCTCCCTAAATGTCATCACTTAAGGAGTAGATATATACCAGGCCCGGCATACAGAAAACGTGATTTTGTTTTAACATTAACCCACAAGACCTTGAGTTCTAACTTAAGATCTGAGGCTTTGAAAATGTATTAGAAAATGATTAATGCACTGATCCTCTATTTCTGACTAAAGGTAATGGCCAGAATGAAATACATAACCTGTGATTAGGCTCCTAAACAGCCTGCTGGCTTGTCTTATTAGGAAATGCCTGGCTTGCTGTTAATTAAAATAATACTTAAAAGCTTCTTAAAATTGGTTAATTCCAGTGTTAATTATGGTACTAATTCAACATCCATCTTCCAGTATTTCTGAGATACTTTGTGTACTTAAACTGTCAGTTGAGTGACATAAAACATTGTATAGTTCCTTTTGATAAGTCTGCCCCTTCAATTTCCCTGTTCCCTGTCTTCTAACCAGTACAAAAAATATCGGTGCAGTTATTGAGTTCATTTTACAATGCCCAAGCAGGAAAGAGCCAGAATCATGTGGTAGTAGCAAGAACTGTGTTGTGTGCTGCAAGATATGCTCTTGCTAAGGGTTCATGACCTCTGCTTTTTCTTACCAACCAAAGAATTTCAGTGCCTTCCAGGAAACAAGCTCGTCTGCACTGCTAAAACTTGTAGTTTAGAAGTAGTTCACTGATCAATAATTAGAAATGCATATTAGATCATTCATTTTATTTTTCAACAATATTAATGAGTTTGTAGTGAGGCTGTGCCTAATTAGTATGTGGTAGGTTTCTGTGTCAATGACAACATAAATGGTACTTGTACCTAGGTCTGTGATGAATTCAAAGTGTAATTTACAAACAAAAAAATTGACACGAGCTACATAGTCTTTTTTTTAAAAAAAAAAAAAAAAAAAAAAAAAGTTCCTGTAGTCTCTGGGATAGATCTGGTATCTTTTCTAAAAGTGTGTGCCTGTGTTGTGTCCCTGCCCACACTTATCTTCCACGCTGAGCAGCAAATTGTGCTCTATCAGCACCACCATTCTGTGGCTGAGTCTTTTCACTGAACAGTGAAATACAACCTAGTGTTAAGTTTTTGTTGTTAACCCTCTTTTGACATGTCAACGGGCAAACAAAAGCCCTTCAGAAAAAGTTCTAGCCTGTTCTGTTGATCCTAGGAAGGTTTTCATTGTGAAAAATGATTCAAGATCACCATTTCCATGTCTCCTGGGAAAGCAGGTACTGTGCTTTGTAGGGGTATGCTGAGATTCATTTGCATGTTCTTTGGTACCGATGATCTTTCAGTATCACGGATCAGAAATTTCACGTGTTGAAGTTTGATAATGAAACTAAAGAGTTAAGTGATGCAAAAATAATTGTTTTCTTGACAGATCTCTTCAAGCACATCACAGCCAGGAGTCCCAGGAGCTGTAAAACAAACTGAGGATTCTGCATTGTTTCAGTTTGCTGAGGTATAATAGCTAAAATATGATGGGGGAGGATGGGAATAAGCAATGAACCAAAAAGGGCTGTCACTGAATGGTTAATCAACCTTTCTCTTAAGAGGCTCCCATGAGTAGATGTTTATCTTCATGACAACATTGCATTAAGACAATCCTGAGGGGAAAAAAACAGTGATTTGAAGAGATGTCCATAGCGTACACAAAAGATATTGGATAAAAAGCTGTAAAAAAGATACAGCTGCTCCAGAGGCAGGAAACCTTTGAAAAATAATCTTGAAGACTGAAGGAAGCTTACCATAGCTCAAGGATATGTAGCAGCACTGTTAGGTGGTGACATCCAAGTCTATAAGTTGTCCTCCCTCCTTTCCATCATGTATTGAAAATTTAGAGTCCTTAGAGATTGTTTTTATGAATTTCTTCTCCACATGTTTAATGTGCTTCTACAAATTGATTTTTGACACCTATTCTCTTATTGCCCATTTGGGGGAGTCTGGTTCTACTTGCAGAATCTCTTACGCTGAAGGTATATTTAGGGTGTGTGTGAAAAGAGCTGGTGCTATCCTGGAGGAATGTAAGGGGATGAGAAGATAATGCGGTTGATTATTCCATGTGCTTACAGAGGTTTGACTACAGACAACAGCTTACTTGTATTAAATGTTAAGCTAATTATATACTGTGCATTTTTAGCTTGGCTGGCATGTGCTTTGATGTGTTTCTTAAGTCCAATTGGAAAAAAATACATAATAATTTACTGATTCAGGTGCCATAAAATACCTGAATAGAAACACCTCTATAAAAGATACTGTAGAGTTGATGTCTCTGATAATAAAAACGTTTTTATACATGCTATCATTTTTTAAATTACAGTTCAAATTGGAAAGTTCTTTTGACAATATTAGTAGAATTTAGCAGAATGAAGCCATTTGATGAAATCAAGCTTTCAAAGAAAGTAAAAGATGTACAGTGTAGAACATTCCTGTGAGTTTTCTTGTCAAGTCTCCCACTAGTGAATCTGCTAATTTAGTTTCAAAAATCTTACATTTTAATTCTCCATCATTTTTTGCTGCATGCAGAGTTGAACAAGGTATGAAATACCTTGATTACAGCATTTTCAAATCATACTCAGCCATACCTTCAAAATTTTACAGAACCTCAAATCAATTCCTCTTGTACATGAACAAGCAACAGCAAACCTGAAAATTGTCTCAAGGATGTGACAGTGTATTTAATCTCAAACCGCTATGCTATGTCAGCTCACTTGTCAAAGTGGAGTGCATCTATGAATCATCAAATGTTAGGAAGAATAGGTGCTTAGAAAGTTAATTAGAAACTGGAGAGGACAGCGTTAATGTCAAGGTTAATCTTTTTTCCTGTTAAAAATACTAAAATATGTCTGCAGTCTGGAGGGGGGTGGATTTTTTTTAGGTTGGTTTTTTTTTCAGTGTCTGGAAATAACAGAACCCACTAAAAAAAAAAAGAAAAAAAAAAAAAAAGAAACTTTTTTTTTCCCATGGTTATTTCTCCTCTGTTATGCTTTTGTTATGAAGCCTTAATGGCAGTGACTAACATCGTGTTTTATCTAAAGCAATAGAGAAATGGCTTTAAGATTGCAGCCTGATTTTAATTTACTTTGTTCCAGGGGAAAATACTATGCATGCTAAAGAACCTCTTTAAGCTTTTTATTATTATTATTCCTGCTATTAAAGCTGCCTGTGCTCCTTCAAATATAAGGGCTTTCATTTGCACAGGGTGTCTTTGTCAAGTTTGGCAAAAATCCCATTCCTTAATGCGCCACTTCTTACTGGGTCCATCTATATGAATGCATCTCTGCATTTAGTAAGCTAAATTATGGTAAGCAGTTTGCAGTAGGCTGCTGTCACCAAAGTACAAAGCTACAAAAGAAAAACGAGAGAGGGAAAAAGTAGTTATTTAGCCAGTGGCCAAGCAGACCTGTGAAGAAATGTGAATTGTGCTGTGGTCTGATGTGCCCGGAGTCTTTTGGCAGCCGTCCCACCTCATTTTTGGTTCTGGCTGGGCGTTCTTCATATGTTTCCTGTCTCTTTACTGCTGTTGCGGCAGGCTGAGTGAGAGTGAGTCTTTGTGAGGACAGTGATCCCATTGAGTAGGTATGGCATTTTAAATGGACACCTCTACCCCGGAGTACAAGGCCGCTGTCACTCAGAAAGGGCTCGTTGCATTGATGCCGTCTGGGATTCTTTCTTCTATAGAGCCTCAGCCTGGCTGGCTGGCCCAAGTGTCGCAGTCTTCAATTAAAGCTGATGAGGATGTGGCTAATGAGGCCTTGCCCGGTGTTGTGTTGCCACAAGAGATGATTAGAGGCTCGGGACTGAGACTGTGTTGGGACCTGTGGGTGAGCAGGCAGTTGGTGCACCGGCCTTCCAAGATGATGTGATGTCCTCATAAGTTTGTTGTTTTGTTATTGTTCTGTTTGGGTTTTTCTTGTTTGTTTTTATTTTTGATGTGTTTCCAAATTGGCTTTTTCACTCTGCTCTGATCTAGCAAGTGCTCGGTCCGCTTTAGCCCCTCTCACTTGTACCTTTGTGGAAAGCCATTATGTAGGCCAGTAACCTCTCAGCGGTGCGCCGTGCTGCCTGGCATGGCGCTTGTTTGCGGGCCGCCTGGCCACATGGGCTGGTGGCTGTCATCCTCCGTGCCATGTGAGGGAGGCAGAGCAGATGGGCCCCTTTGCTCTCTTGGTCGTACTGGCTGTGTGTTTGGCAAACGCGAACAGATGGCGAGGACTGCTTCGCAGGGAAGGAACACGAGGACCTCTTAGATTTACTTAGCTAAACTCTCATCCTTAAATAAACAAAGAAAAGGCTTCGAGAGAGTGACAGCAGTAACATTGCTAGTTTAACCCTCTTCGCTTACAGGTCCTCTTCTGAGGTTTTTCTCTAGGTGATGTAATGAAAATACAATCATATCCAGCATGCAGCAAAGTGGGATTCTCCGCGCTAGTCTAGCAGGTTATCATCATTAGAGAAAAATGCACACTTGAGGATGGGTCTGTCCGTGCTGCATTCTCACATACTTGCTTTCAGTAGACCTGAGGGCAGCCCTTTCTGTTCATTTCTGTGCTGAACAGAAGGTTTGAATCCAAAACTTCTGGTCAAAATGCCGTGAAATCGGGAGTGTGAGATCTAGTCGGTATCTTGTCTTCCAGCCCTCCCTTAGGTAAAGCTGTAGTTTTCCCAAGTAAAGTCCTTACATAAATTAGACAAATATACCAGAACAAGTGCTGTTTGTTTTCTTGACTATGAAGAGATTTTTTTTTTCTTCCAATTAGTACTACAGGGGATCTTGCTTGCATTTTGTTAGAAGTGCTCGTACTATTGTCAAGCCTGTATCTTTTAGTCTTTTCTCACATTGTGCCTCAGAAGGCACGGCGTGTCTACATGTTCTCAGGTTATTCTTTAAGGTGTGGGTGTTTCTGTCCTTTTTCTGCCATTCATACTGCACTGAAGAAATTACCAACTGTGATTGTATTACAGTGAAAGGAGGATAAAATTAAGGCTCTTTTCCTATGCAGTGCAGCATACAGGAGCCCTTCCTCCTGAGTTGAGTCTTGCGATCCTGAGTGGGTTCACTGAACTGTGTCAAAGGAAAACTAGGATTTTGAATTATTTTAGTTTAATACTAAAAATAATTATTAATGCACAGTCAAATCTTATTCACTATATCTTACATAGCTGGCAGCAAAATGGATGGTGGATGTTCATAATTTCTTTGTTTTTCATCTAATGAAACTCCTTGACTGACCAAAGGCTGTTTGGATAATAAAGTTAAAAAAAAAAAAAAAAAAAAAAAAAAGGCTATATTTAACTTCTGCATAAGTGTGATTTTTATACTGAGGTAGATGTCACAGAAATACTGGTGGTCTTGTCTCTGATCTTGTGGTTTTTCAAGGCTTCCAGGCCAACTACTACTATGTAATGCCAGGACAAACAAAAACAAATATGAGAAATAATGAAAAACTGTTGTGTTGGTGAACTCATAATGCTGCTCTTGGAAGCAGAGTAGAACAGTTTGGCTGCAATAGCAATTCTGAAGTGCAGTGGTAGTCATTTACCAAATGCTGGTGCTGGCACACCAACATCTATTTAGAAGGCCAAATTTGATGCGCAGATGTAAGGTTGTCTTTTTCCTAACGGAGGAGAGGAAGTGAAACAAGCACCCAGTGCCTGTGGGGACAAATGGTCCTACTCTGTACCTAACCAAATGGGAAATATTGCCCAGGCTTTCCAGGAGAATTTTATTTAACCTTTAGCACCATGGATGATGTTTTTTAGCAACAAGTGTGTCTTGTTCACTTGGAGTCACATAAAACACACAGCATGATCAGAATATTATCTGTGTTTATATCCTAACTTCTAAATGGCTGTTAAGTGTTTCTTGGATGGGATTGTTAATTTGAAGTAGGGCCTTCTGCCAGGAAGATACAAAAGTGACTGATTTAACTAACTCCTTTTCTTCAATTTCTTCACTCATTTTCTCTTTTCCTGTCTGTCTTTCCTGGTTACCACTGAAATATTTTCTCCTCTGTTCGTTTAAAACCTAGATTTCATCAAATACTTCCCAGTTGTCAAGTCCTGAGCCTGTAAAGCACTGTGGGAAGTCGGCACTGTTCCAGTTGGCGGAGGTAAAGTTACATCCATTAGCATCACAATGGGAAGATGTGTGTATTTTTTCTTCAAAAAAGTGTGAATTTTGCAAGGTTTGCTCTAGCGTCAAATTTAGTATTTCCATAAACGTAAACTAGCAAATAATCAAATAGTAAGACAGAGAATTAGGCAGTTGCAGTGGCCCTGGGGACCTAGGTCTTCTTTATGCACTTTTTAAAGGTGTATAGCTTCTTGGAGACCACAGAAAAAGTGCTTCTTTTCAGGAATACTAACCTTAAAACTGTAATAAAAACAAAGCACAGAACAATAGCAAAGATGAGACAATGGCATTCTTTCTAATGAAGAAGCGAATACTAGGATTCAAAAAATAAAGCTTTAGTATAAGGACTAGAAGGTGCATTGCTGAATCGGGGACCAAAAGTAATAAAAGTAGACTTTGAGATCATCCACAAATCTGTATGAAAAGTTGAAAGTAGTTTATTGAATTATTAAATTGGCAGTTGTCAGCAGTCATCAAGAATACTAGGTGAGGTTTCTCAACAGTCCTGGAAATTCCCTGAGAGTCTTGAAGGTAACCTTGTAAAGGTCACCGCTTTGATATGGATAAATCACCCAAACCTTTGAGGCTTGGCCTGCAAATATTATTCCTCTTGATGACTGAAAGATGAAAATACTTGCTGCTTTCAGGCTAATAAGAGAAGTTGCTGCCAACTTAGTCGTTACTTTTTTTTTTTTTTTGCTTGCTTGCTTTTTCAAAATCACTTCCTCTTTCAGTGAGGAAAATGGTTCTTTGGATCCCATCTGGTGGCATCGATCCATCTGTATGTTCTTGCTGCTGTGGTTAATACATCTCAGGGGAAAAAAAGCTATTGGAAGTGCTAAAAGAAAACACCGTGCTTTGAGCCTGCACTGGTGACTGTTTCATGCTTTGTTCAATGGACAGTAATGCTACTAGGAAGACTGACTTCATAGGTCATGAGTAGAAGAAAATCTGCCTTACCCTAGAGGCAGTCTGTGGCAGTGCTAGACTTTGTTGGTGTGTGCTACATGGTCAGCAGTGCCAATGTAAGTCTAATTGCACCTACCTGTGATTAGAGATCCATACAGACTTATGACCACTGCAGCACTGGGGCAGCAGAAAGGCTTGTAACGCAAATCAGGGACACCGGAAGTTTTTGAAGTGTCCTTTGTCACAGGACAGCAGTGTGTTCTGGGTGGTGCTGTTCTGGAGTAAGGCTGTTGCTGAGTCCAGCCTGACTTCTGGAAGTTGCCACTGAAAGTTGTGATGCGACTGTGAAGCCCCAAGGGCAAGGGAGGTCCAGGTACCTGTCTGACCACTGGAGTGCAGAGTTTGTCCTGCAGCTGGTCACAGCAGTAAATCTGAACATGGCAGTGTGATGTTGCCATGTTGAGCAGGTTTTCACAATCTCTGTCTTGGCAATTGCTTGGCTGGATTCCTACAAACCTAATTATATATACAAAATGAATGTTAAAGGCTCTGATTTAAACTGACACAGGCCTGGCAGACATGGTAAGCACATCTTCCTTATCTCTAGCTCTTGTAGTGTATTAGTACTGTTCTTTGTTGGTGGATTTTTGGTTTTGTGTTTTTCAGTTTTGGAGATCTCTGTAAGAGATCGCTGGTCTGTAATTGGACAAATAAAATGAGAGATTCAGCTTAACTTTTCAGACAGCTCCAGATCTGATCTGGATGATCCCAAGCTAATGTGTTCATATCACCTCAAGGGCATCTTAGGTTTGCAAGTTCATTTGGCAGGCATTTGTGCCATACCACTGTAACTCCAAACCACAGATGCTGCACACCAGAGGGGGCTGGACTGCTGTCTCCGTGCTGCTGGCATGGCAGGGATCCGGAGCGTGGGAGACTGTCAGCTTCAGCACAGCACACTGCTCTGCTTCTCCTTCATCTCTGTTTGTGGATTAACCAGCTTTATCCCCCCCCCTTTCTATGCCTTCCCTTTTGATATTTCACAGGATTTCACAGATGGTGATAAAGTGTAGAAGTGGGTTTAATTCTTCCCTAAAGAATTCTAAGAATCTCTAAGCTTCTAAAAACGGTTGGAGCAGTGCTGCAGGCTGAAGCCTGGAAGGCTCTGGCTGCTCTGCTCTGCCGAGTCTTTGCAGTGCCTGAATACATGCTTTGTCTTCAGCCTTCAGTGCGGAGGGATGACAGCGAGGGGAGGCAGTGGCGGATGAGTGTGCGTCACCTCCAGGATGCAAGGAGGCCGCTTCTGCCACCGGGCTACTAGCACTAACAATGCATAGCTGTACGCAGCCTTCAGAGGCTTGGGCTGGAATCGCCGGAGTTTGGGAGAAGCTGTGAAATGCTGCAGCTTCCAGGGGACATAGAGAATGTTTAACCTTTTTTCTTTCCTGTGTTGGTAGAGAGCAGTGAAAACTGAGCTGAGTGGGGTTGATGGGAAGGCTAACTAAACAGTTGAAAATGCTTCAGTGTCCCAGTCCCTAGCATTCCAGCCCTTTCCAAGGAAGCAATTATAAGAAACCTGCAAGCCTGATCAAAGATTATGGGACACATGCTTAACAGTAGAATATTTTCTTCTTTGCATTGGTGTCCAGTCCTGAGACTGATGTTTTAATAAATTTAGAAAATGATCATTTCCTTGCACCTAGCTCAAAACTGATACAAAACACTTAAATACTGAAGAGCATCAATCGAATACAAGAAAAAAAAGTTCCTAGAGCATAAGCAGATAATTGCTTACCAAACAGCCTCCCGTACACTGGAAAGTAGTAACCAAAGGTTACCAAAGGCTTAAGAGCTCCTTCTCCACTTCGTTTCATTGCATCTCTGTTATGAGTCCAGTAGGACACCAGCAGGCAATGCCATGTCCTGACAGAGATAACTTTTCTTAAGCCAGGAAATAATTTTTTCAGTCCAACATCTACAGAAACATCATCTGGATTGCATGCTGGTGCAGACTTGTGCAGCTCTGTTGGCCCTAGCAGAGCCCTGGAGTCTGTGTACATGTGAGAGAACATGTTCTTCAACTTATCCTTCAAAGACAGTCCTGACAAGAAAATCCTGAAGTCTGGAAATAGCTTCTAATGTCCAGTGTTATTGTCCACCAGAGAAGTGATGGAGTGGGTTATTATTTATAATAGCACGCACAGGTCTACACTTTTTTGATGTGTAATCTTATGAATGAATTTTGGGAAGAGGAAGGAAATAATCCTTGCAAAAGCCATGTAATAAGCATAAAATAATTGTACTGGTAAAATAATGTTTTTCTTTATTCTCCTCCTCTGTTTTTTCTTTAGATTTCTTCAAGTACATCCCATTCAGGTCCTTCTGATTTAACAAAGCAGTGTGGAACATCAGCATTATTTCAGCTGGCAGAGGTAGTATTAAAACACTGGTGACTAATTACCACAGGTGCAGTTGGGTGGAGAAGTTAATGATATTGATAGCCCAAGACTGGAAGGCAGTACATTGCTACAGTTATAATTACACTGTTGCTTATAGAAGCATAAATTATCTTGGCTTGGGTGCTATAAATTAAGATTTCTCCAGACTAGCCATCAATTTGGAGGCCTCTAAGCATCCATGCTGCAGCTGATGAGAAGTACCTAGTTCCTGGTGGCAAAGGGGTTATCCAATCTCCATTTGAATTGTTTCAATTAATTCTTTTAGGGACCAGGGTTTTGACTGGTTTGATTCGGTTGGCGAGGAGGGGGGTACATGGGGACAGGGAGGAGCTGGGTTGAAGGGCTGGATTCCTCTGTTCAGATGACATCGCCATTACAAATACCCGTTAAAGGGCATTAGCCACTTTGTTTCTCCTTTTGTGCATCCTGTTTATTGAACTGGGGAAAAAAACAGGTCAATAACTTCTATAGAAACTCTGTTACAACGATTCTCTCAGCAGCTACTCCTTCTGGGAACAGTTGAAGCTGATGGCCTTTTATGGAAATGTATTTATTTTGTTTGTAAGCCTTTTTTCAAGCTTCCCAATCTTAAAGGCTGTGATTTCCAGTCTATTTAGAGCTCACAAAACAAAAAAAAAGCAAACACCTTTTTTTGTAGCAACACCCATAGCCTTCTGTACTATTGGCTGCTACAAAAGATACAAAGGTATAAAGAGAAAAAAAACATGGGCCGGGTGTGACGTTGGAGACATCTAATTGACAAAATAATATTCTTGTTCAATGAGTTGCATTTTTAAGATTGATCTGTAGCTTTTGAAAATCATGGGCTGTGTTTACATTGCAGTGCATTAAAAAAGACACAGTAAGAATCTAACTGTGTGCTAGAGCCCACCTCAGCATAGTTACGTGGTTCTCCTCTGCATAATCTAACCTGCTTCCTAACAGCCACTGTGCTGCTGAAGCTCCAGTGTTTCCAGAGATCAGCCTAGCTTGACCTTCTTCTATCATATGCAGAAGGAATTTCAGAAACTTACTTCAAATCAGAAACTTACTTCAGAGTTCTGTCATTGCTTTAGTACTCATACGTTGGCGTAAGAGATCTCTTTAGTTTGTAAGAAAAAATATCTTGCCAATTTGAGAAATGGAAAATTGACCTAAAGAGAACCCAGTGGATCTGCAGTGTGCACCCATCCTGGCCATATGGCCCATGGGCTGAGCTGCAGGGTAGGGAAGCTCCTCATGCCTGGTTCAAAGCAAGCTTTTTCCAGCTGGTTCCAGTCTAGGTGGCTGTTCAAATAACAAAATAGCTCTTGGAGTTCAGCTTAGGGGCTTTTAAGAGGGAGAGCGAGAAGAAGAAAACATGCCTTCCCAGGGCAACTGCTTGCTGCTGTGAAGTACTACGACCTCTAGCAGTGTCGGTATGGCTTACAAGTGATCCAAAACCGAGTGGGTCTTCCAGGTCATTGCTGAAGGAACATGGCAGTTTGAGGACCTTGTTGTAGCTCTTCTGAACCTCTCTGTTCCTCAGACAGCATGAGCGTTTTGGTTTCCATTAATGTTACCTCCTGGAGGAGATAACCATGGCAACTATTGCTGCTTTGCAGTTCCTTGCAGAATAACACTGTGGCATAAGTAGAAAGATTTGGAAGGCTTTTTTACTACCTCCCAAATCATTTTGCACATTGAAGTAAAGAAAAATAATCTTGATTGCTGCAATTTGGTCAACTTTTTTTTTTCTCCTCCTTCAGGGCCTTTTGGAAAAAGGAGGAAAGAATTGTATGGGGGGATATTTGGGAACTGCGAGTATGGATTTGAGATTTCACATAGGTTGTGATACAATATAGTGATACTGTGTTTTTCCATTGCAGCTAGGGTATTCTGAAAATAAAACCAGCACTGGGTTTCCTGGATGTGTAAAAGGCACTTCAAGGATCATAGAAACACCAATTAGATCAGTTGGAGTATTTTTCTATTACAGTGGTACAATCCATCGGCCTTATTCTAGCACTTAACCATAATTATGTTTCCTCAGTTTCATTAGGACTTCAGCATTTTTTCAGTACAGTTCTTTAAAATAGTTTGCTTTCATAAATCAGGATCCCAGAGAGACTGCATGTGTAGCGCTCTTCCTGTTAATATAAGTAATGTTAACAGTTGATGTTTGTTTCATGGTGACTATTTTTAACTCACTTTAGATGTGCCTTGCTTCAGAAGGGGTGAAAATGAAAGAACCTGGGAAACCAAAAGTGGAAGCATCAGAAGATGTGGCGAGGGAAGTTCCAGATGAAATGGAAGCAGAAGAACTGGAACAAACAACAATAAAAGACTCCTGTAAAGGAAAAACAGAACAATCAGAGACAGGGAAAATACAAAACTGGGATGAGACAAAAGCTGAGGAATCAGAAACTGCAAAATGCAGAGATTTTACTAGTCTTATAATGGAGAGCAGTCCTTTTGAGAGAAATGATAACTCAAAGGATCACATGTGCCGTTCTCCAGAGCTTTCAATGGTTGACATGAGCATCTTTGGGCTAAGCAAGCCAGAAAAGATAAAGAAGAAAAAGAAAAAAAATAAGTTGGACCGGCACACAAATGAAAAATCCACCCCCAAGAAGCCTTGTAAAAAGAGGCAGTCCTCTGAGTCGGACATTGAAAGTGTCATGTACACAATTGAAGCCGTTGCAAAAGGGGACTGGGGTGCTGAGAGACTCGCGGACACCCCCCGCAAAAAAGCCCGCCCTGCCTCAAATGTGAAGGGAAGCATGTTGGATACAAAATCACCAAAGAAAAAAGTGAAATCAAAAGAGAAGAAAACATCGAAGGAGAAACCTGCGGAGCCCACCAAAGAATCAAAGCCTCCTGATTTCCTTAATATTACAGCCAACAAGGAAGTACCCTGTGAGGCTGCTGATAACATTAAAGTGGAACCACTGACCTCCACAGAGGAGGTGGTACCCCAAAGCTTACCAGAACAGGTCAAAACTGAGGACAATGACTGTGCTAAAAAGATAGAAACTTGTGGCTCCAGGAAATCAGAGAGATCTTGCAAAGGTGCTCTTTATAAAACTCTGGTGTCAGAGGGCATGCTTACGTCTCTGCGTGCTAATGTGGACAGAGGTGGGTGGCTTTGACTGTTTCATTTACAGCACGTACTGCAAAAGGCTGCCTGGAGTGGGAGGAAGAGCAGAAGTTTGTGTTTAAGCTGGAGTTCAAGCAGTGCATGATGGGGTTGTCAGATCACCTGAAGTACTGGGGACAGGGGCTCTGGGGTCCAGGGCAGGTCTATGAGTCCTGCAGTCTGCGTTCCTACTTACCTGAAGAGCTCTTAACTTCTCCCTTTTTGTCTTTCATTACCTGAGATTTGTTTAGCTTTTTGACTGAAGGCTAGGTAGGTTGATTGTTGACCTGCTGCTAGATGTTTGCAGGATTTGTTGCGTGTAACCCTGAACAATCACGTTTTCTATGTAAACAGTTGTGGGGTTTGTAGGGTGGAGAGCTATGATTACAAGAGGCAGATGTGTGACACTTTCCCTAAGGTCATTGCTTGGCAGGTGAGTTGGACTAGATGATCTTCAGAGGGCCCTTCCAACCTTGGCCATTCTGTGATCAGTTTTGCTGTAGGTGGTGAGTGAGAACCCTTTACCTTGTGGAAGGATAAATTTTAGATTAAAATTTCTGGAAGCTTTCCGTGAGATATATTGAAGTGTATCTTTCCAATTAGTAGATTTAAATAGGTAATTAGTCAAACTGGAAAAGAAAAAGATGTTTATAATTTAGGTAAGTTTATTACTGTGAATCTACTCATCTCTTTCTCCTGCTTGGTACCTGAAGAGATCCTGAATTTGGAGGTAGTGTATGTGTGTATGTATGTATAAGGGGAAAAAACAGTTGCCAACAAGATTACTATCCATTAAAAAAAAAAAAAAAAAGTTTGATCTTCTTGAGGGGGTTACAAAACAATCTTTAAGCTCCATTGCTAAGTGGGTATGCAAGTTCCTTGTGAGCCCACTTTGTTTTGGCACGTTTTTCTAAAGATGAGAAACAATTTTCTGCCTTCATCCCAGGAAAAAGAAGCTCAGGAAAAGGCAACTCCTCAGATCATGAAGGATGCTGGAATGAAGAAAACTGGGCTTTTTCCCAAAGCGGGACAAGTGGGAACAAAAAACTGAAGAAGACTAAGCCAAAGGAAGAGTTTGTTTTGGGGTAAGTTGCTACTTAACACTGTTCAAAGCTTTAGCTAGGTCAGCCTAGTAACTTAAGAGCGAGTCCCCATTGCAGCTAGTGAAACGAAACCCCAACATCCAACACTCAAATGTTTTAAACTACATAAACACAATTCATTGAACTCCTGTAAACTGCAAAAACCTCTTTGACAGAGTAAGTAAGGCTCTAGTTTCATGTTATTATATACCGAAGTAATTCCTCTGAGATCTTTCCTGGTTTGCAATACTGTAAATAAACTTGAATGGCATTATTTACACACTTCTTTAAATATATATTTTTTAATCACAATATTTAGCTGCTCAAAAGCTGGTGAAGAGGGTTAATTATATTTTTATATTTTCAGCACACTGTGCAAACAATATTTAAAGTTTTGTGTAGGTGTTCAATCATCATAAACAGACTAGAAAAAATAGATCCCTTTGCCTATTTGAAGAGAGTGCTGACAGAAAAAGTAAACAACATTCTTATATTTGCAAATAATTATGATAAATACTCAATTTTTCTATTGTTGAGGCAAGATATTTAAACTGTTTATATATACAATAAAGAAATTAAACATCAGAAGAACAATGAATACAAACGTATTAACATTTAGCAAGGCTGCACAGAATTGCTCTTCTAGTATGAGTAACAATTTTTGTCAAAGTACTAACAGATTTATTTAACTGCAGGCATAGCTGTTAAATCTGCTTTGCCATTCATACTTGCAAGTTATGAAGACTTCCAATTATCTCAATAAGAGGGTGAAAATGAACAACAACAACAAAAGAGTAGATTTTCCATGACATGGTTAAAATTTTAATATGTTTCTTTTGTGCAGGCCTTTTTCATACACTTATGATCTGGTCTATGTGAAATTTATCTGCAGCTCACTTTACAGCAAAGATATTACTTTCTTGAAAATCTTCAAGAGTTCTTTCGTTTGAAATACTTGATAAAAACTATTGGCACAACTCTTGTATTTTTACTGTACTTTATATAAGCTAATGTATACATTGGAAATATCTTTTAAATAGAAATTGAAAAAATTGAAAATGTTAGGTCACCTCATGGCAAGAAAACCAAATGCCAAATCTCCAAGCCAAAAAAAATATGTATTTTTATATGATTTATTCAAAGTCACTAGGAAAATTGTGTAAATATTTCATTCATTTGACAAACACTGTTCTACCATTGTTATTTGTCTGGATGGGGAAAATTCGTATTAGTGAATGTTGCTTTCTGATTCAGCCATGTCATTAATGAATATTGTTCAGTGAACTCTGTAAAGCAGAAGCAGTTATTTGTGGAGCCAAAGTGCTGGAGAAGGTATTTGTTATCCTTGTTCATTGCACTACCTGATCTTCTGTCTGCTTGGAAGAGCTGGTTTTAGTTCTGCCCACTCCTCTGAACTCTTGCTCTCTTCATCATGACCTTTCGTCGTTAGGGTATCTGTCTGTCTGCTGGAGTCCTCACTGCTGTTGGAGTCACTCCTTTCTCCCATTACTTCTGTGTCCCCTTACCTTCTCCATCGGTAGCTGCCCACGCTTTCCCTGGTGGTTCATGCCAGGTGTGCTTTGCCTGTGTGCAGCCCCACTCCTGCTGAGCAGAGGTAAAATGAAGTATCAGTCTGTGTACCAAAGCTTTCAAAACACAATTGGATTGAAGTGCTGTTTAAAGAAACAAAGAAACATCTTTCTTGTGACACTTCCAAGTGTAGAGTGTCTCATGGCCATCCCTTCCAACAATCATGACAACATCTGTCCACTTCTCATTTTCCATAGCAATTAGAATTTGAGATGAGTAGAAAATGTCATTGTTCCTCTCTCATGGGCAGTTCTATTTATAATCTGCCTAGCAGTGCAAATTGCATTTTATTAAAACGCACTTGCTTCCTATGATCCTGCCTGGTTGCAGAAGTTCTCTTGAAAAGTCATGCTTATACAAGATAGCACAGTCATTACAGCCAGGAAGGCTGTGCCATACCATCCAGTTCAAGTGCTTTGTTTTCATTTGGCAATTACGAATAATACCACATCTGTGGACTTCTTGAGTGGTAGGTAAAGCTTATTACACTCATTCAAGCTGGGCTGACCTATGAAGAATGTTGGGTTTCCTGAAGTCATGAGCTAGTTGTGTTTCTCATCTCACAACAAACAAAATAGGAAGGAAGTATAATCCCCCAGAAGAAATACAAATTAATTGCCATCCTGAAGCACCAGGTTTAATTTTTTTTCCTTTCCACAGAAGATTGGATGGCTTGCCGTTTTTGTTAGCTTTGTTGAACAGTTTGACATTTTTTCTGCAGTTTAAATTATCTCCATTCTGGTGTAATGTGATTTTTATGTGAAATTAATGTATTGGTTTGTTTACTTACTGGTTTTATTGTCGTTTCTCATTCCCTCATAGAACAGACAAATCTGTTTTATGAATCTGTGCAGATAATTTTTTTACATTATTTGCATATATTAAAACTTAATTTCTCCAGAGTTACAAATTCAGGAAATGGATTGTACATTCTCATCCCAAATTTGGATTATGTATAAAAGTTTGACATGTACAGTGTGCATGTGTGCGTATCTCTTTCCCTCTATATGAGTGGATGCGTGTATATGCACACAAAACACAGTTCTCCAGAAATGGAGTTACGTTTAATTTGATTGGTTTTGTTTCCCCTTTAGCTTAGCAAAGTTGGAAGAAGAATTTGAAAAGAAATTCAACAGCCTCCCTCAATACAGTCCTATTACCTTTGACAGGAAATGCTCATCTGTTCCAAGGAAAAAGAGAAAGGTTGGAAGCGGCTCATCTGAACAACCAAAATCCAACAAAGGTAAGTTACTGTGTTCAGTACATTCTTCATCAATAACAAAACGCTACAACAAGCTCTGGAATTTATACTCTCTCACCTTACTGTTACACGTATGAAAAGTGAGAAGTAAAACATTTTTCTAGCACTGAAGCTAGTTGGTTCTCACCTGGACTAGTTTTCAGGCTGTACGCTTGACTTCTGCTTTTCATGCTGAGTAGAGTAGAATTGCTTGGAGCTTGTACACAAAATAATTTCCTCACAGCAAGCAAACCTAACAAAAAAAAAAGGGGGGGGGGGAGAGGTAATATTTGTGAGGTAAGTGAATTTGACAAGCTTTTGTAGGGGGGAAAAATGGCAGATCATCAGAAAGTTACTTTGACATTTTTCAAAGCACCGTTTTATGTCTGTTGTTTTTGTTTTTGTTTTCATTTAAATGTAATTTTAGGCTTTATTAATAAGATACCAGAAATGTCTGAATGAACTGGATATTTTTCCTCAAGATTTCAAACTTACAATGGAAAGTTAGACTGAAAATGTTCTGAGATGATAAAAAAGGTTAGAGGACAGGAAAACGAGTTCTATTGCTGTGGGTCATAGAGGGAGGATAACTCACAACATGTTTGACTGTTTTATATTCAGACAGCCTGTGTCACAGGAGTGGTAGAGAAGTAAATATACGTTAGAGAAAATGCTTTTAGGCTGTGGCATCACAAAATGGAGGAATGACATACCGGTAATTCTACAAGACAAAAGGATGCTCAGAAGAATTCTCATTATGCACAGTTTGCAATGTGAACCTGGTTTCCTGTTCAGCTACCGTGATAGTATCATGGGCTGGCTGATTTTCAAATCCAGTACGTGTATTTTAGCCAGGCAACCCTGGATTACATCTATGCCTTTTGAATGCTTCACAAATAGTTACATTAGAATATGCAGGATTGAGCAGCTGTTCTTTTCTAGTGCATGCCAATTTTAGTATTGATTTTTGTATTTATATAATTAGATATGGAACAGTCAGACTCCTGCAAATTCAGACTTGTGCTGGTACAATGTGAGTTCTATCTCTTCCATTTTTATGGTATATATTTTACAGAACTTCTTTAATGAGCATGAATGAACTTTTTTTTTTAACAGTGTATTAATACAATGGTTTATTACACAACATCTTTTGGGCACAGCGTGGCAATTGAAGTTGTAATAGCAGCTGTGGGGATTTCTCACTAACCTGTTCAGGTGTCTGTATGTCTTTAAAAAAAGTATTGCAGGTCCTAATTTGTTTGGGAATTTCATGATAATGCTACCCCAGCCAGGTAGCCTAGAACTAGATTCTGCTTTTGGCTAAGTTCCTAAGTACAAGTTCATTTTGATCCCTGTTTCCATCACTATTAAAGAGATTTGGAATATTTTTGGCCACATCTCAAGGGAAGGTCAGAAACATAACTGCAGGCGGGTCACAAGCCTGATATAAGTAGTTTTGGCACAGCCCAGCGGAGAAGGTCATGGAGCCTTTGCCTGTAGCTGGCAAATGGGGCTCTTTAAACCAAGCCAGCTGACTTTGTACCAAAGCAGATGGCCAACAGTTGCATGAGGTTTTCCGCCAAGTGTGCTGTGGGCTTGTAACACGCAGCCCTGGAGACAGGAGTAACTGATGGTGACACTGCTGTATTTGCAGTGAACATCTAACCATAGCCCTGAACTAAATGTAGACTGAGGTAGTGATGTCTGTTCCGAATTCCAATGAATGTTGAATTCACAAAAGCTAGCTGGGCGAGCTGGCAGCTTTCATCAGTCATTCCAGCTCCCTGGAGAGTGAGGCTCAGCTCTCAAGAGCTAACTGAGAAATTTTCCAACATACCTTTTTTTTTTTTTCCCTTTTGGAAAAGAAAAATTGCTAAAAATAAAAACATTCCATGGCAGTAGGTTGGTTTTAATTTGTTTTCTGCCAGATTTTTTTTAGGATTCTTAAAATTAGGATCCAAGCTGTGTATTTGAAACAACCTGAACCAAACTGCACAAAACCAACCTTACTAGCTTAATAGGGGAAACTGTTGCAGCAGAGCCAAATACTCATTATGCTAAATCCCAAAATTAATTTGTAGTGTACTGACAGGCCGTTCAGCCTAGTCATGCTGTTGGCTTGCCTGCAAATCCTGAGTCCACAGACAGAGAGAAAACACTAACCTCCAACAGTGTTATGAATACAGGTCTACAAGCTGGGTTTCTGCAAGTATTGCAGAAAATGAAACACAGGAAACAGACAGTTCTATATAAAATGATAGACTGCTTTGGAATGGTTCTAGGTTTTTTTTTTTTATTATGTTTACACCTTTAGAATTCAGCAGAAGAAAAAGTAGCGTTTTTTTCTTGCAGCATGATGAGCATGTACTGTGAAGAGGCAATACAGTCCTGTGGGTGTGACTCTGTCTTGGGATGTAGGAGACCTTAACCTTGCTCTGCTGTGCTCTGCGTTATCCTCTTGTGTGGAGCTGTCTCTGCTGCTTTGCTCTTTTTTTGGAGTTGTCTCTGGCTTGTAAGGTCAATAGACAAGGCATCCATTACAAATGGTGCCTACTAGTGTCTGGGGCCTCTAATGTGCCTTGTTTCCAAACAATACGTAATGATCATGAAGGGGTAGGTTCAGTAAACACTCTTAAAATCATGCCCTGCGTTTCCTGGATGAGCGTGTGCAGAATCACAAACTTCCCATGCATTTTCAATCCTTGGATAATTACTTTCTGCAGTCTTCAGATCAGTGCTTACTAAATTGCAACTAAAGGCTGAAAAGTAGATTGGAGTGCTGCACACAAAAACCCCCAGAGGATGCTAAGTGATTAAAATAGAGAAATGTTTGGGGTTTTGGTTTTGTTTTGTTTTGGAGGTAGGTTATTTCTTTTATAACTAATTCTCTATGCCTTAAAACAAAAAACACATTGTACCCTGCCTGACAAGGCCTTATCTTACTTTGGAGTAAATGATGCCAGATTGAATTTCTGTCATATGTCATTAAACTATAACTACATGGGGCTAAATAAGATGATGGGTATGATCTGCTACCTGACCCAAACAGACAGGGTTGTCAGGGCATTTTGTTTCTGCAAAGTGGAAAATCAGTGGATCAGCATCGACTGAATCCTTCCATTGTGCTTGCCATGCCCAGTCCTTGCATCAGGCAGTTCTTTTAACATAAAAACACACAAAGAACCCTGTGACATAACTGTTTCAAGTCCATGTGCAAGGGAAACTTTGAATTTTCTTAAATGCGAGGCAATTTTTTCAATTTTTTCCAGATTGTCCAAACTCTGCTCTCACTGAACTTAATAGGGATCTTTCTTCAGTGGAAGTAGAACTGAACAAGTCAGCACCCTTCTGCAAATCCCACCCCATGCACGTACAATAGCAATGTAACAAAATGGCTGAAAAATACAGCTATACTGAATCTGTGCAGATGGCCTGCTCCGACATTTGCTGGAGCTGTAGCTGATTTTATTTTTCTTCTTTCCAATGGCATATGTGCCAAAACATCCCACCACACGAGTCATCAGTCTGCAGTGAGTCACTAATTCGCTTATATGCAAAAATGAGCAGCAGGCATAGTCATTATTTCTGTGGTGTGGTGTGCTGTGAAGAAATGCTCACTTACACACTAAACACTTCGCTAAAGCTCTCGTTTTGGGAAGGCCAGGAGAAGACTGCGTGGTGTACTTTTATTCAGGAAAGGGATTGTCTGCATTTTTTTTCTTTGACCTCTAGGACTAGAAATAAAGCATCAGCTTAAAAATAATCCTACTTTGTGGCATTCCTCTCAGCCTTACCTTGGGTTTTTGGCTTAATTCTAAGCATTAGGACGTCTGGAGATGGCAAGCCATAATGTTTTGCAGATCACAACCTAAAAATACGCCGTCCTCCTGAGAGACTTAGAAATATAGAGAGTTTGGCAAACTCCGGCTCTTCTGGGAGCTGTGGAGCTTATGGGGTCCTGCCAACCCAATGGCCTCACAGGACAAGGCAAGGATTTTAGTAGGAGGCCAGTCTCAAGCTGGGGGAATGAGCTTACCCCTTGGTTAGGTGAGCTTCATCGCCTCCTCTGTAAGGTCTTTCTTTCCTCACGTCAAACCAGTGCCACGGCCTTCTAGGAGGCACGTGTGTTCATCCTGGTTGTCTTATGACAGTGCTGAAATGTTCTCTGTTTGGTCTGGCCATGTACAATAAAGGACTCTGGAGAAGTAGGGGGAGCACATGCCCAGAATCATGGAGGAAATGCAATGATGGTTAGTTAGTTATGCATGGCCAGTTCATTTTCTTGCCCACTGCTTCCCTAAACAGCTGCTGCTGTCCATGCTGATATTCCCGGAAGGAAATTCCTGGTGCTGTCAGGGAGTACAGTGAGCCACTGGAGCCAGGGGTTAGCAGGTGGTTAACTCACGTGGCAGCTGCTGTAGCACTAGGAAAAGAAGAGCAAAATAGAGTATTTTCAGTCAAGGAAGAACAGCTGGAGAACAGGACTTACTCTACACTTAGGGTGGCAGTATAGCAATAGCAAGTAAACTTATGAGAATAAAAGCAATTCTAAGCTTTCTATAGGAAGGCACTCCTAGGATCCGCTGCCTAACAGCAAGATTGGCTAGGTCTTTCCATCATGGATATTCTCTGAATTGAACGTTGACAAGTGGTGTTTGTTTGAAATCCCTGAATACTTGACCGCTGTCCCTGTCAAACAGGAGTAGCACAGCCAGCAGTTTTGTAAGCTCTTGCGTGAGCTGTTATGCCTGAACCATGCCCCTGGGGCACCTGCTCTTGGAGAGTGAAAAAGGATATTTGATCTTAGGAATGGCCCATTGTTCTGCCTTTCCTACTGAAATTAAGTATGTGTGCCCACGTCCTCTCAGGTCCGGGCTATATTTTGCCTCCTCCATTAATTTAGTTGATTTTTATTGGAAGAAAAAGAAAAGCTCTGTTTTTCATACCTGAATATACCCTGCAAAGGTCCCATGTTTGGCAGTTCATTGGTTCATGCCTTAACCTAAGGGAAGGATTGTATGGTGACATTTTCAAAGAACCAAATAGTCTATTCTGTAATTGCTAGATAACTTGTGTGTGTAAATATGATGTATGTAAATATAACTTGGCATTTTACGGAGGACATCGAGCGTATCGTCTAGCTGACGCCAAGCAGTTCAGGCAGGGAGTGTGAAGTAGGTTTTTCATGGAGTTGGAAGTCAAATTCTCAGGTCTAAGTATGACACGTTGACGTTTGTAACGTATGTAACATCTTCTCTTTCACTGCATTCATGGCCAAAGGGTGTAGGAAGTAACTATGAGCACTGTCTCACAAGAATAAAGGGTAAAAGGGTAGGGTATTAGAAATTTCCTTTTAAGAAGGTAGCTTATTTTTTCACTCCACTGAAATCAATGTCTTTCCATTTGAGAACAGAATTTTACATGCAAGTAGCATGTGCTATGAACCATCTAGTATCTGCAACATGGTGCAGATATAAGATTATCAGAAACGTTCCTTGAATGGTAGAAGAGAAATTGAGAAATTAAGACACAGTCTTCCTTATTCGTGCAACAACTGTCATCTCATTTATTCTGCTCAATTGCTGGCACTCACTGATAGTCTGTGGAATTGATTTTAACAGTTTGTAGGGTGCAGGTTGAGCTATAGAAATTGAGACTTCCCTGATACCATGTAAAATGTTGCTTGTTCCAAGCACCTACAAACCACTAATTTGCTAATCCAAAAAAGTAAAAGGAGGAAAAGAAAAAAAAAAAAAAAAAAGGAAAGGAAAACAACAACAGTAGAAATGTCTGGAGTCATCTATTGCGTATCTCTGCCTCTGTGTTCTGATGGAACTGTTTTGGAAAGACTCGTCTCTGCTCATGTGAATTAAGTATTTGACCTTAGTTTTCAGGAAGGCCCAGGTTTTTCAGTTACGCTTTCCCTCAACCAGTTTGAGTTTTTTCATGACTTAACTTTGCATTCTTGTTGTACTGGCACTATACTGCTTATCCAGCTCTGTGATACTCTGGAACCTACTGTAAAATTTAGTTTGAATTAGTTTGAGTGAATATGGCCTATTCAGTTGAACTTTATAGTATTTTCACTACAAGTTCTAGCAAAGTTATTAAAATTCAAGCTGATGTTGCCTAAGATGGTGTCTAGCCTGGATTGTTTTGTTTTGTTTTGTTTTGCTTTGGTTTGTTGTTTGACATCTGGATTTTTTTGTGATATAATTCCCCTCTCCCCAGATTTTCATTTCCTTAGTAGTTTTTTTTAAAAAAAGCATCAGTGAGCCACAAAGCTAAAGTATATAAAAGCTGAGGATTTCTCTGCCTGTCCCTGTCTGGATTTTACTTTTCTCTTTGTATTACTCAAACAGAACCTAGTTTCTACGAATGCTGTTCTCCTTCTTGTGTGTACTACAAATTTTTCTCCTTCATTGCCCACATACGGAGCTGGTTAGTGATCGAAAACTGCAGATGAATGATGTGATCTTACCTTGATCACATGATACTGTACATTTACAGTTGTCTCAGTAGCCAGTGTGTGTCTGGCTTCTCCTAAGGGTAAGGAGGAGTGGAGGAGGTCAGTGTGGTGGATGGTGTGCAGTTCCTGCTACAGTGCAGCTGGGAAGGATGCCCTCTTGTTAGGCTGTGAGCTGTCCTGGCATCTGCACTGCATCTCCTTTCTGTTTGGGCAGGTCTGTTCTGAGCTAGCCTGAAGAGGTGCTTAGCTGCTATACCTTCGGAAATAAGATTTCAATGCAGTTTGTTTCTGAAAAGTAACTGCCCATAAGTGGCTTTGCAGCGTAGAAATAATGCATCTGTTATTTCTTTGCTGCTATATCTCTGTTTACGCCATTAGTGAGTCAAAGGATGGCTTCCTAATGGCTTCTGCTAGTGGCATGCTTTGTCTGCTGTCCTGTAAAATGCCTTCTGACTATTACTAGTAAAGACTCTACTATCAAAGTAGGAACAGTGCCATCACCTGGGTACATCCTTATCTTACTCTCCTGGGGGCTTTTACTTCTTCACTTAACTGTAAACTTATTTCTGGTCACCAAAAGGCAAACCTAACTCTTGCATCCTGCGGGGGGTTGTCCATGTCTGGTAGGTAAGTCCCCACACAGTCACTCGCTCACTCACTCCCCTGACAGTGAGTTGAGGGAGAGAACCAGAACGGGTGAAAGTGAGGACAAAAACATTTGTAGGTTAAGATAAAAGCAGTTTAGTAAGTGACAGAATAAAAACAAGAACCAAGTGAAGCAAAATCAATCACTCATCACCGACAAGCTCATGCCGAGCTAGGCCCTGAGCAACGGCTACTTTGGAAACCCATCCCGGGTTTTACTACCGAGTGTGACATCGTATGGTGTGAGGTATCTCCTTGGCCTGTTGGGGTCAGCTGTCATGGCCCTGTCCCCTGACACCTCTTGAGCCCCCCTGGCGGGGCACTCCTCGCTCTGGGGAGGCAGAGTGAGAAACAGAAGGCCTTGACGCTGTGCCAGCACTGCCCAGCAACAACTAAAACACCAGTGTGTTATCGACACTGTTTTGGTCACCAAGCACAGCACCATACAGGCTGCTGTGAAGAAGGCTAACTCCATCCCACTACATGTCTGAAAGGGAGCGTGCCTTTAAACAAACAAACAAAACTCTTGTTTTATTGTATGGCTGAGCTTTCTGACGGTCATCGTTCTACAGAATGCTCTGGGACACTTTTGTATAGAGAGGCGGTGGGTTGAAGTACAGCCTGCTTAGAAAGCCTCCAGAGGGCACAGTGGGTGTTAGTTTTTGTGCTTCACCATGAAATGGCATCCTGTATTAGTGGAAGGGGAGGTTTTATCGTACATGCTGTGACTGTTGTGCTCTTTTTAAAACTGCTGATTAAAAGTATGTATTATTAATGTTGTCTGTAGGTTCATTCAAGTCTCAGGAAAAATTCCACAAAATTGTCAGCAAATATAAGCACAGAAAGGAGAAGCTTAATGTTCCGGACACAGGTACTGGTGCATTACTTAGATAAGGTTGCTCTCTGAATTCAGTCTCGGGTAATGTTTCTAGGCAGAGGCTACTCGACTCGCCAGCCTTTGATTGCTTTGGTCCCTTATTTCCCTGTCTGCTTTGACTCCATTAGCTCCTGGCTCCAGTTGATCATCCTGCCTTACTGGAGTACAATGCTGTTTTACTGTTATTTGGTATCGCCCTTAATTACAGTTTCCCTGCTCCAGACTCCATGTAGCAGAGTTGACAAAGCAAGGGAAGTTCTGCCGTTGGCCCTGAACTTTATCTTCCACTGCTTGTAGCTCTCTAGTCCTTTGATTGCTCTTATCTCCATCCCTTCCCTATCGGAGACTGTACTGTTTACCCCTTGGCCGTATTTATTTATGTCACTAGCTCCTCTCCCTCTGATATCCGTCTGTCTGGAGCTCTGCAGACTGGCCAGAACATGAGAGCTGGTTTCTGCACCGGTTCTCAGGAGTACTCCTGACATCCTTGAACCAACCCTTCGTTTGTAGAAATCTTAACCAGCTGCCTATTTGCCTCTGATTGAAGATAATATCTACAGGGTTTTCTTGTTTAAGTGTTGCGTCAGATCTGCTCCGTCCTCTACACTGCCAGTAGTTTTCTGAAGCCTTTTTCTTGATGGAGCATTCTGGTCCTGCATACCCATACACTCACAAGTCCCAGGGTTGTTTTCAAGTGTACAGTATGTACAGGATTATAACTTAGCCTGTTTTCCTGGGCCTTTTTTTCCTCCTCCCCACCCCCTAGTCATCTTCTGCATGCTATCCAAATCATCTACAATGAAGTTCTACCCATCCACAAAAGAGTTCTCTCCCACATCATCCTTGAGATATAACAGAGCCTCTCTGGTTGTTCTTACTTAGGTAGCTCCATGAATTTCTTCTGTTTTTTTTTTTTTTTTCCCCATCCGTGTCTGTCTCTTTTTAAGATAATAAAATGACAATCTGTGTCTCCAGTTCCCCCGGCTATCTTTATGTTCAATCCTTTTCCCTAAGGCTTGATCAGTTCATTTCTTCCCCTTTTCTGATGCTGTGTTTTGTATCCTCTGTGGTACACTTGCACTGTTTTTCCTCATAGGCTCTGTCAGCTCTGCTACATTCAACAATGCAAATATTTTTAAATTACTTACTTTTCATTGGTTTTATAAAACAAACATGTTGCAAGAGTTGTTCATGAGAAGTAACTATCATGAAAAAGACATCATACATTAACATGGTTTTAGGGTGCCATTCAGATTTTTGTGTGCCTGAATTATTAATAGACCACGGAGATAAATTAATATGAATAAATAATTAATAAATAAAAATTAAAAAGCAGTGTTTAAATTCTCCTACAGGAAAAGAAATAGCATTTAAGACGAGATTGAGTAAAAAATATCTGTATTTTAAAATCTGTAGATACAACATGAAGCCAAGCAAAATGATTTAGAAAAAAAATATTTAAAAGAAACCAGCCTGTTTTGATATAAAGTGAAGCATTCACTATGATCAAAGATTCAAGCCTGACAAGTGTTGAATACCCTGGCCTTATTCCAACACAACAGTGGCATGTCCTTGGAAGTTAAGCATGTGTATAATGTCATAGCGTCTAAACGTTAAAGATGTCTGTGCATTCGCTGGAGTAGGGCCAGTTTGCTGAGTTCATCCCAAGACTGAAACAAAGACACGAGAAGCTTGAACCTACCAGTCTTACACAGCCCACATAGAAATCATCAAAGGAAAGACACTGGATGTATACGTCGGAGGGGAACTGTGTTTTCTCAGAGTGAAAATCTGGGGTCTTGTGTCCTGTAAGCGTACGGTGTGGTGACACAAAGTGCAGCAGTTACCAGCCAAGTGCAGGGGGGGTATGGCCTCGGTATATGGCAGACAGCCTCACTCAGCATCATAGTTTCATCAGTTCCAATGCAGTATGGCCCTAAAATACTTGAATCTGCTATCCCACGTTCTGCAGCACTCAAGCTGAGAATCGAGTGTGTTCATTTAAATTAAAATACACAAGGATTAGTGAATCAAATACTAAAATGAAAATTCTTCCTCTTTTTTGAGGTTAGTGTATACTTGCGGTGGATCACAAGTGTATATGTAAGGTTTTTATGGGGTTTATTTTTCTGGAGGAAGGAGAGAGGCTTGGGTATTCTGGTATCTGGAGAGAAAACACTTGGAAGGGTTGCTGTCAGCAGGGGTCATGCTAGATTCATCCTTTTACAGCAGGAGAAATGTGAGTATGTGTGTACAGACCTGTGGAAGTGTGTGTGTTTTGAATGAGCACTTCTGTCTTCCAGACAATAAAGGCACTAAAGGCACATTTTGAAATGACTGGATCACGTTGTCCAGGCTTCGCTGCTTCGGTATCTGAGTGAATTCTGACTTCACGTAACCACTTTGTATGCAGCACCACCAGTGCAAATCACTGTATTATGAGTTTGCAGATGCTTACAGAAATATACCACATAAAATACCAGTGGATGTGCCGCAACACCTGCTCCTATCTGCCTTCTTGTCAGGGGATGTCACTGTCTGTTAGTCCCACTGCTTGCTGTGGTTCAGTATGCCTTCCTACCCCATGAGTGGTAGTGCAGCAGCAACCTGTTGTCAGAAGAACTGCATTTTCCACCAGGGTGTAGGTCAGTTTGCTGTTGTTTCCTAAGCATGGTGGAGAGAATGCCACTTGAAGCTTTGCTCCGTACCTTGCTAGGCTTCCCCTTTTTAGCTTAATGATTAATGAAGATGATTAAACCATGACAGCCTACCTTCCTTTCTTGGTACTGGCATGCTTGGACCCACAAGAACATTTATCTTCTGCTAGATGTGGTTAAACTGCAACTCCTGTTGCAACTGGGCATTGTTGAAGACATAGTTTTAAATCCGTCTGGTATCTCCGGAAGTTCAGTCTAAAAAGCTTGTCCTCTTCTGTGGTGTGCTGAATGACTTGAACTGACATCATTTTTATGGTCACAAAGGCAGCTCATAGCTCTTGAGTTTAGAGTGAGACCAGCAGCAATTCACTTGGCTCTTCAGCTCAGCATTTTTAACATAGACCTGCCTCTGTGATTTGAGTACAGGTTTGGCACTAGCATTTCCCAAAGGGACTTCTGTCTTACCCTACCCATCCTTGTTCATCATAGCGTTAGGAGAGAGATAGGTTAAAGGCATTCATCAGTGTTCTTCACACCACTTCAGCTGTTTTTGCTTTGATTGCGTATTATTATTAATTGCATATTATTACACTGCAGCATTAAAATCAGGATTAGCAAGAAACTTCCAATCTCCAGCTGCAAGCTTTACAGAAATACTGATAGTTAACATAAATGAGCGATGTCAGAGCTGAGTCAGGTTTTCTAAATCCTTGCCTTCCAGCTTGCACTCTACAACCCAATAGGAGGATTGCATGCTCTTTGCAAACCTGCAGAGTAGGGTATACTGCCCGTGCTAACTTTAAACAAATCTAGCTCAGGAAACCATCTAACATCGAGCTCTAGATGCTTTTCTTGCTAAGTCATTTTTGTGTCCATGGTATAAGTATGCTGAAAGGTCCAGCTCTTCATATCATGCTCAACTCCTCTTGTCTAAAGAAATAAAATAAAAAAGAATAGCCCTGTAGTTGTGCATACACTACTGTCATGTGGGAAGGTAACCATAGAAATGTTTGCAGGACTGAATGCTAGCTGCAGGATCTCATTTAATTTCTAGGTAGTGTTTTCCTGAAAATCTACAACATTCTTGAATATAGCACAGCGTGAAAACAGAAGGGGTATGAAATGGATTAAAGATACGATTAAAGAAAAACAGGGAATTATTTAGCCCTGTCCTTTCTGCACTGAAAAATAGAGGTCTGGTTTAAAGCATTCATATAGGGTATACCTTTGTCAGTGGAAGCAAGGGGGTGCTGTTTTCTCTGGAAGGAAATGGAGAATAAAGAATAGGTTGGCTATTCAGTTGTTGAAGCATGGACTCTTCATCTCTGGACTTTAATGCAAAGGGTCTTGTTGGTGAAGCCTTTAGTCTTGTCTGATTTCCTCTGAGTTAGGTTTTATCTCTGCACGAATAATAAACTGCAAAAAATATAATGAAATAATTTCTCATCCCAATTTCCACCAGCTTGGGTAGTGAAGAAAAATCCTCTTGAGGAAAGCAGTTCTTCCCTTCAACAACCTCTCCTCTTACACACAGGAAAAAAAAAAAAAAAAAAAAAAAAACACAGACACCACCGCACTCATTCATTATTCATCCTTAATCCTTCCCTATTCAAAGTTGTATGGCAGCAGTGTTATGATGAAGTGATAAAGAGCTTACTCCGGAGTTAGAGGAGGAAATAATCATAGAGACTCTCCTATGTCTCATTTCAAGGATTGAGAAACCTTAAAACATGGAAAGGGAATACACTTAACAACATTCTGAATTTCTCAGTCACCTTCTACTGTTTCTTAGTGAAACGCCCAGCTATCATGTGTTCTTTCAACTTCATCTTTTACAATTTTTTTAAACCATTTTATGTCTTTTATTTTTTAACTACTGCCTCTTTTATTCTACCTTTCAAAGCTTTTTGTTAGCAGTTTCTTGAGCCTTTTGGATGTCTACAATGTGAAAAAAAAAAATTAAAGATAGCTGTCTGTTGTATTGACCAATCAACTTAATTTCTAGTGACCTGACATAGCTCATAATGTACTACACATGTAGCTAAAAACATACATGGGTTTCTTTCTATCAGATGTTGTTTATTGTTTAAAATCATGTCTCTAATATTTTTATTAAATGTAAAAAATGGCTTGCATTGCTAAAATTAAAACCATTATAAACTCAGTCAAACTAGAATTAAACAGCACTGTCATAGTATCTAATTAGAGCAAATTCCCAAATCATAATTAGCAAATACTGTTGGACTACAACCAAACCATTACATTAATACATAATCAACACTTACGAATTCCCAAATAAGAAATCTAGAGAGAAAGCTGCCCATTTAATTATACATTCCAATTAAGATTTTGGTCTCAGTCAGTACAGTAAGCATATCTGAATATCTCACTACTAACCACACTGAATTACTTGAAAGTCACATTTACAGTCATTGGTGCTTCTACTGAATTGGACTGTTATGGGGCAGATCTTGTTGTGATCGCTCCTGCACTCTTTAAAAAAAAAAATATCAAAGCTGTGTTCTGCAAAAGTTTATCATCTTTGGGTAAACACTGAGAAAAGCTCATGGAAGCTCTGTGTTTTTTTCAAAATAAAGATCGCGCACAAGTCCAACATATCTTTTACACAAGAAGATATGAAGATGGGTTTAAGAACATAAGTAAGTTTTGGAACATTCCCAAATGCTTTTATACGCACAGAAGATCTGATCATATTCTTATGCTATAAAACATTAAAAGGAAAGCAAGGTCCCCTCCCACTTAAAAGAGTGAAGGGCAGCAGATAGCAAGACAAAAATGTGTTATATCTGTTCTCTTCAGCCACGTGCTCACAGCATTTAAAGAAGTTAGAAAAAGGTAAGAGTTTATAATAGCCATATCTAGCCAGTACATAAACAGTAAATATATACTAAAACAGGAACAAAGTCTGTGCAGATTGGTTGGCTATTGCACATAATTTGTGAGGTTTCTGCTCTTGCATGACGTGCACAGTCTCAGTGTAGGAGATGGATGTTGTTCGGTGCTTAACCCTTCTGAAACAGCAATGGCTGGCACTCCAGCTTGAGTTTTGCACATCATTTTTTGCTTGTCCTGCCACCCACAAAGTGAACAAATGGATCTTAGGCATTTCTTGAAAATGGGAACAAAGAATGAAAGAAATGGTGGGGGAAGAGAAAGCTAAATGTAGACACGGTAACAGCAGAGAAAGGACTCTTAAAAAGAGAGAGGCTGTAACCTGATGAGTAGTAAAGAAAATAATGAGTTGAAAGTGCTGCAGAGGAGATGAGATGCAGGCATTAGGGAAAAATTATGTAATTGTTCAGGAGGCAGTGCATCTGAGGACTTGGTGAAGATACCACGAGTACTCCCAGTTTCAAAACAGGTTAGAGAAGCCTCAGAGAAACAGCCTGGGCATTCCCTTTGTTGCCAACCCTGTCTTTCTGTAATCACAGATGATGTAAGCCTCATAATACTTTTATTACAAGAGAAAAATCTATCCCACGTTGAATTTGTGGACTAGTGATACCCTGTGGTATCAGCGGTATGGTTTGTTAAATCGCTGGAAATCACAGAATTACAGAACAGCTTGGGTTGGAAGGGACCTTATATACCATCTGGATCCAACTCCCCACCATGGGCAGGGACACCTCCCACCAGACCAGGCTGCCCAGGGCTTTGTCCAACCTGGCCTTGAACACCTCCAGGGCAGGGGCACCCACAGCTTCTGTGGGCAGCCTGTGCTTGTGCCTCACCACCCTGTGAGTGAACTTCCTCCTATGGCAAGCAATTTATGACTGTATGATCTGTCTGATTTCAGACTTCAGAAATCTAAATACTGCCAGTGATTGCTGCTTGGCCAATTTCTGCATGAACAAGAGTAAAATCAGTGTCAAGTCAGGTGAAAACTTGTGATTATGTTCCACTTCAGGATGGAAAGTTGCTTTGAAGTGCCAACACTGGTACTGTTGAAAAAGATTCAAAGTGTTCCTTTCACACTCTGACTTATGTAAGCAGTATTTCCATCACAGTATTTTATCCTGTGTTTACTTTCCTTTATTCTCATCTTCAGATGCGATCTAGTTCAGCTTTTGTACTTGCTGCCTTTGTTGGCTTTTGTTTGTTTGTTGTTTTGTTTTTTTGTTTAAGCTTTATTGTTTCATAAAAGGCAGCATATCCTTCTGCTTCAGGGAGACAACATAGAGTAGTGACTATAGAGAGAAGTCTGAGTGTTATTCAGGAATTTCTGAATTCTGCTTGTGATTCTGGCTATGAGCTAAGTTAAGCTTATGTGAGGACTCTAACCATTGTTACTTAAATGCATCGTGTCCACTGGCTTTCTGTTGGCATCTTCTGTTGCAGAGTGTTTTACACTGACCAATACCATGCTCCCACTGAAGTGCTGCTGCCTGTCTCACAGTTCCCTTTGTAAATGTTAGAAAGTTGAACCTCCTAGGACATCTTTAGGAGCTGTTGCTACTATTCCCCTGCAAACCCGTGCAGCATCCAGATGAAATCTTGCCATGTGTTATGCCCTGAGTACCTGAGAGGGAAGGCTTAGTACATTATTTGGATATTTACAAAACAGTAAATGAGCGTAGCCAGTAGTTGAATTATTTTACACTTAAACGTGCATTTTTGTTCTTTTTCAGCCATATTCTTAGAAGACAAAAATTCCAGTGAGCCTGCCTGGAAAAATAAAATTTCTATATCTGCCCTAAACACTCCAGAGCCAGCAATGATGCACGAGCCTTTAGTTGGGAGCCAGAAAAGGAAAGCAAGGAAAACTAAGATTACTCATCTTGTCCGAACAGCAGATGGTCAAGTGTCACCAGCAGGAGGGACACTGGGTAAGGAAATGGTAGTTTAAATTTTGTTAAAATTGAGTAGTTGGAGATGGTATGAGAGTACAAACAACTTATCAGGGAAGTATTGCTCAGCCACCACAGACTCAGACCTGCTGAGAAAGGTCATTCAATAAAATGCAGACATCGATCAACAGGGAAATCTGTGTGTCCGTAACATCCAACCTCTTTTATTTGGCTGCCCACATCTGTCTTCTCTCCCTGGATATTTCTCTCAGAACCACGAGCTGATTATGAAGAGAAATGGAAAACAATTAGGTTTCATTGTTTCTTTCCAGTCCAGCAAAGAAATTATACTGCGACTAGTTACACAACAGAAAAACAAGTTCCATAATATAACTGTCAATGCGAAAGCCCTTGCCGGAGTCCTCAGCAGTTAAGATAATCTTGCAGGACTTCTGCATCTTAAACACACACAGAGACACAAGCTCTCTTGTCTGACCCAAAAGATCAAACTCAGCTAAATCCAAAGTCAGTAAACTGCTTCGTAAACCTCACTATGCTTCTGCCGGTAGCTTGGGTCAGAAAAGGTTGCAGCACAAATAGGATTACACTAGCAAAATCGAAGCCCTAAAGGTAAAGATGCTGTTAAAACCAGACTGGTCAGTACGTGGATGTGCTGTCGTGAACTTAAAAGCTGTCTAGACTTGCAAGCTTAACTCTCTTTTGTTTCAGAGGAGAAGCCTAAATATCTGCCACAAAGTAGTCTTCAGAAAGCCTCAAGTGCAGAAACTGGTTGCAACAGGGAATGCTCCAGAAATGCAGAGACAGAAGAAAATCATAGTATTACATCAGATATGCCAGCAGTGTCTGCGTTTTTTAGCTTAGCTGCTCTGGCAGAGGTAGCAGCAATGGAAAATGTACACAGGTATGGTTTTATGGTTTTCTTTTCTCCTTGTTTCCACCATGTTTGGAAAGCAAGCAATGTGCAGTGTTTAATTTGGCCTGTTTCTTCCTCCAGTGCTTTCTCTGAATGTCTGTTTTCTACCACTAGCCTCACAGTATTAACTCTTCACCTACATGACAATGTAATCTATTTCAATAGTCAGTAAAATGATCCTCCCCACTAAGCTTGCCTCCCAATTTTTGTATTTAAACCATTTGGTACACTCCTTGAGATCCTAATGATGAACAGTTTCTAATTTTCAGACACCATTTGTCAGATAACAGTGGACTTAAATAGCTATTGCATGCTGATTTGTACGTCTCTGTGGCCTAGGACTGCAGAGAGAATTTCATGTAACTTCAGCAGAAGTTCTCATTCTGAACATGACTGAATGAAGCTAACTCGCTACTTTTACTCTTCTGCTTTGCTGTGTAGAAGGCAAAGCAGCTGCAGCATGTCCTCAGGGCAGAACAGTTCTGGGTGATGGAATGGCATGTTTCTTTGGGCTGGTCCTCTCGGTGTAAGAGTTAGGCCATCTGCACAGATAGTGTGGGGAATGCACAGGTTCCTTAGGTCCGTTGGGTCAATTCAGGTGGTCAGATTCTGCATTCTAGACCTGTGATGGGAAGAAACGAATGACAAATGATGGGCAAGTCCTACTTAGTTCTTAATTACCTGGTATTGTTCCTTGATGCTCCAGTGTGCTGGAGATGATGCCTCATCCTTTCATAGAGTGGAAAGTCAGTGAGGGAATCCTGGGCCAGTATGAAAACATCACAGCCTCGGCAAATGGCATGTGACAGATTGCTGGCTACCTAAGAAACTCCACAAGTTTTCTCTCAGTTTCTCCCAGTTTTGCAAAACATCTTTCTGCTATTAACACAGCAAAAGTGTGAACTTGTTCCTGTCTTCTGTGGTTAGTAGGCACAAAGTGAGCCTTGGGGAAGTGACTTCTCCTATCACTTGCAGCACTGTGGTTTCATTGATTTCCAGTGATGGTATGACAAGAACTGCACAAGTGACGGGATTTGCTTAGTTAGGCTTTTGCCTAGTTTGTTCTTCTAAAAAGTTTTGTATTCCATTTTCCCATTTTTCCCCATTAAAGTGAATGCCTTGAACTAATGCTTTACATACCTTTCTGTTTGGGTCCCTCTTACCTAGTCCCATGTTTTGTCACCTCATAGTGCAGTTAGCACAGTGCAGCACCTTCCATGAGGCCCGAAAACACCAGACTTGCAAGTGTCTAACAGCTGTTGCGAATTCCAGCTTCTAATCACCAGGGAAATGAAAACAGGGACTCGTTCCCAGTAGCAGTTTAGCCGTACGTCTCTGGCAGACTTGGGAAATCAAAGTCAAAACAGAAACCTAAATCTGATGGGCTGGATGCTTCGCTAACTTCTCCTTTGTTGACTGTTTGTTATCTTTGCAGCTTACTTCTTTATTTGCAAATAACTGGAAATGGGAAGAATAGCATTAGAGGTTTGCTTGATGTGTTTTTTCAGCATCTGAATTCAATTGTTAAATAATTTTGCAAAGCCTTAGGCCTTGGAAGCCAGACTCCTTTCTAAGTGTAATTAGAGCCTTTCTGGAAGTGACAACATGGTTTTCATTTGAATGTTTCTGTTTAGCTCTGGGTAGAGTGCCCTGGTTAAGCACTTGTGAGCCTGAGCTGCATTTTGTGCTAAGGCTACTTCACTGCACTCCTGGTGTGCAAAGCACGTTGGTGCCCACGTTTCTGCAGAGGTCCTAGCTCTGCCAGAGTGAGGTAAAGTGGTCTTCGTGTAAATAAGAAGTAGGCCCCAGATTCACATTGCTGTATGTGACACATAAGGTAACGAAAATAGAATCTGACTTGAGAGATTAGATAACAGGCGGTGATGTGCTTTGTGTATGCATTTTAAAAAGCAAGCTGCAAAGGAGTTCTCCCAGGTCCATCTGCTTCAGTGACTGATGTTGATTTCCAGCACGTAATTCTGGTGCAGTTTATTTTTACGATACCCTGTGCCAGGGGATCATTTGTAAATTAACACTGCTCTAGTAGTGAAAGAGATGTGCTGGGCTGATGAAGTGTTAAGTCATGCAACTTGGACTAATCCCAACATGTAACTCTGCTGGTGGGTATATTTCCATATTGCTTAAAAGCTGGCTATTGACTCTCATTAACGTGACACACGCCTCTCTGCATTTGCCATCCTTTGCTACACATGAGCTGCACTCTCCGCTTCTGAGGGCTGAAGCCACTCACTTAAAAAATGAGTAACAGTACTTATGTGCTCGTAACGTACTCTTTGGCCATACATTTTGTTTTGGGTGGTAAGATACCATCAAGACTCGGTTTTGCTTGACTTTGCATTGTATTGCAGTTTGTCCTCGGGATATTTTCTTACTGTTGCAGGAATACCTATAAAAGGAGCGCAAAAGCAGCAGTATGTGGACACCTGTAGCAGTAGGGAGTTACAGTGTTGTAACATCGGGTGTTAAACCATATCACATGCTGCTTTCTGTCCTCTCTAGTCTGATAAAAGCAACTCCCATGCTCCCAATAATGATGGGTGGCTTTTCTTTTCTTCTTTTGCAGAAGTCAGAGGGCCACACCTCTCCCACATGATGGACAGCCAAATGAAATGTCTCAGGCTCCAGTGCTTATTTCCTGCGCTGACCAGTGAAGCTCCAATTTATTGTAAAACATTGTGCTTTACCTAATATACTAGCCTTGTCTTTACCAAGGAAAGCTAGTCTGTCCATGTGATGGAAACTATAGACTGCAAGCAAGTGCTTATTGCTCTGAGTGGCCCAGAATTCACTGGAAGCCAGATGTTAGCAACTTGGGCCAGGTCCTCAAATCGGAACCCAGTGTGTAGGAGGGTGATATTATTTGTCTGTTAATGAAGAGAAATGGAATGATCCCAGAGCTTGCTTTCTATTGAAGGCTTTTAAACAGTAAATAGGTGGTTGATGTGAAGAAGGCTGCCTTTACTGTTAGCTCACACAGCATCTCTTTTACCAACCAGAGAGTACGGCAACTAGTTTCATATAATACCTAGTTCAATGAAAATGAAAAAAAAAAAGAAAAGAAAAAAAAAAAAAAAACAACAACAACGAAAACACTGACGCACTGCACTAGTTATTATTAGATATTCTTAGTCATTTTTGTACATGAAGATTTAAGTTCTAAGATGGTTTATATTAATAGGTTATGCCTACGTTTATATTGTAGAACGAATTTAAAACCTGTTCCAGAGAACTCAAGGCAGCCTGGACAGATGTACCATTGTTAGCGGTGTTTGGGCAGCCACGTGGTCCAGATGTTCTGCACTTTTATATTCGCCACCAGAGTGGTAGAGTTTACTGGCAAAAATTCTGACAGGCTATGTTTGGGTTTTGTTTCTTTTTAATTTAGCTTTGAATAACCAGGATGATGTGCATTAGAAAAAGGAGTGGTGTATGGAAAAGAAAAATACTGCAGATAATTGACTTGTCTTTTATGCCTTGGAGGGTTCCTTTATTTTTGCATAGATATCTGAGTGACTTGGTGAAACTTTCCTGTAAACAAAAAGTACTGCAAATATGTTTTTCAAAAGTGACCTTAGTATTATTTCACCATTCTGAAGAACCTACAAGCATGACTTTTCAATATACATGTACACTGATACGCGTACCTTTTACATTTTGCAAACACTGGCGTTGTTGTAGTTACTATGCACAGTCTCAGTCGGCTTCAGAGTTGCTATAAAGGGCCAATTACAGTTTGTGTTGGTCAAGGGGCAAGTTTTATGCAGATAAACTACAACTGAAGAACAATGTTTGACTGAATTCAGACTACCAAACAGATCCATCTGCCAGTTTCTGTCTTTGCTTATGTTAAATTTTTGTGGTTTGCTCTCATAAATACATCCCAAAAGCCAGGCCAAGTGTATCACTTGGCCTGTTACCTTCGCTATTTTGACTTACACTATTGTATAACCAAGCATTGATTCCTACCAACAGATGCAAAATGATAACTAGTAACTAATCTAAAGCTACAAATTCAACAGGGTACTTCTTCAATAGCACAAGATGTTTCCCTACTTTTTGCATTGTAGCACAACAATTTACCAAATTGGACTCCAGCAATAATTTTCTATTAGTCTTCGTCATGCTGGCTGAATTTTTGATAGTATTAGATTGAGTTTGAAGTTCTTTGAATTAAGTCTTTAAAAGATGCGAGTTTACATCATTCTATCAGGCATTCTTATTTATACTTGACTGAATTGATAATGTGTTTTGGGGTTATTTTGTAACTAATTTGATGTAATAGCCATATGGACAGTAACTCTATTAATGCTTGCTAGGTTTAGCCTTTCATTGTTGTAGTTAAGTGAAAGTCTTTGGTTCATTGTTGGGAAACAACATACGACATACCACACAAGTTGTAACAGAGGATTAAAGGTTTGACATAGGGCGGACAGCTTGGAAAGTCTCACTAAAACGGCCATCAAAGATGCATGTGTTGGAAGAAGGGAACAACAGCAAAAGAACAACAAAATTCAAGAGCCAATGAGTCAGTGAAAAGGCTTTTTAAAAATTCAGGTGAATATATGACTAAGAGCCCCTCAAATGCCATTGCAGCCTATGGCAGTATTTTTAATAAGATTTTATTAAAGTTTTATAAGTTATTTTAACAAGACAGGAAAAACTTAAAACTAATGGGTCACAGCAAGGTGGCTGTTGGAGTTTTGGACCACTTTATAATTAGCTGAAATCCAAATATGTTACAGTGCAGGCCGTTCACGTTGACAATGGTACTAACTTATTTCTCTAGAAACCTTTAGAGTAGATATATTTTTGTCAAAGCACCCCATTCTTCCTGAATTTAAATTTCAATATTGTTCCTGAAGATATTTCTGTATATTAATGGTACCTTTTTTAAAAGAAACAGAAAATTACTTTTTTCTATATGAATTAATATCTTACTTGATCTGCTTTTCCTTGACTTTCCCTTAGAGAGGGGGTAGGGTTGGGTCAGTTTACTGGATATGACTGTTTTCAGATACTTATAAACCTTTTTGTAGATATGCTTAATTTTTAAGCGATTAGGCACTGAGAGTAGCAGAAATCCTGCAAAGCTTTATAGCTCACTAGGCATTTGCCTTTGTTGGTTCTCTGAGTGACGTCTTGATTTCAATAGCTAGAATTTTCCCTGAATCTACTAGAAGGGGTATCAGTATTTTCAGGTAACAAAGTCTGTTAGCACAACAAAAATTTCAGACCAAGATCTTACTGTATTGGGGTTGGGTTTTTTCCTTGTTTGTTTTGTTTTAATTTTTATTAATTTCAGCTGCTTTCATTTTGGAAAATCATATTGCTATTGTGTGTACTTCAGTATACCAGCAAACACTGTTACCCGTTAACACATTGTCCACAAATGCCTCTAGAGAAGAAATTGTTGCACCTTATGTATATCTCAAGCAAACCAAAATATGATGCTTTTCTGCTTTGTTTATTCTGAATATGTTGTATCATACTTTACTGAACCCGTTTTAACTTAGCTAAAGCTATCAATATTTATGCATTTCACATTATTTTCTGGATCTGAACCTGTGTATAAATCTTTCTTTTAAAAAAAAAAAAAGAAAAGCAATTACCGTAGTCGTCCTCTATCACTTATCCATGGGAGTGGGGAATCTTGTCTCAAGTGTAAAATGCAGTACTGTCCCAGTTTTCCTTAGTTTTTATTTATTTAGTGACCTTTGATACTTCATATATAGTTTTGAGGTATGCAGAATATATTGTCATAACCGAAGCTACAGATCTAAGCAGCTGGGAGAAATTTAACATCTTCTTAATTGTTCTAGTACTGTATACATATATGGGAAAAATGTTCTGCAGAACATTTGAGATGCAGATTCTTATCCCCACAGTAGGTTATTTTCCAGATATTAGACCAAATCAATCAAAACCATCCATGGTGATTACTTAATGCTCTGCGTATGGCAGGAATTACCCCTTGAATGTGCTGTGATTTCAGAAATAGAATATATTTATTTAAGATGACTGAATGCTCTTTTATACTAATACAATATCCCAAAGTCATGAGCAAAAGATTTCTCATTAGTTTGCGTTTCTATTTTATAGCATTGGTGCATGACTTTCGACATTGAAGTGATGAGCATTGTTGTTGGAAAGGGGCACAGGAACAAGGGATAGGTAGAAGCACGTGAACTGGCGTTCAAGTTCCACCATTGGTCGTTACTGTTTGGGTGAAAGCTACCTTTGTGGCACAAGGCTGAGGAGCGCTCTGAAGTGTCGAGTAGAAACCCAAGGGAGTTGTAACAGCATCATAAGGAGGGAATGCCTTGTAGTTTGGATGCCATCTTTTGGAACAGGTTATTAAATTGAAGCAGTTTCACTTTCTGCTGCCTGTTTAGCTACTGTACAGATACTGGAGCCGGCTGAAGGCTACGGTTGTAGACATGGGACAGCAAGGAGAGGATAAAAGGAAAGCTGGCCTTTGTTCTCAGTAGGGTGAAGTTGTGGCAACAAAGGGGAGTTAGGAAAAAAGATAAATGTGTGTGTGTGTGTGCGTGCGTGTGTGTACATTCTGCAAAATAAAAAAAAAATAGTAGGAAAGACAAAAACATCATGGGTCTACAAGAGCCTATAATGTATGTTGATCCTTTGAGTGCACTGCCTTTTTTGAATGCTGAGTCTAATATGGCTACCTCTCCTAAAAGACTACTTTCGCTAACTTCAATTTGCTTTCAGGCTTGATCACATAATCTTTTCAGCCATTGATACCATTTGTATATCACTGTATGCTTTCCTTTCCAAAAGCAACGTTTATACAGAGCTGACAACATAAGGCTGAATATACCGTGGTAGCCAAACTGTGTCGCTGGAGCATTTTTGTTTAACCTCTGCCATAGTCATATGGGTTGCAGGACATGGGCCCACTAGTTGGTTCAGCGAGATCGGGTTTTGTAACAGCAGAAATGCAGTGCTCGTCGGGTGGTGGACTGCAGATATTCCTGGCGGTAATGCAGTAAGCCAAATGCTGCTCTTGAAAATTACTCTGGAGTTTACGTTTGCAATCCTAATTCCACAAGGAAATATAGCTGTGCAACTTTTGTGTTGTATGCCGTACATTATCCACTAGATGCTGTTTGTTTGCCGAGCTTGTTTGCTACATCGTAGAGTTCATAGGTCTGTTTGCCATGTTTTGTACTATTTGTGGCGTTCTCCTTGTACATACTGTGGAACTATCATCCAAGGCTGCCAGAACATTGAGTCATTTTCAGGACACAGAACCGTGAATGAGTGCATTTAGGCTGTGAAAGAGTTTTTTGCCTCCTCCCCTGTATTTCCCAATTAAAAGGCACAGTGAGGTTTATTCTCTCACCTAACTGCTATTATAACCATTTATAAACTCTGTATTTTCTACTGAATCGACAACTTTGAAGAAGCTTATAAAATGGATGTATATTTTATGTTCACCCACTGTTTCTTCTAAGACAGACACCTAGGAAGAACTGACTTGAGATCTCCCCTCAGCAACACACCTAAGCTTCTGCTTAAAACCATCCTTATTTGAGGGGTAACATTGTTGCACTGTGACAGTGCATGAGCCCCAGTTATGGACCACTGTGCTCTTAGAGTTGGACTTGGGCTTGCGTGGTGTTTCTGGGTGAGGCACATTTTGACCTAGGGTCTTCATTGGCACAGAGTTTTAAAAACACATGCAATAGCGTAACATTAGTTGAGTTCTTCCAAAGAATTATATTGTAATTTCTGGGTCTTGACTGTTAGCATATACCAGCAGACCCACACTGTACTCTACTGGAAAAAATATATCTGCTGTCGCAATGTACAGGCTAACTAACCGGGCTTCTGAATGTAATGGTCTAATCTAATCTTCTAACCCGTGCAGCTGAAACTTTATTTTCTCCCATGCATTGCAACGCTTTGATCAGCTTTGATCACACACACACATTAGTGTGCAGTGACTTGCAAGACGTTACCTCTATAAAAGCATTCCCACCTTAGTTCATAAACAACATGAGGTTTCTCAGACAACAGTTTTCAGACTTCCTTGGTAGATTTCATTCTCTTTCTTTCACATTACACCATAAGGTGTGATTTGGGAAATGTCTGGAAAAAGTTCAGACGCTATGAAAACCTTCTTCCTCAGCAGTGCTTGCTTTCCATAACCAGTCTCTGTTGACAGCTCTAACACAACTGATTTGCTCTGATCTCTCTTCCTAGGGCCCAATCCTTCAACTTTTACTCTCATACATAATTCCACGAAATTTCGACCCAGTATTTGGCTTTATTCTCTCCAAAGCTTGGTGTAAACATGCCTTATAATAGTTCATCTCCATAAGTGGTATAACGGAGCTACTGCCTTCTTAGATGTGTGTAGTTAAAAGTCAATAAGCACATTTATAAAATGTCATGCTTTCTTCAAAAACCTCTATCTAATTTGATATTTTTAAGTGCACATGTTAAGTCATGTGTATAACATGCTAAAGTACATTAAACTGTGATCATGAAACTGAATATTTAATAAAATATTTGAAATATTTGAAAAGGACCTTCAAATAGATTTATGTTCATTCTACTTTGGTTATCTAGTGTGTGCCTGTAAACAGTTTCCCATTTAAAACTAACAATTGCAAATAAATACTATTAAAACAGAGCTTCTTTGATACTTCACCTGCTTTACTATCAAGTGATTGTTTACTTGAACATATGGCTGAGTTAATAGTATTTGCAGAATTTGTTTTTAGCTAGAGTATGAATTTGTTGGGTTTTTTTTCTTTTTATACTTAAAAAGAAACAAGCTCATTTCCCACCTGGAAATGGAAGATGCCAAAAACCAGAGGAGGATCCTCAGAACTGTAAGCTGTAGTTTCCCATCAGATCATCCATTCAAATCTACACAACTATAAAAATGCTGCTTATTTTACAATGAACCTATGCCCATTTATTCTTGCTTAAACATGGGAGCTTCCATTTTATTTGTTTTAAATTCTGAGCCTGGTTCAGCACTTTTGACATTGTTGGAAAGATCCACAGACAAATAGTGCCACAGAATTCATTGGATTTATACTGGCATAAAGCTGGAGATTGTGGAATAGGGAGAGACAGGACTCTGTGTAGTTAGGCTGTGGGAAAAAAAAAGTTTGCCTTTTCTTCTAAGCTTTCCAGGTTTCCACTTTGTGTTTCTGGATTTTTTCTTCATGCAATTGGAAAGCTCATTTATAGCCCACACAAGTATAAATGAAGTCATCTCACACAAAGAAGTCCTTGCTACATTTTCGGTCTTTGGACATGAAGAGAACTTCCTCAGAAATGTCTTCTGTTTTAGAAATAAGTAGTAAACATCATCAGTATTTAAACTTAAAGGTCCCCACTGCTTTGGAATCTTATTTAACTAGGCCTCTGTTCTACCCCTATGTTTTACCTTTCTTTGTTTAGGCTGGAAAATTAGACTGTGGGAGATCTTGTCTCTTCCTGTCCTTGGACACCTGAAGATTGCTTGATTGCAAGGATCACAAGAAGACCCAAGTACAGCCTGCATGAAACCAGTAGAAACCAGTTGTTCACCTGGGAGCAGAACTCGTCTCTGAGTCAAAAGTAGCAGAAGGGAAGCCTTTAGTCTTTGGTTTGTTCGGTTTGCTTTTTTTTTTTTTCCAATTGTGTGCCATTTACTCAGGGAAGAAGAAACGTATGCAATCGTGCACTGCCTTTACTGGGTATGCATCAGTTATCTGCAGAGAAATACCAGGAATGGAGGAGCTTCAGCATTAAAGGCCATGTAGTGATCATACTTGGGGAAGGGAGAGGAGAGCTCTGATGCAGCAAGAAAAGAAAGCTGCAAGAAATCTCACAAGTGAAGATACTTTTTCAGTGTAGTATGCCCAGTCAGGGACATTGAAGTCACTGTTTCTTTTTTTTTAATGCCAAATTACCTTAAAACTTAGTCATTTTCAATATCCAAACTCCCACCTTTTTTTTAATCTGCTCTCATTTTGTTCTTCCAACAAAGCATCTGCATAATGCAGTTAGCTCACTCCGAGCACATCCTGATCTGCTTCGTTACCCAGCTCTCGTGTTGTTTCTTGCAGCTGCAAGGCATTACACTGGCACTCTTTTACCTGTCAGGTGAGACAAGTTTCCACTTGGAGGCACAGGGCAGAAAGACATCCTCCTCCTCCTAAGGCAGCGTGCTTCTGCCAGGCATTACGACATTCTCCATCGATTCTATTTGTTAGATTATTACCATTTTTCATCACATTTTTTTAACGTGCAGCTAATCCTGCTCTGAAGCAGACCTTTCTATTTTTTTTTAAGTGTGAAAATATTAAGTGAGGTGCAAATTATACTTGAGCATAGCATAACCATTACATAGCGCGTGGAACTGCCGGTTCTTCAGGAGGACACTAGCACTTTGTAACAAAATACGAGATAACGTTTCTATATCTGCTGCAAAGTTATGTTTTGTTTTGTTTTCAAAAATAAAACCTGTAAGATATAACGCCTACCATCTATTCAGTGTGAACTTCTTTTTGTGGACTGTTCTTGGCACAGAAACAGTAAGAAATTGAGCTCTAATACAGTTGCACTTAAAATATGCTCTAGATTTCAGCTACCCTGCATTAGTTACTTCCTGGCAAGGGAAGGTGCGTTTGATCTTCAGCAGAAGTACATTAGCACAGGATGTACCTGTCTGCACCCTAGCTGAAACTCTGGTTGAAGATCCAGCCTATATAAGTCAATACCAAAAGTTTATTCCATACAAATGAATACTTCAGCCTGTTTATTGGCCTGTGAAACAAGAGGAACTAGTCGAAATAGGCCCCCAAATCAAACCAATTACATTGGCAAAAATGTGTTTTGCTAAATGCCAACACCTAGTACTTTAATTCAGTATATCTGCATGGCTTACAGGAATATGTCTTCCGGATTTTTGCATTCCTTTCTGAGGCCGAGGCTGTCCCTGCAGGAGTTTGTTAATGCGGTATGGAGGCACTTGGTGGATCTTCCTTCAGAGGTCCTGTGTGGCCTTGGATAACCCTGAGCTCCCCTAGGCATACAAAAAAACGTGCTCCCAGGAGATGTCCTGATCTAAAAGAAGCATTTGGAGTATATCTTAATGTAAGATATTGTGTGTATGGCCCACCCAAGGCTTCCTGCTCATGGCAGGCCATCAGGCTCAAGTCAGGTCATTCTGAGACTCAGTTACCTTCCTTCCAAGCCCTATAGGAGTTACCTAGTTGGTCTTCAGTTATCTAGTCAGCACCTGGAGTTATGACTGGTGTTCTCACTTCAGGCTTTCCAGGTATGAAGAACAGCGATTCCTTGATGTCTTCCTGAATGGATTCTTAATGATACTGCTGCTGGAGGTCTCGGCAGCATGTTGCCAGAAGTTTCGAGGTCTAATATCACACATACAAACCTCTGAAAGTTTCCTATGAGGGGATTTCTGTTCTAAATGGGACCCTCCAAATACTGCTGTCATATCACTGTGGTTTTGTAAAACATCTCACGGGAGTTAAATTGAAAGTCAGATGCTCATAGTCTGTCAGTAGCATAAGGCATTAATTTCTGGTGCCCAATAATACTGCTCTTGGAATGCCACCCAGTCTGTCTGCAGGACTAGCTCTGAGCTATGCACGTTATGCTAAATCCAGGACCTTGAGTTAATGTAATTTTCAGTCTTGCAAAGCTACTGACTTCAGTGGCAGCTTGGGATGAGTTACAGGGCCTCAGGGCTTACCCTGCCTTGAATCATAAGGCTTGCAGCAGGCTATCGTGTGGGTAAGGGTGATATCATCTGAAGGAACCTTGTGCCTGGTTTGGTTCTTGCAGGCTCGCTCAAAGCACCCTTTCTTCCCCTCGGGCAGGCCCTGCAGGGGCTCTGAATTGCAGAGTCTGTCTCAAAGCAGGGTTCTGGCAGAGGGAGGCTCTTGCCTTGAGAGGCTGCCTCAATGGAGCTCAGCCCCACAAACCTCCCAGCCCGCTCAGGACAGCTGAGAGTTTCAATGCCACAACAGCTTTGTGCAGCCAGCTGGGATGTCTTGCCTGCAGCTGCTCTGACAGATATATTTTTCTTTTAAAACAAAATGAAACAAACCTAGCCGAGAACCAGATGGAAACATCAGCCCTTCATGAACATCCAGGTGTCAGCAGGCAGTAGTTTGAGAGTCACTGGTGCAATGTGTATTCACATTCACTGTGTATTCAGTTAGAGCAGCTATGTGAATTGTTTGTGGAGATTGACAGGTTACTGCAACAAAGCGAGCTTTGTTTTGGCTTGGAGAGCAGTGTTTTCTGTTGGAAGTAAGGAGTCAGGAAAATCACCATCGCAGCAGATGGATTTCTGTCTTCAAGAAGTTCACTTTTCAAGAGTGACATTTGCCAACCCTTAAGAAAAAAAAAAAAAAAAAAAAAAGATGAGAAATTGAAAACCTAGCCCGTGGCTTATAATGGGTGCCATGTTTTGCTTCAGTGACTGCAGCAATAATGTTTTGGTCAGAAGGAATGTGTGAGCTACTTGGGAGGTGATGCAGTTTCGAAGCATCCTGGTAGCTCCTAGATGACAGATGTATTTGGCACACGGCACAAGTGTTGTTAACAAGCGTTTCTCTGTATGCACTTCTTAATAATGCCAAGTGGTTGCCATTATTTTAATCAGTACTTAAGCATATTCTTCCTGCTGTGTTTCAAGAAAATATATTGTACTTGGCTGTCATGAGGCATAGTTTACCCTGGAAAGGAATGGATGGAAGCTTTCAGTGTGTGACTGTTTCATCTTGGTACATATTTTTTTCCAAAACATCTTTACTAGTAACTGTCTGTAGTGTTTCATATTTAGGATATAGTTAATTCATTTCTGGAATCAAGTCTTTTAAATGGAAGATATGCTTAAATTTCAGGCAGAAATCCACACTGGTGATGATCCCAGACAATGTATGGCATACAAGAAGTACGACTGCAGATCACTGAGCCAGGCTGTCTGTTGGCAGGTAGCAGCACAGGTTCACAGTCTAGTTGTGCTAACTTACATGAGGGGAAAACAAAAGAGCCTATGGTTTACACATAAGGGCAGCTGTATTTAAAACCAGTTTGATTCACTGAGTCCAACACGTTGTCACTGGCATTGTGTGCTCTGGCCAGAGAAAGTGTGAGGGTTGCAGTGGCGGGAGGCTCTGTTGCTCTGCTTCTTGTCCCTAGCACTTACTTCTTGTTGGTTTCTGCAGCTGAGTGCTTTTAACTTATTACTGGACCTAGGGACGGTCATAGGCTCCTAGGCTGGTCCCAGTTCTGGTGCAGCGATGTGTGGTCCGCTAGGATCACCCCGTGACACGCGCAGCAGCCTGACGGTAGATGTGAGGCAGGACGGTGACAGCCGGCAGTTCCACACCACCCCCAAGACTGCCGCGCTGGGGTGCCCAGTGTAGATACCACCTGCTTCAGAGGACACAGTGTGGTTCTTATCACAGCAGCACCAGCAAGCCTGAGCACAGACCTTGTCCTGCTCAGCACCGAGGAGCACACCCAAAGAGTCCTGTCCTCAGGGCACTACCTGCTTCCCTTGGTCCAGGCTGTGTGAGCAGCAGAAACACAGGGCGTTCATTAGAAGTCCTGATAAAAGTGAAGCAGAATTTTACTCAGACACAGCCACAGAAGCATAACGATGCGATCCATCCAGTCTTATGGCACTTCCATAAAAATTGCATGGAACGCATCTTGTTTACTGGCATGAGTTCTGACAGCTGCACTGCTCACTCGCTGGGTGCTGTGCACTTGGTTATTCATAAAGGAGCGAGTGGAAAGAATATTTATTTTTTATAGATTTCTCAGTCGAGCTGATGGCAAAATCTACCTGGCATACCTTGGTCATCAGGTGCCTAGAAGAACAAAAACCTCCAGGTTATCTGTAGGGCTGTGTCCTTATTTTGGCATTTTCAAGCAGCATATATGCAGATGCATTTTTAAAATAACAAATTCATGTGTTTGTATGCATGGTATGTGTTTCATGTGTGAGAATGATGAAAACACATCAATACAGCAAACAGAAAAGCAGCAGTTGCATATTCACAGACTCTGTTAATATGCAGCTAGTTTTAAAAAAATACTAGGCAAAAAATAAGCACATGCTGTTCCACCAATGTAATTGACATTTAAGGGTGGCCATCAGGGATTTAAAATCATCTTTAATAACGAGACAAAAATATATTCTTAAATAAAAATTCGGACAATTCAGAAAGTACCCCCAAATGCTTTGCAGGAACAGTAATTTTTTACTATTTTTGACTTTAAAAACAAAACCACAGAAATACAGTTAGAATAACAATCCTCAAGCCAATACGGAATGGCAGAAAATCTCTTAGAACATGGGGTTCTATTTATCTTACTGGAAATTGGGCATGTCGAGCTTCACTTACAAATTTCTCACCTTCCTTTTCAGTCATCTTGCCTTTCCCCTCTTTTTTTTTCACTTGTGTGGCTTAAAACTTGATTGACATGAATTTCAAACCTCCCACTTATTTTCGTTAGGATGGGAGCTGTCTCAGACCTTCCTGAGCTGTTTCACAGCTCTGAAAAATCTGCAAAGAGTATTCATTGATTCGTAGCATTTTAACAACAATTTTCTCTGGCCATGGCTGAACATCAGCTGCAGCTTCTGCAAAGAGGGAAGAAAAATGAGGTGGGATCCTGCAGTGACATAGGTAGAGCAGCAAAGCTCACCTCCCTGTGCCCTTCTTCCCCCTTGGCTTTCTGTAGAAAAGCCAGAGCAGCACCAGTGCCAGGAACCCAGCAGTTGTTTGAAATACGGTCAATTATTTCCTTCTCCTAACAGTTTGTTATTGAGAACAGCTTCAGTGTTTACGAGGATTTGGCCTGGTTTATTTTGTAATGCCTGGCTCGTTACAGCAACTGATGTACTTTGAAATTGTGTGCTGACTTCTTAAAAAAAGAAAAAAAAAAAAAAAAAGAAACAGAACTTCAGCACTGCCTGTTAGACCTATACTGTTGGTGTTAACCTGTACTAAGCCTTAACTTGCCTTAATTTAAAAGGCTCTTACCATATTTCTGAATTTCTTTCTTAGAGGGAGAAAAGTTACCAAACATTTACATTTTCTTTATCCATAATTACTGAAGAAATCTTCAGCTCCAATGAACATACTGGCTTGTGCAGTTACCTTGCCCATATCGTCTCACCTAGGTCAGCAGGTGTGTGATGGGGAAGGTGGCAGGATCAGGACCACATCTGAGCAAAGCATCGTTGCTCTCACTCCAGAGGCCAGAGCATCCCGAGCCATTTCCGTGGTCACCCGTGGAGCCGGGTTCATTTCCATTGGTTTGGCAGGACACCAGCTGAGTGCTGAGCTCTGGATCCAGGGGTCTTTCCACCTGTTTGCTGTGCACAGGTTTAAAGCACTGTAAAAGGTCTAAATAGTGGGAAATTAGGTGTCAGGAGGCCACCATGGCAATTATACTGGCAAACTCCATATGAACATACTGAATTGGGCTTCCAGATAAGGAAAATGAACAGACCCCATCAACACCTGTTGCAGTAAAAGTTGCACCAAAAATTCGTATCTCGAGTAACAGCTAAGCCCTTTCTTACAAGTCAGATCTCTTATTATGCATTTGTTGTCAGGTGGTAAAATGATTATTTTAATTTCTGTGGCTTTCATCTACTTCTGTTTGAAATCTAACCTGGTGACTTTGTGTGAAAGAGCTGTAGCTTTGCTTGTGTCACGTGAGCAGATTCTCCATGGTTTTGAGTGGTTAAGGTCTATGGTTGAAAACATTTTAAACTGCAGCTGCAAGCGTAGAAATGATGTGGCTGAACAAACAACAGCCTGAATGTGAATACCAAATGCCAGTGAATGCAAAAGTGATCTTCCTTTAGGCATAGACTGGCTGTAGCAGTGCCAGATACTTGCAGGTGTAAGACTCCAGGTCCATCCCTGAAGTACTGCTGGTATTGTTATAGTCTTGAGGCCTTGGGCATGTGGAGTTACTGCTGATACAAAGACATTTTTATTCTCATATTATTGTTACTGTCATTGATTTAATCAAGAAACACTAAATCAGGAAGGATGTCACAGACTTTCATAGTTAAATGTGTCACTAGACAATATTTTTTCACCCACATGAAACTTGAAAAACAAAACAACAAAAAAAGAAGAAATTAGCATGCAGAGAAACCTATAGGAAAGGGCAGCATTTCAGTAAATCAGATTCTGTGTATGCTACTTGCGTTTCTATGGTGAAGGCAGGTTAGCAAGCTGTTAAAATAGCTGTTCACTTCAGAAGTGGTAAACAGATGGATTCCCACGGCCAGTCGTAGGTGAGGAGCAGCCTGGTGCCACTGCTGTTGCTGTTTATTCGTTTTCTTTCACTCTTTGGCAGTTGATTGTTATTGGTGTCATTGTATTAATTCCTCTCCATCACCATCTGAGAGGAACTCATTTATGTGAGTTCAGCTCTGGGGAATTGTATTATGTAAAATGAAATTTCACAATTTGTCTTCACAGTAATGCTGATATTTCCTAATGGTGTCTCACCTTGGTGTTTCTGAGTGCCTGTTTACAATACCCAGGGTCCTAGTTTGACTCCTCTCCTCTCCTCTCCTCTCCTCTCCTCTCCGTTTTTTTTTTTGTATCAGTCATGTTTTCTGTAGATCAGGTGACTTTTAGGGCTGCTTCTAGCAGATGTTTTAAACCAGCTGCTTTTGGAATGCCAAATCCTTCCAAGCAAGAACCAACTGAAACTATTTTAAGGATTCAGTGATTCTTGTCAGTGTTGGGTTTTCTTTTTCGAATTATCAACTTTCCTGCAGTTTGGTGAACATTTTTCAAGACCACAAAATGTTGAATGAAAGCTCTTTATGGCAGCTTTTGGAATTGTATAGTGCTCATTTCTCTGCGTGCTTCTTGGTGTGCTCCCCAAGGGGTTTGTCGGGCCTGTGAAAGAAGAGAGGTTTGTGATGGTTTGTGAGGAAGACAAACTGACTTTAAATAAGATGTGCAAAGAACTTGTGTGCATTACTGGATGAACAGCAAACCAAGGCAGAAAACCAAGCAGCCAGGCGAGATGTTTAACACATCCTAGGTTGGAGCAGGATAAGATTTTGGTAGTATTTATGTGGCATGGAGTCATAGGGTTGAAAGGACTTGGAGGCATCAGCTGGAGTGCTTCTCTGCCCCAGGGTGAGTTAAGCTGTACTAACCACATACCTGACAGATGCTTTATGAACCTGTCCTTATTCTCCCAGTGTTCAAGTACTAAATTTTAGCATTTGGGAAAATAGACCTTATCCTCCAAAGATGTTAGACAAGTATGTTTTGGTAAACACAACTTTAAAAATACTGATTAGATAAAATCTGAGGTGAAGTTTTTCACGGAGTACCAGCCCAACTGTACCACTAGCCACGGGACTCCCCCATGCCTTCAAAACTCTCTTCCTCTGAATGTTTTGTCAGGTTGCTGGTTAATAGCCATACCACAGAGGTTCAAAGCAACCTCTTTCCTAGCGCTGTGTTTTCTATCTAGCAGTTGCCTTCAATTTTTTTTTACAGAGGTCTGACAGTAAAAAAAACAACAACAAAAACCCTGCCAGCTTTTTCCTCAGTACCCTTCTGCAGATGCTATGAGTCAATCATTAAAGCCATATTACGAACCCAGATGAGGAAAGCATCCATCTCACAAGGCAGTGCTTGCGGCCAGTCGCGCCGAGACGCTGCCTGTGCCTTCTTGCTGTCCTCTCAGCCACTGCCAGGCTGGGCAATGGGCGCTTTGCTGGCTGTGCCCGAAAACGTGTAGCATGACCTGGGCCACTGCAGGGACATCCAGCAAGGCCCTGGGCAGGTATCCGACCTGGCCTCTCCCTGGGACATGCAGAAAAGCCACCGTGATGGTGTCTGTGGATCTCTACCACAGCTGCTTTATGCTTTGGCCCCAGGACCCAGGGCGGTGCCAGCCGTGCTCACCCCCATCCCAGACCCAGGGCTGGTGGTACAGCACTGAAATGCTGAGGGGATGATGGAGCAAGCCCGGCCTGCTTACAAGACCCACGTGCTTGCCTGGCGGTTGGAGCTGTGAATTGACTGGGAGTTACTGTGGTGTGCCAAGGAGTCACGGGGGGACAGATCCAGCTTTTCGCTGCTGTCAGCAGAAGTCGCAGGCTTAAGGGAAATGGGTCAGCAAAGCCTCTTCCACACCGACACCCCAGGCGGTGGCCAGGCGAAGGTCATGCCGGCAGGCAGCCTGCTGCTTCTTGCTCCGCACAGGGCCCAGTTCCCTCGTTTGCTCTGCACAGCCCAGAGTGAGGGAAGGCAGGGCCCCACGCTGCCATCCATCGCTGTCCTTGGCCCGGCCAACCCCAGAAGAAATGGCAGCAAGGGGCAGATCCCGCTGGAGGCATGAAGTGCCATCGGGTGCAGCCCCATGGCCCCTGCCACGCTGCTGTGTGTGGCAGCACAAACCCAGGCACTGATATCCAGGGAGAAGGAAAGGAGAAAATCAGGGACTGGATGCTGCCTCAACGGGCTAAATTAAGTGAAGCCATGGGCAAGGCACAGACCCCAGAAACACCAGGGTCCTTACTCACTTGTTCTGGCCCCGTTACAGGCATGGGTGTTGCAAGGACCACAGGTGGATGAGGGATCCAAGGCTGGTCAGCTCCAGTAAGAGCCTTTTAGAAAAAAACAAGTGAGACTGCCCACCAGCCGAAGGCTGACATTTGAAGGGCAGTATTTCCTCTGACACCCCTCCACAGTAGCTGACAGATCAGAGCATTAAGTGGGAAAGAATTTATTGGCTAAAAGGAAAGCAGGTGCATTGGAGCCCTTCATAAAATGTGATTTCCTCAACAGCCTTGTGAGCCAGAGGAATGGCATTATAAAGGAGGAATCGAGGTGTGTGGAAGGAACTAGCTGATTTTCTCAGCCCTGGCAGGGATGGTGGTGTGCTGGGAATCCTTGGCTCCCAATTTCACATGCAAACTATTAAATATAGTGGGTGTCTATCAAGCTTTGTTTTAGTTGCAAATTAAGCACCCTGTTCAGCATTGTCTGGCTCTCACCATCAATACAATCCTTCTTGATGCCTGGAGAAGGAAAACTGTTTCCCTCCCAGTTTCCCCCAAATGGTATCCTAACCCCCCATCCTCCCACTGGTTTCCTCACACTGCCTTGCAACCCCACCAGGGTAAACAAAACCAGGGTGCAGCAGAGCCAGAAGTGACAAGGCTGCAGATTGCTGATCAACTTAGGCACGACTCCAGGGTACACCCTTCTCCCCAATGGTCAAAAAACAACAGCAACAGCTAGTGAAGGTGAAGCTTCAGGTGATTTTACACTCAGTGCAAGAGCTTCTCTCTCAAAATCTGCCTATTTTTTCCCTTTCATGCACAGTGGTGTGCATCTCGCATTTTCCCTACTGCTGCCTGTAACTCCCATAGAGCCAAATAGGAGTTACAGCACCCCCAGCCAGCACCAATCCTGTAGCTGCTGTGGGCACAGATCCTTTCTGAGGTACCAAATGCAGGTCATCTCCCTTCCCTTGTGCTGGCACATCAATCTGCCTTACGCCAAGCGTAGTGGAAGGTCCAGAGATGTGAAGCAGCGATGCTCTGTGGTGATGCAGAAAGTGGGGTAACTGAGTTTCCAGCAGGGTCCCCTCACAGTGGCTTTGCCTGCATAAGCAGAACTTAAATCATGCATTGCACAGGTCGGCACCTCACTTTAGTGTGCGCCTCTTTCCTCATGGCACGTAGCTAGCTGTGTGTTCAGCATGGGTACCTGGGTGCCAGGGCAGGCAGGGGAGGATGCCTGCTGCTGCTTTCATAGCCGAGGTTGCTTCTGAAGGCACGAGGAAATAGCAGTCAGGGATTTTCTAGCTCTGCTGTTTTGTAACCTGATGCCAAGGCTAATGCTGAGTTCAGCAAGGATATTATTGCCTGGCACAATGCTAATTTTAATGACAGGTATGTTTTTAAATACAGTCCATCCTTTGTTTTGTAATATGTCCTGTTCCATCCGGACATCCTTCTTTAAAAACAGGCATGGTTAAGCTCCCCTATCCAGATGCCAGGCTTACTGTGGGAAACAGTTTATCTATTGCCACACTTTGACATACTTTGTGCAAGGCCAGCTCCTCACCACCAGAGTGGTGTGTGAGGTAGGGCACCTGTGTAACTGGCTGCTACCGCTGATTTTGGGAGAGGCCTCTATAAACACTTAGGGCAAGGAGTGTGTCGAGTGAGTGGCGTAAACCACCTTTGGGCACAGACCCCAGCATCTGAAAGGCGACCAGAGCAGAGCAGAGCCAGGTGGCACAAGCTGTGCCGTTGGTCTTACCAGGCCCTAATGGTACCACTGCCTGCCTGGTGTCAGGAGCTGGAAGAGCCCAGCTGAAGGCACGGCCCAAAACATGCTGAAAGCATCTCCCCAAAGAGAAGGTAGGCTGTAATTATTCAGAGCCCCGTATTGTTAGCAGCCCTCAGAGCAGTGGCTGTGGCAGAGGGAAGGGTTATGCCCTACAACAAAACAGGGTGCGTGCTGCGAGGTCTGTATGGGTGAGGCATGGCATCTTCTTCAGGTGGATGGATGTGGCCCTTTTGGTGCAGTTCGAGGAATGGGGGGTGGCAGGGGAAGCACTTTCTATGAGAAATGTTCTTTTAGGTTAAACAACAAAACTGCATGTGCATACAGACTAGGTCTTCATAATGCAGTCCGGCTTTGACAGCGTATTGCAGCATTATTGCTATTTATAATCGACGACTACTAACACTATAATCAAGCAAACTTAGTGGTAGCAATTACAGCAACATAAATAGCAATCCAGACGACTAAAGGCATTGCCGTCAGTGTGGATGGCAACTACAGCATTAGAAGAAAATTCCAAGGGAAGATACCAGAAGCTGATATGCGAGCTTGGGTCTGCTAGTCTTTTATATACCATTTTTAATATACTTCCTGAAATGAAGCTTCAGAAAGGTACACTGCCTCTTTAAAATTAGTCTAGGAACTACAGGTAGTTCACGTTATTTTTAAAATAAGAAATCTCTATATATATCTATATTAAAATATATATGTATACATAAGTTGGCTAGCCTACCTTATGGAAAGGCTGCAGCTGAACTAAGTCTGAGCTAATATTGTATTACTATGGTCTTCTGTTTTGTAGATAGCCCTTCCTTCCTAGATGAGGTTCTGTTCTCGCTCCACAGAAGGTGCCTGTGTATATAACTCCTTTGTATTGCTTTCTGCAGAGTCCCTTATATATTTCTTACTACTAATGCTGTGTAGAAAATGAAATCCAGAGATTTTACTACTGATAATTATCCATATAATGGCCATTAGCAAAATAAAGATTTAGTTGTTTGGGAAACAGATTATTTATATTGTGTATGATTTATTGCCTGATAACTTGTTTGGTGACTGGATATTCTTTCCCTCCTCCTGGTCCTTTTCTGCTTTTTCCAGCTATGGTGTTTACTCCTCACTTTGATTATCTAGCAGGCAATAAAGTATATTGTATGTTTTGAAGCCAAGCGGTGTGCTTCTTGATTATCCCTAAGGGGAATCAATGCCAGCAGAGGGCCCAAAGGTGGAGCTGGGGCCGCCCCATGCAGACCTGAGCTCTCCGCCATTGCCACCCCTCTGACAGGAGTTTTTGGACAAGAGGGAGCCAAGGCAGCACCCAGGTCGTGAGCCCAGCACTTCCTGCTGAAAGAGGAAGGGAGAAGCACTGTGAGGGCACGGCTGTGGCCACCAGCAGCCGACGAGCCTTGCTTCCTAACCATCCCTAAGGGCATGGGGAGAGCACATAGGCCTGAGTCCTAATTCATGCAGCAGCCCTTTTCACTCCTTTGGGGTGGGCAGTGGTGGCAGTACTGGTGCTGCTGGTGGCAGCTGCTGGCTCCTTCAAAGCCTCATGCTGGCAGTGGTGGGTATTTGACCCTGAGGCACTGAGATTTGCACATACACCAGCCTCACAGCCTCGATCCGGCTGGGCCAGGTGGGGTGGGAGCCCTGGTTGGGCACTGCCTGGTTCCTGCATGCAGTTCTGCAACTCCTCGCCCTCCTGCCACCTGTGGCATTATTGCTGCATTTCAGGAATTTCATCCCCCAAACTAGCCGGTCCATTTTCAGGCCCCAGGGCATGGCTGTGATGACCAAGGCTGCTTGGAGAAGGGGTCTCAGAGGGCAGAGCTGCTCCTTACCAAATCTCATAATAGACAAATGGCTTTGGAGTCTGGGGAGATTAAGCTGCTAAAAAGCTCAACCTCTGTCAAAAAATAAAAATAAAAAAATGTTTATTTTGCCCCATTCTGCCACAAAGCAGAAGTTGAAATGGTGGCACAGAATTGGTCTGATCATGGCTCCAGTTCCCTGTGCCTCAAGGTGCTCTTGAGGACACGCCGGAGCCCAGCCTTGTGGCAGCAGCCTCCCATGGGCCTCCAAAGGGAGACCGAGAGGGCGAGAGCCCCTCTGCTGGGAATAAAAGCATCGCATGTGGGTGCTGCTGTGTCTCTGCTGGGCAGTCCTCCTCAGACAGGCAAAAATAATGTTCTGCTCATTTTCAAACTGCACTTTCCTAGTTTAGAAGAGGGAATGCAATGTGACCTGTTCAGCTACACAAACCTGGTCCTCCACCAGCCTCTCACCTCCTGCTGGGAAAAATAAAAAATAAAAAATATATATATATAAAAAAATCCTGCTAACAAAAGTATGTAGAAAATTATTAAATTTGTTTTGCTGCCAACAGGGAAAATGAACAAGAAAATCACACTCTGAAGATGCCTGGCTTTATCTTGCTGCACTTGCTGCATTGTGGTGAGGAAAACAGGAATAAAAACTGTTTTCAATTCCTGAGCAATAACAGTTCTCCATAGGCACATAAGCCCCTAAACACTGGTCCCACATACTCAGGTGTCTTAGATGCATGCGCATCCCATCTAGAAAAAAAAAATAATCTGGTAATGTAGGCAGCAGCAGGGTCAGCAGCTGTGAGTGGGGCTACAACAGCCTGCAGTAACCATATTCAGCAGATAGCGAGTGCTGGAATAAGGCTTCAGTTATGAAGTGTAGGTTATATGTATGTGCCTTTACTTTATATATATATTTTCCTTTGTAAAATCACTTATTATGGCATATTTATGATTGATGGTGCACACTCCCTTGCTGGCGAAAGATCGGTGCTGACAGCAGGAGCTTGTTTGCTGCCACTTTGATGGCTGTGGAAGCAGATGCTGCTGGGATGTAAGCCCGTACTGCAGGCAGGTGTTACAAGGAGCTGCATGCCCTGCGGCGCAGCCCCGACAGCTGCCCCAGCACCACCAGCAATTTCGGACGAGCTCGCTCACATTTACACCTGGTGTGCAGATGCTGTGTTACGTTGGATTTGTCCTGGGCAAAGCAATCAGCTTGCTGGTATTTTGAGAGCTGAAGGGAAGCTCTGGTTGTGCTCACCTAGTGGCTTTGATAGCCTCAGATTTTAAAATAACATTAAAAAAATAAAAATAAAGCTAGGCAGTGCAAGCCATTTGCCATTTGAAGCAGAAATCCTCCTCCTCCTCCTCCTTACTGCAGCTCATCAGCTTTCTATTATTCATCTAGACAGGTCTGAGGGCATGCTTGGTCTAGCACTTAATTGCTTGTCTAAAGGACCTGTGCTTTTAATTAGAAGCCTGATACTGCAAGGTACAGTGAAGAATCCTAAGTGGCAGCAGAGATCATGGATGTAAAACCTTAACCACAGAGTGTTCCACCTTTCCTGCTTTTATTTCTCTTTAGCTAGATAAAAAGGATTTTTGCCACTGAAATGTTTCACTCCTAAAACTTTTTTGAGTTTTCTTCGCTACAAGCGGTTGCTATCGAGTGCGCTTTTCTCCTGGTGGAACACCACGCAATTTAATAGCTGAAATATCCCCAAATCCCTTTGTCAATACACCAAGGAACATCAGTTCAAACTGCCCACAGCTGGAGGTTTTTCTCACCAGAGCAGGCAAGATGAGAGCAGGTGATGAGAACTTCAGCCACTCCAATTTGGCCCACCCTGGTGGTTTGAAGTGCCATGGCAGTAGGAGGGGGTTTGCAGTCCAGCTGAATATCAGGGACACTTAGGAAACTTGCAGAAATTCCTTTTTATTCAGATGTCATCAGGGAAGGGAAAAACAAATGCAAATACTCTAGGTACCAGCAATCCCTTTGGGTGGGAAATTTCTAATTTTTTCCAGCTCTAAATAAAAGACCCTAAGACCAGATCTTGCTTGATCCCCTGCCCAATCCAGCCTAGAGAGGATGCTCTGCTGCTAAATCTTCTCCAGATCAGGAGCTACTGTTTGATTCTGAAGCTTTGACCCCAAGCTTTTTGGTTGGGTGATCTTGAGGAGGAAATGCAAAACTTCCAGCTAGTTTTGGTATGATATTTTGTCCTTTCTTCCCTTCTGCAGACCTGAGGGTCTTTCTTGGAGCAGCAGAAGGTGTGGAGGGCTCTGCACATGTGCTGTGCTTGTGCTGTCTTTAGTTATGAAGGGAGATTTAGCTGTGCGGACTTTTTATGAAGGGGCACATAATGTGCAGGTGCACATCAGCCCCTTTCTGCACCCTTCAGACCCAGCTCATATGTTTTGCTTCTGCTGTCTGCCTTTAAAGAAAGCCTCTTCCACCTGCTAGTCTTTAAAAGAGTCAAGATATTTTAAAACATGGCCATTCAATAAACGTCTTGAATTCTGACACGTGTCTTCGAGCTCTGTCCTTTCCAAGCCTGCCCATCGTCTAGAGCCCCCAAATGGTTTCTTGCCTCCCCTGGGTGGAGATGGATGGGGCCATGTCAGGAGTGTCACGGCTGGCTTCCTGCCTCTGCCTCTCCCCAGAACCCTGCTGGCAGGCAGTGTGCCTGTGGGGACATGCAGGCTGGGTTTTTACTGGGGCTGCTGCTGCTCCAAATGGGAGCTTGGAGTACTCAGTGTCCTTCCTGGGAGGAGAGCAGGTCGAGTAGAAAATGTCCAGCACAGGCCTTTTCTTCACAGGGCACAAGCCCTGTTTCTTCCTACAGCTCACCTTCTTGGGGTTAATAATTAATAGCGCTAAAATTAAGGCGTGAAGGTAGAATTTAAGCTGCCAGGGAGGGATCTGCAGGCTGCCATGAGGCTTCCTCTCATCCTGCTCTGCTCTGGGCTGAACAAACCAAGGGGCCTCTGTTGCTCCTCAGATGTCTTCCCCTGTAGACCTTTGACCATCTTTGTAGCCCTCCTTTGGACACTCTCTCAGACTTTTATGGCCTTCTTAAATTGTGGTGCCCCAAACTGCACACAGTGCTTGAGTTGAGGCCACACCAGCACAGAGCAGAACAGGACAGTCCCTTCCCTCAACCGGCAGTGCTGTGCCTGATGCATCCCAGGATACAGCTGGCCCTCCTGGCTGCCAGGGCACGCTGCTGGCTCATGCCCAGCTTGCTGTCAGGCAGAACCCCCAGATCCCTTTTTGTGGGGCTTCTCTTAAGCTTCCCGTCCCCCAGTCTGTACGTATAGCCAGGGTTGCCCCATCCCAGGTACAGAATCTGGCACTTGCTCTTTTTAAACTTCATGCAGTTGGTGATTGCCCAAACCTCTAATCTGTCAAGACTGTCATTCTGTGTATTTACAAACAAAAAATCTCGGAGGGCACCTTTCCCAGTTGGCTCCCGCAGTATCTGTACCAAGAATTTATCTTCAGCGTGCCTCAGGAATTTCCTGGACCTGTTTGTATCAGCTGTATGGTATTCTCAGTAAACATCTGGGAAGCTAAAGTCATTTAGGACAAGAGTAGCTGATGTAGAGGTATCTCTTGATTCTTTATAGAGTAATTCATCGGTGTGATCATCCTGACTGGGTGGTCTAAAGAAGAGTCCCACAACAACATCTCCTTTATTTGCTTTTCGATTGATCCTCATCCAGAGGCTCTCAACTGTGTCATCACCAACTGCAAGCTTCATACAATCCAATCCCTCTAGAATAAATTCTAGAATAAAATCTAGAAACAGCTCCAGGATCTAGAATAGCTCTAGACAAGGCCTAGAAGTGAACCTTCTAGACATTTCTCTTACCACACAGCAGGAAGGAAGCACTCAGAGGCAATTTAGTTCTTCCAGTGCTTTCTTGCTCCTTTTGTTTGTGGGAGGAGTGCTCTTACTGCTGTGCCCTAAATCCAGTTTCAGGTAGAGCTTTGTCTCTACATGAGAAATTGGCCCTGAGTTTGGTTTATGTATATCTTTTTAAATCCTTGTATTATTTGGATAATTGTGTGATAGTCAACAAAGAAGTCTTTAAAACCAAGCCGATTAAAGGATAATGCAAAATCATCATATGTATTTATGTATTAAAAAAATTATTCCTTTGTTTTGCATGTTGCTGAAGAAAAAAAATAATAAAGTGATGTATTCCTAACACACTGACCCTTAAGGTCAATTGTAGTTGCTAGAAAGGTTTAACGCTATACTTGATTCATAATTTGGAGGCTGCAATACAGTCGATTCATTATTACAGCTTTAGCCAGGTATTTAATGCCCCTTTTCTTTTATTTTTCTCAGCTGGCTGGATATCTGGTTCCTGTTGATTTTAATGGCAATTTGGCATGCTTATCCTTCTGACATTTAAAAAAACACTCTCAACTTCAGTATTTTTCCTAAATGAGCAGGCAGGGTGCAGACATGTGGATGCTGGCAGTCAGCAGCTGCCCCACCAGCACTGCCACAGCTCCCTCCTGATGTTTAAAAGTTAAACTTGGAGGGAGAGGGGGAGAGAGAGAAAGAGATAAAGAGAGGAATGCCTATGGTCATGAAAGCTCAAAAAAATTGCAGGTGCTGAGCAAGCAGAGAGCTTGGCCTCCCCTACAACATGGGTGGGTATATTTGCACTGCAGTGCCCTGGGGAAAAAGGGAAAGGGAAAGGGAAAGGGAAAAAGAGGAGAGAGAGAGAGGGAGGGGAAAGCAAGAAACACCTGGCTGTGGGTGTACCTTGTTGTAGAGATTTGCCCTTGGCTCCTGACTCCATCTCTGCAGTCAACTCCTGTACCCCAAAATGCTCAACTTTGATGGCTCCTCTCTGCCCAGCAAAATGTTTCCTATCTGATTTTGAGGCATCCTTCCCTTTTTTTACTATTTATAACCTGAACCACTGCCTGAACATGGAAAGGCCTTTTTGGTTGGTTGGTAAAGGCATAATTTAGCTGCAGCATCTGATGGCAATGCAACTACCAGCTGACCTATGGAGGGAGCTGCACTCCTAAAAGACACTGGCATGTGTGGAGCCTTTGCCAAGTTATGTGCTTGAGGCATCAGTCAGGTGTAAAGAGGCCTAGCTTTTCAGCTCACCTGGTGCATCCATTGGTGTTTAGAAACTGTGGTTAAGATTTCAGGGTCCTAACTCTGGCAGCACTAAACATCGTCTCTGAGGCTGCTGGAAATGCCTCAAAATGAATGGGACAGGTGTGTACTGCTGGGGATTTCCCTCACCAGGCTAAAATTAGTGCAGAGTCATGGTTTCAGTTAAAAAATATGCAACCCCACTTCTAGCTTTCTATTAATTCTAGTTATTTAGCAAATTTGGGATGAACAGTTGTGGTGACCCCCCTCTACTACTGTAGGTTTGGCGTGAGGAGCAACAGTGGTGCACGTATGCTCATTTTCTTCTGGAGTGTAATAACCTGGGATGCCTCAAACACACTTGGACCCTAATGGGAGCAGTAGAAACTGCTGCCAGTACAACTGGCCCAGCGAGGCTGGCTGCCACAGGAACCCTCCAGCCCTGCCTGTTGTCCTCGTACCACATGTCCGGGCTGCAGACGCTGGAACCTCTGGCTCTACATGGAAATGTAAAGTCTCCAATGTCCCTTTATTAAAACCACATCACTAGCATCAGTGAGGGCCAACAGGCCATTCCCTGGGGATAGAAACCCCTCCAGCAGCCAGCCTAGGTGTACACAGCATGACCAAGTAAGATGGTCTCCTCCGTGTGGAGCCACCTGAAATTCATAACCCTGTGGTGCACAGGGGTAGGGGGGTGACACCAGAAGCACCCCTCGAAAGGAAAGGTGGAACTTGCTGTGACGGTTGTGGATGTTGAACAATGGCCGAGTGCCACAGGAAGCAGGCAGGGGGCAATGCTTTGAGGAAGCCTCACTCCCAGACGGTTTTCTTATATCCAGAATGATCTGCAGGGAACTGAGGAGAAAATATTTGCAACTGCTCAGGAAACAAAAAAAAATGTTTATTTTTGAACTTTAAACTGTACTTCTAACCCAGCTTGAAAAGCTGATCACTTTAATATTTGGAGTTCTTCGAGGCAGATGAGGTACAGGGGTTAATGCTCATGGAAGGAGGGTGAGCGAGCTGGTCAGGGATCACCCTTCCTTTTTGTCACATAATTCATCCTTAAACACGAGCATAAAGAAATTGTCTAACGATAAGAGAAATCATTCACTAAAATATTTGTCTGAAACAGATGGCTCGGGTGACTCAGATAAAATACTCCCCCTGCTACAATCTAGCTGAAAATCAGCCGTGGTTTGCCATTTAGAGAAGGATGACACACCACAGTGATGAGCCTGTCTAGGAAAAATGGAGGCAAAAAGAGGGCTCCGAGGTTTCCTTTGCAAAGGCTTACCTGTCCCACTGTCCCTCCCGTGTCCAGCAGTGGTTCAGTGGTGTGTGTGTGCATGGGGTGGGGGACACTTCAGGAGCTGACTTGTTACCTGCTGTGTGTCAGGATGGAGTCATACTATTTACAACTCCCAGAGCACAGGAAAAAAAAATAAATAAAAATAAAAATAATTAAAAAAAAAAAAGAAAAAAAAAGAAAAAAAACAGGGGTTTGCATAAATAGCTTATACCTTCAGCTTTTTGCTTTCAGACACTTATTTGGCAATACCATTTTTTTTTCTTTCTGGGGGAAATTACACTATGGGGAATTAATTATTTTTGAATACAGCAGGCTTGTGACACTGTAACAGCTTAATTTTGAAAGAATATAGCCAGTTATACAAGTATGATGTTAAAAAAGAAGGAAACAAAGTGTACAGTTTTGATTCTGCATATACTTCAACTTTTGGCAAGCCACCGTCACCACAGCTGCCGCAGGGTGAGCAGCAGGCAGAAGAACGTCTTCCTCTGCCAAATACCAAGCCCGGTGTTCCCAATTCTCTGTTTCTACCTTTGCAAGTTCTTTCCCTTTGTTGTTTCTGGCCACTGGACAGACAGGGCTTGTGTTTGCTCCTCTCCTCTGTCCATGCTTACAAATACCTGACACCCTGCTCCTTCCTACTGAGATTTCTTCATGCTTTTACACCTCTTAGAAAATGTGGTTTTGGCCCTTGAAATAGCTGCTTGGGCTGTGCAGCTTGTTTTCTCGGTTTCTGCTGAAGGTTTCTCTTTGCTGCCTAAGGGGCTTCTCATTCTTTAATTGAAGGCATGGAAGGACTGGGCTTTTAATAAAGCCTGTTAATAAAGCCTGCCAACTATTGGAGTAAAGCAAACATTCAGTGAAAAAAAGCAAAGGTCTGGTTAATTACCTATTTGTTCATTTTCCAAGCTGAAGTACCATTGCTGCTTACACAATAAGGCTGCCCTTGCCTGTATTCAGTCTGTATAGTGCACTCACCGTGGCTATATGCTATAACACACGTCTGTATATGTATTTATGGCTGTCTGTAGGTACATGTGTGTAATAACTTACCTTAACACCAAGCCACAGTGGCAGACGCCCCTCTCTATATCCGTGCACTGGGGTAACTGCCGATCACCGTTTGGATAAGCAGGAACGAGTTCTGGGCCCCTTATATCCATGCAACCACAGCCGCCCTAGGGGCCACAGCAACACCAACGTGCAGCTAAAGGAAAACAAAGTGGAAAGGCAGCCTCTGGTCCCACCAGCGCTGGTGGTGGTGCCGTGTCAGCCCCACAGCAGTGCCAGCATCCCGTCTGTCCTACCCAGCGTGGCTTCCCCTTCCGTAAGCTGTTTATTGCTGCTCCGAGCATCACGAAAACCTTGGCATGGGGAGAGGGCTAGGAGGCAACATTAACAGGGCCCCCAAGGTGTATTTTTCCTTCTGTTTTATCCTAGTAATGGCGTTTCCTAAGGGATGAAAACAGATGGCACTGCAATTCATGCACCTCAGCTCCCCGGGGAGTAAACAGGGCTTATTTCAGTGTGTTTGTTACAGTGCTGCATAGGGGGGAAATAATCTTATAATAATATTAATTACTTTTTAATTTGTCAGTATCACAACAGCAGGGAAAGTGCCACCAGCATCCCGACATCAGGGAATGAAGACTGAGGTTTTCCTACACCACAGTCCTCTGTAGGCTGCTCGTTCTTGCCTGGTGTGTGCGTACCTGGGCCTACGCAGCACCTGTAAGGCTGCAATGTCATTTTTTCTGTTGTGTAAAAAAACAACAGATATACTTCAAGAAAAATAGAAATTTCCGTGTGTTAACCTTCCCATCCCAGCCTCAAAGTGCACGTTTGGCAATGTTATAGGGTTTCACTTTAAAGACCTGTGTGTGTAGTAAATCAGCCTGTCCAAAAGCCGGTTCTTTTAATTGCAAGTTGAGAGGTTAAAATACATGAGTCTTTTTAAGCAGTTTTTTTTAACAGCTTATTTAAATCAGCTACATTTAAATTCCTGCTCTATTTTTCTGCTTCCTTAAAGAAAAGTTGGTATTTCAAAAGCTCGGGGCTTCAGTTCAAGTGATTCACGCAGCTGCAGATACTGTATGAATCAAAACAAAGCATGGATCCAAGAACCACACTCACTTGGGGAGAGTTAAGCCACTAAAAACATTTTTTTTAATTGGCCTTTGTGAATAATCATGACTTATTTCCCCAATTGCTCTCTTTTAGCTCTGTTTGAGCAGATGTAATGCCATTTTGAAGAGAATTATCCTCAAAGACAAACAGCATCTGGAGGCAATACAGGCCTCACTCTCAGAAACAGAAACACATGGGCTGGTCATTAAAAATGTAATGTTGTCTACACGTCTCCTTGCAGTTGGATGGCTATATGTTTTTTGATGCAGGATATACACGTTTTCAGAGGTATTGCCAGGAAATGGCAGTGTTTTGGTTCTGTTTTTGCAAGTCCCACAGTGTGCTCCCAAAAAGGAGCTGCTGCAAACCAAACCAATAGTTGGGTGCAGTTCTTCCTCTTAGGAATGGTCTGCCTGCTCCCATCAGAATGGACGAGCCTTTAAGAAAAGCACGGCCAGCAAAAAGACTCATGCTTCAATTGAGGGTGGCCATTCCTCTTTTGGGACACTCAGCTGGTGGCTGTCCTAGGGGGCAGCAATCACCTGGCCTGGCCTTGTCATAACCAAAGGTACTCATTTAAGTCTCAGCTATGAACATCAGAGACAAGCTTGCCCAAGGGCAACTCTCATTTCCATCTTAAAACATCTTTCCTCATGGGCATGCTTTTTTTTTCTTCCTCTTGCTCTTTCACTCTTTTTTTTTTTTTTTTTTTTTTTTTTTTTTGGCCATTGAGTGTGCCTAGGTGACTGGCTGACCCTCAGATGTTCAGCTGCTAGGTGAGTAATGTGGGACAAGGAAGGAAGTCCTCTCCGCCTCCATCTGATGAAATCTGGAGGAAGGACAAGAACTGTCTTCTGTGAAAGAAGGGTGTGGATCACTCCAGGCATCACACAGGCCATGTGACATCAGGAATAGTTAGACACTGAGTGTGCCTACAACTTACTTAAGAAAAGGTTAAACACTTGCACTACACTCAGTCTTGAAAACCAGTATTCAATTTCCAAAGAAGAAACAGAAGTAAGCTAGAGGAAATACAAAGAGCATGTAATCCTCAGTACCACAAACCTCGAGTTTTCAAAAACATCTCACATTAGAATTAAAAAATAATAATTTAAAAAAAAAAAAAAAAAAAAAAAAGGCAGACAAAAAAATGGGTGCAGGTTATTTTATTTTGTATTATTTGCAGCATTCAGTTTTCCCAGCCCTGGCCACTGTGGCTGCAGACCTGTGGCTGTTACTGCTGCTCTAGAAGGAGCACGACTGTGAGTCCATGCAACCATGGAATCAGCACGTCCTTGGTGTATGTGACAGGAGGATAAGCAGCATGGATATCTGCCAGTGTCCTCACTGACACTTCAGGTAACACCCACTTCCCAAATCAGACAGGTTAATATTTTAAAGTTGGACAAATCTTTAAAATTTTACTTCCTGGAGGTGCTGCTTCATTAACCTCGCAAAGAGCTGCAGAGGAAATAAGAAATAAAGATGTATCATCGCCTCATTTTTGCCATCGCTTTGAGTCCTCTATGTTTTGCAAATGAGAATGGGTTTGTGCCTAGAGCACTGGAAAGGACTACAGGTCCCCAGGCTGAAAACTTACCTTGACTATATCCTACCATAGCCATCAAACATCTGCCATGCTCAATCCTAAAAGCATTTATGTTTTTTGATTTATTTGCCTTTACACGAAAATGAAAGTAATCTTTCATTTTTGTTTGCATAGGCAATTTTTAATAGACTGCTTCAGTTTATTCATGCATTGCCAGAAGTGTTGCTAAAGGAGAAAGACGTGCTATTAAATCAAAAGCAAATGAAATCTGGTATTTGTGCAGTGTTGTAAGACCCTGGGTTTCTTTAATCAGTATTTTGGAAGAATATACTTCACAGAATCTGGTCAGCTTGGCTGAGTAATGAGAAGAGGATCAGTGCTGGCAGCTTGTGCCACGTGAACAGCCTGTGTGGACCTGAGGGCTCCAGCAGGAGCTGTGCTGGGCGAGGGTTAAAAATAATGGGACAACATCTAAAAAAGGAACCTTATCTGCCAGCCACCATTCAAAGACTTTTGGCTTTGTGCATGAGCTTCCAAAGGAAATAATAAGAACATACCTGCTTGAGCCATTTTTTCCGTGTCTTTTGCAGAGCACAGCGCTTGGAGCACTCAGTCAGCCTGTGTTTCCAGACTGAGGTGCCAGGGAACGAGCACTGGTCTCTTACCATGCACACAGTATGGCAGCAGTGTCTTTAAAAGAGTTGTTTTATTCCCCCACTGCTTTCGTTTGTGTATTTTGTGTGCCCTGATTATATACTAGAGATGCAAGAAAGTTGCTTTGGCATAATCAGACCATGTGAAGCACAGGCCCATAAAATAGGTGGACTGTTAATGTTGTAGTAAACAAACAGACAAACTGCTTTATGTAGGCCACCATTATGCTTCTCTAAGATCACTGTTGTGTGAGATATGAGGAGATTGAGCAATCTCCATGAAAGTGGTGCTGGAAGCAACGCTCTGCTCACTGCCACACACTGCCCACCTTGAGCCACTTTGGTGAAAGCACTCAGCCATCTCCCACCTTCATTCACTGTCAAAATGGCTTCTTGCTTCCTTTGGGGTCACCAGAACACCTTCAGGAATCTGGCTGGTTAAGAGGTCGTCTCAGAGCTGATGTCTCCAGACTTCCAGCTACTGAAAGGTATGTAACCTATAGAGCTTTCAAAGGTCATCTGCTCTTTGAGGGAACTTAAGCACCAAAGTTCAGACTCCAATAAGATAGGGATTTTGCCTAGATGTTGTACTGGGTTTACATGGCAAGATTTTGATATCGGGGAGCAGCAGTGGTGGCTTCTGTGAAAGAGTCCAGAAGCTGCCACATGTCAGGGCAGAGCCAGCTCCAGCCAGCTCCGAAAGGCAGGGAGCAATGCTGGGTGGGCCTGCGGGAGAGCGGATATAAGGGGAAGAAAACTGCTGTGCAACAGCAAGTGGGAGAGAGGAATGAGAAAATGAGAGAACCAGCCCTGCAACCCCCAAGGCCAGTGCAGCAGGAGGGCAGGAGGTGCTCCAGGCACACAGCAGCAGTTCCCCTGCGGCCTGTGGAGAGGTCCCTGGTGGAGCAGGCTGTCCCCCTGCACCCATGGGTCCCACATGGAGCAGATCTCCACACTGCAGCCCGTGGAGGAGCCCATGTGGAGCAGGTGGATGTGGCCTGGAGGAGGCTGTAGCCCATGCAGAGCCCCCGCAGGAGCAGGCCCCGGGCCGGAGCTGCAGCCCGTGGAGAGGAGCCCATGCAGGAGCAGGGGTCTGGGGGGAGCTGCCGCCCGTGGGGGACCCGTGCTGGAGCAGTTTGCTCCTGGGGGATGGAGCCCGTGGTACGGAGCCATGTGGGAGCAGTGCTTGAAGAGCTGCTGCCTGTGCGCAGCCCCCACAGGATCAGTTCAGGAAGGACGGCATCCCATGCAGGAAGCACTCCTTTGTGGGAGAAAAACATAAGGATTAAGGAGCACCAGAGATAAGGTTTTATGGATTGTCCCCATGCCCTGTACTGTTCAGGGGGAGGAAGTCAAAGGACCAGGAGTAAAGTTGAGCCTGGAAAGAGTGAGGGGAGTGTGGGGTCATGGGGAGGGGGAAGGTGTTTTTATCTTTTAGTTCTCACTATACTACTCTGCTATTAATTGGCAATAAATTGAATTAATCTTCCCCTAACTGAGTCTGTTTTCCCTGTTATGGTAATTGATGAGCAATCTCCCCGTCATTATCTCAACCCACGAGTTGTTTCATCGCATTTTCTCACCGTCTTGCTGAGGAGGGGGAGTGAGAGAGCGACGTGGTGGGCACCATGTGCCCAGCTAAGTAAGGTCAACCCATTACATATGTACAGCTTTTAAAGTAAAGTCTGCGTATGTATCACAAAATAAAGTGATTGTTCCTTCCTCTTTCCATTGGCAAAGCTACTCTTATACCAGGTTCCTTTCCAGATGCGTGAGATGGCCACGTTCAGGAATGGAAAGCTAATGCCATGCCTACAACTACACACACATAAATTTGCTTTATTAAAAAATGGAACTGTCACAGAGTGACTGGTCCAGTAAAGTTACCTAAAAAAATCCAGAAAATAACTCCCTTTCTGTTTGTTTTGTGCATCACTAAGCTCTCATGAAAGCCCAATGCATACCAGTCCCTTGTAGGAACAAGACCTCTTGACATCAGGAAATACTACAGCAAAATATTCCCAAGTCTTCACATTAGTGTGAACAGCCATCTCGAATGAACCTTTCCGATCTTGCAGTTTGGACATTCACCTTTTCTTCCTGAAGATTTAACATTTCTGGGAATTCAGGTGAAGTACAGGTCTTGTAATGGACTGCATTTCACTTGCAGTTTCACTCCCTGGGGAGGGAGATTTTTCAAATGAAGGATTTTTTTATACCAAGATATGACTTCAGAGCTTTCTAACAAAGCAGATGGTCTCATTCCTAGCCTCCCAGAGGGCTGAAACCGACCTGGGCTCAACAGGTGATCACAAACAACTGGAGTAAGCATCAAGTCGGATGGGGGTTTCTCCCACCTGCCAAAGGGCCCAAGTGTCCTGCTCAGGCACGTCTGCTGAAGTTGCAGCTGTTACTGCAGCACAGAACCACACTACAAGCAAGGGAAAGCCTGGCCCATGCTTTGGTAAGCTACCACCAGTTGCAGCTGCTCCATGCTCATGTGAATCCCCTCCCCAGAACCCCCCAGCTCTATATGGGGAAGACGTACCCTACAGTTGAAGCCCTCTACCCCATCCTTCTCTTTGCCATCACTTGCTTTTTTCTTCCAGCCTTGTGAGCACCCAGTTTGATCTCTGCTGCTGAGCTTGGAACCAGATTTTGGTCTAGCAGATCCTACTTTATACAGAGTAGGTTATTTTGCTTTCCCGGTATAAGGCTGCAAACTGGATTAAGAGCAGTTCCAGGCATTCACACACACTGATTCAAGTGACTGTGGGTAAGAGGGTTGGTAGATAAAAGAGTAGTGTCTTGTACCTTTTGGTGTGGGGCTTTTTTCTTGTGCAGCTTGTTTTGTTTGTGCATCTTTTTCCTCCTGGCACTCCTGCATGCATCATGCTATTATTTCATTTGCTGAGCCTGTCAAGAGCTCACAGGATCTCCAATGAAGTAGTTACACAAGTACTCGCTGTTAATTTAGCCAGCCCTGGGGGACAGGAACCACCTTCTCCCCTGTAGCCTTTATTGTGACTGGTGCAGTCATGACATGCACTATTGCTTTAATTGTACTTCCTCACTGATGTTGTAACCAGCTTCATGTCGTGCTCAGCATGACATTTAGAGCTGTTTACGCTCTAGTGTACTTTCACTGAAAATGCCAAAGGCAGCCTTGTAGTCCAGAATTACTCGGTGATTTTTTATTTCCTGATCATCAACTGCTATTTGATATACAGAAAAGAGGGCAGCATAAAGGGCGATGTAAAGGGGCTACAGTAGTATGAAGACATCAGCATTCTTAGACATGGTAACTGCAGTGAGGTGTTACATGTACAACTGTACCATCTGTACAATCTTGTACAAAACTGTACAATCCTGCTCCAAATAACCGGCTGTACCGCACATCCATCCACACTCATCCTCATCCTGTTCCTCAAAGCCAGGCTGGGGCTCCCTTCCCCACCTCTCTGAGGCAGTATCAGAGGAATGGGCAGGTCAGGTGTACTGTAGGGAAAATGTAAGTCCCTTCTTGGACTACACAGATTTTCTGCGTTCTTCCTCCTCTAAACCTTTTTTTATACAAATTACTTAACATTGTTATGATAAATAGCAATATTCTGGCACTGTTTGGCTTTCTCACTGTATCAAGTTCTGCATAGCCCAGTTCCTAGGTACATCCCCACCATAAAGGTCTGTACACCTTACAGGATATTTATTTTCACTTCATGTTTACTGCATTGCTTTCTCTTTTCCATGGAGCTCAAGCTGTAGCACTTGTTAGAGAAACATAAATCACCTTTTGCTTCAAGTGAAACCATCCTGACTGGTTATGCTCAAGGTTAAATAAAATTAAATGTAATGGATGGCTCTTACAGATCCCTGTTCTTGTTACTGCCATCTTTGAATTCCTCACTGTTTGCTAATAACACAATGCTTGGGTGAACATTCTGGGGAATCGCAGAGTGAATTTCTGCCCACCCCCCTACCCTGTATGCTTAATTTATTAGAAAGCATGGCTTCCTTACACAAGAAAAAAACACTCCTTAAACAAAACAAAACAAAACAAAACAAAAAAAAAAAAAAAAAAAAAAACACCCAAAATACAACCAAATGCTCTGTCTCTGAAAGCAATTCATGCTGCATTTATGGAAGAAAAAAGGGAAGTTAAATTAATGTAACAGATAGCAATTTAACCTTAAAACTCTGACCAAATAAAAACTACCGTAAAAGTGACCTTGATGGAGAGGTTCTGAAAAATACTGTCTCCTTCATTTTTCATCTCTGCTTGTCATTCTAAGTTTAACCTGCTCCTACCTTTTGTAGAATATTAAAGGAAAAAACTTTTACTAACTAGCTAGAGCAACCAGTTTCAAAACCTTTCATTATCTGCAAGCACATGAAGCGTGAATGCCAGATAAGCTTTGGTACTTCCTTAAACAGGACGTTTCTAGTTCAAGCCAAAGGCTTTGCAGACCTTACGTGCCCGCGTGACATCACTGAGTGCGACATTGACATCGTCTGAGGCAGCAAGTTGTTCCTAAATACGTCTACCTGATCGGGCTGTTAGACACAGAAGCTAGCGCTATGGAGCCTTGCAATTCCCAAAGGGTGCAAAAGCACTGCTGTTAGAGCTGGGCTGGAGAAGTTGCTCACACTCTTCCAGGAAATCTGCAGCTCCTAAGCTCTTTAAAATACTTCTCTTCAAATGCGTATTCATGACCGAGTCTCTCTTCTCTTCAGCTGCACCCACTCTCCAGCCCAATCATTTCAAAATCCTCCTTTTTACAGCCTTTAAAAACAAGCAAGCAAGCAGAACAGAAGGACACTAAAAATTGTTTCAGTGCTGCAGCTCTCCTCCCCCAAAACAGATGATCCTTGTCTTTGTGCTAATTATTTACATTTGTGTATTATTAGCAAGTTCCTTGCTAATTCATCAGTCCACTGAAATACAGTTTGGTTCTCCACCTCTCTCATACTTTATGACAGCTCTTTCCCATTATACCATAGCCCAGCTGCAAAGACAAGCATTCAAGTATTTTTCTCCCCCCCTCCCCGTAGGTTTGAGCATGCAGATTTTCTGAGATTTAGGACCAGGGTCACTCTCAGCAGGCCCATATACAGCAAAGTTCTAAAATTTGTAAGTCTCCTATCTCAGAACTACAGCTCCTGGCTTGTTTTGAGAGGAAAGTGAGGGTGGTGGGGAATCACAAAAGATTTCAGAAGAGGTCTTGAACAGTCATAGTTTAAATCTGCTTTGAACAAGCAGAAGATGGCTAATAATTGGAACTGTTCATATCAGCTCAGCTTCACTGAAGTGGATGTAAGTGTAAATGCTTCTAGAGAGGACTTAGACCCTTCTCTCATTGCTCCTCTCTGAAGAGCATCAGAAATAACTTCAGAAGATGTAGAATTTATGGGGTCCTTTTTTAGCATTAACACAAGAAAGGTTTATCCCAGAAAAGTTAGCTCAGTGTTACGAAGACAAGAAGCATGCACTGCTCTGCTGTGTTTTTGAAGTTGTACTGGGAGCTTCTGTAATTCATCAGCCCGTATTTCCTCCTGCAGCATATTCTGCTGACAGTTGATGATTGATGTTGGTTAGTTCAAATGGAAGTTAGGAGGGCAAGCTACAAACCTCCTTCCCCAGATGGATGAGCTTTTGAAGGAGAAACAAAAGATCCCTCAGCCAAAACCACGTGCCGCAATTTAAGTAACATCCAGAACATTCCTGTATATCCAAAAAGACATCTAGGAGACAGGGTCTAAAGGGATGTAGAAGAGGAGCTATGACTGAATTTTCAGAAGCAGTTACAGAAGTTCATTGTGACAGCAACAAGAAAGTCTCTCACAAAAACAACTTAAAATGACTTTAATTAAAGTACATTAACACAATATTTACAAAATTCTTTCATGTTTCATAAATAAAAACATTTTCTTGAGTAAAGACTATAGATATTTAAAATGTCTATGCATTTATATATATACACGCATACATACACACATGAATGGCATCAAACAGTTATGAACTTTGGTTTTAAATTACTGGTGGGAAAGGGCTGGGCGTATCAATGACTTTTTAAACTCTCATGTTTAAATTTGTACCTACAAGAAACCCAGAGCAGAGCCCTTAGCAACAGCACGCTAGGTTTCTCCCATTTCTGGGGCGATTGATTCTGCAGTCTGTACACAGTCACTGAGTTCTACATTTTTCAGCAGTGCCCTAGTAACAGGCTGGCCTCATCACCACAGAGACACACAACAGGTTCCACTGCAATTTGCTTTGCAGTAGTTAACATAAAGCTATTATACATTATGGTTTTTAATAAGGCAGGATACCTCAAAAAGAATTCCAGTGCTTGTTTTTTTCTTCTTCATCTGCTCAGCTTTCAACAGGGAATCACTACGTACAAACGAGGAGCTCTGCGTGGTACCTGATCAGGTAAACTCTTACACAGAATTGGTAGCAGAGAAATGTCTCCCACCTCTAGGTGGACTGCTATGATTATGAAAAAGCCTGCATCAAAGAGATTCATATTTGGAAGCTCAAATCTTATATGAATACTCCCACTGACAAACTTTAAGTTACGCAAGTAAACGTATACCATATTTGCTCCTTAAACATTTTATCACATGAATAACCCTCTCCACTGTGGCCAATTTCACTGATTTTAGCAAGGGCTGGACCAAGGGTTGTATAGTGGCCGAGTCCTGCAGCCCTTGCAATAATGAATATTGTAAAATCAGATATCTCAATTTTATTTTGTTGAACTCTTCATACAAGGTGTCTGCACTGAGACTTGGAGGATCTCATGTGGATCTCTACAACACGCACCCACAACATGGATATGAACCCTAGTTTTTAGCTTCCAAATCTGGGACTTACGGCATTACACAGAATCTTTTAAAAAAAGTGGATTTCATTACAATTTTATTAGTACAAATTGGAGCCAGTATAAAGATTTCCACAAAGTGTAAATGAAATTCAAAAGAATCCAACTATATTGGAACAAATGCAGCTGTAAAACATTGTAAAGTCTCATGGAATGTGCAAGTCCTGTAGAACTGATTCTACATGGATTTTTTTTTTATCTGTACCACTTCCATATACAAAGCAACGAAGCCTCCTCACTTTGCATCAGCTCCTCCTACATACATTCTATTCTATGCATTTGTGATGTAATGGCAGCATCACAAACTTGGGTCAGAAATGAAATAACTGCAATTTCCATTCAAGAAAACTGATTTAAAAACTGTTAACAATATGCTAATAGGACAATTCCTATTTTTCTGAAGCATCAGTTTTACAAATACAGTCAGTTAAGAGAACCTGAAATTGGTCCCAGTACCACATGCTGCACAACATGAACAAACACAAAAAACACTTTCAGCATGAAAACAACTAGGTGCTATGCTCCGTAATTCCAGTGCTGAATTTGGCTCCAAGAGCTGAGCAGTATCTTGTTAAAGAATACTCAGGAGGCACAGAGAGCTCTCACTGGACTAAAATACTGGTTGCCACAGCATGTGACTGCTGTGCATAGATAGGAATATCATCATTCTGTGGAATTAGGGTAACTAGGTTAATAATTTAAGGAGAACTGGGAGTAAAGTTTATACTTATATAACTTTATGTATAAGCATTTTTTTTTAATAAAAGTTTTCCTGAATGTTGGAAAAGAAGTATTTGTATGATCCCTGCTTCCTGTTCGTATCACGGACATTATGACCATACCTTGACCATGCACACAAGTAAAGAAAACAATAGTCTAAATGGTATTGCAATCTTTGGGCTGAGCAGGCCCATTATCAAAGCAGTGACTGGTGATAATTTTTAAAAGTAATACCACTAAGTATACTGCAGGGAGATGCTTTAGTGGGCAAACAGTGCTTTTTATATTCTCACCCTCAACCACACCATATATACCATAATAAAAGAAATGAAGATCACACATGGGCAAACACACATGTTCCTCGCTACAGCTGTTGTGACTATAAAATTACATCATTTATATCAAAAGCACTTTTGCCACACATGCAAAACAACTAGTTTCCTGAATTTCTTCTCTTTGAGTAGTGCATCTTCAAGGCCACGGCGTATAAACAATGTACTTTTCACCCATCACTCATCTCTGCAGTAGATTCAGTCTCTGTCTTTAACGCTGAAAATTAAAAGAAACAGAAGATATATATGCATATGTGATTATTCAGAAACATTATTATTTAAACAGCAACATTTTGCACTGCCTAAGTAACAGCTTTAAAAAATGCCCCCTTTTTTTTTTTCTTCTTTCAAACTGTTCCATTATTTGAGTGCTAAGTTTGTTTGCAGTGGTAACTAATAGGCAACTGCTGTCTCGGCCTCTCTGCAACACAGAAGTGGACATTGTGTCTTGGAGCTTCAGCTTATGCATAGAACAAGCTGTAGTGGCTCTCAACTTAATCTGTCTGACCTGTCCTGTTTTTACTCCTAATACTGGTTTACTTTTACATGACATGTTGTATGCTAGTGTGCTTCAGCATCTGACTTACCCCTGCACCTATGAGTGAACTTGCAAGGGACAGATAGGTAGAAAGCAAGTAAAGCTTAAAAGGTTCTTGCCTCCATTTTGCAAGTTAGAGCCCTTGCCTTCAATCTGTGAAACCTGTTAATTTTAGGAGCCATCCACATTTCAAAGCAGACAAAGCCATCAGCCATCTAACCCTATCCAAAAAAAAAATAAATAAATTAACTTGATAATTAGCAATTTTGGTGTCTTTGGAAGCTCTGCCTCAACAATAAAAGCCAGGCTTTTATAAGCCTACAGGAAACCCAAGAAGAAACAGTCGACTTAAAATTGGTTCAAGCAAAATTCTACCTTTGTCTTCAGCAGTGAATGGTAACTATATTGATTCCATCCTCACCTCACTTCTTGAAAGGTTTGAAAAAAGAATGCAATGGACTGGCAAATATCTGTTTCCTGACATCAAACCACTGCTGAGAACACGTAATTGTCACTTCTGCAGCATGACCTACCTTCCACTCCTCTTGCCTACTTCAGTTTATACTAACTGGTACACATTTTCGTCAACGTATTTAGGAGACACCAACACAGTCGTCCTCTATACTGCAAAAATACTTGTATTTTTCTATTGATTTAGAAAATAATCCTATGGCATATTTGGATGAATCATATACTTGTCATAAGCAGCCAGAAGTAGCACCTTGCAGTACACAGTATTTGTAGAAAAGCCTGTTTATAAAAATCAACTGCCATACTTTTTTTTCCCCCCCAGGTAGGGCTCTACTTAGTGCCTTCTTTACTGTCATATTGTCACTTCATGCCTTCTAGACACGATATATTTATATTTCAAATAAATTACAAGGCTTAACGTGGCCCTACTCTTTCTCCTGACTAGCAAATTGTTGTATTTCAATGCAGGAGTACTCACTTAAGGCTTAATGATACCTCATGACAAGCTCACTCAGTTTCCAGCAAGAAACTGAATTTCCAGCAGCATCAGCAAGTGCTCTTTATCTATCCAACTCCCGTGAAAATGAGGTACAGAAAAGCATGAATAAACAACTGTTTTCATTTTCAAACCCAAGCATCTAATCTATAATTTAAGCTCTTAAAACCAATCTGATGTTTAACAACGCCAAACTCTTCTCATTTTTCTGGATATGAGATGCAGGAACAGAGCATTTTCACAAACTAGGCTACCTACTTTAGGCACCAGCTTAAGAATTTTGGGCTCAGTTAATACAGCTCTGCTCATTTCATGTCTTACTATCAATTTGGAGTAGTCTATTTACATACTGTTTGTGTTGCAATCTTACAAGCTGTTGTAAAATCAAAAAGGACTAATCCCAGCGTTGAGGACATCTCAAGTTGGAAGAAATCTTATATTGTTGTGTCCTGGCCTAACTTATCTTTGATATCTATTAGATCATTAAATATCAAGCATAACCAATGAGCAGAAACCATACTGCACCTTTTGATCTTGGAAGTTTTGAATTCTGTTTTGTCAAAAATATGTTGAGGTTATTTAAGCAGCTTTTAAATGTTATTGAAAATGTGTTCTAGTTATGTTTGTTTTTAAGTAATTACTATCTGACACAAATATAAATTAAGTGAAATCTGACTGAAATATAACCAACCTAACAAAACCTAGAGAATTTAAAGATCATCTAAAAGTGTGGAAAGGGGTGGGGGGGTGGAATACAGCATGCATGACTACTTCTTTTAAGCCAATCTCCTGTGAACTTCCATGGGAGATCAATTCAAGAGGAAGAGAAGAGCTAACAAAAACAAAACAATAAAAACAACAAAAATACAACCTACCACCCACAAAACAGTCCATGCATCTTACATACTCTATAAGCACAAAGGAGGCATATAAACTATTTGACTTTCCACATTTGATCAAAAGCATACTATTTAATGGTTGTCTTTCATTAACCCGTCCTTTTCACTGTTTACAAATATACATTTTCTCCCATAGGTAGAATAAGTATTTTCTGCATCATTTCTCATCAAATATAATTTGACTAAAACCAGCACCTTCACTGAAACCTGCCCTCCAAGCTTTATCATATTAACACTGGCTAACTTTAAACATCAAAATCCCCAATTAAATGTTAAAGTAAATAGCTGGAGACGTATTTTGACTCACCATCATTCTAACATCACTCCTTTTGCATCTTTAAAAGCCAAGCAAATGGATTAGTAACATGCCAAACAAGAAATGCTTCTTTATTAATATTCAAATTAATTCTAAAATTCACTTTAGAAGTTCACTCAGCATGCCAGTCAGTGAGCAGAATAGCAAGAAGAATATTTCAGTTACAATTTCTCACTGTAAATTTCCCCAGCCATAAGTGCTATCAGTTTCCCAACCCAAGGAAATAGTAAAAGAACAGAGTGACAGGGATAGATTTTGCTAATAATCACAAGTTTTCCACTAAAATAAATGCTTATGAAGAAGAATTAACACCACCTTTTAAGAGGAAGCAAAGCAAAAATGATGGATATAATATTTGTCCCCATACAGGCAAATGATGCCACTGGCTAGCATACACAGTAGTTTAGAACACGAGGGTCTGGAGATGTTATTTCAGTGAGATCAAACTCTTACAGACTCACAGAGCCACATGAATTGACATACATCTCTGCCACCTCAGTGCTGTTGCACTGAAAACTACGATTATTTCTTAATCATTTCCATATTTAATCTCTTAATTAGAAGATAAGTCTTGAATATCACCTACCATTTAGTGGTTCTTCTACAGCTTTCTGCAAAACATTTAAAAATATATATATGTATAAAATGCCTTCGTGTTTACTTCTGGCTCGCCACAGTTAAATTACTCTAATTGACATATACAGTAAGTAGTGATTCTACAAAAATCAAGAAAGCTGAGCATTAATAAAATTAATGACTAGAACTTCCCCCCCAAATTAAAATAAATAACTGCACTCTCCAGATTATTCTTCCCCTCTGTAATTTTCTTCCTCAGATGAAACACCTCTAGGTGGCAGCAAAAGGTATGCAGATACTACTTTTAACTTCTAAAACCTGGGGGATTATTTCTCTAAATTGATCAATGGTTAGGAATAAAACAGAATGACTAAATACAAAAAAATTAGTGAAGCGCAGTCAGGTGTAATCTTCTCAGAAGGAAATACACTACAGCTGTGCATTTAGTCTGGTAGACAACCAGCAGAAACAACACACACAAGTTAGTAATTGATTAAGAGTGGTAGATTTCAAAATACGCACCTTTTCCCCCTCAGCCTCAAGAAGGCACCAAGCATCATTTTCTAAGTATGCCCCACTGTCAAAATGAAGCCCTCCATCGACAGGAAGTACTCCTTAGTCTTTAGTTTACACAAATAAAACTGTATTTTCAAAATGATTTCACGTCTGTTTCATGCCTCAAAGTACAGCAATATATGCTGAACAGCCCTTGATGGAAACAAGCAACATATGAATAGACTCAATTTTCCACCAAGGCCTATCTGTGACTTCCGTAAGTTCATGTGCACAGATTTACTGTCATCCAAGTCCCTCGGACACTCCACTAACTGCAAGAAACATGTTTTTAGTGGCTGAGTTTTCTAACAACCTAAATTCTTTAAAGTTCTTTTAGATTTGATTCCTGTCTCCAATTCAGGGTAACATGAAGTTCTCTACTACATAAAAAATTACGGCCATTTCTTTTTCTGTCAAATCCTTGCTGCAGTGTGAAAACCACCTCGTGAAGAGAATTGCTTATAGAGAGAAAGGAGTTCCACAAAGGATGTTATTTAACATGTTGGTTTGTATATCTACACTCGTTTACAGAGAAAAACTAAGAAAAGAAACACCTCCTGTTGCCCTTTTTGCTTCCATTCTACAAGAAAACATGAGCATACAGGCAGGATTGCATTTTGAGCAATGTATATCTGTAACACACTTCTCAACTCATTAATAGTGAGCTTTGTGAACTGCTTTTCTCTTTTTTTTTTTTTTCTCCCTTCAAGCTCCATGTACTTATGTGCCTTTCCTAAGTAAGGAATCAATCCTCTGAAATACTATTCCTTACATTGGAAATAGAGAAAAAGCAAAGAAGAAAAAAAATTGTTGTCAAGTTCTCCTGCCTCTCTGCTAGAAACTGACCTTTTTCAACAGCTAGGTCTGAGGCTCAAGTCTGAAAAGGAGACCTAGGAATGTGTCTCAAATGACAACTGGCACTCATGAAAATGGGACGACTTAGTATTTGCTGTGCTCCCCTGCTACAACAAAGTTCTACTGGTATTTTACGTTTGTGCCTTCTTACTTGCTTCTGGAAAATTTCAGAAATCAGGCAGTTCACATTCATGGAGCACCAGGAAGAACTGCTCAAGTCTATGAAAAACTCGGTTTTGGGAATAACTACTCTGGAATTAAGAAAAAAATGCATGAAAAAGCTTCTTAAAGAAATAAAGTGCTTTTCCATTTCTTCTGTGTGCCTCGAAGATAGACACTCTGCTTTCAGATGGTCTTGACAAATTAAACGACATTACAGGAAGGTAAGAAAAGAGGAAAAGGTCAAGGCTACAGTATTTGCATAGCTGGGAATTCCAGAAAATGTTAAAGGGTTCTGGTTCAGAAGGCCACAGAAAAATCAACCCAACCCTAAGTCTTTGTTATAAGCCACCTATATAAAAACAAACAAAAACAGTATTCTGCACTCACCTTAAAGAAAAAACATTAACCAATGGTCTTTATAAATTAATGGCTAAGAGTGCATTTAAAGACACCAAACTTCCGTTCACATCCACCACCTTTTTGTGACAGCCCTTTAAAAACTCTATTAGAGCACAACACTTGGTAAGGGTGGCAATTACAGTACTATAGACGCACTCAATAGGGACAATGAAGACCACCAACTCACTCAACATTAGACATCTGTTACACAGCCATAACTTTTGCTTGCTACCAACCTGGTCTGAATTCGAACTAGTGAAGAAAGGCTCAGTATCTCACTACAATCCCCTGAGCCATCTAGTCACCCCAAATTTATTAATTTTAAGCTTACCCTTGGAGTTTGATGATCTCTCATTCTGGAACCTAAAAACAATTACCAAAAAAAGCAAGAATGAACAAATGATCAGCCAAATAAAAACATCTACTGATAAAATTTGGAAAAAAGTAGCAACACACAAAATTGCAGCTTCCTCTAACCACACTTGCTTAATGTGATCTCCAAATTCTAAAAGCCTCTAAGCACTCCTCTATTTAGGAACTGAATACATGTGATCCAAATTATCTCACTCAAGGCATTCAGCTCTAAAAATAAGTTACATTACACACTATTCTTTGTGCTTGTTTTGTACAAGCTTCACAAGTAGCCCAACATCAACAAAAAATGTTATTGTTGTTAAATGGCTCACTTTACGTCAGTCACCATTTGACTTATTGTAATCACAGATATTCGTCCTTCTACCTTGTTTTCTTCTTTAATGGAATTCCTGCCTGTCTCGGGGTCTGTTATTTCTGACCATCCCCACACATGGTGTGCACATACTGAAATGGAAAGACTGCATAGTCAGTGCAGACTATGGACTGAGCAGACTCAAGTCAGCTCTAGTCTGGAAGCAGTATATCTTCAATTGTATGGTTCCATGTCCAAATTAAAAAGCTGTTTGAAGAGTCTTCATGCACAGCTTGAAGCAAATAAAGCTACCCTGCTCTCTTACACACAAGTTATAAAGTCCACATAGTGTTACACTGTGGCATGCCAGCTTAGAGACATCTGCACCACATTCCATCCCACAGCCTTGATGTGCTTTTTGCTGACCTAGCAGGCCTGACCAGATTTTACACCTTCAAGTCATTTTGAAATCTGGTGAACAGACCAGTTTCTGAAACAAAGCATTGCTACCCTTTGCTCCTGGCTTTTAAAATTAAGTATAAGAAAAAACAGGACTGATTAAAACAAGAGGTCCTCATTGAATTTGCTCTTATTTTAGCCTTCATCTAACCCATGTAAATCATTAGGCAGATTCTGCTTCTTCAAATTCGTATTCTGAGCATATCTACTACACACTGTTGTCTGCACCATCCTATAACTCACTCCACAGAGTCCTTGAAATCTGTTTGCCCTTTTAGACCTATCCTTTAGCTTGGCAACTGTGTAAACTCAGATCCTAAAACAGCAATATTTATCTTACAGCTGAAACACTTTTACTTGGGAAACCTAGGTCTGTTTATTATAAGCTAAAACATGTATTTTTTATTTTTTTTTTACTACAGATTGTCCACAGTCTATGAAACAAATGTCAATATATACGATTTCTCAGTAATTATTTTTTAACTATGTAATTGTGAAATCTAAAATAAATAAATAAAATCAATGCAGAATATTAGATGCTACTTACTAGTATACATATAGAACAGAGCAAGAAGATCCTTAACAGCCAAAACAGCAAAGCCGGCAATTACAACAGACAGAAGTTCTGGAGGACAGGCTGTTAAGAAACAAGATATTGTATCATATGACACAAATAAAAGCACAAACTTTTCAGATACAAATACTAAAATAAATAAGCCTGATAAAACCAGAAGTCATTAATTTCTTTCGAGTCTCTCCCAAGGCTACTTTTGCATCTTTCTTTTTTTTGGTCTGTTCTTTAATGATACTAAGGCATTAATTAATTTATCCTGGTAACAGTTCAGAAACTAGGGGGTGATTTTCTATTTGAGAACATAATAAAAACATCCTCCATGTTGGATCATGTTAAAAGGTAACACTTTACCAGAAATCTTGCGTATTTCACTATTACATACTACTTGACAACATTTAAGTGCCCCTTAGAAATACTTAAATCAGGGCTCCACTGAAAGGTCCATCATTTCACTCAAAGCAGAGAAACCTTCAGAAACCATTCCAAGGAGAAACACTTTCTTAAATCACAAATCAAATGAATTAATAAAATGAAAGTGTCTTTAAGTAACAATAAATCCGATGTCCAAATGCTTAGATGAACCCCAATATGTGTGCTACAACTAAATACACTGCCAAGGATGGCTACTCCTAAGTTCACCTCTGTTACTACTTCCACATTTGCCTTCTTAGGCTGTTTCAATGACATCCAACTCCCAGTAATTCAGTTATCATTTGCATACAAGCAGAGATTAACAAGGAATTTCTGATTTATTCATTGAACACTAGAAAACAACTACAGCTCTATTTGGGATTTATTTTGTTTCTATATACTTTAGGCCTCACTAAGAATACCAGTAATAAAGGTCAGTGTTTGTTTGAGGTGACTCTACAGGGTGCAACCAACTGTTGCAAAAATGAAAACAATTTTAGAAGTTAATTTTTAAAGCTACAGCTCATAGAATGCAGCCATGATGGATACAGTCATATTTATTAAACTGATATAATAGTGCCTTTGGGCTATTCTTCTTTCACCAGATTAAAGAGCATTAACACCGTAGTCCTATTTACACAAGTTACTCACTAACACTAAATGTAAAGCTATTTTCACAGCGTTTTTGTGTTAGAAGGTAAAAAGACACTTTTACAGAAGATATATTGCTTACCTGTGATGCACAGTGCAAAACCAACAAGAGCAATTATAAAACCAAAAAGCTGAAGACTTATCAGAACATATCCCGTACGTGTTACATCAACGTGAACTGGAAAGGAGAGAAAAAAAGAAAATTGTAATTTTAAAGTATCAACTACAGAGATATGAAAAGCAGATCATTCACACATGGAACATTCAGGTTCTCCTAAATTCCAAACTCAGCCAGCATGATAACAAAAACTAAGCAAGTCACTCAGGGAACTATTTTGTGCATGCATAGCAAAAAAATTATAAATAAACCTTAAGCAGAAGAAATAAAACATACATTCTAAGAGTTAGACATTCATCTCAGTCTCAAGACCAAGGAAGGAAGAGCAGGAATCATTCACATGTCCTACCCTAAATCTCTTTTCTCAATTTATACATCTTCCCTGAAGCAACTCAGACAAACAGCTAATTTGCTTTGAGAAACTAGGAAGGTCAGGAAGCCAGCATGCTATTGTAAAACATATTTATTAAAAAAAGTAAAGTATGTCGATTATGTGAGTTGGGGGAGGAGGGAGGTCCTAAGTTTTTCTAACGCTATGTTATTGAGCCAGCGAATAAATACTCACCAATTTTAAATATATAGTATTGAAGCACCATCAATATCACAGTAGGCAGTACAATAAAACCAAGACCAACTTTACTGATAGTAATATTGCCACCTGCAAACAGTTGTATGGTAATTAGTAAAACAGAAACCTTTGGAAGAAAGCACAAAGCAATAAAAGTAAAGCATGAGCATCATCAAATTTTCAGGGTCCCCCAAAATCCACTGAAATTAAGCACCAGAATTCCTTCCCTAGCCTTTAGCAATCACACAAGGCAGCAGCACAGAAAACATAAATTTGGAGTCTGTATCTCTCTATGACCATCTGAGAGCTACAAAGCTCATTAGGGGACTGAAACAGCTCTCATGAGGAAAGGCTGAGAGAGCTGGGCCTGTTTAGCCTGGAGAAAAGAAGGCTGAAAGGGGATCTATACCGGGTTTACATGGCAAGGTTTTGGTAGCAGGGGGGCTGCAGAGGTGGCTTCTATTAGAAGAGTTCAGAAGCTTCTCCACTTCAGATCAGAGCCAGCTCCAAAGGTACCCGCCACTGACCAGAGCTGAGCCAGTGAACAATGCTGGTTGGGCCTCTGGGAGAACAGAGTCAAGAAAGGGAAAGAACTACTGCTCAACAGTAGCAGAGGAGTGAGAAGCAGTCCAGCAGCCCCCAATGTCAGCAGAAGGCCCATGCAGAGCCCCTGCAGGAGCAGGCCCCGGGCCGGAGCTGCAGCCCGTGGAGAGGAGCCCACGCCAGAGCAGGGGGTCTAGGGGGAGCTGCCACCTGTGGGGGACCCGTGCTGGAGCAGTTTGCTCCTGGGGGATGGACCCCATGGTACGGAGCCGTGTGGGAGCAGTGCTTGAAGAGCTGCTGCCTGTGCGCAGCCCCCACAGGATCAATTCAGGAAGGATGGCATGCCGTGGGTGGGACCCCATGTGGAGCAGGGGCAGAGAGGGACACTGAAGGAGTGGCAGAGACAAAACAACAGGGACTGACCACATCACCCATACCCCCATCCCCCTGCACCTCTCAGGGGGAGGAGGTGAAAGAGGGTGGATGGGGGGGAACGTGTTTTTAGTTTCTCCCTGCTCTAGCTTGTTAGTAATAGGTAGTAAATTTCATTCATCTCCCTATGCTGAGTCTGTTTTGCCCTTTGACAATAATTGTTGAGTCATCTCCCTGTCCTTATCTCAACCTTTGAGCCCTTTCCATCGTATTTTCTCCCCTTTTCCCTTTGAGGAGGGAGAGCAAGAGAGCAGTTGTGGTAGAGTTCAGCTACCCAGCAGGGTAAAACGAACAGATAGATGATCTTATCAAGGTATATAAATATCCTAAGAGATGGTGTCAAGCTGATATGGCCAGACTCTTTTTAGTGGTGCCCACTGATAGATCAAGCAGCAAAAGGCACAAACATTAACACAGGGAGTTCCATCTGAATATGAAGCAAATCTTCTTTACTGTGAGGGTGACAGAGCACTGGAACAGGCTGCCCAGATAGGCTTTGGAGTCTCCTTCTATGGAGAAATTCAAAACCCACCTGGACATAATGCTGTACAATGTGCTAGAGGTGACCTTGCTTGAGAAGGGGGTCAGACTAGATGATCTCCAGGGGTCCCTTCCAGCTTAAACCACTCTGTGATTCTGTGACATTCACAGTGCCATGTCTATTTTACTCTATAGTTTTATTCGTTTTGAAATTTGTATGTGGTAATTAATAGGCAGTACTAACTTCCTTTGACAATATCGAAGAGATTAACCTGTGCTCTCATTCCCTTAAACTAAGAAGGCAATTTTATTTCACTTACCTTGGACAAAAAGAACAACAGCTATAACAGCAAGAACCGTGAAGATGGCACATCCTACAGCAATGCATGTCTTATTCTTGTGTACAGTTTCACATTTTAATGCTTAAAAACGAAACCAAGAGAAACAGAGAGGAAACTGATCAGACACACAGATTCTCTCACAAAAAAATAAACAGATATTATAACTAGGACTACTGTCCTAAACAAAGAAACAAACTCCTAAGATTTACAATTTTAAGTACCAAGAGTTCATTTGCTTTCATTGTTTGATACGGTCAATATGGCTTACTCAGTTCAGTGAAACCTGCCATTGGTCTTCTAGTTAAACTCATAATTCCACCTTCTATACAGTTCAGGTTCAATGCTGTCAAAATAACTTTGGGACATGGTACAGGTTAATTCAAGGAGATGCACTACTGATATTTAAATTATACTATAGCAATTTTGTTACTGATGTGAATGTCAGACATGGATTTAGAAAACGTCTTCCTAGTGACACTGTGCAGCGTTAGATGCACAACAGGGTGACTCTCCTGTCTCACTGGAATGCTTTGAGAATAAATACAAAAGATAAATGGAAAAGATGGAACAGTACAAATATATCATCACAATAAACATCCGTGTTTGTTTTGTTTCTGCTTTATGAACTGCTAAAACAAAGACACAAAAAAGGCAATACTAGCTCCAAGCTTGAAAATTCATATACCAACAATCTTGGTATACGTCAAAGTTGGTAATCACTAGCAGAGAACAAATACAGTAAATAACTTCAAAAGGAATAACAAGGAGCATGTACAGAAATAACATCCTGCTTACAGGCATTGCGTTAGCACAAAAAAAAACAACGTTACTAGGATACGATAAATACTTTAGAGGGTATAAATGACTAAATCTTTCATAGCATCTTATCTATGGAAGGGTTACAGAATGCTCTCTCTTGTAATTAAAACTCTACCTTTAATTACGTTCACGTGGCTTAACAGAACAAGATCTACACTATACTCAATTCCTAAAAGTTACTCCTGGTGAAAAACTAAACCAGCCAACCAACACACCCTCCCCCCCAAATCATATATTCCCAGACAGAAAAATCAAGCTGTTTAAAAAATACATGTATTTGTTACAAATGAATCTACAGATATACCCTATCATCACCGGATTCACAAGTTTATTAAAATAGTTTAAACTAGAGAAAAAAAAAAACAGTAAGTACACCCACATTCAATGCGTTAGAAGTAGCTTAGTAGTTAGTAGTTAGAAGTTAACTTTTCCCCAGAGAAGTTATAGAGCTCATAATAATGTACAGAGATGCAATAAAATCCAAGCAGGCTCAACTTAATCCTGTAAAATGATAATGCTTCTCCATGGATGTATCCATGGGATATCCCAAGGTAATTATTACTTTGCTATCAAAATACTAAAACTATGCAAGTTCTGGTACAGATGCAAGGCAATGGCAGTTCCACAACATTTCAGAACAAACCAGAGAGCCTTCAACCACTATAAATAATAACAAAAAATAAGGAATCTAACACTATGGAAATAAAATTGTAAATAATACCTATGTATTAGTTTTCAACCTCTGACCACAGGTGAACCTTTCATGATTCATGAAAAGGTTAAGAAAGCAAGTTATAACCATAGATGACTGAATACATATGTGATTACTATAAATCACTCTGAGTGCAATTTCCTTCCATTTCTTATGGTCTTGACTCTAAGCAGGATTTAAGTCCAAAAATTAAAAAATGCTGAAAAATCTCAAAGATTGATATAACAAATTGCATCACAGAGAACCATCTGAAAGACTAGGACACAAAGCACTCTCTACGCTGCATACATGTTGGACACCATTGTATGAAGAATGCCTAAGGATGTCTGACACTGGTGAATGTACTGTCTCTGAAAACATCTAACAAAATCATCGATGCCAGTGTTAAGTTACAATTCAGCCAGAGCCAAGAAACTAATGTAGAATTTTACGTGAAAAAGATAACGTGGTCTTTCTCTAATGTTGATTTTGTGGCCAAAAAAAAAAAAAAAAAGATTTTGCTTTTCATCACCCACTAGTGCCATGGTGAACCAACAGTGAACAAATGCTTCTTGGTTTTAATCAAGGACAGTAGACGTTATCAATTACATCCTGCAAAACTTCCACACATGCAAAAAAGCTCATCATTCACAACAGAACGGGGAGCAGAACCATTACCATACAGCAGACTAGCTCTGAACCTTTTAGGCAACATGCCATACCTTCTATGATCTTACAGCTGCTTAGTATGTTAGCCTCAGGAAGCAACCTCTGGCCTCCACGCAAAGTAGAGCGGACTGGCCCAGATCCCAGCACTTAGGGCTAGAACCCCACAACAAAGTGCCTCTATCCACATTATGTATGTTTTGTCAACAAGTGGCATGCTGAAGCCCCAAACCACAGATCTTACTGATCAGGTCTTGTGCTCAATGCCAAAAATGTGTGTTACATGCCCTTGAAAGAGCATAAGACCCGCTGAAAAGCAAAACTGAAAATTACGCAGGGCAAAAGTTTAAGCTGGAGTGCTTTTACTGACAATGCCTGCAAGTAAGATGGCTTAGGAACTTTTCTGAGAACTGCAACCAAGTTAAATCTCTAACGGTGTTAGTTCATTTCAAAAGCAATCCCAGAAATGAACATAAATAACACATCGTGGATGATCAGGAGAGAGTTCCAGAGAAAACCGAATGCTAAGTTGCTAGATAAAGCAGACACACTGCCCTGCTGTATATTATCTGAATCAGTTCCACCACACATCCTTTCATACATAAGGACTGCCCTTCATCCTGCACAGATACTTTTATGTAAGCAATTTTAGGACAAGTCAATAGTTACAAAGAATTAGAGTCAATACTTACCAATAACACCTAACTGAGCCCAATAAATAATAACAATTAAGAACAGCAACACTGAGATGACAACACTTTCCACGAAGTCAAACTGTCGCCCTACAGAATAAACAAAGAAAAATCATAGGAAGAAAAACGTGAGATTACTAGCAATTATTGCGCTTTTTAGGCTATCCTCTAGACTGTTCATTTAGCATTTAATAGCTAGCCTGTTACAACTCTTAATTCCAGGAAAGACATGATTTCTACCTATATAATTTTCACTCTAATCTTGTGTGACAAACCTGTTTTTTTTTTTAGGTATTTCTACTTACCGTAACATTTCCAAACCTCAGGTCTTGATTTCCAGTACGGCAGAGGTTATGGTTATGCTCCTGTCTAGCAGCACAAGTTGTGGAAGTGCAAACAGCACGTTAGATCAGAAAAATGGTGAATTTAGGCTAATCAGGGAAGTTAGGCAAGATCTGAAAGATCTGAAAGGCCCATTTTGATGCTTCCCCAGCTGTCCTACTCTACTCCCAACAGCTTTAATTCCCAAAGAAAACCAGATGTGTGATAAGGAATTGAGGAGCTAGCCCAAATTAGACAGAAACACTGCTTTTTTAATTTTAGAAATCACACATTTTCCTTTGTCTTCCCACCATCATCCATTTAGCTTTTTTCCCTTGCAGTGTGGATGCCTTAGGCTGTTCAGTCACTCGTGCTGGAAGATCATGCAAGCCACCTTCCAACGTGCAATTCTGAAAATCTCTCCACTGAACTGGAAAATGGAGTTGTTTCTGGCATCTCTGCTCATAACATCATTTAGACTCACACAGCTGAATCCAAAGTCACCTTTTCTTACATGATACTTGCTTCCAAAGAAATTTCTGATCTTCATTTAGATGCATACTCCTTGCACTTGCCATATTTCAAAGCTCTACCTGCGGCTCCAAAACCATGGAATTAAGTAGCAATGCCTCACTGTTTCCAGTGCCAAGTAATGCCTTGAGGACAGTCTGAAATTCATTAATTCCACAGAGAGCATGTTTAAGAAAAGTGGAAATTAAAGATTTCCACTGTACTTGACTGTTTTGGCTCAATTGTTCTATTATTAAAGACTATCAATGAAGATTCATGTTTGTAAAGGGACACGAACACCTAAGAGGAAGAAAAGCATTATTTAATGGTAAGAAAACACTTCTCAACACAAAATTCTTGCTTTCAGCCCTTCTCACAGTGCACGGTTGTCATTCTTTGGATAAACCAACTCCTGCAGGCAAATCCCAGTGACAGTGCTTGATGTAAAGGAATTACCGATGACTCGAAAGCATCTGCAAACAGAGACTGACAAGTAGCATAATTTCCTCTGCAGCACTTCCAGGTGGTGTTACCAAGTATTCTGCAAACAAAGAAGCAGCCACAAAGCCTCGCATCTGCTAGGATTTCAGCAAGCAACTATGGTTGAGTCTCAGAGTCTAAAAGCACCTTGTGTATGGAGAGGCTTGCAATATTGTTGGTGTGTACAAGAAACAGCTGAACACATTTTCTTGCTAATACATTTCCCTTAATCCAGTGTTTCATAGACATGAGGTATCCTGACTAAAAACATTAGTTTGAGAGCCAAGATAAGCAAGACAGCTCCAAATTAATAACAGATAGTTCCAGATACTTTCCATAGAGGAAACAATAAAAGCCACACTTCAAAAACAACACACTGTTATGGTCACTTGCCTGTGAAGATACCTGATCAGGAAATGGTGTGGCCAAAGACAAGAGCACAGGCATGAAAATCTTCGCTATACTACCTGCTTTCTAAAGAGAAAGCATGCATTGACCAAGGGAAAATGGAGAATATTTGGCTTTTCTAATACAGCCTCTGAAAACAACTGCAACATGTGATAAATAAATCGGGCCTCAAACAGGATTCCAATTAAAATTTACAATTTATTAAATGAATAAAGACAAGCAAACAGCGCTGGGTGCGCTGGGAGTGTCTGCTCCACCGGGACGCACACCTGTTGCATTAGTCAGTTGGTTTTTATGTTATTAAACTAATACGTATTCATCACTATTCCTAGAAAAGGCAGGGTTAGTATCATTAGTTTCTGGAGTCCAAAATTTCTCACGGACGCACGTGTATTAGTCTCTGGTGGTCTCTCTGGGGGTCTCTCGTGCTGAAGGCTCGTAGTCCTCCTCCCAGGCTTTGTCCTTCAACTCCCCCCTTTCTCCTTACTTGGCTGTATTTTTGTCAGATATCCAAGCCTTGCACAGTGTCCCATGCAAAAGTCAGCAGTTTCCTAAAAACTCCTTGGTTCTTATCTCCCAGACCCGAGTCTCAATGTTCGTCCTTCAAACCCTCTATTTACACAAATTGCTGGACCCTTTCTTTGCATGATACAAGAACTAGGTGCACTAATCACTCTGTTTTTCTTTGGTAGAAGGTTATATGTGGCCCTATTATCATTCCATACTGACATGAATCAAATGAACACATTTCACAAACATACTAGGAGTCAGCTCACTGCTCAGAAACGAGAGTGAAGACTACAAGATTTCCATTTTTCACCAACTTTTTTCAAAACTCTTTTGCTATATTTCCTTCTCAAGAGTATTTCTAAAATGTTGAAGAACAAACACCAAAAGATTAAGCCAAAGCATCTGTTTTGCCTTCAGATAAAACCTCAAGCACAAGACCAGATTTTGCATTTTTCAGCATATGCTCTCCAACCTAATGCAAGCTTGTAGCAATAATTTCTTTACCAACCACATTCATTGTCTGGTGCTGGGGCTTTATCCTCATCACAACTGCCAACTAGAAAACAGAATTGGAAAACTTACATTAGTTTCCTGCTTTGCCTTCACAACTCTTTCAAAGTTTGAAGCAAACAGAAAGGATAAAAATTTCAAAAAAATAACACCACCAAACAATAATAAAATTGCATCACAAGCAATGTTTTATTAAAAGATTACTGACTTTTTTTTTTTTTTAAACGACAAAAACCTTGTTTTTTAAAAAGTCTTCCAAACAGAAGACCCAGTCTTCAACAAACCTTAACACTGGCCCAGCTTATGTACAAATGGGACTTAGTGTTCTCAGGTCCTCAAGCTTTACTTTCTCTTCTACAGCTCAACACTGAATAACAAAAGCAGCCCAAAAAGACTGAGGGAGGGGGGAAGGCAATAAGAGAAGAAGAAAGAAAGAAAGAAAGAAAAAAAAAAAGTTGCCTATTCTTTGTGAATTAGCCAGACATTTGCAGCAGGACGCAAGTAACATCTGCTTGGTATTCAGAAACAACTTAATGACAAATGCAAAAAACAATAGCAAAATATGTCTTAGGACAATTCTCCAGCAGACCCGTGAGACTCCACATGCAACATGTATGCAACGTGTTCAGCTCTGAGAAAGTTTCCAGAAGCAAGAATCAAGTCTCTTGTGCCAAACAGATAAACAGTACACACACATTCAGTGAAACGCCACTTCTGCAGCATAGTAGACAGACTGTCCATGTATAGCACATACCATTATTCAACAGCTAGGGCGTTACAGCACGTGAGCTGTGTCTGACAAGATAGGGTAAAACGTTTTGCTAGACATGAAATTCATCACTTAGTCCCCGTTACTTCAGTCTAACTTCGTCTGTCCAAAGACGACATTTAACGCTGCACAACTGTAAGAAGTTATCACCTAGTAGTAGCATTTTCAACCTCACTGAAAAACAGCATTTTAGATCAAGTTTCAGAGCTCTTATACAACATTTCTCTTAGTTCCATCTGTAATTTTTTCAGCACAGCTAAAGATTGCAGGATACAACTTGTCAAACAAAACACCTCTGCTGCCCAGTGATGCCTGTATACATCTAAGCAGTACAAAGATATTAAGAATATGCGTCAGGATGTAACACAGTAACATGAAGGTGCTAAAAAAACACCAACTACATAACCTGAAAGATGTGAGAAAACATCGACTTGATCTTATCAGACAAACCACCTTCAGCAATTGGTACAGAATAAAAAACTGTGTTCAGCTCTTTCCCACAGAAGCATGCCCCCCAACACAAAGTAACACAGAGTAATATTCAAGCTGGAAGACCTGGACCCAACACTGCAGGCACGTTCAATTTCCAGTAGTAATACTGTCACATTTGTTATTTTATTCTTTCCCGTAAGATCTTGCCTTTCTCTCCCGAGAGGTTCTAAGACAAGCAGACAACTCACCCGTGATGGTTCTAAGATTAACTTTTGTTTCTCCTTCTCTGTTTAATTCTGTTACTTCACAACTGTAATTTCCATCTTCTGCTTCCGAACTTTTAAGTTTTAGAGAGGCAATGCCCTTAGATAAATCCTGCTGAGACAGCAAGTTAGCTGATGGAACCGTCTCATGCCTGTAAATACGCTGTTCTTCTCCATTAAAAGAAAAAAGTACTATTCCTTGTTTTTTCCACGAAACAAACATTTTACTGTCATTGTGCTCCTTTAGGTCAATCACGTGGCAAGGTAAAACGACAGTGGTATTACAGGCATCTCTTTCAACAAAATCTACTGTACTAAACACCAGCTGGGCAGAACCTAGAAAGAAAAAAATGAAAATTGATACATTCAGAATTATTTCTTAAAACAAAAATAAAAAAGAAACAGAAGAGAAAGTAACACACAACTTGGGAAAACAAAAACTCTCCCGCAAAAACTTAAGAAAGCATCCTGCTCTAAGGGAGGAGCAAAAGAAGAAAAAAGGCATTATTATAATTCTATCACAGCCTCACTATACAGGCTTAGCCACTCCCACATGCATGTAATGTACAGATACCACAGCCAGTCATAAATAAAAAATAGTAATAAAGCCTCGGGTTGTTATTTGGACACTTCCCCTAAAATGCCACAAACAGAAATACTGCCTTAAGGCTTGGTTTCTGCAAAGCACTCGCATAACATTGACCACAAGCAGTGCCACTGATGTTCAGATTTTTCCTGCAGATCACACGGCTGTCTATGAGTAGAAGCACAGTGCCATCAGCCCCACACCAGCATCCGTCACAGCTTGTTAAGGTCACAGGGAAAAATTTCTACCTCTACACTTCCGAAAGAAGGGAGGTAGAGGAGGTTAAAAAACAAAAATAAAAGCTTATCACTTATTCCTTCTCTTCTCTAAAGGTGGAGCCAAATGCCTGCAGATTTAGAACACTTATTTTTCTCTTCCTCCCCAATGAAGGAAGTGCACACAAAATAACATACTTAAACCATCTTTTCGACTAAGCGTTTGAGTATATAAAACATCGGGATTGAAAACGGAGAATTTGTAACGATGAACTCACTGCCCGTATTGTGAGCCATGGTGCTTAACGCATGAACGGTATTCAATGCGAGTAATGGAAAAATCATCGTATGTTATGTTACTGCTGCTGGTTTTAACCTCTCTTCCAACACTGCAGCACCGTTCCAAAAGCGTAGTACTGACCACTACTTAAGGAAGACCTAAAGTTTTTATCTGAAACAAAAATCCCTTCTCCAGTTCCTGGTAACACCCACAATCAGTAACATCAGTACTAAAATCACATCAGGAACCGGAAGAAAGAAGTCAATTAAACTAGCTCGACCTCAAAGTTTGAAGGCTTTTATTTCCTCTGTTTTTTATTGCTTCTACAAAACGATGGTTTAGTCGACCAGTAATCCTAGCAGCGATCGCTCCCCAAATCCTCGGTGGCACCGGTGACTCAGAACGCTTGACATATTTCCCTGATAAAGACGGGAAGCGAGCAAGGGCCGGGACCACGCCACCGAGACCACGCCACCGACCCCGGGAGCAGCCCCTGGGACTTCAGAGAACTGCTGACAGTCACGCCTGGAGCGGGGCGGAACCGGGGCGCGGGTTCGGTGGCCAAGTTCAGTACGGGGGAGGGAAACCTTAGAAGAGAGTCGCGTCACGGGGGTAGCCCAGGTTTTTCGAAGCAGCAGCCTCGGGTCAAATTTAAAAACCCTTCTCCTATGAAACAGCGCTGTTATATCTCCATATGATCGCTGGGTTGCAACCGAACACCGAGGCTTATAATTAACTTATTAACCAGGAATCCCGCACGAGGGCACTTGGCAGGGGGGAGGTTTATTTCCGGGGCTCCTCGCTGCACTTTTAAACCCGCATCTCACAAACCCCACAGCACCCACACCGCAGCGAGGGAACGCGCAGAACCTACTCCGCGGACCCCCACGGGGATTACACAAACACGCAGTTAAAACCCGCAGCGCTTCCCCAGCCCCCCCCCCCCCCCGCTCCTCAGGCCTCACCGTGGTGCAGGGCGCCGAGCAGCAGCAGCAGCGGGCAGGCGGCCGGCAGCCACATGGCGGCGGGGAGCGGAGCAGAGCGGAGCGGCGCCTTCCTCCGCCGCTGGCAGCCGCAGCCGCCGGGGGGCGGGGCCAAGCGCGAGGCGGGGACACCCTCTGCCGACGCCGATTGGTCGCCCCTCCGCGAAGGGGGGCGCTCCGCCGGCGCCGATTGGCCGTCGGAGCGCGGGGGCGGCCCTTGCGATCCCGCCTCGCGCCCCTAACGGTCGCCAACGGCCGCCGGCGCTTCCCCGCCCCTGTGGGGAAGGGCAGAGCCCTGTGGGCGGGGGGTGCGGGCGGGCGCCCCCGCGCTGCTTTCCGTCAGCGCCCGCGGCCGGTGCTCCTCTGCCAGCCCCCGCGCACATAGGTACACACACACATCTGTATGATGTTTGTTAAAGTCCCGCGGTTCAACAGGGGATGGATCGGTGACAGCCAGGGCAGAAGTAAAACCCTCGGAGGAACTGGATTTCCGTGAACGCCTCGCACGCTCTTACAACATCTCCCTAGCCTCAACATCAGCGCTGACTCGGAAGATTGGCCGCCGCGGCCGTGGCGGGGGGGGGACCCCCCCCTTCCCTTTTCTGATTCTCTCGAAGTGTTCCCCCAGCCCTCCTGAAGCGATTTCTGGGTACCCGTGCCCTGCCTACTGTGCTTGTTTTCTCCCGAAATCCCAGGAAGCGCTCAGACACCCTGCGGCACTCGGCTTTAATAAAAAGCCCCGAGCAGCGGGAGCCATCTGACTCCACAACCGACGGATGGGGATGGCGTGAAGCAGCTGATCCCGCTCCTGCCAAAGTGACTCAGATGATGTTCTCCGGAGGCCAGAAGAAGCGGGCTCGAGTGGAAGCTAGCGGGGCAGGCATGTCTGTTTGAGCTGTACCTCACGCATCTGTGCCCGGACCGAGTGCCAGGATGCTGCGAGCCGCGGGCAGGCGCTGGGGACAGTGACAGCTCTGTGGAGAGCCACGCAGCATGTCGCCTGTCAGAAAGCCGTGGGGATGCTCTCCTCCTGCTGCAGAGAGCAGCAGGCTGCAGCTGCAGCACGCGTCTGTTGCTAAGGTAGCGCGTAACGCACCCACGCTTGCCTCTGAGCAAAACAGTGCTCGCTGGAAATCTCATGCAGCCAGGAGTCTTGTGCGAGAGGGTGCTGCTTCGAGGCAGGTGCTGCCTCCTATACTACTGAGCTGGGTTTCGCAAATCCCCCCCAAAATAACTCTCTGTGCATGCAATTTCCCTGGTTTTCTGTGCCATCTAGCTAGGTGTGCTCTGCCTGCTGCTGCAGAGAAAGGTCAGCGATGCCTCTCCGTGCCGTGAATTTCAGGAAACTGGATTATGCAGCACAAGGCAGTTCAGAGGCTCTGGATTCCCACTGAGAGAAACGTTAGGCAGTTCTGCTCTCCTTTCCAAGCTAGGTGTGCAAAGCAAACCCTGCACGCTCTGACAGCTTGCCACAGGAACACCTCGAAAGCTGTGAAAAGCCAGCCCCATCTCTGACTTGCATAGTGGGCCCAAGTGCTCCTGTAGCAATAGTTCATGTATTTTGAAAACTGTGCATGAATCTCCCTCATTTATGACTTGCGAGGCACAGCTTTCCTCTTTAAATTAGGCAGCTATTTCAGTGCCATCACTAGGCACTGATCTGCCATTTTATACTGGTTTAAAGCTCTTTGGAGTGCCATTGATCATCTGTTATCTGTGTGCAGCAACTGAAGCTGCTACAGGCATGCAGCACACACACAAACCAGCGCACAGGAGGCAGCGACGGGCTTAGCTGGCAGGAGAATTCTGAAGAGTGACATAAAAGCCTGCGTGCCTAAAGCAAAGGGTATCTGTGGACAGATTTGTCAAACTGGCTGTGAGAGCTGTCTCCCTCAGCAGTGGCCTGACCTCTGTGTTCATGGGCTTGCTCCACATACGTGCTGCCCTGTGCCACAACACTCACAGAAACCATCTGCATCCGGAAATCACAGTACAATAGCAACATCATAGGTAGTACTTTGTTCTCACAGCACCGCAAGGCAGTCACAAAGGAGCATGTTACCCCCCCTCTTTTTTTTGATCTGGAAACCAAAGCATGCTGAGGTTAAATGAACTGACTGAAGTCGCATAATCAGCCAGTGGCAGGGCTGAGAATAGGCTCTGTATCCTTTCCTCCAGGCCTAAGATCTAACTCAGAACCATCTTGGGGGCAGAGGCAGGCTACCAAAGCTATACATCACAGCTCTACAGAAAATGACATTTTTAGAACAAGTTCAGCCCTGAACTTACCATAGTTTGTCCAAAAAAAAAAAAAAAAGGCAACAAAATTTTCTTATGAGAGATCCTGCCTGGGCACGAGGGTAAAAAAGGGATTAAAGTGACATTTATTAATATTAATGGGCTTCTAAGCATTACAAAAGACCAAAGCCTGAATTAACTTTGAGGAACAGTTGCTGCACACCTAGTCAAAAAGAAAGGAATGCTGTGAATGAGTGTAAACCCTTCACAGTTGTTTGATATGGCTAACATGCAGTCATTTTTCACCCATTTCAAAATGATTTTAGGGAAATGGTGCTTCTTTCACAACCACCCTTCCCTGGCTCTTACTCATACTTCTTACTGCGTGCCCAAGGCGCGTGAGGTTCCCTTTGCAGACCAGCAGCTTCACCTGTGGCGGACTGATGGCAACAGAGCAACTGTCTGCGGTGTTATCTGCAGCTGCCCTCCGCTGAAACGATGCTCCCGGAGATGTGGGTCAGATTATCAGTGAGCTGATAGAAATTATACGTTATGGTATCTCGGTGGTGAACATGGTCTTCCACCCTAGGCATTGTGACACATCCAAGAAAATTATGTAATGGGGAAACAACGTGTTTGATTCCAGGGAATGCTTACGTTGTGCCAAAACTATAATTTTCTACTCTGTCCTCAAAGGCAGTTCCAGAAACCTCTCATTTCAGTCAGGATTTGCTGAGAGAGAGGGTCAGTTGTTCTAAGGTATTAGAGAAGGAAGGTTGACAGCTTTAAAGCTGTTTAAAGACCTGACTTCCGATGCAGTGTAAGTCATAGTCCCTTCTGATTTTCTGAGAGAATTAGGCTCTGTGGGTCTTCAAATACCGTGGCTCCGTCACTCCCACCACATTTTATTAGCAATGCCATCGCTAAGTGTGTTCAGCTAGTTACAGCACAGATTATATTTCATCCATATCGAGCAAACCAGTCCTCCCTGGGGGCACCGGCCAGCCCACCCCATCTGCCATACAAGTTCTGCCACCTGCAAGTACAATTCGAGGGCAAAAACAGTGCCGGTGCCCGCTCCAGAACACCCAGATCTTTTCCTTCCATCAGAGCCAGCACAAAGCCGGCCTGTGCCTGCTCTCCCTGCGCAACAGAGGACGTCCCCTGCGAAGGCGTGCCCAGCGGGAGGCACTCCCTGTGGGACGTTCAGAGGGACGCTCATGTCCCCCAGCACTGCAGTGCCCGCAGGCTCTGCAGGCCGGCTGCTCGCGGGGACAGCCGAGGTCTCCCAGATTCCCTTCGTAGGACACTGTGGTCTTGTGCTCTGTCGTCTCTCTCCCCGTCCCCATCCCCGACCCGGTCTGCTGCCTTCTTTCACAAAATCCATAGAAATATAATTATCATGGAGATGTCTGCCTCTGGCGATGTTTTTCTTTGGAAATAATTATAATTGGCTGTGGCAGTTAAAAACTTATCGGCGTAGACAGATGACAGACAGCACAATCACATAAGCTTCCCTCTGAGAAAATGAAGCTAAAACCCATTTATCCTCCTAGCTGGGAACAAAGGGCTTTGCTTTGAAGAGCCAGGCTGTGAAAACACGGGGAGAAGCCTGTTATACTCACAGATTAAACTTGCGGTAGGTAACTGAGCACAAGGAATCCATTCGCAGCAGAATGGCACTGTAGTAATTATAATAACACCACTCCTTTTATCAGAGGAATACCTAGCTAGGGACACTTCAACCTTTTCAGAGGCAGTGACGGGGGTCTCGAGAGGTTAATTGAGCAGCTGGACGCCACGTGGGCCTCAAGAGTGACTGGACCGTGGACAACACAAAAATGTAATCACATCTCCATAGCGTCTGTTGGGGCAACTTGCATTGACCAAAGCCGGATGAAGTCACTTCTTCCTGGAGAGAGCCATTAACTGCACTCTCCTAGAGAGGAAAAACGCCGATTCCCAGGTGTATCTGAGTCACATCTTTTGTCTGACAGCTGACGTGGCGCCCGAGGAGCCTGCGTCTGGCCCTCTCTGCTTGGTGACCCTGCTGCCGAGGGGGAATCGGTGACTCGGTCAGAGTCACCCAGCCACCCTGCCCACCATCCAAACCCATTTTTTTTCCAAATTATTTCAGCATCTGGCCTCTTTTATGGCTGAAGGGGTTTCTCGTGGCATACTGGTTGGAGACAGGGGGGAAGAAGAGTGGGAGGGCTTCACTCCGTGCTGAGTTAAAACTTTCAAACAGCTCATGCCATTTCTGAGATATTTTTAAGAGAATGGAAGCTGAGAGTGGTTGTCCTGTGGAAGCTGTTGATTACTCAGTACGCACAAGCAGATGATATCCTCAAATTCATCGAGACATGCTTGGATCTAATGGTCTTTGCAGAGAGACAAAGGAAAGTATTGCCAGCTGGCAGTCAGTTGTGTGGGGGAGGGCTGAGAAAGGGACAGAGCTGGGGGGAAGATAGAAAAGGACAGAGGAATACCAGAAACAGAAGTGCCTGAAATGTTTGCTATAGCTGTAATTCCAGCAAACCCATAGTTGACATGCCCCACATGCAGCCACACTATTTCACTTAGCCCAGTGCATGCACTGCTCTGAAAAACTCTTCTGCCTTTGGATGAAATTCTGAATTGTTTCTACATTTTTTTAATTTATTTTTTTGATAGCCTTCTTGGCTCTCACCAGCTTTGCCTGGTTAGATTTCCCTTCTAGCTAAAAAAAGAAATTAGACTGATCTCTTTTGGCAGCTGTGAAATGGTTGCATATTGTGTATGTTTTCTTGATGAGCTTGCATGAAATGGATTTTGGTTTCCTTTTGACGGATACACCACTTTTAGCACAACGTCCACACAAGATTAGCAAGTGCTTCATTTTTTAGAGCAATTTTTATGTGCGTATAATGTCATGTATGCTATTTCTATATAGCGTTATGTACCATGAGCAAAGTTGCTTGAACAGGGAAATGGAACTGGTTGAGGAGCGTTTCCCCAGTGAATGCTCAATTTGATTAGTGACGGTCTGTTTCTTGTTAAGGCTTCGGTCAATGACGAAAATTACGTGAGCTTCAGGTTTTAATTCTCATCACTTCCCAGAGCCAAATTCAGGCGCTGCACGACACCAGCTGTACTAGGTCTATTCTAAGAGCGATTTAGCCTGGTGTCCTAATGCCTGCTCAGATACGGATGGCAGGGAAGGAGGTAAATGTGTGTGGTAGTTCTCAGTTTCTCACTTCCTCTGCCTCCTGTCCCTTTTAACTCAGACTCCCCGAGCTCATGGTTTCTGCTTATTTAGAGCCCACAACAGAGAGAGGAGGTGCAGCTTTCAGTGAACACGCCAGATATTACACTGAACAGCACCGTGGGTGAATGTGATTGCTCTGTCTTCTTGGGTGGTTATGTGCATCAGCCTCAGTCTAGCCTGTGTCTCAGGGTAATGCTATTACAAGAATAAAATCAATGAATGACAAAGGAGATGTTCTGTGGAAAAGGGGCAAAATGAGTATACAACAGGGGAATGATATCGTATGAGATCATTATTATTACAATATCACGAAATAAAGAGGGCTGGCATTCTGCCATTCTCTTGCCCAATATTTCATTTAGCCATGAAGGTTGTTTTTTTTTTTCAAAATGATAGCCAAGAGGGTTCATGTCTGGGAGCAGGGGGAATCTATTCCCCGTTAAAATTAAAAGCTTTTATGACAGACATTTATTTAAATTCATTTAATTGTTTCTCTGACAGGGCTTCTCAAAAGCAAATTCAAACGTAAGAAGCACCAAGTACTGAAATAAATTGCAGCATATTTTATTTTCAGTTTAGGTGTTATGTGCTGTGGACCTGCCTGCTTGGTGAAGCTCTTCAGTACTGGCAGGAGCCACCAGTGGCTAAAGGACAGCCACAGGCTGGCCATGCAGGCTGCAGCCGGACCACCAGCTGAAGCGGGTCTAACTGCGGACTGGCAGCCAAAACATCCTACCTTTTGCTTTCTCTTTCTTTGCAAAGAACTGCTGAGCCAACTGCGTCCTTGCAGGGCAGAGGGGGTCTGACAGGATTAGTTTTCAGCCTGACCTGTAAACTGCACATCCCCAGCTGTGCGTGGAGGCAGTGGCAGAAAGGTGCCGTGGAGGAAACAAACCAGGCAACTGAATCTATCCACAGCTTCCAGTTCCATCAGCTGCAGCCAGCGGCAAAGCTGAACTCCCCGGACCGTAGGCAGAGTCGGTGCTGGCAACTGAGATGGAATGCTGCCACCCCCAGCTTGGTGGGTCTGCCTCACAGCCGTGGAGCCAAGGGCGGTCTGGGCAGCCTGGCCCAGGCCCAGGGCATGCAGGCGTACGGTTGGGTCTGTGGTTCTGGGGCACGGTGCCAGGGATGCGGGCAGGGCTCCGGCTGAAAGAAGCATTTCAGTCACATCGCGTGGGCGTTGCTGAAATTGCTCTCGGTTCTGTGGGAGTGTTACCAGCCAGCTCCTCATTACAGGTCTTCAGTTTGGAGGAGGGACAGTAAGGAAATGAGGACAGTTACTTCCTGAATTTTATGCAGCAACTTTAAATACAGGTTATGCCTCTCCTCAAGGAGCAGGTGGATGTTTCTCCAGCTAAATTTGATTTAAATATAACTGCCTTTAAACCTGGCATACCTGAAGTGGTAATTATGAGTTTTTCCCTTTGACACCAAATATGAATTTGCAGACTGAAAAAATGGAAGTATTCAACAGAGACTCCACTGGAGTTATCATCAGTGAATTGCAAAACCTGTAAGACAGCTTTTTTTTTTTTTTTTTTTAATCCAATTTCACTATGTCCTGTAAAAATGCTGAACACACAGCACTGAAAAATGAACTCCTCTTTATTTATTAACTGCAGATAAATGCAGTTAATGTCCAACGAGGAAAAGAAAAAAAAAAAAGACCACAGAGAAAAATAGTGCCCTGAAAAGGGTTACAAGTATGATTGTTTTTCCCTTTCCCCCCTGTTAGTAGCCAAACAAGGACAATTTTATCCGTTTGTATCTGTCACAAGCAGACTCTTGCTTGTACTCTTGCAACAGTTTACACTGCTCTTAACTGTTTCTTTGTGGCTGCAGCAGATACTGTAATAACTCCCTGCATAAGAACTGGAACAGCTCCAGCCATTCAGAGACCAAAACCTGAAAAGAGCTGCTCTCAAATGAGGTCTATTTGAAAAACAGCATTATTCCAGCATATTCAGCTCAGCAGACTTTGCCTTCCTCCTCCACCCTCCTCTTCTCCTTCCGTTTCTAATTTCCTTTACTTGTGTATCTGTTTCACATCCTCAATTTTTTTCTCTTATCATTTCCTTTGTTTTCTTCTTGTGGCCTTGGGGCACCAAAGGTAGTTGTAGTAAACTAAGCTGTAGTAAACTAGCTGTAGTAAACTAAGCTGCTTTGGGGTGTGTGTGTGGTGATGGGAGCACACACGAATGCTGGGGGGAACATACAACCTTGGTTAAGTTACGTTAATGCTGTAACAAACTGTAATTTCATAGCAATCTGTTCTCCCCATCCCTGTTGCATCTTTTTCCTTCTTCCTTTAAGCACACGGTCCCTTTTTCTTACAAACTGTGCTTCCCTCTTGCTCTTTACTCTCATAGCAAATATACTTGCTCCAGTGCTTTTGCTTCCTTGCTGACTTCCTCCTCCACAATTCCAGCTCCCTTCTGCCCCTTTGGATCACAAAAGCAGCCTCATCCATCTATTGGCAACTTTTCCCATGCTGCAGCTTTTTTGTTTCTTTTCTGACATCGCTTTCTCCGTGTGTGTGAGTCCAATTGTTCCTCGTGCTGACCACCTCCCATCCTCCAAGTCCATCCTCCATGGGAGTGACTATGACCAGCACATCCTTAACCCTGCCTTCCTACCCTCCACACACTTGGCACAGTTTCGCATGCCTTTGCCTTCTCTGTCCCATTTCCAGCTCCTTCCAAGGCAGAGGCACCGGACGTCCAGTCTGCTTCTGAGGGCTGGCCACTGAGTGCAACGACATCCTTTGCATCCTTTGCCTGAGGCAACGTTTCACAGACACCCACAGCCACTTCCTCCCTGCCTGGTGCTGTGTACGCCCAGTAACACAATCTGAGAAGAGGAAGGTGCCGTTCAGTGATGCGGGTAATACAGCTGCCCTGCCTGGTTGCGTGGTGGGAAGGGAGATCAGTGGGGAAGCTTACACACCACGGGTTCCTGGGTGTCCTGCTAAGTGTAATGTAAAATAGTCACTCAAAATAGCAATCACCATTTGAAAGATATGACTCATTGTGACAAGTTCGTCTGTTTTAACTGTATTTGTAGGGCTCTAATGACTCACTGTGAAAACCTCCTTGGAACATCATCACTGCACAGTCTGTGAAAGGGAGGGAGGTCAGTGCCAGAATTAGCCCCAAACGGAGTCTACCAGGACACTACTTCCAGGAAGGCAGTCCTGAATGAAAGAGGACCCTGAGCGCTGACAGCTGTACTCCAGCACAGGGTGAAAAGCACCAAGAAGTGACTTCCAGTACTATCCTGACCAGCCACTGAAAACAGAAGCCTTCTTGTCTGCCCTTTGTTTTCAAATGGCCAATACGAACTGATAAGCACTGGCACCATTGTCTGGAATAAATGTGTTTTCAACCAGTAGAAGACTGGTGTGTTGTAAACAGCTACTGCATGGAGTAAAGCATACTCAATCACAGAAGTACAAGAAAGGACACTTTTGGAGCTAGCACACTTACGACAGTGAAAAAGAAGTATCATCATTCTCTGGGATGAAATATGAAATGGAGTTTTGTAAAATTACTTGATACACCTTTATGATTGTTGCATTTTTGCTGTCATAGCAAACTTCCATCTTCTGCTTGTCAGAAGGTCCCTCATAAGTCACACTCTTATACACTAGCATTTTGAATTTCAAGTAACTAAAACACAAATGCCACGCTTCTTTTCAGATGCAGATCTATTCTGCTGGTGCACAGCAAGTATGCTATTATGCATGCTGTGGGTCCGCTTCATTGCTGTGTTCTTGAAGCTCTAGGTTGAGGTCACTGATAAAATCAGGAATGGCAAAATTGGATGGTCAGAGAGACTCCATTACTGCAGGGCCACAGGATAAAAGTCTAGGGGTTAAGGGAAATATTACATTGTTCTAAAGGCTTCATAATGTGGCCTTATCTTCTCCCATTACTCTTCGTCTCGCACGACGGGACAGAACATTGTTTTTTCACAAACAAAATGTTCCCTCCAGCTAGCCAAACCTCATGCTTATAAAGGTCAAGTTAACCTGCTTTGAAGCTCTGTGTATCACTACAGCTCTTCAAGATGCAGGTAAGAATGAAGTTTCTCCACAGGAAAAGGTGGTTCAAATACAAGGGGTTTTAAAAGTGACAACACAGCGATGGCACCTCCAGAGAAAGAAATAAGTAGGTCCATTGAGAGTTCTGAGGGCTTTAGGTATAAAGATTATTAAAAGAGAGACAGTAAAGATTTTTTTTTTATATATATATATATTTTTTTTTTTTTTAAAAGTGACATAGGAAAAGTAATCCTGACTCAGAAGATTGGGTAGCCTGCCCCCAAGAACAATTGAAGAGATCAAGCCTACCAGATGCCTTGCATTCTTGTGTGGTTTTTATTTTCATCATTTTGTTTGATTCGTTCTGGGCACAGAAGCTACTACCTGGCTTTAGCACCACTTCCTCCCTCCCCTTTATTACAATGGTGAATGACACACTGAACTCTGATTAGCTGCTTTTAGCAGAAGGGTGCCAAGCACCACGGTGTTCACCTTCCTTCTGTCTGTAGCTGTAGTATCACATTGGGTTTGTCCTGCAGTCTGTGAGAGCAGTAGGGTTTTCTTAAATACTCTGTAGAGAAGCTAAAGTATGCAATGGGACAGGTGGGTCCAGCTTCCTGCTTCTCATCTCCTTGTGGCACCCACAGGAAACAATGTCAGCAGGCCTCCCCTCCCAGCAGTGGCTGCTTGCATGTGACACAGATGTACCAGGTACTTTCCATCCAGGTTAGCTGAAGCTCAGACAGATTAACTGCAGTTACATTCAGGTCATGCTGTCAAACTTTCCTTCACAACCGTGGAAGCAGTGGCTGTCAAAATTCGAGACAAACCACCAACACAGCAGAAGAGTTTTGAGAGTTAAACTGGAAGCAGTTCTTAGCAAAGACTTGCAAGTACAACTGTACAAAACAGTGTTCAAACCCACTCCTCTCTGTAACACTGCTATGTCAGCACAACTTTTAAATGTACAACAAACACTAAAAGCACACATTTTCAGTGAAACTGGAAAAGTGTGATGTAAGTACACAATCCTTTGTTGATAGGCACAGGACAGAATCTGGTCCTGCCTTGCTCTCTTATGCTGTTTGAGGTTAATGAGAATTTGTTTTACCTCTGTTGTGTTTTTGGCCCTTGCCTATATGAGCAGTTGCTAAAGGACTGCAGGAGAAATTCTAACTACAAAATACAGAATTTTTATCATTAAGTGCTTGAAGGGAAGCATGATCATTAGGAGAAAAAGCAGTGTACCTAAGAGAGATAAGAGGTCAAGCACTAAGTAGGAGCAATAAAGGGAATGTGACTAAGTGGAGGCATATCTGTTCCATTTAAACTAAGGCAATACAGAAGAGCTTTTCAAGTGAAGATTTTTTCATTCTACTAGTTTAAATTTGTTACCTGTATATCAATCCTGTACACAGCCAGAAAAAATCTAGTTGTATACTTACAATTGTATATTCATTTGTATATCTGTTCTAACACAGTTACTTGCAATCCTGTTCTTCAATCAAGTTCTCACGAACTCATATGTAGTGTGAAGTACATTCTTATTACAACAGAAATGTCAGAGAACTGAAGTACTGCTTGCAATAAAACTCTACAAACCTACTACACCTTTCTGCCATACAGTCTTCTCAGAACAACAGGTTTTATTCTTTATTGCCAATATTAAACAGCTGAAGATGATGAAAAACCCCAAATATATTTTAATAGAGCACATAATAAGGGCATTCTACAGAAAGCTGATAGGAAATGGCTGCTACACAAACTAATGCAAAATTAGTAAATGACACACTTAAGACCACAGAGTTTTCATTGTTTTTACCATTGTTTGAAAGCATTTGTCAGACTCGGCAGAAATCCCTCTTGCCATCATACTGAGAACTTGTGCACTTCCTATAACAAAGGAAACAATGACCAACAGATGCTGTAAAACCTCTTGGAACCTTCTGAGCCATTTTTTGGCATTAGTTTCCTGCAAAATTCCACAATCATCTTGTCCTTTCTGACTAATGGCTTGTTATCTTGCCCAAATGGATTCTTTGAAAGGAGGTAAAATGCTCAAGGGCCAGCAATGCTGACAGAAGGATAGAGAAAACTCTCAAAAACCTTACCAGACACACCCCTCCCAAGATAGAATGAGAAACTTCAGGCCAAAAGCTAATGCAAGAATGGGAAATTTTTGATCCTGGGGATGCCTACAATCTGCAGCTTAATTCTTCACGTTACTACTGAGTAACACTAAGATATTGTTCGAAGTATTATCATCTTTTGAAAGCTACAGAAGCAGGAAAATATTTTGAATGAACAACTACAATTACTGAGTCATAAGCGAAATATTGCTAAAAATAATTATTCTGCACTTCTGACCTCAAAATGTTCACCTCTGTCAATTTTTACAACAGGCAGCTAAGACACGAGTGACTAGTATGTCTCAGCTGCTTCTGGGACGGAGTACTGAGGTACAACCACTCTTAAATACTTAAGACCAGGAATGAAAAAGAACAGCAAAACTAGCCAGTTTTCTAAGTGAAAGATTAGCATTACTCACATTGTTATTTGCTCTCAATGAAAAGCTATCAACCCTGCTCCTGTCAGCCTTGCCTGGGAACAATTCGTTTCCAGAAGGGCACGGCTGTTACTAAGCATCCAAAAGTCAGACATTTCCAGCAACACCAACCTCTGGAGTTATGTATCAGCCGGTATCTAGAAAATAACCATGGTAATGGTGTTTGCTGAAGGGAGAAATACATGAAAGGAGGAAGTAGCACTCAAAAATATCTTTTGCAACCTCAAAGCCTGCTGTGGAAACTCCCCACCTATGAACAGTATTCACCTAGGAAAACTGGCATTTGTATCCTCTGTTTACTTAAGCTCACAGGCACTGATGTCATAGGGCAGGATTTTTTCTGTTGTTTTATTTCAAGCCATTGTCAGAAAGCATCCATCCACTTGAAAAAAAAATAAATACAGGGACGGGGTATTCACAGTCATGTTTTCATGCTGCCAAAACCTACTGCTACTTTCCCAAAATGACAGGCAGGAGAACGTGCACCGCATGTGCGCATGCACGTGCAGCTGCATTGTGGAGGCACACTGCAGCACTGACATTCAGGGAGTGGGATGAGAGCCAGCATGAAAAGAAACAGCATCACGCTAATTTCTTCTTTTTTAATTAACATTTGTCAAGTCTGGAGAGAAGCCCAGGCACCCAAAATTTGGAAGCAAAATTCAAAGAGCTCTGAAACTGGAAATGTTCACATACAGGCTCTTGATTTTGCCTGGTTTTCTTTATAGGTCACACAGAGATCGCTTATTTGCTCTTACTGTAACTCACAATTAGTAATACATTTTTTTTTTTTTCGTATGTCATAGCATACAGCAGACCTACATGCCAAAACAAAGAAAGCGTTAATGTTTAATAGTAGGTGGACATTTGTTTCATTTTCAAGAATAAATTTTCCCTGAAGTTCCTCTATTTCATACAGGAAAAGAGGGGAAGTCTTCTAATGCTATCAGCAGAAAAAGGTAGAGATACCAGATCTGGGAGTTGTTTGTACCGGGCACTGGTTTCTCAAATGGGAACTTTCTCAAGTTCAAGTGACTAATTTTGTTGTTACTGAAATACTGAATTTTTAGCATGTGGTTGAAGAGCTATTACACTCTTGCAACATCAATATTAAATCATTAACGCCACAGAAGCTTCATTCTCTATGTGACAATCAGAGTAAGAGGTAAAAATCCAACCCTTACTTTGCATTCTTTACCAGCACAGCACATATTATTCAGCACATCATGCTGTCCGCTGACATTAGAAGATAAGGGGATTGGAATACCAAATGCATGACCTTCCTACTTTACTAAATATGACATCACTTTCAAACATCCCTAACAGCCTGCAAACAGCACTAATATGGCTACAAGCACTAAGGCTAATCCCAGTTCCTAACGGGGCACTTGCATACATTGCGTTCTAGCCTAGAGATAAGAGAGCCCAGGAGATGGTGCATGCCAAGGAGTAAGACACCAGATCATACAAAGAGGTTCAGAGGGATTTCAGAGCCACAGAAAGCCTAAGAAGCAAAACATGGCTGATGTTCCTTCTGGAGCTTTAGGGAGTACATGCAGGAGCATGTGAGCTGGCTCCAGATGAGCCTTCCCTCAGCCACACGTTTCTGTGAGCCAAGTCTCAGCTCTTGCTAGGGCCACATGCAAGACTGAACTACCACAGTCCTGGTGGTAAGGATAAAAAACATGGTTTCTCTGACCACATACAGGAAATGAAACTCCTGTTCCTCCTCCATCTGCGCTACTTACAGATTTGTCTGCAGCTAGCTTCTGTCTGCCTTCTAGATGACATCTGACAGAGACGTGGAGCTTTCATGCTGGTGTATCTAGAGGAATGCAGGCAATAAAGGACCATGGAAGAAGAGAGCTCTACATAAGAATTAACTCTTATGAGTAGTGCTTCTGCCCCCACAAATTCTTCAGATGAAGAAAGACACTTTTATAGCACAACAGAGCTTCACGTGTATCCTATCTTAAGGACACCTTCATTTAGTTGGTCTCCAGTTCTGACATTGCATTAGGTATGAGCAATGTATGAAATAATGTCAATCAAGTGATTTAGTTTTAACGTGATTTCTGCTTCCTGCATCGATCCAGTAGTGGAATGATTACACACACAGCTGCTTTTTGAGAACAGCCTTTCGGGCTGCCTACGATAGAGCCCATAGCTCTCATGCTTTTAAGGAAGGTGGTGTGGCTACTTGCTGGATCAGTCAAGTGCTTTCAAAGCAAGGTCAAGTGATTTTTCTCTCTAAATGGGCAAATGCCATTCTCTGCCAGATGACAATTAAGGGCCACGTATGACTCCTGAGACAACAACAACAGAAGTGTCCTGCTTAGATTAATGCAGTTTCAGACAGTACCATGAAAAATCATGTAGATTAATTGCACACAATTAGCACATTGTTTTAGAATTACTTTGGCATAAAGGAAGCTAGTTTTTCTTCTGGAGATTTTTCTACCACATTATGGTTTTTCTGGCCCTGCTTGTCTGATTCATCCCTCAATAGATTCACTTCTAATAGTGGAAGAGTCTCAATTCACATAAGGGAAGGATTTCTTTTATTGATTTTGTTTGTTGTATTGCCATGAAGGAGGAGTTTCTGGGGAAAGTATTTACATAAACAGCATTTAAACAGCACAACGTTTGCAATCCAAAAACATCAGTATGCTTTGCAGGCAATGCAGAAGGTGATTGCTTTATCTTAAGCTGAAGTAAAAACACTGTTAAAGTAAATATTCAGTACCAACACCACCTAACAAAGGGAACATGAATAATAACTTTTCTAATTTAAGCTGAATGTGGGAGGATATAGGTAGGCAGCAAGAGAAGTTGAAAACCAATTTCCAGTGTGATTCATCGAGATTTTCAACAGTTGCTTGCACAGGTAAATTATAATATTTGGCATTTACTTTTTGCTTATTAAAATCTGATGGCTTTAGGGCTTTTTGGTTTTGCCAAATGAACTACTGAAGCACAAAAAGTTATGAAAATGGCTTAGGATATTGCCTATGTCCAGTGTCTTGACTTTCAGGCACAACACAGATCCAGTGTTTCTGCAAAATACTGCTCACCTGATAAATTTCCTTGAAGTGAAAGAACTGGATGTCAAATGAACAGAATTACCTATAGAAGTTAGGAGAGGAATTTAACAAAACTGGAATTGTACTGACTTTGTACCTGTCTTATGAACAATGGAAATTGGAAGGATGCACAAGTACTATAATAAGGTTCTCTTTGCTCCACATGCCTTCATTACTTATAACCTCTAGAATCACTCCCTACCTACACATTTGCTAAGACAAAGGAAACTCACTGTTGCCATTACCTTTCAAACCCTTTCCTCGTACATTTTTCTTCTCATTCCATATTACACAAACAGATTTGGCAACATGTTTCCTTAACAGAGATCAAAATCGGATGCTCTGACACAAGAACAGTAATAAAAAACAATCCCAACCATGCCCATGGAGTTCTGCTACATACTGTAAATGAAAGTAGCATTTCAGTCATTGTTAATAAATGTTAAAAAAAGTGACTATGAAAAACAGTGATACACAGAAGAAAATTAGAAAGTCAACAATAATTTTGGTCTACAAAAACCATGCTTATCAGTCTGCTTAGAGGATCCCTCCATCCTCTCCCCCCCAGAAAAGTTAAGAATAGGGTGGTCGTCCATTCACAAAATTGTGTAGGGCTGTCCTAGGAGCATGCCAAAATCATTGCCGCGTTAGCCTGTTGCTGCTGCCCTCCCTCCCGCCTTTACTGTTGACTAAATCCTGCTTTGCAGTTCTGTTAATCAGGGTTATATCGGTGAATTTACAGAAACAGAATAATAAAGTTGCTTACATTATCCTAACATCAGGGTCACAGAATAAATTCAAATCTTTACTGTGAATTTAGTAAAAATGAATCTTGGCTCATTCGATTCAAAACAACCTGGGAACATATATCCAACTAGTCGCCTATTCAGAAACCATCCTGATTGAAACCATTCTAATTGCAAATAATTACAAATATTCAGAATTTCAGAGAAATATCACCAGAGCAGCTCTTGAATGAAATACTACGTATCCACCCACCACAGAGCTAAGGAACAAAGCAACTCCACGAGCAGACCAAAGTCGTGCAGGGCTGGGAACAGAATCCATGCTTCATGTGAATGTCAGATGCAGTAGACACTACTTCACACTAATCTTCACTCCAATGTCAACAATTAAATACTTTCTACTAAGTGTAAGTAAATGGCAAGAACAGACATTTTAATTCTTTTCAAATCCCTTACAAGCAATTTTCTTTCAGCACTGTAGAATATCAAGATTACAAGCTGTCAGTAAGATTCTATAGATATTCACACTACATAACATTCTCCAATGAAGCAGAGAGACACGTGCGTTAATAAGAACTAATTAGGGTATTTGGAAGGGATCTGCAGTAAATCTTTACAGCACAAAACTAAACATGACTCCACATTGAGCCCAAAGTGTTTGTAATGTTACTTTTAAAAAATGTGTGACAAACATTTTATTAAAAAGAAAAAAGAAGAGAAAAAAAAGAATGCCCTTCTCTCCCCTAACAAAAAGATAACCACCAAAATCACCAAAAAGCAAACGGTAGAAAATTGTATTTTGGGCAAACCAATTGAGCTCCAAACAATTTTAATAGGCACCTACTGTGTGTTCTGGAATCATTGTCGCATGCATATCTCTAGTCATATTGGATTTCTCTTTCAGCTTTGACTGGAGTAATGTGTGCTCCATTACACCAATTTGAATGTCCATCTGAATGGTTTCTTGCTTCAGTTTTGTTAAGGCCTGTTTAATCTTCACCAGAGGAGCTGTCCAAGAAAAGATAAATAGTGCAACTTTGTGTCAGATGACTTAGCACAAAAGCATTATTTTCTGTAACTCACTCCTTAAAATTGAAGAGTTGAATGAACAAAAGGGTGTTCTACTCTAAAGACTTGATTGGACTGACATCATTTTTAACATGCAAGACACTTTAAAAGGTAGAAATGGCGATGACAATTTTGCTGTCTTCTTGACAACTAAGATCTGTAAAAAGATGTGCATAAACATTAAGATAGGCTTGTCAATGATGTGTTTTGCTCAGCTGAAAGCCTCATCCCCACAGCAGACTTGGAGTTTGGTAGAGAATTGAAGACACCTTCAGTAGGAGGTCATTTCAGCTGAGAAAAGCTATTAAAATGTTTTGTGCTCCATACGTTACTTCTAACCCCTCACTTCCCACTAACATCACCCTATAGATGCTGCTGCTGTATCTTACACCTCCTTATAATTCTGGGCTCTGGAATTTATCCTGATCCTTGGCTATGCCATAATGCTCTTAAGGTGTTGAGAGGCAGCTGAGTAACTCTTCCACAGTGAAGCAATGATACACAAAATTTCCTTATACAATAACACCTGCATTTCCTTAAGTAGATTAGCTGTAGGGGGTTACAGTTAAATATGGATTCAGCTTGCATATTTAGCACTACCAGAGTGTGCATCAATTTATTTTTACATTCATACCTGTTATATGTTTGCAACAGAACGTATTTATCAGGAAAAATCACAAACCACCAAATTCCCAGATTGAGGCATACTAATTCACATAGGTACACAGCTTTAAATATTAAAAAAATCCAAACATGAAAGCACCAAAATGAATTTTCTCACTGATTCCAGAGAATCCAACAGCTGCTGCCAGTAATGATTTGAGAGTAAAAGGGCTTTTACCTTTTATAGACTTAGGTAGCCTTTTCAAGGAGGGCTAGATGCCTGACTTCTTAGACACCTTTCAAAATTTTAGTATCAATATTCCAGACTAGCCACTCATTCTGGTTATGGTGGTGGTTTTTTTTTTTGTTTGTTTTTTTTTAATAGAAGACCAACCATGTATCTGTCACTGAGAACACAGGTGGATGGTTTGAGATGGAAGCATACTTACCACCATCAGTCATACTGCTTCCTTTCTCTTCTGTTTCCTGCTTTACTTTCTCTAATACTTCTGTAATCTTAAATTAGAGATTTTTTTCTTAATTAAACAAATTGAATGAGAGGTTAAAAGAGAAAACAAACTCTCTTCTGAATGTGTCAGTTAAAAAAAAAGAACGAATCTATCTTAATTGTTGTATACAGAGGAACATTTTGTCAATGTTATTAAAATTTTAATTAGCCTTTTAAAAAAAATTTGTGCAGAAAAAAAATTATGGCAGAAAGCAACGAGTTGACCAAGCAACATGGTGTTACTGAGAATCCAAGTGCTGCAGGGTGATGGACGGACAATAAGAACTGTTATCCCTGCAGACCATGATTCACCAAATGACCACAAGAAATGCTCTTCTAAAAGTGGCAGGACTTGGCAGGTGACAGCAGAAATCTGAGAAACAGCTCTGCAGCAAAAACGGTGCAGCAGCCAAGCCTGCTGGCACTGGCAATAGGTAGGTAAAATCCATGTATGAGAAATAAAATTACATTTCAGCACAGACTATCAACCAGTTTGCCTTTGTAGATGACAAAGAAAAAGCAACTAGGTGATTCAAAAGTAGAGTCTAGGTAACAACCTTCTATTTTTGCCTTCAATATAGAAATGGCCTTTCATTAAGGTTTCATAAGCCTTTTCATTAAGAAAAAGAAACATCACTGCACTTTCTTTGCATAGCTGCATTGGTACTGGTATTGCCATGTGGGATGAGATTTGGTTGCATGCTTGAAAGCAGATCAGTAGTGATATCTAATGTGTCTAGCTTAGCTCAGATACATCACTGCGCTACATAGTTTGAAGGCTACCAATAGCATCCTTTTCTTTAATAATCAGCTAATATTTTTCAAAGCACAAAAACATTACAAATCTGAAGTCAACTTCCTTGAGAGTCTAATAGAAAAAAGGCCTAATTCTGCAAATGCCATGCACTAAGGCTTTTTTGCTAGAAACCCCTTGTTAAATGCTGTGGTTACTTAAAAAAATCTGAACTCAATTTTACAATTTCCATCATATTTCTATGATGTGATCTACTTTATGTGACTATTACAGACACTTTAGTTATTTTTCAAACAATATAATCGTTTACAAAAATCTGAATTGGACAAAGAGTGGAAATATTTTGAAGTCAGACAGTAAATCTAAATGAAAACCATAAAACAATGTGTTGAGGCAATTAGGAGTCTGGGGATTTTTTCTTTAAATTTGTCAGAACACTGATGAAAAAAAAAAGAGAAAATACAGTTTCAGGTATTAATATAATTTGATTGGTACTGAAAAGCTACGTTTTAGTCCAATATTGCATTTAAATGCTTGCAAGATGAAAACTTCAAATTGCGATTGTCCCTTTTTACTAACAGTAAGAGTTAAATTTTTCTTCTTCCAAAGACTTTATGGACATAACTTGATTAATCCTCAATAATTCTAGGAGACAGGTTATAAAATACAGAATACTTCCCCTCTTTTACTATCTGGCAAAATAAAGAAAGCTCAGAATAGTTTGCCCAAATTCACAAGTTAAAAATCAATGGCAGCATTGGTTTAAAATTTAGGGACTGAGCTAGATTGCTTCCACTAAAAACAGATTAAGCTTTAACACAAGAACGTATCAGAAAAAACTCACTTCATAAGGCTGCAAACACTGAACGCCAACTCTCTGAATATTTTTTAAAACAAGCAAAAGAAACAATGTGAAGATATATTTTACCTCAGAAAGTACTCTAATCCTTTCAGTTACTCCTCCACTTCCCTCCTGGTACTTCTCTTTAGCCTGTAAAGAAACATGTTTTTTGCTGCAATGACAAAGCTGAAGAAACACATGCATTCCAGATACTTTAGCATCTAATAAACCAAGTGGGTTTTTCAAAACTAAATAACAGAATCATTAAAAAAAATATCTGAACTTTACAAAGAGAATGTCATAACTTTCTTATATATGTCCCAATTCCTGATCTTATCCCACAGAGTTCCCATGACGTTTACAGCACTATGCATGCAAGGAAAGGTTTGAAACATCAGCCTATGTAATGACCAACATTCAAAAATGCAAAGCTGTTTTACACGTTTTAAGTAACAGCCCCTATACACACAGTAAGAAGTAGGTTTTCTAATCATTTACATGAGGAAACAAAGAAAATTTGCCAAAATGCAGGCCAAACTGAATCCTGAAATCCAGAACAGTTCTTTCTCAGCAATAAATTAGTCTCAAAGTTTCTTAAAGTTCAACAGTGAGATAAACAGAAAGCACAGAGGTCATATCTTGTTAGTCTTATTTTAATGTTGTAACCACAAGCAGGAGGGCTAGCCAAATGGCAGCTTATTCAGGCTTCCTAACCAAAGAATCAAATATCTTCACAAACAGTAGACTATTGGCATAAAAACTAAATGAAGTAAACAAGTAATCAGAGTGCTTTATGTAAGTTAGCATGAGTAATCAATGTAAGAGATGAATGCTGGACCAAAACTGCAGTTTTTCCACTCATCACAGATGTCTGAACTTCACAGGGAAAGCAGAACTAGCAATTTACTAGCTGCTCAAAATTGGCAACAGATTTACATAATATTCAGGCAAGAAAACATTTACTTTCCCTTGCAGAATACTTGAATAAGAATTGCTAATTTAGCTTAAAAAATATATAATTTGACAGCCAATCAGCATCTCACATGCATTATATCCAAAAGCAGAATTCATAGATAACTCCTCCAATTCTTTGCCTTCTCCCCCACTTAACAGCAAGTTAATACTAGAGAAGGCAACAACAATAGATCAATGCCTTACCTCACTCAGCAAGGCTTGTGCTGAACGGTATTCTTGTACCAAATGCTCCAACTGATTGTTGATGTACTTTTCCCTGCTATTGATCTTTTCCAGTGTTCTGCTGATTTCATTATGGAGTTTGTCCAGGTAACCCTAAAAAATCATATTCCGTGGGTTGACAGTATACAGAAAATACCCAAAAAGTATTAAAATGGTGCTGTAATTAAGAAAGGCTATAGAAGTCTGTGAGAGAGAAAAATAGTACAGAAATTCTATGTTTGGACAATGAAGAAATATTCCCAATGTGTTTTTCTTTTCTTTTTTCAGCTCTACAACACATATTTCAAGCTTTACTGCTTCAAATAATCTTTTCCAAAATTAATTACAAATGTAAATGTTAGTAAGTTACTCTAGCAACAATATTTAGAAGTGTTTTTTTTCATTAGCTGTTATTTTCAGATTGTATAATTCCATTCTTCCCTCCGTACTCAGGACATACTTATGCTAATGCATACGTTAATGAAATCTCATATCCCTGTTAATCCTCATATATACAAATCTATTTCCCACAAGATCTTTTACCAGTGCCTCTATTTCTAATCACTGTTGTCATGTTTCCCTTTTCAGTTTCACAACTTTACCGCAATTAAAATGAAGAAATAAAAAACATGTATGTAAAATTAAAGAGAAAACAGCAGCGCTGACAGATTGGTGAAATATTCTCATATAAAAGACATACCCTAGTTTCTTTCAAAGAAGATTCAATTCCATCCTTATGCTGATGCATTTGATCTACATGGATCCTCCAGTCCTAAAAAAAAGATGCCATAAAGTAAAACATAGATAAATACAGCTTTTATGTACCTCTGCTTCCTAAACAAATGCTGGTATGCAAGGAAGGGTGAGTTCTCATATATACTACTACTGTGTATCCTTCTACCACTGCCATGTTCATATCCAGACGCGCTACCTTAATGTGACACAATTTATCAATCTCCTAAATGTCCCTGCATGACACTCAGATCCATAAACACTGATATCCTCAACAATACCACAGTAGCTATATTTTTAGAATCCATTTGGATCCTCAGTGAACTATTTCTCCTAGAAACCACTATGGACTCAAATGCTGAAAATACTGATTACAGATGTACTAGTTCAGCTTATTCTTAGAGAACATGCATGCTTCAAATGTCCAACAACTACCAGTTCCAGACTATCATATCTTCTATTCCTACTTGCTTTCTTAAGAACAGAAACAAATGAAAGAGGCAGAAACACCTGAACTTGTTTTTGATAGTGGGACAAAACTGAAACAGGAAAAATTATTTACAGCTGGTAGCTCAAAGGAAATATACATAGACTCAGATATGGAGAATGAGAAAAGGTGTTATTTTAACGTGACAGATAGGCATCTTTTACTTAGAAATCAATTCCACTCCTCACCATTTATCACAAATTTATGCTTATCAATGCAGAATTTTTATGCCTCCCAGACCCAGAGCGCAGCTGCAGACTATGGATTGACAATAAAGCAGAGTAGTAGCACTGCAGAATTGCAGAATTATTGCTATTGCAGTATTATATTTCTGAAGTTGGTTAAAAAAAAAAAAAAAGATTTTCAAGCTTGTAAAACTTTTTGGCACTGTACTGGTCTAGGTGTTAAGAAAACTGATGTTAACAAATCTTTATCACTGGAAATCAAACCCTAAGAGACTTTCTTGGAAAGTAGGTAGTGTAAGGGTATGCAGAGGATGACTGCTTCAGTAAGATTACCTGATGAAGGACCTTGTCAAACAGGACGATAAGCAAAAAGTGGAAGCAAATCAAAGAGGCACAAGCCTGACTGACAATAACAGAGAGGATAACAAGAAACACACACCTTGCCAGTTACACTAATAGGTAAGGGGATAAGGAATGCGAGAATGCTGATTTCAATAAGATTATCTAATTGAAGACCTTGTCAGAAGGGGATGATTGAGAAAAAGGGGAGGGAATAAAAGAAACTGCCCTCATCAGGCACAGTAACCAATGAGCTATCATGAAACTGCAGGCATCATTCAAAGAAGGCACAACTGCACTTTGTAACTGCAAAGAATGCAAACCTAGGCATCCTGCGTATTAGGGCCAAGGGTCGGTGCAACTATGCAAACTGGTGAATGCATAGTTTGTAGGGGAAGGGGTCTGAGGAGGAACAAAGCAGAGAAGAAACAGGGAGGCTGGCCATGTGTAAACCACTGCCGGTCAGTACACTCGTCTGAGCCCTGTGCTTGATCACTGCAGTAAGTCCTACATTCTTATTAAACTATTTTTTTCCACGGTCTTTCTGTGTAAAGTCACTCTCTATCCCATGTGGGTTCAAGTGCTGCAAGGACTAAGTGCCAGCTGCTAGTGAGTGTGGACACAATGACAGCAACTGGAGTCAGACTTGGGGGGGGTGTGGGCACCCCGTGGGCCCCTGGTGCTGGCAACTGGTGTGGGCGGGGCTCTAGTGCTGGGAGCTGGAGGGGCCACAGCTCTTGGGGGCACATCTGTACGGGCCCTGTGGCCTGTGTTCAGGACGCCAGTTAGGGGGGGACCAGCAGGAGTACCTAGAGGGTCAGCAGCTGGAGTCAGGCCAGGGCTGTAGGTGTTCCTGTGCCTGCAGCTGGCACGAGTTGGGTCTTGGTGCCAGCCACTGGAGTAGGTGAGGGTCTCAGCCACTGGGGCTGTTGGCTAGCAAGCATAAGGATGCGCTAGTGAGCAAGGAGAAGGGCAGTGAAACAGACAAGGGGCCCAGGATCCAGGCAGGGATATTAGTGAGAAGGACGGTGCTGACAGGTGAGAGATTCATGAATGTCCAGAGAGCAGGGGGTGTGTACTTTCACTAGTGAACTTCAGCCTTTATTAGATGAAGAGAAGGAAGTGGGCTTGGCTGCCTATAATTAATGTTTTGTGGGAGTCCTATAGGTGCTGCTGAAGATAGCGCCTTGTTTATGGAAGTGTGTAGGTGGCCACATCAGCATCTTCTGAGTGTGTGTATGTGATATGTGCTTAACTTCACTACTGGCTGAACCTACAAACTGGAAAGCAGCAGCAGCATCCAGTCTAGATGGGAATGCCAAGATCCCCCAGGCACACGGGGCTGGGCTGCAGGACCTGAGCAAGAGGAATTCCCAGGCCTGGAGCACCTAGAGGGTGTGACCACTTGTAATGTCTCATAACAGGAACAAAAGAAATCATGGATTAAAACAGCTGCACACTTAAACATGTTCCACCCTTCAATCACAGGCAGTTCCACTGACTTGAAATGGGGCTATTCCCCTTGCACATAACTACCCAAGGACTGGTGCTTCTGTCTCACCATCTCAGATGAGCACAGCTGAGCATCTCCAACAGCTGTTCAGCCCATAAGTTCACTTGCTGGCTACAGCTGTGCTGCTGCCCATGATTCTCTTCAGGAACAAAATTAAGGTTAGTAGAGAAAGCGTGCTTATACCGTGTGCTGATGTTTAAGTTTGCAGCAGACTCAAGATTTTTTTTTTTCTGCTCTGGTGACAACTGTTAGCAATTTGCCAAACTTTGCAGTATTAAAATAAAAACAACAACAAATACACAACTCCCTACCTCCCACCCCGCCAAGAACTTCAATTTAAGTTGTAGTTTCTATTGCTGTCCAGTTAAACCATTAACTGCTCCTGGTACTATGGATACATGCACAGCTTACAATACACAACATGATGCTTTTCTTACAGAATGAAAAAAGGCCAAATACTTCTTTTATTTCTGAAAGCATGAAAGTACCGAAGTTAGAAAAAGACAAATCCTATTTTCATATTCATTTTGGTGTATTCCTTAAAGACAAGGAATAGCGCATTAAACTGGAAGCTAGCAAACCTCTGTTCCTACAGTGGTTTTACTTTTTAATGTATACCTTTCTTAAGCTTTAATTTCTTACTGTGAGAATCAAGAGTGTTGCTCTCTGTAACAGATGGGCTTGCCAAGGACTAGAGGAAGATGGCTCAAATCAAGAAATTCTTCACATTGAAGAATGCAGGGTAGCATAACACAGGGAAGCAATTTAATAGAGCGTTGAGAGCTTACTCTATTTTTGGCAGGACAGTTATCCTTCATTGAATTCTGAATCACTGCAGACTGCTCCCAACAATCCAGCTAGTTGGGCCACTACAAATGAGCAATTTCAATACTGCACTGATCTATGCATGCTATATGAGCTCTTAGAAAGAATGTTTGAGGCAATGCCAGGAATAAGTCCAAGGCCTGGATGTTGATGTGCCAAAGACAGATGTCTGCTTCTGAGATGCTCATTCTAGACTCCTTGGAATAGATTGTGGAAAGAAATACACATTTTTCTTCACAGAGAGAAGAAATGATGAATTTCATCTCGAGGTAGCTATCCGGATAGGTCAGTAAAATCAACTGAAAAAGTACTCAATTTGTTTTGTTAAACATAAGGAAAGCTCCCGAGCAGAGGTACAGACCTACTTTATCATAATTTAAAGTTCAGCAATTCCATGAAATCAACCTTTTAAGTGGTTGAAAAATTGAACAGTTGTAAAATAAGAAGCTCCTGAGTTATCTTCCAGGAAGATGTTTTAAGAGCTGTTAGACTGAAGGTATAATTTTTCAGAAATATTTAACCATTTAAGAAGTTTCCACTAAATAAATATACAGAAATAGCATTGGAGAGTCCATTACTCCTAATTCTTGGCATGACAAAAGAAAAAAAATGTAAACGGTAAACGGTGAGTCAACAACACTGCTGATTCAAACCACACTTTAATACCCATGTGTACACACAAAAATCCATTCTCATATACCTTATTGTCAGTCCTGACCATAACTTTCAGCTGTGGAAGTACACGTTCCACTTCCAGATTCCATTCTGCTGCATCTGTTGTGGACTGTAATATTTCTTCTTGTTTTGTAGAGTCATTCATGTCCTGCATAAAAATCACAAAGTTTATATACAAAACATAATTCTTATACAGTGACAACTGTTAGAAACCATGTTACAATGGCTTACAGTGTTACAGAAAGATACATATATCCACTAGAACTAAAGATACAATTGAATTTTTAATGCCCTTCTTTGAATTCTTAAATATTGGGAATTAAAATAAATATACTCTCATCACGTTTAGAATTCAAAATAATACAAATTATAATGCATTATAGAAAAAGTGAAAAACAAATATATTTTAAAAACTAATGTCATGCTTTTTAAAAGTCTCTGCAAAAAAAAAACTTGCAAATGTTTCTGTCAACCTTGTAGTGATAACTGTTTAGAAATTGGATGAGGTTTTCTTTTAAAAGAAGATGATTTATTTCAGTTGGAATGTTTTTTCAAGCTTGGACTATGTATTTTCAGACTTCAACCCAAATACGTTGCTGCTAAAGATGTGCAAATATCCCAAGAGAGGAGTGACAAGTAACAACCTACCGTTCTGTATGTTTGTGCCTTCAGAACATTCAGATCAATGAAATTTTCTTCACTGTCTGACTCTTCTTCCTTAAGAAATGTTGCAAAGAGACATCAGTAAATAGCATACAATCTTTCTTCAAAGCTTTTATTTGCAGGAGCGCAGGCCAGGAGTATTAAATTCAAAATTTCTGAACCAAACAGAACGTGTAAAGTTTTTGATAACAGAGTTTGCATTTACTTACAATCTCACAAGTACACAACATTTGGAACAAGCTAGAAGTCAAAAGCTACCCCACATTCCTCTGGAGGTGCTACAGTATTTAAAAACTAAACCAACCAGCCAAAAAAAGCCCCTCAGCTCCATTACAACAAATGGGCCATTATCAAGAACTTACAGTTAAAACTGTTATGCTTTGTATAGAATTTTGCGGTAAAAAACAAACCAACCCCCTCCCCCCAAAAACCCAAACAACAACTAGACCTTCAGCACAGATTAGTTGCATAATGAAGCCCTATTTCAAGTATGCAGAATACTGCATTTCATACTGAGACAATCAATTTGTTTCATTGCACATTACACTGCACACTGAGCTGATAGTTTTAGAGAATTATGTATTAAAGGCGCAAGTTGCATTCATCAGTGACAACAATCAGCTTAAAGCCCATCACTGCACAAGTAAAGGATGTTTTTCCTGTTTGTTATCCTCCTTTCATCTATACTGAACTTCACCTGCCATTTTATCACCCATGCATTTCACCCTTGTACAGTTCATCCTCCTACAGTTCTTCTCAGTCTGCTGTTGTCTTTTCCACCAAAGTTATATTAAATCATTCGACTTTCTCCTAGACAAATCTCAGGCACTGCAATAACACTGGTCTTAGCGTAGAACCTTTCAGGAATCAAATAGTGAAAACCTGGGAGCTTATTCCTGCACCTTACATAGTCTTTGTCTACCAGTGACCGCTTCCCCTATGTTAGTTTATTTTGGCAGTTTGGCCCCTAGCCCCCTGAACACTTGCAAAGAATTAATGGTGACTAGATTAGGAGTATTATTTGCTAAATGAACAACATGCATCTGTGCCACACTTAGAAGAATGTACTACAACACTACCAAAACAACAACAATAAAAAGACTAATCATCAGAACCAAGGAATTAAATTGTAAAGATTGCCTTGGGCTGGCTACTACTTGTTCATCTAATTCCCCAAGATTTTCAGAACTAGGCTTGCCTCTGTCAGCCTCATCAATTTTATTGAGAAGAATCTAATCCAGAAGAACAACCAAGAGAACTCATCATTAGCATTTAATTACTGGAAATACTGCTAAATTAAATTTTGGATACAACTAATGCAATCAGGACATATCAGCATACCGGCAGCAAAAACAGACTGGGAAAAGGTTCACATCTTCATATAACTAATCCCTGTAGAACCATGAGGGGCTCCAAAAAGTAGCTACCTGCTTGGTATAAAGCTCGCTCAGTGGTTTTACTAAAACAAAAATGAAGAAGGGCTAATAGACCATCTTAGATGTCAAATTATGGACTAGGACACTACCTGAGAGTAAATCCAGAGGTTCTTTGAAGGGCTTAAGCTGTGCTTTGTTTAACTGTTTCCTTCCCACTTCCCCATATAAACAGCTTAGACCTTAACAAGAAACAGGAACGAGCAGGCAGCTGACTGTTTTCATACTGAAAGCTCTTAGCCACCAGCTGACATTTCCGAGGCTTGTCAAATATGCAACATATAATGTCTCTGTTCTCAGAATGATTCAAGATATTTTTTTGGGTCAGCTTCAAAACCAACAAAAATGCAACCAGACAACGATACCCACACCCTAATACTTGCATATTGTATGAAATTTAAGAATAGAAGGATGGAATTTTTCTTGGCTGATAAAAATAGCACAGTACTAAGAAAACTGTAATGAGAAGAGAAGCAAACTCTTCAACTGTTACAATCTCGTAGTCTATTGTGGCATATCAACTGGGACCACAATCAGAGTCATATGGTAACATTACTGACACTCTAAAGTTTATGACCTTTAGTTTTTCCCAAGCACTTGAAAAATGTGGACACAAAAATGGGAGAGCTATGGCATTTTTATCCAGTATTTTTGGACCTTATGACTCCACAAAATTGTCTTTCCTGCAGGTAACTCACTGACCAAGCAAGTATTTCCAGAGTCACAGCTTTCAGTATTTTGGTTCTGATCTAAATTAACTTTGTACAGAAACATCAGATTTTGCAGAAACCAGATGTGAAATGAACTCCTTTTTGTAATTTTTCACTTTAAAGCATCTTTATATAGCTTCCCTCTCCTGAAAAGTCTTAAGTCAGCAGTAAAAAGACTCACTTTGAGAAGACTGACAGAGGCCTGTGAAAATGATGAAATCTTGTGATCACATTATACCAGTTTATAGACAGTGAGACTCCAGCTCTCACAAAAATAATTCTCTGAGAAAGTCTTTCAACAGGAAACAACTTCTGTTCAACATCCATCCACCAGTAAGCACAAGAAACATATTTGAATTTACAGGCATATTTTGTAGATTGTTTCATAAACGTGATGACATGACTGCAATTATTATAGTTAAAGAGCAGGAATAAATAAAAACATTGATTCTTAAACATTGCCATCTTGCTGAAAAAAGAAACAGAGGCTTATTCTGCTGTCAAAAGTGATGAGGGAATATTAATATTTCATTCATGGAACATATAGTGATGCCACGGCCTTTCTTTTCAGAAACAATTCTGCAACCTTTATTTGCATCTTCAACATTGTTTTTAAACAAATACTCAGTTTCTAGAAGTTCTTTCCCATCTACCTGTTCCCAAATCTTAAGACTGCCAAAGATACTGTTTGCTATTTGCACTAAAATCTGAGTAACAATAGTGAGCACTTTATTAAGTGCTGGGCAAATCTTAATCAAATGTTGGCCAATTCTGTAGATTTGGACTGATTCAAGTTTTACTTAACATCAACAACAGCTTGTTTGAGTAGAAACCGAACAATTCTCAATCTATGTATTTCAATGTGTTGCTAGATTCAACCTCACTTTATAATAATTTAAATGCACGCAATAACAAGTGCTCTGTCCTGAAGAGTAATCCACCTTTTCTGAAAGGTAACAAGCCTACAGAGAAAGTGATGATGCAGAACAGAAGATGAAGGCAAGATGACAAAGGAAAGAAAGGTGATGGAATAAAAAGTAAAAAAAGACTTCATAAGGCCAAACAAAATGAACTGCAAGTAAAAATTTCCTCATGGTTGGCCAATACTAATATAATGAAAACCAGTCAGGTAAACCTACCACGACATCCTCTTCCAGTTTATTAAGTGTTAATTCTGCATCATCTTCTGCTATTTCTTCTTCTTCTAGCTCTTCTGTTGGATACACTGGTCTGAAATAATTTCAAAGAAAAGCTGACCTTTTAAGCACAATAAATTGGAAATACTTTTGTTTGCTTGGGAGCAATTTACAGAAGATTTCATGAGAAGTAAGGATGATGTGGAATATGACTAAACAGTCATTGTCTAAATGACATCTAAACAAATGAAATTAATGCTCACCCTTAAAAGTCATTTACCTTGGGCTGTCTTAACAGTAAGGGTTAGTTATTATGCCAAGCAGTACAGTATATTCACAATGCCAAGACATCCAGGGGATTAAGTTTTCATTCATTTTCTCCTTTGGTCTAACTCCTTAAAATTCTAGTGCAAGTCCCCACAAACTCAATTCTGGCTTATAGTGGAACTTGTGTACTAAACAGTGGTAAGAGTAAAGTATTTTGAAGATAGAAATTACTTCACTCTACCATTTCAAAACCCACCAGAAGGAAAGGATGAAATCAAAAGCATTTTTAAACAAGTTTTCATACTCTTGAAATTATTTGTCATTTAAATTCTCTGAAGATTTCCTTTGGATTAAATACTCAAAATTACCGTAGTCTACTTGTAACCCCATCACATTCTGAAGAAATCAATAATGTATCTACTGATTGAGAGGACCTAACCAGGTGAATACTATTCAACCCAACTATCAGAGTAACAAGCAATTACACACAGGACAGTGACGAAAAAGAGGCAATCAGTCAAATCTTTATTAATTAGCTAAGTCTAGTAATGGCCCAAACTGACCCTTGCTGGTAAGAGACTAAATTGCATGAAACTGCATTATGAATTACTTTGTCCCACTTCTGAATGCTGCATCTCATGAAACATCAAGTAGAAGATTTCTGGTCAATGTTATGTTTTGTGTGCCACCCTTTACAACTATTTACATTTGTTCCTTGAAAAATAATGCGTAAGGGAGGATTCTTAAAAGCATACTGTACCTTCTCCAGCAAAAGCCACTGTATTTCAAGGCTTCGTCAGCTAAACAATCAAGAACATAACATGCTTGCTCTCCATAACCTGCTTTTAATTTTGAGGGAGGAAAATCCACAGGCCTTCCCTAAAACAAAGAAACATGACATTTACTAATGGCTACCAAACAATCAGAGTTTCCTCCCACAGAGATTATCAGATTTTTACACTAAAACCAAGTGTCCATTGTGATCATAATTTTACCAACATTAATTCATGTTCTTCCCCCATAGAGCTCCAGGCAGGTAACAGAAGGGAAAACAAAATAATTCAAGGAACAGATGCAGTGTAGAAATCTTAAAGCACCTGGTAAGGAGATACTCTTAGTGAGCAGAAGAGTCAGAAGCTGCATGGGACCTAGACAGTCTAGCACAAAAGTGACGCCCTGGCAAGGTAACAACAGGTACAGAGGAACTCAGGTACAGAGACTTAAGCAAGGGCTTTTCAATGCTGCCTTGTTTGTACCAGAATTATTTAAAAACATATTACTATTATTTATTGCTGTTTAACTATTTAAGAGAAGGGAGTTCTTAACATCATTCACAGCTGCACCACAGTAGAATCTTCCATGAGATCATTCACTTTCCTGAGTGATTCACTTTCCAACAACAAAAAAAACACAACACGAACATGAATACAATTAAAACCATTTCCTTTAGCATGAATTATACTTTTGACTTTGGCAGCAGCAGGATCATAAGCACTGTAAATTTTCAAGATAAAATCTTTGTATATTATACTACTATAAACAAGTAGCATATGTGGCACAACAAGAAATAATCCTGATTTAATCAATTGCATAGATGGCGGAACAGAACCAATTAGAACTATACATAATAATGTACGACCATTTTTTGTAGCGCCAAAATATTAGCAAGTAGGTACAGACAATATAAGCTTCTAATTAATATTGAACAAAGACATAGAAAGGAAAAGTCTGTCCTTGGGAACAGTCCTTGGGAACATAACCAGACAGGAGAGGAAATGTGTTATTACTGATATTTCTGAAAGTGATGTCTATGCTTGAAATGCACTTGGAAAAACAGCATGTTCAACACTTACAAATGAACGCAGTTCTGAGAGTATGTTTGATATTACTGCATTGGGGTCATCATATTCTTGTGGCTGCTCGAAGGGATGTCCTGCTTTAGTGATCAGCCAAGCGGCAAGCGTGCAAAACATAAAGAACTGCTCACCAGGATTAGTGGGCAGTGCAAAGTAGTGCCTGTTTAAAACGGAAGAAAACAGTAAATAAATATACTCCAAGCTCCTGCAGCAACTATAGCATTCTAGGTCAGCACAGGCTAGGAAAACAGATTTTTAACTGACAACCTCAGAGAGTAAACCATTTGAACTACATTCAGGATCTCTAGTTTCACACATAACTGCAGTAGACTACATTTTCAACACGCAGCTTATCTGTTTCCCACTTTGACCAAGTTTTAATCAATATTAGACTTCTAGGGAATCAAACTAAACCTGGGTACTCCTCTCCCCTGCTAGGAAGATTACGCAGCTTCAGTTAGACACCAGCAAACAATTAGCTCCATATAAAGCCAAGTTACCTGTCTTATTTGCCTTAACGGCCTGAAATTGTGTTGAGCTCAATTCCATTCCCATCGAATTTTAGGGAAGCAGAATCCATCCCACTGCCCCATAACATAATAACACTGACTAATTAAGAATCAATAAACGTATCCATTCAAATGTCATTTACATAATATAAAATACTGAAAAGCTCAAAATAATCTAAAGTCAAAGATCTGTAATAGCCAGTAACTTGTAGGCTGTGAATAAGATAAGGTTTGTTTGGTCTCAGGCATTTCTCACAGGGAGAGTGACGTGGAGTGAAAAAATGTAAATTTCAAAACCAACCCCTGAACATATCGGTAAAAGGGATTGGTAACAACTGACAACACCACACAGCAAACAGCTGTGTTTTACACCTGTACCAATGACAAAGGAAGCCAGGGTGAATTGGTCTATTTTTTTAATCTTTTTTTTTTTTTTTTTTGTAATTTTGTCTAATTTTTTGTGAATGTCTAATGTTTCATTTTTTATTTAGATCACACTGAAAAATGCTTCAGAAACACATACTTCTTTCTGTCCATTAAATGGAATCTAGACATATACTTAAAGTGTCCATAGGTGGAACACGAATATACCTCATTAAAAATAGGTGATATTTTTGCACCAACTGACCACATGAAAACTTGAATGGCACTTCTGTGAGGATGGGAAAGCAACTTTACTGAAATGCCATTGCTTGATGTCCTGTTGAGTTGTGTCCTGTGTGCTGTCCTCATCCGCGACACTGTACCAGAGTAACCCCGCTGCCTGTGCCTTCCTTAACATCTCCAAATGCTCTTCCTGGTAACAATAATACATCCAGTTCCTCTGGCTTCAATACTCCCCAACTCTCTTCCTCTTCCTGCCTTCCTCAGCTAGCAGGTAGGTAAGGGGCTGGTGTACAGCTCGGATCAGGAACTTGCTTCTGAAGGGATTCTTCCACTCACCCTCACCGCCTTTTGGGTCACTTTAGGGAGCAGGGTAGTGACTATCTATTTTGAATCAAAGTGAACTGAAAAATGTGGTTTGTTGGCATATTTAATGAGCCCTGACAAGCATTTAGTCTATAAAACGAGGCCATAGTTAGTTCCTCAAAATACACATTGTGTTTATGTGGGATACTCAGAACCAAGTGCTTCCCTTTGCAGACAAGGCACTCGCTCGGGTGTACAAGGCCTGTTTTCCTTGCTCCACATATACAGGTGGTCAGACAGCTGGCTGAACCAGCTTCTAACTACTGAACTCATCCTCAGGCCTCTCCTTCAACAAGAGAATTCTTGGGACTACGCTTTTCCCCTTACCAAACTGCTGCCTACAGAAAATTTAAGTGTATGATATGTTGCTGTTGAACCTGGTACAAACTGCTGGATGGATCTGAAAGTCATCGGGGCAGCTGGATGGTGAGAAAACACCAGTCGCGTTACCCAAGTTTCCCCGTCTCCCTCCATAATAAAGTTACACACGTAAAGTTACACATCTTGACAGCTCCCAAGTCACATGTGGAGATCTTCAGCTGACAAAATGCCGCGTTTTTTGGTTTTATTTTTTTGTTTTGTTTTGTTTTGAAGCACGCCATGTGCGTGGCGGTCCCTTCCCCTCGCCCCCACCCCTGATCTCGACGTGCCGGGCTTTCTCCCTGCCGAGGCGCTGGCTCCGCTCCTCGGCCCGCTTCCACCCGGGGCGCCCGGCCCAGCACCTCACCGCCCCGCCGGGCCCCCGGCCGCCTGCTGGCCGCCCACCCCAACGCCTCCGGGCCGCGACCTGGAGATCGGGCGCATGTTGTGCCGCCGCAGCGCCTCCTCCTCCTCGCAGCCCAGCAGCTTCAGTTTGTCCCGCAGCTCCTCCATCAGCACGAAGGCCTGGTAGGCCGCGCCCGGGCCCCGCTCCGCCACCTCCTCGTCCCGCTCCGCCGCCATTTCGGAGCCCCCCGCCACTGCCAGCGCTGGGGGAGGCCGCTTGGTTACCATGGAGACGGCGGGCGCCTGAAGATGGCGTCGAGAAACGATGACGCTAAGCGGGAGCCTGTAACGGTCGCCTCCATCCTCAGAGAGAGGCGGGAAATGTAAACCGCAGAAACGTGGCGGAAAGTGCAGAGAGCCTGCAGAAGGAAGGCTCCTTCCTGCAGGAGTACTTCTCATCACCCGAAGCGTGGGGTTAGCGTGTCAGGCGTTGGGAGACGGCAGAGAATCGCTGCTATTTTCTACTATGGAAAATGTCTCCTGAAGGTTCTGTGGGAAAATTCCAGAAAGTTAGCGTCGGTAGGGCTGGAACAGGGTTTTATCAATGTGTGGAAAAAAAGAGGTAAGAATTTTATGCATGCGATTGTTGTGTTTGCTCGCTGGTAAAACACGACATGCTCAGGCGTTTCTAGTTCTCCTAAATGAGTGCATTATTGAAGTGTGCTGTTATCACCATGTTATACTTCTGTAGGAAATACATCCCCTAAAAACGAGAGTAGGAGTAACTCACATTACTGCAGTGATCTTGTTTCTACTTTCATGCTGTCTGTATAAATTATTCTGTACTGATCTTTCAAAGCACTATTGATTATGCCATTTAGACCCGGAACAGTAAGAAAAGTGTATTTCTTCAGTACTCTGCAGTGACTAACCATCAACATATGTATTCTTCACACCTGTAAGACCCCAGAGCTGCTGCTAACAAGCACACTATCCAGATGTTCTCCATGCTTCTGCAGAAAAAGTACTGATGTAGTATATAAACCAGTTAGCAAACCCAGCTCAGACTGTGCCCCGTCTAAGTTAGGAATGGTACCTATAGCTCTCCTCTCAGGAGAGAAGGAATAGAGGAAGACTTTTAGACTCTTTTCAAGCTATATGAGTCATGAGCACCATGTTGTGCGGTATTTTGAAGGAGTTCATGTGGATGGAGGACAAATGTGGTCTGTCAGTTATAGTAGGATTATTCTTGTGTTGTTCTGTATGTGAGCTTCTTCAGTTCATTGTCATTTAACTGGCAAATAAGCAAAGCTGACAGGAGAGCCTCCTCTGCGTTCCTACCCTACACTTCCTAGACCCTAGACAAATTTTTGCAAGTTCAGCCAATGCAGTTTTAATAAAGACTCTTTACGCCTGCAGCATTTGCAAATTCAAAAAGAAAAGTGTTGCAGTAATAAGGAATCTGTTTTAGGAAATGGAAAAATCTGGCTCAACAAGGGACATTTTACATCCTTTTAGAAAAGGTGTTTGACCATTTTCCCTTGGTGTCCTATTCATGAATTTTGAAATTATTTTTTCCTAGCCTTGAAATAACACTGAGGGTTAACACATGAAAAAAATAAATAGAAGGTGGATTACATTGTAATGAGCGGCCCTCAACTATTATAAAATGTATAGTAAGGGCAAAAAATCTGGTCCCAAGTTATTGCAAACTAAAAGCATGATACAGGCCTTGATAAACTGTACAAAGAAAACGACACAGTTAGGGCAAATCTTTTACCTGCATTCAAAAAGTTTTTCTCCCATCCTTTTATGTTGTCAGTTTGAAATGAATAAATCAATGAAGACATGAAGGGACAGAAGATACCATCTCTTCTCCTCTGTTTACATTCCGTATGTGCTACATATGGAATGTACATATGGGGTAGGTTTTATTTCTTTTGCTTATGAAAAATGATAAAGATGACAATTCTTATCCTTTTTTTTTTGATGGGGGAATTAATTCCAACGTTATTTGTTAACGGTTAAGAATCAAATTGGGGTAAAACACTCCAGAAGCAAAAGAAGACAAAGACTGTGTCACAGATGTCCATGGCCATTGAGTGTGTTAAGCACCTGGACTTCAGCTGCCCACGTTCCTGCTGCACAGCTTGGCTGGTGGAGTACATTGTGACACCACTCAGCGGTCAGTAGTTGTTAGCACTGAAGATGACTTGAAGTACACACTGGGTGAGTTTGTGCTGGGATAGCTGAGGAAAAGTCACCCAGAATGCCCTGCTAGGGTTGCCAGATCTGGAAAGGGCATCAAGGTGTCCAAGAAGGCAGTGACAAACAGATGCACCCAGGCACTCGCCACAAGCACAACAAGGTTGTGTGACCTTGACCAAGAATGTCTATGCGGTGACACCAAGTAAATACAATCGGTTGTGAAAAATATTCATTTAAAATTCTGAAATTAAACATCAATAGCAATTGGATATTATTTGTGTATTATTGATCTGCACTGAGGCTGGGACAACATACCCCAACACCATCAGTGGTGGTGAAGCCATTTTGAGAAGTTCTGTCCTTCCTCTCAGTCACATAATTGCGTACTTTTGTCTGTACAACAGCTTGGCCTCTTACTGCATCGTTATGGGGTGTTACAGCTGGGTTCTAAGCCCAGTTAAATCCACTACACCAGTAGTGGTGCAGCAAGGATATGGGATAGTGCAAAAGGTTGCACCATCCTCTTCAAAACTCATCTGTTACAATTACAAGCCAGCACAAGTCCAAGAAGTGGGGACAGCAGGGGGTAACTTGCATTTCTGTAAGTTTGCCGTACTCTCAACATTTTTCCTACATCAGTTTCACATTTCAAGGGACGCATAATGATCAAACTTCACACACTGTCAAGAAAATAACAAACTCAGACAAAATAAATGGAAATAGTGAACCCAAGGGTTATATGAGGGAGAGAAATGTTTTTTATTCTTTTATTCTTCATCTGTTCTCCACCTTTTGCCAGTGTTTTCAGTACCATTTGATCCTTTCTTCATGCTTATCTTGAAGTGCACTCTTAAGTACTCCGGTTCAATCTTAGCTGCAGTGTGAGGGGTGCATGGGAGTGAAGCACCGTTTACATTTGGGCAAACGGCAGCTGATTTTGTTATTTAATGGAAAACGGAGATAGGAAAATTACAGTCTCCATTTTGTCTCAAGCAATCCCAAGCATTCTCTGGCAATTCAGAAACTCTGGCAACTCAGCCTCTCATGTGTCTTAGGAAGTATTTTTAATTGGATCAAGAGCAATGCAAGAGCAGTTCCCTTATTGGATATGCGTGGCTGCCTCCACCGCTCTGGTTTCTCCCTGAAGCGTACCGGTACGCATTCAGCTCCTAATCCACTGCATATGCTTCAGAGCAAGAGCGGTGTTTTTAATTTACGTACCTTCTGACTCTGGAAGGTTTCAGAGCAGGTAACAAGCGCACCAGAAATGTCTGTTTTGTTAATCTGTCTTTCCAAGTCACAAGTGAAAAAGGTACATTTCATTACACTGTTGTTTAAATTCCCCTGCATCTGTCTGCTGTGTCGCTGAAACATTTTGAGAATATATTTATATTGCTTTCCTGTTCCTTACATAACAGCAGCTCTGGGTACCGTTTTGTTTTTTTCCTAATGGTTTCCAGCACCACACCTCTGCTTGTTTGGATCCGTACACAGAAACCAATGTGGTTATACTATGTCAAAATAATGTATTACGTTTCCTTTCCGGCAGGCTGCCAGCCACCACAGCCTCCTGTTTTTCCTTTCCCTGCAGCAGATCTCTGAAGTTAAATAGATAGTTGTGCTATCTATATCAGTTTGTCCCATACTAGTATTTTATAGGATCATTAACCACTAGTTCCACTTTCCTGCCCATTACCAGGTCAAATCACTTTTATTAGTGAGTCCCCCACAATCCCCCACTTTAGGAGAGAAATGTCAAAATGAAAACAAAACCAATTTTAATAAGTATAAGCTGTTACCAATTATATTGTTTTTAATGTATATACGATCAGTTTGCTTTTAACAAACTTGAAATGCTTCTAGAGTAATATTGTGATGTTTGATTGAGAATATCTCTGTAATATTTCATCACCTCACTACACAAAACTTACTGTGAGAACACTGCAAGTTGGTAAGTTGCTGCTCCTTCCCTATGAGAGGGTGGGGACAAGTGAGGGGAATCCAGAGCCAGAGTCATCCAGAAGTCTGTGAAATACTGAAAAACATTAAGATGTATTTAAGTAAAGACTGTTTTCTTTCTTGAAAGCACAGAGGGCTGTGCAGTTGAGAGCACAAAGAAACTTCTGGACTCCTATCCTACGTGCTGTGTTGGTAGCAAACACTGTCTTTAAAGGTAGGAGGGAGATGAAGGCATGCCCCTAGAAGCGGTACAGTTTTCTTCTGCAGAAGAAACCTTGTTGAGGAGAACATGTAGTTGTTATTTTCAAAGCTTTAATTCTCCACAGCAGGCCTTTTTACCACTTGGGAATATGTATGTTTGTATGTCTGCCTTCCTTTTTCTGAACTGTAGTAAATATCCAGCTGTGAAGTCTTAGTTACAGTTATTTCATCATCTCTGGTTTCAAGCAGACTTAGGGATTAACTTCTCTATCCATTGAAATCTCTTACTTAAGGTTAAAAAACTTGACTCCAGCTTTTTAAAATTATAGTGTAAACAAATTCAGAGGTTTTTCAGAAACAGCGTGCTGTTTGGGGTGGTGCCTCCCGAAATCTCAGTTCAAAGGGAGGGGAAAAAAACAGAAACACATTCAAGCCGTAGCAAGTAGGCATCAATTAAATGCAATCAACTAAAAGACTG
>CM021765.1:91151703-91213670 GCA_011076525.1 Nettapus auritus
GAAATTCCAGCATGATCTTCCTTACCCTGTAAACCTCAGTTTACAGCAGAGTGTAGAATTTTCCATATTTTTTTTATTTTTGAACAAGATATGGCAGTGGAAAGGAAACCTGAAATAGAACTGTAGATAAAAAATGAGTCCTTCAAATGTGAGTGTTCTCACGTTGATGAAAGGAGCTGAAACAACGCTGCCTAGATCCAGAGCCAGCCTCGGCTAGATGGGCTTTTATGTCCTGTGGAATCTGTTGTTACCACCCACTTCTGCAAATCGGTAGTACTGTTAATGGCACTAAGCACTGTACTTGGAAGCAGCATTTACCCGCCTGAGAACTTAGTTGTTTTTCAACAGGACTTGTATAAGAAGTTCTCAAATCATATTTATTGAGAACACAATTTTCTATCAACACAGTTAAGCAATGTAATTGGTTTTTACCCATTCACTCTAAATTTATTAAAGTATCATTTTGAAATCTTCACTTATAGTATGGGTCACGTAACTTGACCATTGTATTAGTACCATTAACAATAAATGGAAATGTTCTACCTTAATCATAGGTATGAGATTATAAGTAAGAGAAAAATCATAATTTTGATATACATATCAAATAACAGTGAGTAATTGAATATAAAATATCACAGATTAACATTCACTATTATTCAATAAGATTTTGAGTTCCTGTTTAACATTTTGGAATTTGTATTTTTATAGAACCTTCAGATAACACTTGGATAATCGTGACAGCAGTGATCATTGTACTGGTGGTGATAGTACTGGTGGTAATAGGACTCTATTATTTCAAGGTACATACAAACGTTAGGGTATTTACTTTTGGGCATACTATAAAGCTGAATATCAGACTTTGAATGTTTGACCAAAACAAATTTGATTTTCATGGGATAAAGGATGCAAACGAGACTGAAAAACTTAGAATAATAAATAAATCTCAGCTTAAGTAATTTGCCCTCATTTTTTCTATATTCTATGTCCAAAAAGCCCTCTCTAGTACATCTAGGCAATAATATTTTAGTTGTAACAATGCTAACATGCTCTTTCCTTGACCAGATTGCTCTCCCGCACTCTATAAAAAGATGAAAAAATTGGTTACCTGTCATAAATACTTGCTGATAACTTGCTTTGAAAATAATAAAACATTTTTGTAATTTTCTCTCACTTTTATTTAAGACAAACAAAACCAACAAAGATCCCCATACAACGGGCTGTACTAGTATTCATTCGGGCCCAAATTAATACTTCAGCTCTGTCCAACTTCAAAACTTAACAAATCTTGTTATGTAAAGACATGCAAATTGCTTTGTTTGGGAGACTTGTGACCATATAGCCTCTAATCTCATCTCTCTGTACATCTGTCCTATTTGGTGATACCAAGTCAGAAGGACATACAGTTCTCTCCCTGATAGAATAATAGAACCAATACCTTTGAGATGAAGCTGTTTCATTTAAAGAAATTAAGCAATATAAATATATCTTGGGACCTGCTGAAGCCTTTAACATATAATTGGAAGAAGCAGAATAATTTACAAATTAACACTGCTCTGTTTACATTGATTAAAACTAAATGGAAGAAACGGGAATGCTTCTGCCCTTTTATGTACATGTTTATTTTATCCAGCTAACGTTAAAATAGAAGATACTGACTTACCTCAAACATGAGTGTGTCTTGTTCTGTTCCTACTCGAGGATTAATTTTAAGCATCAGCAGTTCTCACGGATGTTTTTGTTTTAACTAGAGAGAATCTGGAACACTACATACATAGTAATACATACATCCTGAAGATACAGGGGATCAGGAATACTACAAGCACCTTGACATACCAAAAGAAAACCTGTCTCCGCAAACACAGACATTACTGAGAATGCTGCTGAAATACAAGCTTGAGCAGAAGAGTTCCTTCGTCTTACCTACTGAATTACACAAAGAACCAAGTGGAAACGCAGTCATCTGAACAACAGTAACAAACAAGTAAACTGACAGAAAACCATACACAAGTGAATTGACATTTATATGTGAGGAGTCTGCATGAAGAACTGGAATGTGAGTATACTAAAAGGACAATGACAAAGTTTCACACAAGTTTGAGTTTTGAGTGTTGGTGGACTTTGGGTTTGTTTTTGCACAATGAGGGGAAGAGAGGGCTTTCTGTTTTGCACTTCACTGAGTATTTTAATTCCAATTGCATGACAACTCTTCCCTTTGTTTTCAGTTTTGAAGTGGAAAAGATCTAAAAGAATGCTATTTATGAACCAGGGGCAGTCCTTATGGGATAAGTCCCTCAGCAAGCATCTCTTACACGTCTTGCGCAGCTGGAGAACAAAAATGCTTTCACTGATAGTAGTGGAAGTTTCTAAACTATTTGTATTAAATTTAGTTTCTGCTGTCCTAAAAGAAATGGTGCAGCCTTTGACTGACAGGACAGCTAGAAGCTGGGCTATCCCAGCTTTTAGGGCTGTCCCCTCCACAGGTTTAATCCAGAGTCATTTAACAATCTGCACATGAAGGACGTGGGGCTGTGAAACGTGACTGGATTTGCCCTTAGGTTTGATTTCATCAGAGATCTGCCAATTAGGATTTGTTCCAACATAATGAAGTGGGTTGTTGGCAGTGTGTAATCTTTTATTGATCCCTGGGGCTCAAAAAAATAAAAATACATAGAAATGAATGTAATACACTAGAGTCTCTTTGGGTTTTCACTTGATATTTATTTTTGTAAGTGCCTTTTTTTTTTTTCATACATCTGCTTTCAGTTATGCCTGATTATATGAAACATCTTCTCATATTTGTCAACTTGGACTGAACTTACTCCTCTTCGTGAACCTGAAATGCAATTGAGAGAGATAGTATACAACTATTAAAATTAAAATGTTACATTTAAACTGTTAGAAATTAAAATTAAACTGTTGAATTTGAACTGTTTAACAGTTTAATTAAAATTAAACTTTTAAAACCTGTTAAAGTTTTACAGGGGGGTTTAGAGTTCAAGTTCACATGTAAATGACAGAAATTTCTGTTAACTAATGCTTCTGCTTCCTGGCATTGCCAGCTTACGTCTGAAATACACTAGCACTGAATGGACATACCATATTGAATTTAGCCATCAATTCTAGTCTCACTTCATCTAAGAAGACAGGCTTCTTGTCCTTATGCTAAGGTATGCATCATCCCTTTGATAGCAGTGGATTTCTATAGAGCCCCGTTGCAATATATGAGCCCTGATGATGTTGTTTGCTCTGAATAACACATACTTTCAAAAGTTTCCAGGAACATGAATAACAGTAGAAGCGAAGGTAGTTTTAGGGCTACACTATTTAAAAAAAAAAAAAAAAAAAAAAAAAAAAAAAAAAGTATTTCCAACGTCTTTTTCTTCCTAAAGGAGTTGTTCCCTGATTTTTGGGACAGCATTCATTGTCTGAACAAGCGTCCACTTCTCTATGACTTCTGCAGTTATGAGGCAGAAGAAGGTACTAGGAAAATACAGGAAATAAACTACACTCTACAAAGTATTTTGAACAATAAATTACTCTCATGATTTACCTATTTTAGTGTCCATGGCTTTGTGAAATTAGGAGGTTTTTGGGGGGGGAGGGGGGAGCTGGAAAAAAAATTGAAGAAAAGTGTGGAAAGTTTTCCTCTTAAAGCCTACAAAACTTCATGTGAGCTTCGGTTGCAGTACTGCTTCCATCATATGCAAATGCGTGAGTCCAGATGTTCATCTAGTTTTAATGTAGATGGTGGAGCTACAGTAATTCATTTCAACTAAAGGTGATTTTATTGGTCCAATATAAAAGCAGAAATTTCCTCCCACAGAATTGTGGATGAAGTAGAGAGAAGGAAGGGATGGGATCAAGTGGTATAAAAATAGCTAAATGGTTACAGAAAGGTTTCTTTTATGTTACTTGACTTTGGAGCTGTACCCCCATTAAATTTATATTATATTAAGTATGGGAGTTTGTTTACATTACATTTGTAAATGAAATAGATAAAGCAATGACCCAGCTCCTCTTTCCATCTTTCCTACAAGTAGCACTGCCAGTCTTTCTTGCTGTGGTTGCCAATAGGCAAGCATAGACAAGCAAGGGTTTGCTTTCAGTTCCAGACCACATTTTTAGGCTCCTTTTCGTTTCATCCATATTACTCTACTACCGTTCTGATCAAGTGCAAAACACCACAAATATATTCCTAGTTACTAATTACTTCCCAGCATCCAAGTGACTAATGAATACTATTTTCATCCAGCTTTTCAATTCAGTACAGTTTTTGAAAGAGCACTCTTAAAGTGTCTGGCAATCTGCTAGTGCAGTAATCCTCTGGCTTTATTACATATGTAGAAATCTACATCAGACAGAGAGAGAGGTAGAGCTTTTAAATATCCCATATAAAAAGACAGTTTGGCAACTTCTGGATTCTGACTGGAGAGGTTAAGTGACACCATTGAGAGAACAGAGATTTCAGAGAACAGAGATTTCATTTTGTATAAGCATCAAATTGTTGTCCTAAAGATTTACTGTAACATTAAAATAAAGGGTTGACTGAAACTAAAAAAATTAGTAAACAACTATTTATTCTAATCCATATTACTTGAGATCTTACAGATCTTCCTGCATACATAGCATGTGCTACTGTGTATTAATGTAATAAATGTAATAAATGTAATGAAATGTAATTAATGTAATAAATAAGTAATAAAAAAAAACATTTGCTCCATATAGTAGAACCGTACCTTTTTCATGCCAATATCTCTTGACTTGCTCCTCAGCTTATTAACTTGAGATTCAGCTATTTCAGCCCTTTCTTCAGCATCATCCAGATCATGTTGCTGTTTTCTGTACTTTGAAAGGTACAGATTGGCTTGTGCTTCCTGGTGAGAGAAAATAGTACAGCTGATTTCCTCCAGTCCACATGAAGCAAAGCTTTCCATTTCAAGCAGGACAGAAGTGCTCAGCACAAATAACTAACAGTTCTATGGGAACCACTAGACTGTTGGAGGGATGAGGGGTTTTGTTTGTTTGTTTTAAGGGTTTGATGTTTGCAGTGGCACTCTTCATTTCAAGTGAGCTGGGAGGCTTTCAACGTGTCTCCTGAGGGACTAGCCAGAAAAAAAGGTCTTTCCTGCTTCTCCCCTTCCCTCCACCCCCTGCAGATTACACTCCAATCTTAAGATAAAATGGAATATCTTTTCTTAATGTAATCAACACAAATGCTATATACTATATATATAAATGCATTTATAAGTATTATTATTTGTATAAATACAAATAATAATACACACATAAATTCTGTACTTGTACTAAAAGCTTTTGCCGAATAAAGATTGTGGTTATAAGGTAACAAATTTCTCAGAGGAAAAAAAAGGCCTAAATAGTCACTTACAGCTTCCTCTGCTTGGTGCTTGTAGCTCTTCACTTTTAATTGTAGCTTATCAATCAGATCCTGCATCCGGGCCAGATTCTTCTTATCTTCTTCTGACTGTACCAAAACACCACTGATGAGGTTAATAGTGTAAAAAGGCCAAAAATATCTCCCACAGTCCACTAGGTAAGGGTGGCATATATATTATTTAACAAATGTGTAGTTTAAAATATAAACAAGCCATATTGTGATCAACATGTGTGTAGATGAGAAAAAAATCTGTAGGCTGAAGATTTGTGAGGGCCTGCTTGCTAAGGACTAAGAATAGCCTCCCTATTTATATATATGTAAATATTGATATATATACACACGTACATACATGTATGCACACACACATGTACACACACACAGAGTTCCTTGCTTGGCAGGTGAGGACCTCTCTTGTCATTACAGAGTGTGTCATTACGGAGTGAAACGGACCAATGGACAGGCCTAAAATATATGTAATTTGCATATTTTAAATTTTGTGTTGGAGGCAAGCATTTCTGGTACAACGATCCAGGCTTAAGCTGTCACAGTCCATAAGCAGAAGGACCTGCTAATTCTGTCTGCCTGTCCCACAGCACTGTCTTCTAAGAAAACAACCTCTGCACACACAGGTCAGAGTAAGACAATATGCAGGATGCTAAATAATATCCTAAAGCAGATGGATGGGGTTATCTTCTCAAGAATAATGTTGAAAGCAAGGGAAACAGTGCTCTGTGCTGAAGACCTTTTCAAAAGGCAAGCAGCAACAGCAGCTGTTAATAAGCCTGCTGGAGGCTGAGACTAGACCTTGCTGCCCAGCAGTAGGTGAAAGAGCCCTGGAATCGGGCAGCCCTATGCCGAGTGATGTGGCAGAGTTAACTGACTCCTTCTGGCTCTTTTTAGCAACATCAGCACAGCTGTGAGACATCTGGGCTCTTTCTTCCTTGCAGTATGAATAGTTATCTAAGCCTGCTCCATATTAATACTGTGCTAAAACTGTCCAAATCCCAGCAATAGTAGGCTTTCTAATGCTGGTTACAATGAGTCAGGCAAGATGATGGTAGCCCTAGGAAGATGTTCCTCCCATCCCTAAAGCTTCCTGCAATGAGAAAGCTCTGGGTAATGTCCTATTTCATCCTTCACTGAAACACTGAAACAAATTCAAGGCCCTGACAGGGAGAAGACATTTCTCCCCAGGGACCTAGTGGTTAATACAATCCTCAGCGTACCTGATAAGTCAGCTCTTTAATGCGCCTCTCAAACTTGCGGGCTCCTTTCTGGGCATCTGAATTGCGACGGAGTTCAGTCTCAAGTTCATTCTCCAGCTCACGAACCTGCAAAAATGGAAAAACCCTTGCCATTAGGCTGCAGATATAAAGAAGCAGATAACTTAGTTCACAGTTCAAGACATGCTCATTTTTTCAGCACCTTAATAGAGCTGAATTTCAGGAATAGATCAAAACATAGCCTTTCCATTATACCTTTTCATAAATGTATTTTAGCTGTACCAGCAGCTAAAGGCCCTACTCAGAACTAGATGTTCTATATACATATGCAAAGACCAAAAAATTTTATCTGAGGCAAGCAGAGGCTTTTCCTAGTTGTAGCTGTTTTGTCCCCTTCCCCCCCCCCCCACCCCCTTTATTTTTTTCTTATATCAAGGGCTTGGGCTGCTGTGCTAAAACAGCTCACAGCTCACTCCAACTGGATCTTGAAAGGGAAGAATGTGTCCAAGAGCTGCTCACCTGCATTTTGCGAAACAGAGGAAAACATCCTTTGAACTTACCAGGCACCCCAAGAGCACCCACCCATTCCCAAGCCCGTAAAGCAGCAGATAGCAGTCCACAGTTTGATTACAAACTTACCCTGGATTCCAGTTTCTGGATCTGTTTCTTGCCACCTTTCAGGGCTATTTGTTCTGCCTCATCCAATCGCTTCTGGAGATCTTTAATGGTTTGTTCCATGTTCTTCTTCATTCTCTCTAAGTGAGCACTAGTATCTTGCTCTTTTTTAAGCTCCTCAGCCATCATTGCTGCCTGAAAAAAACAACCAAACTTTACAGCACTTCTGCCATGCTGTTGAATTATGTCTCAGAAAAAAAAAAAAAAAAATTATAGAAGACCCATGTTGGATCATCCACTACTTGGTTCATTGACTATACCTAATGGTGCCAAGAAAATATTGTGTATGTTTATCTTTCCTGGACAGAGAGAATACTTTTTTTCCCTCTCCATATTCTAATGCTGTGATTTAAGTCTTTGTTTGCTTGGTTTGGTATCCATGCTACACTATGTCCTCATTTGTAATAGCTACAAGTAAACCTATGCCACTCACTGCAGACATTTCACCCAGAACTTATTAAAAGTCTAATATTGGAACTTGGGGCTCTTGAATGGTAGTGAATTAAAAAAACTGGCAGACGAGTCTCCCTGCACAGCCACAGACAAGAGATGCCTGAGCAGCTGTAACAGCGCAGCTATTTCTGCAGTATGTGCTGTGATAGGAAGCTCAGTTTCAACATCTTAACATATTCCCTGACCATTCTGTAAGACTGGTAACGAGTGCCAATTAGCTCATGTCTGATTTGACATGTGTCCCTGCCTCCAAGAGCCGTTTACAGATTTTGGTATCCATCACTGAACATCCATCAGAAGACAGCAATCATTGCAGTCCAGGCTGGAGCTGAATCAAGGACAATCAGTGTCTTCTCTCTGGCAGGCAGTAATAGTACTGCCAGCTGAGAAGCAGTGAAGACCATGGTACAAGAATAGCTTCATCCAGGCACTCCAGACACAACTCACAGAAACATCCAGTTCCAGATTTCACTCTATCTGTTAGTATGATGTGATATGTCAGCCAAACTCTACGTTTCTCCAGGTCTGTGGGGAAAGAAACTATACTAGTCCAAATGTCATCTTCCTGACAGGAAGAATGCACTCACCGTCTCTTCTTGGGATCTTCATCCTTGTGTTTTTCTAATAGACACCTCATTCTGGATTTGGGAATTGTGCTCCTCACAGCAGATTCTATGCACACCTAGCAACCTGTTGGTGCTAGTTCTGTCTGAACTGGTTTAGCCTATCCAGGTATATAATCTACCCAATCCAAAGGTGACATGACCTGAGACTTTGAGGATCAGAGGAATCTGCATTCTTGGGGAAAATAATAAAAAACATCAGGCAGAAGTATTTCTTTTCTATTAACCTCTAGCCTGTTTACTTTTGTAGTTTCATCAGCTGCTTCCAGGTAACTGTGGAGCACTTCGGATATATCAGGTTTGTAGCAGGTGCTTAGGAAATGCTGGGTTGTCCTAAGACAGTGTGGTACTGGAAGAAATTGAGCAAGGAATGAGGCTACTTACATCTGTGATTGCTTTCTTGGCCTTTTCCTCTGCATTTCGGCACTCCTGGATTGATTCCTCCACTTCGTTCTGCATCTGGGAAATGTCACCTTCCAGCTTCTTCTTCTGATTGATTAGGCTTGTGTTCTTTTATTACGTTTTCCACAAAAGAAGCAGTGGAAAATTAGGAAAAATGATTAATAGAAACATAACTTCTCTAAATACCACAGCACACTAAGGCTTAATGATTTTTGCAGCCCCTGGATTACACAGAGCAATATGTATGTGGTAAGGGTTGGCCTTTACTACGTAGCTTAGCTTCAGACTGAGGAAATTTAAAAATACTTTCAATAATGTAAATATTCAGATTTCAATCCAGATAAAATAATAAGCAAGAGGGTGAAACTGAAGAATGAATAAATCAGTTCATCTTGGAAAAGTAATGATCTATAATCAGTTAGTCAATAAGGTGATTAGAACAAAAGCCCCATGTCAAACTGCTGAAGTATCATAAGTATTATAAGTGCTGAATATCATAAAATATTGCCGGCCTGTAGCTCATTTTCATTTCCTTCTGAATGTTGGTTGTTTGTTGAAGAGAAGATTGGGTTTTGCAGCAAAAATGCTGGTGAGTCAGGATTTGTGCTTCCACGACCCTGTAAAAACTGGTGACCAGTGTGACGAAGTCCAAAGGGCTCTTTTAATGAAGACCTACGATGTGGCAGAGCATGCTTTGCTGCCGTGCACAATGCACCTAGTGTTAGCAACCAGGCATTGAAGTTTGCTTTGCTGAGTAATAACAACACCTTGTGCAAACACTGCTGCTTCTCCAAAGAAATGTGTCCCTGTCCCAGCCACAGCCTAATGAAAGCAGGAAGCTGGGTTTTTATAGCACCAAAGAAAGTAAGAAATAAAATTTATTCTTGTTATCTCCCATCCTTATATTTTCTGTGAACTGTTTAATGCAGTTGGTTGAGTCATCAGTTCCAGCTAACATGACGGTAATGAGGTGGCATTCCTGCAGAGCAACTTATTTTCTCTACCATTTTCTACCTTGAAGGTGGGCAAGGAGTGTGTCTGCCTTATGACAGCAATGGTCAAACAAACAGTGTCAGTGCTTAACAGGCAAGGCTGTTTAACCCAGAAAAAGCCAACCTGAGTATGGAGCAGGTTCACACGTTCGGTGGCTTCCAGCAGCTCATGCTCTGCCAGCTTCCTTGCCCGTTCAGTCTGGTCCAGCAAAGCCCTCAGCTCATCCAGCTCCGACTGGAGAAGATTGTTCCTCCTGTCAGAGACTGCCAGCTGTTCCTTCAGATCTTCATTCACATGCCCTGAGTCATCCAGCTGAACCTGAAGTTCCTATAACAAAGCAGACAGGTTTTTACCAGTCCGAATGCATTTTGAGCCACTGTGCTTACATGAGAGGACCACCTCGAGAAGTTCAGTGCTTCTTTATTGGAGAAATGCTTCCTCCAGACTGTAATCTGAATAGCTTTTGTGGTATGTGGTGCAAAGAGGGAAAAACCTGATCTGCAATCTGTCAGAACTAGTGCTTCTGCCCGAGGCAGAACCAGCTTCATAGCATGGGAGAGATATGAGGCAGGCGACGACTTGAAAGGTCTCTTAGCAAGGCACTTTAAACAACAACAACAACAAAATTACTTATGTTGAAGCACATTAGAAAGCTGAATGTACACACACAATCCATACTCTGGCTAACTGACTTGCTCTCCACTTTCAAAGGATTTTCAAGCTCACATGGAAATCACAGATTTTCAGTACCTCATGCTGTAACTTTCTGCCCCTACAGGAAACTGTAGCCAGCAGGGGTTTTACGCCTCGATCTCATCCCACTTGTATGCAAGTATTGGAAGAGATACATAGTTCAGTGTTCTCTCATGTCAGAGGTGATCACTAAGGGCTTTTCCTGCATGTCCCTGAGAGTAGCTTCGCTCTTAATCACCATCACTGTTTTGCTGTGTGCTGGCTGGGACTGACAGCTCTCAGAGTACCTTTATTTGTGTTTGCAGGACACGTGTTGACTTCGTTGCTTCTGCAGCATGCCTGTTGGCATGGCTGAGCTGGATTTCCATTTCGTTGAGGTCCCCCTCCATCTTCTTCTTCAGCCGAATGGCCTCATTTCTGCTCCGGGCTTCAGAATCAAGGGTGGACTGTAGTGAATCTATGGCACGTTGCTGATTTCTCCTGATTTTGAAATAACATAGAAGGGCCATTTAGTGTGAATGGACTAATTTTACTCTCTGGGAAGGAACACATAACTACATGCAACAGTACTTCGCCTTCTACAGGTGTCTTGTTGCTAGAAGCAGCAGTACATTCCTGAATGACATACATAACATGGGTTTCCAGTGCCTCATTGCCATCTACCTGTCTGCTGTGTTTCACACTCTCAGCTACCTCCTGATCTGCAAGAACCTGTATTACTCATCTTCCCATTTCCTTTGGCAATATTACAGCAAGGATTTCCCTTAAATCTCTCATGAGCTCAAGCAAGTACAGGTTTGAACCTAGCAAGAAGCATTTCAAGCTTAGCTGTCACTTACCAAGGTATTTACCAAATCGTTAACGTGGTTGCATTACATCTCAGCCTTTTTATGAAGGCATTAAGGAACGGATTTAATCAAACTGATGGTAGGTAGCTATGTTCAAGCTAATCATTCTAGGCATCCTGTATATAGTAAATGACACTTGCAAGATACAATTTATCACATCTTAAAGTAGATGTTGAAACGTACATTTCTTATGCTCAATTATGACAGGAGTATTTCAGGAAATAGAAATCTGTGTTACGGACATCTACAATTAGAAGAGATTGTGAAAGGCCTTTTACTGTCTATGTAAGAGATGGCAAAACAAATAGAGACAGGTGCATTATTTTCCTCTAAAAATCTGAACAGAGAGGCTTAAAACAAAACTAAACCGCTTCCAAGCTCTCAGTCCAGTGGTAAAGGTTTTGCCTTCCTGCAACCAGAAAGAAACTTCAAAGCATAAAATATGACTCACACGGTGAATTTTTTTCTCACTGCCAACCGAGCTTTGCTGATTGCATAGGATTTCTGGGAAATCACCAAGTCAACAAGGAAAACCTTGAGGGTGTTGTTGCTTGGGCAAGACACTGAACTGTGCCCCACATTCCCAGGAGGCACCACAGCTTGCCTGCTGAGCAGTCTAGAAGCCAAACATGCATGAGGCTGAGGCAGAAACACTAATTAGGAGAGTCTGTCTGGGATCTCCGTAATCCAGACATCTGCAGGACATCAGAAGATAGCTTCTGAAAGCACCAAAATCTTGTTTGTTTTTCTGAAGCAATTAACATGTTAATGTTTGTATCTGCTCTGGCCAAGGTGGACCTCAGGCCTTCCCCTTTCCCTGGCCTTCACCCTTCTAGCAAATAATGATGTGCTTCTTGGACTAATAACACTACAACACTAGGCGGTTCGAGACCAGAGTTTCCTGAAGGACTGCATACACATTGCTAAAAATCTGGTCCAGCATCAGTGTAACTCTGCAGACTGGAGTTTGTACTGCAGGGAGGAGGGGAACAACAAAAGACAATCCCTCTGCCATCTAATTGCTTTCCACTTTTCCTGTTCGTCCCTTTCACCCGCAGACTCCTCTCCTTCTATACTGACACTTCCTGTACCTCCGCAAGTCTCAGGGATTACCCAAATGACGTACAGGTAACTGCAAGCTCCTCACATCCTCCCACAATCAGTGTAGCCATGACTGCATAAGTTAACTGAACGCAGAGGTAAGGATTGCCTTTAGCTAACACCAGTTTGAGCACCACAGATTTTGCCTGTGGTTCCCCTTGGGAGGCACTCATCCTAGGGGATCAGGAGGAGGCAGCAGACTAGCTAGACATGCTTGTCTCCATGCTGTAAACATGTAGGGTTTGCAGGTCATGTCCAGTCGTGTCCATGACTTTGGCTGTGCCAATCAGCTGTTTAATGGTTGCTTTGTGATGTGTCTGATGGGCTTACGTGTACACTGGCAGAAACTGGACTGACAGGAATATTTGAGCTAAGAAAAGGTAAGGTAGTAGGACTACCCTTTGGCAAATAACCAGAGCTGCCTTTGTTCCTGATACTGAGTATCAGCTTTTGCTGGTGTGATTACCCGTGTTTTGTTTGGCTTGCTTGGGTCTTGAGAATATTTCTGATCTTTTGAGATTTTCCCCATAAAAGTAAGAATTTAAAAAATATTTGTCTCTGCACGGTACCTCATATTTTCCATTTCTTCATCCTTTTCTGTCAGTTTCCTTTCAAAATCAGCCTTCAGCTGAGAAAGTTCAAGCTGAAAACGAAGAGTCTTACTTTCTTCATGCTCCAAAGCTCCCTGAAACAGAAAGCACCAAGAGCTTGCAATTGCACAGATGATCCCTTCATGCTTTTCTCACTGTTCCCAGTAGCACAGTTACTTCCCTGCCCCTCTCTCTAAGCAAGGACATGAGCAAAACAACACATTTATCTGCTTTCTAATGCAAGCTGGCAGCTGGAAAATTGAGCAGCAAGCTCCTCAGAGTACAAATTGTCAAATAGTCCATGGCTCACAAAAAGATATATTAGGCCTTGACTATATGGCTTTGGTACCAACAAATGCACTCCCCTTGCACCCCAGTACAGATGCTCTCTGGAAAGTCATGGGTTTGTAAGCAATAAGGAGAATCTAAAGCCAGATTGGTGTTGGAAAGTTAGAGGGGTCCACACTCCCTCCAGCTCATAAGGACTTCTCCAAATCATGGACCGTTGAAAGCCTCCCATGTACACAATTCTTGTTATGCAAAATGACTTTAAAGAAAGAAACAGCAGACATCAGCTCTGTATGAAAATACAAAAGTACTCTGTTCCCTTTTTCCAACTGACATGGAGGAAGCTATGGAATATGGCAGGTTTGTCCCGGCATCTTTGTTCTTACATCATCTCTCACGTATGGAGGTCAAAAACTGCACTGAGAGCAGCCTGCAGTTATTTAACAGGGCATCAGACTCCCAGGTCTTGCCATTGTGACTCAATGCTGCTCTCAAACAGGGAAGGAAAGTAGAAGGAACACCACATATTTTGGAAGTGCTCTCTAAAGGGTAAAATTGCACTGGTTTAGCTGCGTTTCCCTTAAGAGGTGATGGAAACAGAATCGGGTTTCTGATGGCAAAGCTCTTCAAAATGCTTGCTAATCCCTGGCCACCGTGCAGCAGCTACAGGTCATTCAGATGCAGGTTTCATGCCAAGGAACCACCCCATATTAACAGCACACAGAACTACATGTCACCAGTGGTGACTGCCGGAAACCCAAACTCACAAGGGAGGGAGGAAGTCAGCATTAAGCCATTGTTTTCACAATTAAATTAAGATACATCATCACTTTACTTTCATTAGCTGTTAATTTCACTGAGCTTTAGGAAGCCATTCCACACGGTTCAGGAAAGTAAAGTATGCCCCTGAGATCCCCCAAGAACCGGATGTATTCTTTGGTGTGGGAAAAGCTCAGTAACAGAGCATGTAATCACTCTTCACATCTCAGAGCTGTGGAAGCGAGATGTGCTATTTCATCTGCTCTTATCACCAGACCTGCTTGTTTGGCTGTGAAATCCCTGCAAACTGTAAAGCATCCTGTAACAGACAAAAGAAGTTGCACAGTATTTGAGGAATTAACAGATCCCTGTCACTGCATGATGTTCACCTTAGCATATGCTATGCAGAGAAAAATTCAAATGAAATGCAGCCCTCACTAACAATCCCTTGCTGTGTTGCTTCTAGCCAGCAACACCTACATCCCTTCCTAGCTCTGCAATGCACCAAACTTCCAAAAAACCTGACAACCCGCCTTTCTAAGTGAATCACCAGGATTTCCAGTCGGCCTATTCCATGTTGTTGGTTTGTTTCTGGAAACTGGGATGGGGTGTCCCTCTTGGTATATGTGTACTTGTCACTATATAAACAAATGCAGTGATGTTAAGTGTCTCTATCAAACTCTTGTGGGAGACAAAGATTTTCTGGATGGCCTGTTTTTGTCTTGTTTCTGAGCCTGGTACCTTTTTTTTTTTTTTTTTTTTTTAAAGCAGGCTGCAGTATTTAACACACTATCTAAGACCTTAGAGTGTTTCAAGTCATCAGGAGGTTTGTTTTCTTATGCTCAAAGACAGGAAGTGGTGAATTTGCTCACTGAAATCTAGACACTAGAAATATCTGATAAAATATTGTAAAGCCGTGATTCCCAGCAATTTGTTTCCTGAAAGACTGGAATATTCCATGCTAGATTTTCAGAACATGTGCAGAGGATTTCAGAGCTTTCTGAAAGAAAAGGAAAAACAAACGCACAAAAACCTACAAGACACCTCCTTTGACATAGCCGCCATTTGATGATCTTGGAGGTGAAATCTCCAAAAGTCACCAGTCACTCTTGAAAACTATGGCTAGGAATCCCAGGGGAGCTGGGTGCAGGGAAGTACCACTTGCTATCAACATATTCACAGTGTTGCTTACAGAACCGAAAAGGAAGGAGATTCATGACAAAGGCACCCTTTCCTCTTCCTTTGAGCTCTCTTTCCTTACCTCTGCTTCTTCCAGAGCCAGCTGAACTTCTGACTTTTCTTGTTCAACCTGTTTCTTGATTTTTTCTATTTCGTGAAGGCTCTTGTTTCCTTCACTAATCTGGTTGGTCAGATCAGAAATCTCCTCTGAAACAAGAAAAGGTCAGAGGCATTTATTGTCAGTCTGAGTGTCCCAGACATAATGCAAGTCAGGGAGTGAGAATACAGGACCTGTGCCTCAGACTACTACTTCAAAGGCTCATCTGTACATCAGACAGCTTGTGTTCAGCTTACTTTTACAGCAGCTGTTTTTACCCGATGTACTTGAAGGCACAGACTTTCTCATAAATGCTTTTTGAAGTGGTTAGTTTTATCTGTGATTGGCAGGCTAGCAACATGGTGCTCTGCTTTAGGAGCTATCTAGGCTTCATCTGTTGCACTTTTGCTATCTTTCTTGTTCCTGAGGCTGGCACCTCTGCCAGTGGTGGGCTCACTTCCCCTGCCCCTCACACTGATGGGAGTGATGGTAAAAGCACTGGGGACAATTAGAAATGTTCTTCCAGTTATGTGAATTTCTCCATTGGTTTAACAAGTGTGGATTGTACTGTCAGTAAAAAGCTACATAGACTTTTAAGAGCATTCCTTCTTATTTGCAATGAGGATTACTGTTTTAAACAAAACTGTAGGCAACATGAGATTACACAGATCTAATCAGTCCTCTGGCCATACCATTTTCTGTGCTTAAACCCCCCATTGCCAACATCAGTCAGTATCTTCAAACACACCTGAAAATTATTCCCCAGGACATGAGAAATGCCTTTCGCTACAGCTGTCCTCCCTGCTGTGGCACTCACACCAGGCACGGGGCCTGAATGAAACCTACCTTGGAGGTTCTTGTTTTCCCGTTTCAGTGTCTCCAGGTGGTCCAGTGTCTCTTCATAGGCATTCTTCAGCTTGAAGAGCTCAGTGCTGAGGCTACGGGCCTCCTTCTGGGAAGCCTCCAGCTCAGCCTGTGACTCTTCATACTTCTGCTTCCAGTCATTGATGATCTTGTCAAACCCACGTTGCTTCTTGTCCAGGGAGGCAGCTGCTGAATTGGCCTTTTCCAGGTCGATCATCATGTCTTCCAGCTCATTCTGCAGCCTGTGCTTTGTCTTTTCCAGAGAAGAGCACTTGGCATTGGCAGCCTCAATTGCTTCCTCAGCTTCTTGCAGGCGAGCAGCAAGTTTCTTCCTGCCAGGTGGGGAGAGACAGTAAAATGACTGAGCAACCACTGCCATGATATCCAGAAAAACTGATGCCAAAGCAGCATTTCAATAATTCAGTTTCCAAAAGGAAAATGCAAGGAAAAATAAATAGAAATCAAGCCTCTAGAGAGAAGGGTCTATGACAGGCGAATAATAGCTTAAATTGTGAATGCTGACAAGTGGCAGATAATTTTGTGTATGCACGTGTATGTGTGTGAATGTTTGAAATTGAACTTTTGACCTCTCAAACAGAAGCCTGCTATTATTTGCTAGCTGTAACCAGTATGGGCTGATTGTAAATTTTGATAAAACCTGGTCTAAGTGAAAGTTTCACATACTGAATTATCTCATTAAAAGACATAACCACTGATAAGGAGTTAGTTCATGCCTTGGGGCTTTTGTTCATAGACTAGACTGGGAAAACAGGGTTTGGCAGACACAGCAGGAAGAAGAGGTCCTGGAAGTAAAGGAAGGGTCCCCAAAAGAATACAATGAAGATGCTAGATGGAGAAAATGTACTGGAAGTGGGGGAAGATCCTGCAGACTGGAGACATGCAGAGACAGATGCTACAGTCCTCCCAGCAGAAGGGCAGGTGAAGCCCATAGTCCCCACTTACTTGGCATCTTCCAGCTCCTCAGTTCTCTGTATGGCATCAGTCTCATACTTTGTTCTCCACTGTGCCACTTCTGCATTTCCCTTGGAGAGAGCCCGCTGCAGCTCTGCCTTGGCTTCTTGCTCCTCCTCATACTGCTCCCGCAAGAGATCGCAGTCATGCCTGGCCGCTTGTAGGGCATGAGCCAGGGCATTTTTGGACTGCAAAAACAGAAAGATCAAAGCATTGGATGGATACCTACTGAAAAACCCAAATAAACATACTCTAGAAATTCAAATGGAAACAGGAATCTGTTTCTTTTTGCCTCTGGCCTTGACAGTCCTGATCAAGTCAAGTCAAGAAGTACTTGAGGTCATCCCTACTGGTGACATGCTAGGCAAAGTATCAAAACTGAGGATACCTCTGGAGAAATATCCAAATTTTAAGATGCGAGATTTAAGATTTTGGGTATACTATTGGATAAGTTTTATTTACCAGCTGTTTTCCAAAACTCTTCTCCTTTGACTCACTTCTGTCAGGGGCAGGAATTTATATCCTTAAAATTACCAGGAAGTATCCTCATTCCTATGTGTCATTTCAGCTTTTATCCAGGGTACAAATGAACACAAGTAGTTTTTCCCATTCCTACTCAATGAATGGGACAGCATCAAAGCATTACCTTGGTTTCCTCTTCTAGCTGTCTCCTAAGTTCTTCAATCTGTTGGGTAAATGATGTTTTTCCCCGGGACAGCTGACTTATCAGCGACTCCTTCTCTTCAAGCTGTCTTACAAATTCACCTGTCACAGGATTTGACCAAGAAAGGGTAAGAACAGGAAGTGACACACTCCTAGACAGAGACAAAAATTAAAGTCCGACCTGTCAATTCTGCAGAGAAAAAGAACTAACAATGATTGTGGCTGACCTTTTGTGAAGTGTCTTTCAAACTTGTAAACACCAAAATACTTCACTTTCTTATCTCTCTCTCTTTTTTTTTTTTTTTTTTAATAATTATTATTTGTAGTGTCACTACTTTGATTCATGAATGTTAGTTCGCCTTATGGATCAGGCTAGACTGGTGTACTTTCACAAGCAATTGTATCTGATTTTGCTTGTATTTTTCTTCACTATTTTGCCTTTCCACAGACTTCTTTTCAGTTGGCTCCAAAGTACCCTAATAACCTCACAACTGCCAGCACAGAGAACAGGGGGATGCATAAGAAAGGCGTCACTATAGGGTGGAAACTGCAGCCTTATAGGAGTATAGGAGTAGATAGAACTAACAAGATAACCGACAGAAAATGAAATATATGTGTCTTTGAAAATACATGGGAAGTTAATCTAGCAGTGATAACTGATGAGGATGCTGAGATTAAAAAGTTCTCTAGCTAAAAGCATAGCACACACTTGGAGGATATGTTTGACTGGATCCAAGTATCTTCTAGGTTGCAATGCCCGAGGTTATGCTGAGGAAGACAGTATTTGCACAGAAAACAGCAGTACGCCAACTTCCTCATCTTCCCTCTAGCTTTGCATGATAGATGCACATTTCATTGTTTATGGAACTGAATATTTAGCCAACACATCGTTTTCAGCTCAAGAGGTGGTAGCACAGCATTCTGGTAACTACAGTTACAGATTACTTTTAAAAGCCAGTCCAAGGCAGGGTCTCTTCTGTCAAGGTTATAAAAATACTGAAGACAGGAAAATTGGAAGATACAAAGCTACAGCTTTATTCAGCAGTCCTAATCCAACCAGTTTCAGTACAAATGCCATTGCACAATAAATACTCCTCTTTAATGTAGCTGCTTGACATACTGAATCCCAGTATCTGGGCTGAACACTCACATGCCACACATACCATTCTCACTCTGGAGCTTTGCCTTCTGAGTAGTGAGGTCGTTCATGAGGCGAGTCATTTCATCCAGTTTAGTTTTTGTCTCATTCAGATGATCTTCATAAGTGCGACAAAGTTTTTCTGCATTTGCCTAATGGGAAGCAGGAGAAAAGACTTACAGAGCTGTAGCTTCCAAGTAACTATTTGTGTGTGTGTGTCCCTTTCAGAGAAATGTCAGATAACAAAGACCCAAATATCACTTTCAGCAGCAGCATACAAGGAGCAATAAGGCAGAGGTTAAGGCTGGGTCTTCATAAGCTTTAAAAAACACATCACGTTCTGTTGGTATCCTGGTTTAAGGAAAAATTTGACCAGGTAAATACTACTTTTCTGTTTTGCACTGAATAGAACAACAGTGCATTGCCTCTTCCAGAAACACTGAGTGCCTAGAACTTGAATAAAGAATTTGGGATTTGGTTCAGATATAAGAGTGACCAAGAAGAAATGATCCCACTCATCATCATGTGTGTGTAATTAGTGTTTTTCAAGATACAGTTTCACGAACAGCAGAGGTTACAGGGAGCCAAATGACATCCTTTGTTCTTAGGGAGCTTCTCATAAGTATCTCCTAAAGCTCTAAAATAAAGCAGATCAAAGTCTTGCCACTGTTTTGAAGACAGGGACACTGGAACTGAAAGAGGAAAACCTGCTATGTCATCTTGGAGGACAGCAGCAAAGCAGGGAATGGGAGCCCTGTGTCTGCAGCCCCAGTCAGTGGTCTTCCCACTAGACCATCTTCCACATTCATTTTCCCTTAACTACATTCTGAACTAATGCACCAGAGTAAAAAGACTTTGCAAGACCTTCAAAAGCAATCACATGCCTATGAAGTTCAGTCATAAGCCTCATCATAATTGCTAGATGGGAATATCACCTCCAATGAAAATTGCTTTACTGATTCTGCTCTAATTGCCATTTATCATAAATTGAGGCTGATGACAGCCTTCTAACACTCAGAATACCGAAATCTCTTTTCTTCAGTTGCACAGAAAGGACTCTTTAGAGTGCCCTGAAAGCTACCAAGCCTATCTGCTCAGGAAGCAAAATGAGTAACTCAGCCATAGAAAGTAAAAGTAAAGAGGACTATCACAAAGCTTTTGTTTTATGCTCCTTGTTAACATGATTCAAAACAGTGAGCCAGGAACAGGATCTGAGAGTACTGTTAGATGGGAATCTAACCTTGGGTGGCATCACGCCAGTCATCATCAGCCTGGTGGAACACAATTTAAGTGACACAGTTTTGTGCTCTGAAATATATGAATAACCAGTATGTCTGGGATGGGGGATGCACTATGTTTTAGACAGGCCCTCTCAGTTGCTGTCTCATCTCAGTAAGGTAAGGAGGATTATACCACCAACTGAGGAAGGTGTGATACTATGCACATGTACCACCAGATTGCAAGAAACCACTTTCTGAAACTCCCCAGCCCTACCAGGTGTCCTAGGAAGCCTTCAGACCAGTTTTGGCTACATTAGGGGTTTGAAAAGCCTCAAAATGACCATTGAGGGTTTGAAAAGCCTCAAAACGCTTACTTTTCCCTTCACCATCTGCTCCATGTTGGATGACAGATCATCCACCTCCATCTTCAGCTCGCTTTTCTCTTTTTCCAGTTTCTGCTTGACCCGCTGGAGGTTGTCCAGTTGTTCCCCCATCTCAGCCACGCTGTCTGCATGCTTCTTCCTCAGGGTGGCAGCTGTGGCTTCATAGTGCAGTGTGGCCTCCTCAAGGTCCCGACGTAGCTTCAGGAACTCAGCCTCACGTTTCTTGTTCATCTCCAGCTGGGCAGCAGTGGCTCCCCCAGCCTCCTCAAGTCGCTCACTTAATTCCTCCAGTTCTCGGGCCAAATCTGATCTCTGCTTTTCCACCTTGGCTCGAGCAGCTCTTTCTGCTTCCAATTCCTCTTCCAGTTCTTCTATACGAGCCTATCAAAAAGACAGGAGAACTTTTGGGTTACCCTCCATGATGATTCCCATCAGAAAAACTTGAGGCACCTTACAAATAATTAAACCTTCTGCCAACCCACACTTCACAACAGAGATGGAAGCAGAGCAGTTAAGGACTTGCCAAGTTGTGCCAATAAATCGGATCTTGAGCTAGAGTATGGATTGTGAGTTACATCTTTCTCATAGTAGATTGCTCTACAAGCTCTGCAGTTTGCTCTACAAGCTTTAGTTCAAGACACTGAAGTACACTGAACTTGTATTCTGTCATGTATTTTACATTTAGGTCAAGTACAGCAGAGTGAGAAGTTTTTTGTTGTTTTTTATAGTAGGACGGAGGAATAGCAACTAATTGTGATTGAAGGGGAGTGTAAGAATTCTCTTTACTTCCACTGTAAGAGCTATGTGACAGAACTAACTTCTCTTTAGGAGTTTTAAGACTGAGGATTTTGAATACAACAGTGTGTCAAACTGCATGTAAAATGAGTACTCATTTGGAGTAGTCTTTATTAAAAAAACAGTTATTTTGATGAACATATGCTTCACATTCAAGTTACCTGAATGTTCTTTATTTATAAAACATCAGAGCTGATATTTTGGGTCAAGACATTAATTCTGTTGAAAATTTCCTGTGCATTTGAACCCTTACCGTAAATTTCATATCCATGCCTATTCACTGCTGAATCCTCCACAGCATCCCCACAGCCATCCTTTGTTCAGAGCTTAAAACACATCACCAAAACCTTTCTGCCTATCTTGAAACCACTAGCATTCTGTAGTCACAAGTCCTGTTACTGGGAAAGAACCACTATGGAAAGAGCATCCTGAGGGGAAAAAGTACTAATATGGGCTGCTACAGAGTTACACCACTTGGTGTCTCAAAGCTGAGCTGCAGCTTGCTGTGAAAATCTCTGCAAAGCACTTCAGTAAAGCATAAAAATCATAGAATCACTGAATGGTTTGGGTTGGCAAGGACTGTAAAGATCACCTATTTCCAACCCCCTGCCATAGGCAGGGACACCTTCCACTAGACCAGGTTGCCAGCCTGGCCTTGGAGAGACTCATCCTAAGACAGATGAGAAAGAACCACACTTACCTGAAGCTCCTTGATCTTCTTCTGCAGCTGCATTACTATAGCTTGTTCATCTTCTATCTTGGAATTCAGCTGGCTCATTTCAAATTCTTTCCTGCCAAGGAAAGGAAAATCACACTGTGACAATTTTCCCCATAATTCAAAGTTAGGCTTATGCAGTTTTTAAAGTTGTTCAATGAAACTCCTAATGCATCTAAAAATGAAAACAATCCTCATGTATTGCCATGTGTATGAAAACATTGTTCTCTGAGCAGTTGTTTCCAAGTCAAGACTCTGCAATAAGTTGTGCAATTACATTTCTGTAATTCAAGTACTGTCGTAGTTAGAATGGACAATTTTTAGAGGCTTCTTTCAGTTTTATCCGCTAATAGGCTGATAAGGGTAATCAATTATAATGTTTCAGGCCTACTGTATGCAACTAACAATGATTTTCCCCTCCCTCCTTGATTATACATTCTCTCCTCTGTCATGGAAATTCCTTTTAGCCACCATCAGAGCAGGATGACACACCTGAAGTCTCATAAATGGCAGTACTAACTGTGCCGCTGTACTTTGTATAAAATAAATAGTCTCTTACTTCTTCAGCTTTTCTTCCATCTGCAACTTATCATTCTCCAAGTCCATGACACTCTCTTGGGTCAGCTTCAAATCTCCTTCTAGTTTGCGTTTTGCCCTTTCCAGATCCATCCTCACTTTCTTCTCTTGTTCAAGTGAGCCCTCAAGCTTTAGGTACAAGGTCACTTATTAAATATATTCAACATAGATTGTTTCCAAGAGTCAGTTGCATGCTAAACCCATTTTTGTGCGGAGCTCTAGCAAGTGTTGAATCAGAAGTACTTAAGTATAAGCAACTGATCTTACGTTTTTTGGTTTCTAACAGCCAATAGACACATGGGATAAATAAATACAGTGTAAGGATTAGTCCATGCTTTACGTTTGTGTGAGCATTATAGTTCTCTTGGTAGCAAAGCTATGTTTGACTGCATGCCAGTTACAGTGCAAACGCACACTGAGTGTGGTTTTCCCCTTTTACTGCATTCCTTTCAGAGGCGTGACTACACAGATAAGTATAATGTTGCTGTAATTTTACTTTTTGCAGGGTGCAACAAGGACTACATTTACAAATCCTTGATTGTTTCTGAAAGAACAGGAATACATTGCAAAGCTCTGTGACATTTCAGGCACATGAAAACTGTTAAGTGGTAGACAAAACAAGCCTTCAGAAAAGTGAAGGCAGAGCCAGCTTACATCGTCCACTTGCTGTTCCAGTTTCACTTTAGCTTTGCTCAGTGTGTTGACTTTGTCCTCCTCTGCTTGTAGGTCATCCAGAACTTGCTGGTGAGCTTCCTGCAAAGACTTCTTCTCCTTAGTAAGTTTGCTGATGTTCTCATCAAGAGTCGCCATTTCCTCTGTCAGATTTTTGACCTGTGGAAGAGAGGATGGTGAATTTCTAAGACTCCTAAGCAAGGGATTATCACAACCAGGCTCAGATGACTGTCTATACTGAATTTGTATGGAGGAAGACAGTGGAAAGAAAGGGATGTCTTCCCCTGACTCCTTGTGGGATTTTGAGTGAAACTGTCATCAAGGGAGCCAGTATATGCCAGTTCTTGTTATGGACATTTTTATTTCAAATACATTCAGTTTTTTTTCAGTGTCACTCTCACTATGACAAACTCCAGCTCCTAATTCTCTCTGGGAGAAGTAGGAGATGAGTTTTACATTTGCAGGCCCTCAGAGGAAGAGCTGGAAGAACTCATGGTTTCAGCAGAAAATTGTTTGCTGAAACATGCCAAAACTAGACATAATTCTTTAGCAATGTTGGAACAAAACCCACTTCTGAAAAATAGAAACTCAGGCCCAGACTTAACACTTTTTCTCTCATAAGTTCAAATGATTCTCTATATGCTGATCCTTTACTGTGGCCTTTGTAACAGGCAGTGTAAAGTTGTCAAGTACACCAGTAGTTCCTGTGAGAAAGGTTATCCTTGCCTGACGTCTTTTGAAAATATGGTAAAGTTCTAAAGGTACCTTATTTTCAGTAGCATGTTTCTCTTTCTCTACTTTTGCAAGCGTTATTTCAAGATCATCAATATCTTTCTTGAGCTCAGAGCACTCATCTTCCAATTTTCTCTTCTTGGAAGTCAGCTCAGAATTCATCTCTTCCTCATCCTCAACCCGCTCTGTCAGCTCTTTGACTTTGGCCTCCAGCTGAATCTTGGATTTAATCAACAAGTCACATCGTTCCTCAGCATCTGCCAGAGTGTCTTGCTCCTGGTTAGAAAGGAAGAGGATAAGTGGTCATTGCCTCAATTATCACCTACTCTCTAAATGTTCACAGAGCCTAACCCAACGTTACAGAGCAGTGTAGAGAAACTTTCCTACTCCTGATCCAGAAGACAAGACCAAAAGTTAATGGAGCAGGATGAAACTGTGGTGAAAATGACTAGTCATGCATATCCCTATAAGAATACTTCCACATCTAACTGCCACAAAAATTGCCTTGGACAGAACTCTGCTAAGATTTGCATTGCTAGCCCACTTGGTTTTATGCTAGAACATGAGAATTTCTATCTGCTCTATTTTGGCAAGGCTCTGACAAGACCAAGAGCTTATTTTAGTTGAATCACACTAACACACTGGTCTGTAAGCATTTGAACTTGAAAGTACATCTAATGAACATATAAATATACATCTCTACTCACAGCTTGGAGCTGTAGAAGCAAGTCATTTTTTTCCTGAACTAAAGAGACTTGCTTTTCTTCAAGTTCTTTTCTTCTGGCTTCAGATTTTTCCAGAGCCTCCTTCAGTTTCAAGAACTCTTCCTTCATATTGGCCATCTCTTTTTCTGTTTCTGCAGACTTTAGAAGAGGTTTGATCTTAAAGAAAAGCTTCATCCAGGGCCAATTCTTTACAGCCATAAATGCACGGATATTCCACTGAATTACAAGGAGGGCATCTCTGTTTTAGGAAGAAAACAAAATCCCCTGATGGTTATCCTGAATTGAGCAAATTAGATCTTTTTTTTTTTTTTTTTTTTTTTTTTTTCTCCCCAATTCCCAGTTAGTTTTATGGCTCTGTTCCCAGTAATACTGGGAACTTGTTCTAGGTCCTAATATATGCAAGATAATTTCTACACAGCTCTTGATTTTCAGGGATGTGAAAAATTTCCCAAATCTGATTTTTGTCAGATCTGTGGGCAGCAATAATATACAGTTGTTATTACTGTTATCAGACACGCAAGTTAAACCTTTAATTTAGGACTAGCTATAGCTTTAGGGACTGTAATAAAGCCTCTATTCAACATATAATTAAATGGTAATGACTATTATCTGCTAAGATTGAAAGGGGTGACTTCATACCTGCGCTCCACTATCTTCTGGAACTCAATACGCATCAGTCTGCCACGTGCCCTTGCTTGGATCATTGTTAAGATCTTCGCAAGTCTCTCATCCCTCATTTCTTCTAGATGGCCCAAAAGACCAGCCTTGAAGAACACCTGGTATGTGCACAGATGACATTTGACCATAATGAATGTGTTTTTTTCCAGGGTACACCAACAATTACACAGACATTGTTCTAATTGTTCAGAAGAATAGTAATTTTATTGGCACATTTATAAAGTAAAAGAAAATAGAGGGCTAAATACCACCTGCATCAGGAACTGCATTGCACAGTTCCACAACTGCTTTAAAACTGGCTGTCATCTCCCCAGTTTTGAATAGGCCAAACCATTTTGTCATCATACTACACAGTATCTCTTGGATGCAGCAGGTTCAAAGCAGGTCAGCTGAACCACAACTCCCAATTCTCAGGTCTCTGCTGAATGGGATCATGTCATAATTACACATGGCTTCATTTAAAAAGCTCCAGCTGACCTTGCAGTCCACATATGCTTGTGCTTATCTATGCTATAATAAACTACTGTTTTACTGATAGGCATGGAGCATCAGTTGCTCTTCTGTTTGCTTGCAGTGTTGCTGTAATAAAAGCTTTGTGGGAGCTTAAGCTAGAGAAATAAAATTTATCTGGCACACCTTAAAAGTTAGTATCAGTTTGCTGCCATATTGCTGGTTCCTTGTATTATCAACTCTTCATTAATTGCCACCACCAGAGACTGCATAATATTCTATTCTGCCAATCAAATCTATCCTTTCTCTCTAAATATTAATTGATAGTCTTTTCTAGTTACCTTGGTGTGTCCAAAACGATATTGGTTATGGTCAATATCTAAAGATGCCAGCAGTTTTTCAGCAGCTTTTCTGCTATCGACAAACTTATCCTCTGGGATTGCACCTGGATTCAGAATGCGGTACCTGTTAACAATAGATAAGCAATGAATAGGACTGGCAAAAAAATGGCCTAGACTAATTTCCTACATTGCATCTATACTGGCACCAGGCAAAAGCAGAATTCTGCCTTCTATGTTCAGGCAAACTGGATAGAAAATAAACTTGAATCAAATAAAATAACTCAAAAAATGATAATACATGCTTTGCTTATTTTGACTGATAGGATAAAGACAGGAGACAACACAGCTCTGTCATTACCTTTGTTTGAAGTCTGCATAAAGCACCCTGTTTGGGAAACCCTTACGGCAAATGCGGATGCCTTCCAGGACACCATTACAGCGGAGCTGATGCAAGACAAGGAAAGCATCCATTTCACCTACAGGGGGGGAAAACAAAACAATTTTTTTTCCATAGGGCTTAATCTTCATTTCATGGTGGGAAATGAAAAATGTGAGGTGTCATCTGAGAGGGCAATACCATGGGAAAAGGTGAATAACACAGGTGGTATAGAAGTATGTTCTGGGGGCTTGTGAGTAAGTACTGGAATGACATTTTTTGAGTATACTAAAATTTTAAGACAGTTGTGTTTTTCATACCTGGTGTTTTTGATTCGTTGGGGATAATGCATCGTACAAAGTGAGGGGCTGTAGATTTTAGGTTAGTCATCAGCTTATTCAAATTTTCCTGGAACAGACATGCAAAACACAACTAGCTTTAATGGTTTTGCGGAATTCCAGTCACTTATTTCTCTAGTTTGTTAGGCAAGTTTATTAAGGTCATCTATGTAGTTCCTAGTAAGATTATAAGCTTTAAAAATCATTAAAGATAAATGAATTCAAATAAATCAAAATAGAAATTAACTTTATTATAGGAATCCACATTAGTTTTAGCAAAATCTTAAAAAGATTTGTGTTTTTCTTACAGCCCCAGAAATGTCAGAAACAACACAAACAGCCAGCAAGATGAAATATCATCCTGCAGAACTTTTGCATTTTTTTCTCTTACGCTATCTACAAGACGTACTCTTCATGTAATGGTATGTGAAAATGGAAGACCCTCAATAAACCATATTACATTGATGACTAACTTCATTAATACATCACTGATGTTAAACCCTGTTTTTTCATCAAATATTATGGTGGCCTTAAGCATCAGGACTCTCTCTTCACACTGTAACGTCTGATGACAGTTTTCCCTCCATCCTGTTTAAGCAGTGACTTCATACCTTCCACTGTGAGCACTAAATTTCTTTCACCTGAAGAGACTGACTTGAACTTCATTTTTCCCTAGTCACTTCACCTTTCCTACCTATTCCTCATAAAATCTAGGCTTTTGTCTTCCTGGCCAAACATTTTTCCTTTATTTGTCTTAGACATCGTCCAAGCAGGCAGCAACCTAGCTCAGAAGAAGCCAAGCATTCGGTGCCTGCCAGTGATCTCCAGGCTCTAGGGAAAGTGTTTTGTCTAGTATGCAGAAAATAGAGAAGATTACAGGTGAAATATAATGTAATCAGCGCAGGCTGTTAAAGCTGAAAATTTCTCCTGTGCCAGTCAGGATGATAAACGAGACAACCTGAGCCAGCTCCTTAGCAGCTCCTTGTGTTCCGGAAAATGGACCTCTATTATTGGACTATTACATTACTGTCTGCAAACACATCCTTCAGATATCTTTACATTTCTTCAGCTGGCAAGATATGGCTCTGTTTCCTGTGATTTCACTTTATGAGGAGTAACACCTAACAAAATAAAATACATGACTAAGGGGAGACTCCTACCAACTTTCCATCTGATGCTAGCCTACATTACATCTTCCTCAATATAACCCATAAAAAAAAAAAGCCAATAAAACCCCAACCAAACCAAACCAAAACAAAAACCCACAAGAAAACCAAAACACGCTAATGGTAAATTACAAGCCCCTTTTTTCCCCAGAGATGATCCTAATGTCAACTTCCTCCAGGAATGCATTCCAGTGAGGGAATTGCTCAGGAAAAAAGAGGTTATATTCCACTTCTTTCAACAACTTTTTTTTTTTTTTTCTACAGTTGCTCTTATCCTAGGATCCTATTAGAAGCAGTAACAAAGCAGGGACTAGCAAATGACTTGTAATCAGTTCCAGTTCCAAAGACATGCATGAAGCTACGAGCCATGAAATAAATGATACTTGCTCAAATACAATGAAAAATGATTTACCTCCTGAATGCTCAAATAAAAAAAAACAGAGCAGCCCCTCACATGTACAGTTTTAATAACAAGGTATTCACTTAGCCAGGGTCAATAACCCAGGCTCAGAATCAAATTCTGATACTGGATTTCAGTTTCCTTCGTCCATTATAGTCGTTAACATCCCTCTTCAAGGTATTGTCTCAACACTAACTATCAGGTGGGGTGAGACAAACAAACCTTGTGTAATGAGGACACGGTTTGAAAAGAAGCACCTTTCTTGCGTTTCTTTTCTCCACCCTGGTCAGCTAAGGAAAAGAAAAAAAAAAAAAAAAAAAAGGAAAAATCACACCATGGGAAACAGACAAGCAATAGGTGACTTGACGGCTGCGATCATTCAAATATTAAACAAAAACTTCTGAATGTCAAGTGTTATATATCACAAGTTTGCAGGTCACTGTCCACAGTCAGGATTTTTGTCAAAATTGCAAGCTTTCTGCATTGCATTTTCATTTCAAATCTGGACAGCATCACTTGTTTCACAGATAGTCCATAAATATGAATAAGGCAGAAAAAATAACTTTAACAACACAGAGTAGCTTGTATTTCAAAAAATTCCTATAGGGTGAGATGATACAGAAAAAGCTAAAGAAAGAAATGCTTAGGCAGAATTTGTACTGCACATTGTACTGTACAGACACTGATTCTCACGTCAGCTAATGAGACACTGAACTCATGCAAGTTATGTTTGGCCAGAATAGATAGAAATAAATATATATTTTGTAATTTTAGATACAGTAGCTTGGCATCCCCTGAATTTTGCTTAAAGCTTCAGAGTCAAAATCACTTAAAGAAATGATAATATTTGACATGACCTTTACAAAGTTGCACAACACATGAGTAAAGCATAACCCAAAAATATACAGCAATTTCTGAATTTCTGCAGTTTTTTAAATACTGGACAATTAGATCATTCCCAGGAGGTCTGACATTGTCACCTGTCAACAGTCAATGTAAAAGGTGAGGTGAAGAGTACAATGTGTTTGATGCAATTATTGAAATCCTCTCCCCCTTTTGAAAGTGACACTGCCAAAACTGGAAGAGGCTAATCAGGGCAGGCTGTTGTTTTCTCTTGACACTGAAGAAAAAAGCAAGGTATCATTCTGACAGACAGGACTATCCACTGGCAAATAGGCAGTTAGTAACTTGCAAGAATTTGCTAATGGCATGATTTTTGTTATTTATATTCAGCTCCATCTCTTAACACATTATGAAGTCTGCATTCTGCTTGCTTTCTCAGCAAGTGTCTTATGATTCATGACAACATCATCCACAGGAATGAGGTTACTAATAAATAGGCTGTAAGTGATTGCAACTTCAGGACATAAGAACGACATGTTTGTAAAGAATGCCACTTATTTACTTAGCACCCTTTTTCTGGATGCTTGCTACTTGTCTTCTCTCAGCTAAAAGAGTTCTGTATAATACATATGGCTTAAATGCATCCTCAGATATACATTAGTCTATCCGTCTTTTCAAAAACAGGCAAAAAGCAAAAAAGAAACCCACATCAACAGCAGCAACCAGAAAGGAAGATGTATTTGTAAAATCTTCTGCTACTTTGGTGAAGGAGGAACAGTGTTCAGTCACATTCAGTATCTTCTTGCAACAAATCCAAAAAAATATTTCAAGATTCTCTCTCAAACAGTGCATTTCTTATTTAATTCAGGATGGCTAGCAAGCAGGACTACAGCATAGGGAACAAGAGCTGTTCTTGTTGACAGGCATTTATGTACAAAATGTTTTGTGAAACACTTGCCTGCATAACTGAACACTTGCATGCTCAAACACCCACTGGAGTATTTACAACACAGATTTCCTTGCCAAAATTGCTTAGAGGTATTACGCATTCAAACTAGCTGAGTTAATGGCCTACTTAGGATAACATGGCAGACTCCTACAGATGCTGTGCGCATCTAAATAACCAGTCACTGCCTCATTTAGCATTGAGTCAACTGCAGTTTATAGTTGTTTCTTAAAATCATTTCCAAGCACACACCCCAGAAATGAACAAAAACTCATGTGAGCTGATTCTGCTTACCACTGTCAGCACCAACGTAGCTTTCAAACAGGCTTGCCAGGAGTTTGTTGGATGATTTTTGGAAAATGCCTACTACGGTTTCATTAAGTGGGTCTTTGTTCTTCTCAAGCCATCCAATGATGTTGTAAGGAACCTAGAGCAAGGTGTTGAAAGCATAAACCAGAAGTTGCAAATGCTCTCCATCAAAGTACTTCCTTAAGGCTTGGCTTGAAGGCAATGACCTTTTGTGAAATGCTGTTCTCAGAGCAGGACCAGCCACCCAGTTTTTCCATCACTTTCCATCCAATTCTCTGCTTCCTAATTGCCTGACCTCTCTTCCTAACAATTACCATCTGAATCCTGCACACTCTTTTCCAAACTTTTTGGTCCCTATATCTTCTTATGAACTCCATGTGGCTGGCTGTAAATACACCACATGTCATCAGTGTCCCAGGAACCCTACTTATAACAGCTGAACTATAAAACACACAGGTAATAATTTCACTTCATAACAGTATAGTACACTCAAATAATTAACATTTTCTGACAGAAATGTAGTGATTAAAAAACTAACTCCTGGACTTTGCCACAGCTCTCTGTTTAGTGAAAAAATATGTTCTGTTAATAATACCACGTGGAGATAAAAATTCTCATTTTCTTTGCTGAATACATTAACATCTACAGATAAAGAACAAGATGGGCATTACTTCTCATAATAAAAGCAAAGTCAGCTTACAGTTCAATTATACTTTAAAATGAATTCAAACCAGTACTAGGTAGGTTCCAGCTGTGCTGTATTGATGCTTCTTATCAATTCTAGTTTGATAAAAAATATTATGTCCCTCTCAAATTCTTTCTGCCCATCCAGTCTGAAAATGCAGCTTTGAAATTGTGTATGTTTTGGCTTGAGTGTCACAACATTGGATTGTATTCCTGTACTCCATCATCACCAGACCTGTTAACTAAACCTTCACAGCAAAATCAATGACACTTCCTTTGTCTGTATTGACGCACTGGTCCTAACATGAGTAATAAGTGATGTAAAATCTATTATTTTAAACCTTCCTGAAGTTAGGCAGAGATTACTTAGCTCATTTGTACAGGGAAACAAGATGGAAAGTTAGATGCTGCTGCTGTTTAACCACTAATCTGAATCTGATTGATTACAGGAAAAGTAAAAAAAGAAAAGACAAGGCTTATTTTTAGCAATACCACTGTTGGCCCTCCTCAGTTCACTTCCTTTATTTGTGTAGCCAACAACCAGATGTCCTAAAGTCTGGTGGCATCTTACTGTGTTGCAATGTTTATGCAGAGAGAGCAGGCATTTGCTCTTAACTCCTTTCCATCTTCACCCTTCCTACCCTCCCTCTCTCACTGTGTGATACCAGCTAACCCCCACCCCACACACACCTGGAGGACCTCTAATACAAGGTCTACTTGCAAACAGAGGAACTTACTGCACCAGCATAATGAAGAAGTTCAAAGTGAGCTTCATATTTCCTTTTCTTATCAGGCCTGGGCTTCTGCAAGTTAGGTGACTTGCCGAGATGATTGTCATAAAGTTTGGCTTTGAACGTCATATCTGTTGCTTTTGGAAACATGCATTCCTCTTCAAGGATTGACAGGATTCCTAATGGCTGTTGATATAAAAGATCATAGAATCATAGAATACTTTGGGTTGTAAAGACCATTAAGGATCACCTAATTGCCATAGGCAGGGACGCCTTGCACTAGACAGGGTTGCCCAAATCTCCACCTATCCTGGCCTCAAACAATTCCAGGGATGGGGCATCCACAACTTCTCTGGGCTACATGTTCCAGTGCCTCACCGCCCTCACAGTAAAGAATTTCTTCTTTATATCTAATCTAAATCTACCCTCTTTTAGTTTAAAGCCATTTCCCATTGTCCTATTACCATACTCTCTGATAAAAATTCCCTCTCCAGATCTTTCTTGGAAAATGTTTAGCCTGCCTACTGTAGCTGTGCAGCCTTTATGTTTGATCTGATGGAAGTTTAAGCTTGCAAAATTTCTTTCCATTCTGAGGATGAAATCTTTGTTTATTCTGTTAAAACAGTAACCACACCTTTGGCTATTCAGTATGACACTTCTGCCTTAGGACGGTTTCTTATGGCTTCCAGAAATAGTTTGGTTAGACAATTGGACCAACTCACATTTTATTGCTCATCTTTCAAGAGAAGATAGACTAAATTCCTAGGAGTTTACAAGAAAGATTTGTTTTGGGACTAGTGTGATGTGCACAGACATCCTAACCCTGGAGAAGAAAGTGATCAAGTACAAGAGCACGTAATAATCTGGCTATTTTAGCAGTTCTAAATGTCCTGCTAATACAAGACTCAAAATTTCATTTTTCTTTAAAGGTCGACAAGGTTAGATGCTATGCCGGAAGAGATGGCATAAAGAGATACAGCAAGGGATACAGCAAGAAACAACTGCCCCAACAAGACTACATTATGTTACATATGGGGAAGGGAAAAGGAAAGGCATATTCTATGCCGGGGAAGCTGTGGGATGGAAGCATGGCTTCAGGCTAGGGAGAGTCTGAAGGACTTTGCACATCAACATATAATGTAAGAAACAGGACATCACGGGGAGAGGTTCAGGACACATGACTGAAACATGATATTTGCCCTGAAAACTGGCTATTAAGTTTGACATTAAGCATATGTGGAACAAAGTAAACTGTTGAACAGTAGGAGAAAAGTGAAGTAAAAAACAAGGAAGACCACACAGCTGCACAAAACAAGTACAACTTGTAGCTGCTGTTGGCTCTTTAAGGAAAACTTACTGAAATAAAGGTAAGTAGCCAGAAATGGCACAAATATTGATTTTTCTTTGATTCCATATTGCATATGGTGAGGAATCTGTCTTGCTCTTTATCCTGCTCTATTGACTGGGATTTGAGGGTAACTCCAAAGGAACATCATGAATAAAAACAATTTATTAAATACACCTTAGCACTCCTGTACATACCTTCTCAATTAGATCGATACAGGCCTGCAGGTCCATGCCAAAATCAATGAATACCCACTCAATGCCTTCCTTTTTATATTCTTCTTGCTCCAGGACAAACATGTGATGATTGAAAAACTGTTGCAGTTTCTCATTAGTGTAATTGATGCAGAGTTGCTCAAAGCTGTTGAACTGCAGGAGTTAAAAAGAGATGCATTTGTACGGAGTGAACTATGTCAAGGGTTTAGTGGAAAAGCAAGAGGGAAGCTATTTACATTTACAACCTTCTAAACAGTAACAGGTTGAGAAACTACTGGGCATTACACTGAAGGCAAAGGAGAGGGAGTTCAATAGCAGGCTGCTGGCTGCATCGTGTGCTGTCCTCTAGAGTGTGAGGATGCCCAGATTTGTTCAGGTCTCTCACTTAGAATGCACACAAGTTTTCCTCAGCAGCATGCCATCCAAGTCCTCTAGAGCAGAGCCAGTGCACTCTTTGCTCTGCTTAATACAGAGAGCAAATCATAGCAGCATCAGCATTAAGCACTTACCCTCAGGAATGGATTGTGAGAAACAGAAGTTGTGAAGTGCTTTATGTTGCAGACATTTTTTATGGTGATAATAAAAAACATGAAGAAATGCTACACCCCATAGAAGGCACTTTCAAAGACAAAAAGTGGCTACACTGGACACACTATCCTAAAATTCATCCCAAACAATATGAGATGTTGTCTTTGCTAAAGACCCTCTTCCTCCCCAGGAACTACAAACATGTCCAACTGTGCTTAATACTGAGCATTGTCTACATCTATTCATGGCAAAACAAGTCATATATACTGTTTGCTTTGCAGTTTTCTTGCCTTTTGGGTTTGTGGCCATTTAGAAGAAAAAAATACCCATCCCAAGAGGTATTGTTAAGTAACTTTTATGTCCTTCCCCAAGTCCTCACACATTAATACTCACATCAAAGATTTCAAAGCCAGCAATGTCCAGGACTCCAATGAAGAACTGTCTGGGTAGCTTAGTGTCCAATGTCTTGTTGATACGGACCACCAGCCACTTGAACATTCGATCGTACACTGCCTTGGATAAGGCCCCAACAGCATACAAAACCTAAAATATATGTTTCAAAATACCACTATATAAAACAAAATTCACTGTGGAGCACAAGGATTTCAGTACACTAGCCTTTTCAAATCTCTACTTACAGTTCAAATATCACAATTTTTCTTACAATTGCTGAGGTGATTACAAGTTAATACACCACACAGCTTCTTGCATTATCTATGCTGACTTTTCCTCAAATCATTGCTATATATGTTTCAGTCACACGTGTACAAACATGTAAATAAAGTTCTAGTAAAGTTCCTCTTTGGAAAGAGCTGGATGACAAGTAGCAAAAGACTTCATCCCTTGTACTACTGTGAAGTTAAGTACTACAAAGCTCACAGGCCTGATGTCAGCCATGATAACCAGAATGGTAGGCACAGGGAACGTCTGTGCTTAAGCTACTCTTTGACATTTGTTTCTAATTTTGAAGGATGCTATGTCATGAGCAAGACGTTGGAAAGGAAGTGTCTGTGCCTTTTCTTTAGCCTACCAAGTGCATGACTACACCAGTAGGGTACAGCTCTCTCCAGCAGTTTTCCAGTTACTGAGCCTGTACCGTAGCCTGCCTTCAGACAACAATTTTCGTTTTAACCACAATGCTGAAGCATTTTCTAGAACGCTACTACAGCCTGCAACAGTGCTAACCCAAGGATATTTGTTTCTTAAATTAAGAGGTACATTTAAGTCGATATTGCCTTTAGCTGATTGAGGTCACAGAGAATTTAGAATTACATGAATAATAAATGAGTGTATAAATAATCCATGGATCATCTCTTCCAGGTAACTATTCTCATCCAGAATTAGATACCAATTCCCACGTGCTTTTACTGCACCTCATTTCCTTGAGTGGCTGCTACTAACACATCTGAAAAACAATCCCAAAGGCAGTGCAAGCCACTATCCCCTTGTCAATCTTTTTATCAGTATCCTGCTCTTTCATCATCTATTCCCCCATGTTTGGGGATATAAAATGAGAACAGTTGCTAGAGGATCCACTGTTCATACAACACGTACACATGTTAATGTTTCTAGCAAGTGTCTCTGTGAGATATTACAGAAGCCCCCAGCCTTGTGGAACAGGTATCCAAACACTGATAGTTTCTCCTTACCTGTTCAACACTTTGACCTTTGGTCACATACTCATTTCCAACTTTCACTCTAGGGTGCAATAAACCCTTAACCAAATCAGAGGAGTTGATTCCCATTAGGTAGGCAGCTTTGTCAGCACCTGATCAGGAGAAAACAAGGTTTTAGCTGGCTCTGAACTGCTATGTGAAAACATACCTAGCCAAGAAAAAGTTCTTAGTTCATCCACATCCAAAGAGAAACTAGATAAAGAACTTGCTTTTTAAATTATTCATCTTGGGTATGCCTATGCTCAGTTCTGTGGCAGAGAAGGTCAGCTAGAAACACACTTGACAATCTCTTCAGATATAAGAACAAATTTTCACAAAGGATATAGGCAGTTGAAACAGTACTATTCCATGTGCTAGAGGAAGCAAAAAAAGAAAGCCTGAGGAAATGAAATGGAAAGTTAAAGCAACAACTTTTTACAACCATTTTGTTCAAATGGTCAAAAAAAATTGAGTTTCATTGTGTTGCTTTGACTGTGTCTATTCACTCTCCACTAAGTGAGGTTGCTTGCCGCTGTACAAATCACTGCTAGAAATGAAGTGCAGCACTCTTGGCTGAACAGCAGCTATACTGCACAAGATCAAATCAAACAGGCTGTACCTTTCTCAGCACAGGGCTTGATAATATGCCAGACTTTTGAAGGTAAGGAGTAATGTTAAGTGTTATTCTTACTTTCAGTGCCATCAGCCTCTGCCTGCTCTTCTCTGGGTCGTTGTTTGAATTTCATGTTCCCAAAGTGCATGATGGCTCCTGTGAGTTTGTAGGCACCAGACTTCTCATCTGGTACAAATCCCAAGATGTCCATGGCTTGCTGTGAAAAGCAAACAAATGGGTATTTTACTGCTTGCCTCTTCAATAGCAATGGCATTTTGCAGCCCCACAATCTACCTTTGCACAGGAGATATTATTAACCCGCCAAAGGTCATTATCTCAAAGCAGCCACTGGAACACCCTGATGACCCAGAAATGGCTGGGAAGCAATGGAAGAGATCCCATTATTTCGTGTTTTATGCATCAAAATTATAAGAACATTGAGTCCACGGGCATTACATGGACCAGATACAAAAGCATAATATTTTATCAGGTCTCCTGATTCATGGTTTGAATGCAATTGAGACCCATTCCTGTTTCCATTTTATTCTAGAAGTTTCAGTGACAGAAATTTGGCTCATGGCCAGCACTTTTCCTCCCCACATGCACCTAATCAATGAGGCAAATAGTGAAATCAATACAGGCTTACATCTGTTGCCATCAATTCTTCTCCATCATCCAAGTTGTCCACTGTAACTACTCCTTGTGAGCAAAAGTGGTAGTCATATGGATTGGTGGAGACCAGTAACATATCTGTAAAAGAATTGCCAAGGTCAAAATCCATTCCATTCCAATCCAAATTCCATCCATTCAGGATATCCACCCAAAAATGGAGATTGAATGAATCGAATCTGACATGCATTTATCTTTACACAAACATGTGCAATGCTTTTTTCAAGTGCAGGGCAGCAACCAATTCTTTCATTTTACTGTTCCAGTCTGAAGACCAAGATTTAGAGAAAGAGTAAATAAAAATAATATGAGAATACTGCACACACTTCTATTAAACATGTTTTGCTGTATACTGAGGTCATCATTTCCTATATAGCCCTACTTTCTGCTTTGCATGGCTCTAGAGGATAAGAACACTATCTAGTTACAGAGAAAAAATATTTTAGTAGGATTCAAGACAGGGACAACTGGGATAGTTCCCTCCTTTATGACAGACCTCCTGAAAAAAAAAATGAGTTTCAGGATTCTTTGGAGAAGTCTCATGTATCTTAATGAACAAAAGTCTGAACACGGCTTTTTACTTCTCTCCTCTTTCCTTTCTCTTCACATCAAAAGCCAAAATTATAGTTATTTTCTAGAAAGCTAGAAGGCTCCAATACTTCACAGAGAGTCCTGCTTCCTTAAATTCATAGGAAGTTTCACCTGTATTCAGCAGACCAAGCTTTGACCAAGCTAGATGTCAGTGTTTTATTTACATACACACAGATCATAGAATATCCTGAGCTGGAACAGACCCACAAGGATCATCAAGTCCAAATTCTGGCTCCACACGGAACCACGCCAAAATCAGACCTTGTGTCTCAAAGCATTGTCCAAAGTGTTGAATTCTGTCAGGCTTGGTGCCATGACCACTGTCCTGGGGAGCCTGTCCCAGTGCCCAACCACCTCTGGGTGCAGAACCTTTCCCTAACACCCAGCCTGACCCTCCCCTGTCCCAGCCCCATGCCATTCCCTCGGGTCTTGCCGCTGTCCCCAGAGAGCAGAGCTCAGCGCCTGCCCCTCCGCTCCCGTTGTGAGGGAACTGCAGGACACCATGAAGCCTCCCCTCAGCCTCTTTGGGTTGAACAAACCAAAGGACCTCAGTTGTTCCTCATATGTCTTGCCCTCTAGATCCTTCACTGTCTTTGTAGCCTTCCTTTGGATGCTAATAGTTTTATGTCCTTCTAATATTATGGCTCCCAAAACTGCATACAGTACTCGAGGTGAGGCCTCATCAGTGCAGAGTAGAGCGGGAGTACGTATTTAATTGTGTGTGTAAATATATATATATTTGTCTGTTAGATGTGTGTATAAAATCATATTCTTTATGTCTACATGTTACTTTGCTATGTAGTCACTATCTTATGCAACCACTTATAGACATAATACATATATTTATCTATATTTAGATAACTATGTATTGATGTACAAAGATGTACATTTCTTGTTTACAAAGCAAAGCCACCATTGGTTTCAGTCTTTTCAAGAGCTTGTAAACATGCCCCTGCTGGCCAGAAAAGTGAATGCTGTTTGTGGAATATACAGACAGTTTATGAGAAGGACCATATTTTCCCAGCACAGGGATTCAGAGAGGAATCTCAGTGCAATGCTTCCTTGAAATCTTTCCCATAATTGTCATTAGGCCACATAAAAGCTAAGAGGTTTAGAGACTTGACCACACTCTGTCAGGATAAGACTTCAAAACAGATTATGATTGCTATGGCTTAACGGGAGTTTAGTGCAGCAACAGAGTGACTCTTTAATGCATTTTATAGAATGTGTTTCTTAGAGCACAAATAAAAGTCAGCTAGCCACATCACTTAAATGATTAGTGAAGGCTCTATTTAAAGCAGTAGGAGATGGGAGCAAGGAGACCTCATCTGCTCTCTGCTCTTCTCCAGCAGGTCTAAGGGACTACCTTCAGCCAGGGGAAACTTGAAAGGGGAGACTGCCAAGGAGCCGTTCATATTCTCCTTTGCTATGAGTTGTGCTAGGATACTATGCCCATTTGGGACAGGAAAAGGGAAATAGTTTTTCTTCATGGATATATAAGCAAAGCTCCACACACACACACACACACACACACACACAGCATGCACACACACACACACACACACACACACACACAGCATGCTTAAAGTTTTATTGCCATAAACACTTTTAAAGGCATAGATTTTTCCAGATATTTTGAGAGCCTGAATTACATTAATTCAATATGATGGGTTTGGGCTTTATAATGCTACATTTTAGAAGTCACATCCAAGTCTCATTCCCTTATTCTAATACCTAAAATCACATCACTTTATTGGGTACTTGCATCAGTGGAAATATAAGGGACTTTCTGAACACAACTTTGCTCCCTGTCTCCTCTTTAGCTGCTCTCTATTCAGAGAAAGGCTGGTTCTTAAAGAGTGTATCCATTAAATGCTTACCTAGTAACTCTGGTTTCTTTCCTGACAGGATTTGGTAGAAGATGTGATAGTCTCTTTCACCCGGTTGCTGGAAAATCACTCGGGATTTCTCCAGTAAATCTGGTTTCACAAAGAAAAATTCAGTGAGTAAGGTTCTCCAAGCTTTCAGATGAGGAATTGTATTTTAATTACTTTAAAAAGAAAAAAAAGAAAAAAAAAAAAAAAATTTGCTGCTTACAAATCTCAATATCAGCAGATGACAGTTTGCCTGTGGTTCCAAAATGGATTCGGATAAATTTACCCTAAATCCCAGAGAAAAATTTTCTAATTAGTGCATATAGTATACAGAGAGGAAAACATGAAGGCAATCATTTGGTTCAAAGAATCAGTTTATGCTAACTACTTGGCTTTTCATAGGCACGTTTTCAGTGAGAAATACCAAACAATGATATAACAGTTTTCTAAGCAGCCTGAGTCTATATCTACAGCTCTTTAATCAGCTTGTGGGGAAAGGATAACTGTGTACTGTTATACCAGGCTGAGATATGGGAAAGCACGTGGCTTCCAGTTTCATGTTACAGCTTTACAAGAACGTGGGACTCAAAGCAATAAGCCAATAAACCTTTAAACCTTAACATGAGACACAGATGTCTGTGTGCATGTGTGTGTGTGTGTGTGTGTAGTGACTCCCCCTCATTTGCAATCCTGAATTATAATTTACAGGTCTAATGAAAACAAAGAGAGAGGCCCAAGCTCATGAAGAACACTAAGAAACAAGCAGGGACAGCTTATTGAGCCAAAAATAAAGTAGATGACGTGGATCAAAAGTAGAACTGCTGTCTGCATGGGTCTACAGAGGGGGAAGATTTGGGAGGGAGCAGGGATTGTGGTACATCTCTGACACTTCATGACAAAGCAGAGGTATTGTAGAGAGGGGGGATGACTTGGGCTGGTGGAAAATGGCAGGAAAATAAAGCTATGCAGCAGAAACAGTCCTGGGGAGAATCTGCCATTGCAGTTTAAAAATAGGTGATGTGAAGGGCTTCATAAAGTGAGGCTTTGCTTGGTTCCTGCTCATGAAATTGTTTAAACAACTATTCAAAGTGGATTGATCTTTCTTTTTTCCTCATTAATCAATCCAATAGTTTTTCCTAGACAGATCCCACTTTGTTATTCCTTCCTTGTGAAGAAGCCCAACCATTTTAGTGGACAAAATGAGAAACAATTTATGAAATGATTATTGCAGAGATGTTACCAAGTGGCATTTTTGATGACGACATTATTATGTTGCATTACAGACTTACAAAACGTGATGAGTTGTCATTTCTCAGGGTTTTGGCATTTCCAAAAGCTTCTAGGGCTGGGTTGGCTTGAATGATTTGATCCTCCAAAGTTCCCTAGAAATCAAGGTTGCAGTACCATTGTGAAACTCAGCTGGTAAATCTAACCCAGGCATATGTTCACTTACAGAGAGATGCCTCCCAAGCAAAGCAGCTTAGCTCCACCTGAGGGGTGGCACAGTGTGAGTGGCGTAACGGCAGAATTGGCAGTCAACTAGGAATGCTTAAAAGACCTCGAATATTCAGCGGCTCTCTGCTGTTTTGCTTTGTAGATTTGATAATTTATGCTATCTGCATGCAGATGAAATCACCATATCTTCCCGTGTGCTGCAAAGTCTCTGGGGACATCCAAGTGCATGTGTGTAGGAGAGGGGCTACTGAAGACAGTGACAAGCACTGCAGTGAAATGCATTAATTTTTAAAGCACTCAGAGCTTTTAGCGTCTAGGATTTTTGGAAACAAGAAAAGCATTAACCACCACTTGCACAAACTTCAGTTTGCTGAAGAAAACTACAACTCCCTTGGCTTCAGGGAACACTTCATAGGGAAACCATGCAAAGCAAAATACCAGGGTTCATGAGATGGGATGACAGAGCTGAGTACCACCTTCACATGGAAAAGGTTAAAAAAAAAAAAAAAAAAAAAAAAAAAAAGCTGAATACTTACCCCAGTTTTGGTAGCCGGTTGCTGTCAAAAGACCAGAAAAAAAAAGTGAGTACTCACAAAAAGGACATCACAGAATATAAACATTAGCAAGGTTAGACATCTAGTTGCGGCCAACAAACTAGCAGGAATTTCTGAAATCTTATTTTGCATTCACCACACATCACAAAATAGCCAAGTGCTGTTCCTACCCAGCTCATTATTTTAACTCCCTACTCCAAATATATGACTGGTTTTGCTCCAGAGGTGTTCCAGAAGGAACCACAAGATTAACAAAGCAGAGAGAGAAAAGAGGCTGGTACCATATGGTAAGGATAAAAGAATGTGGAGGCAAACAGGAAAGTTTTAGACAGTCAGATTGTGCTGCACGTGAATTTTTGGATTATTAGAAACAAGGGCTGATGATATTGAAGATAAAATGTGACCTCAGCTGACAAGTTACATGGACAAAGTCTTCCAGCTGCAATATCTGTTATTTGCACATTTTTTGCATGAGCATGCCAGATTTCTGATGCCATTATGAGCATCAATGTCATTGCACATACAAGGCTGGCTCTGGACCATTCAATCATTTCCTAAGAGAACTTTTCAGACTTCAGATGAATGCATATTAGATTTTGGGAACATGAGGTGAGTGAACAGAATTTGAGGCTGGCTGAAGTCGTAGCTTTATTCATATAGTTCATAGGAATCAATTTGCTACAAAAGAGCGTTGAACCTTGAAGTGCAATGAAGCATAGTGAATAAACTCATAGAAACAGAGAATAAAAAGCAACATGAATGCAGTATTCACTGTAATCTTAGCACTTAAAAGCAGAACAGCACTTAACCAAAAGGAAACATAGAGTAGTTGATTTAAAAACCTTTTGTCAAAATATTCCTATTTTAGAGGACTAAAAGGCATTTCAACAAAACAGACATTTCAAACAAAGCTATGCTTTTGAAGACTGTTTTCCATGTGAAAAGAAATCTATTTTTCTTAATCTTTGTGGTCTTCCCAGCATTTGACCAGCTTTAACTCATTCAGAAACATTTAACACGTGACAACTAAAACTCTTAGAAAAAAGTATCAGCAACCAGCAGTAGTTCAGAACCAGGAGGGGTTTTTCTGCTCTGCCTGCAGCATGACAAATCTGGAAGAGCATTGCCCTCCTACCTTCAGGACTACGTGGTTTCAGTAATGCCATTTAGATGCATCAATATCTTTTCCCAGCAATTTCTTATCTTAACCATGCCCATTGAGGTCTAGCACATGGCTCAGCACTCAGGATGCAGACTTGCAACGTTGTGCACAACAAATATATTGGAAGCTTGAAATGAAACATCTGCTGGCAAGACTTACGTTCTTTTTACCAGGTTCACCCAGGGCTGCCACTGTGGCAAAGTACTGGATGACACGTTTTGTGTTGACAGTCTTGCCAGCACCGGATTCTCCACTAGGGGAAGAAGGAAGATAACATCAGTGTTGCTCAATCAGCTCTAAGCCATTCTTTTGCTTGCCCATCCTGTCAGCTCCATGCCCTGCACAGGCTATTCTTACAGCAACTGACTGATTTCCACAGCCTGTTTTTGGGTCATTCCAGGGGAAATCATGTCATATTAACTGAATGAAGGGGTGAATGCTTACAACAACAGCAACTAATACTTCATATGACTGTGTTCAGAAATCTAATGGAAACCCACACTACTTTGAGCTTCCTTTATGTTTTAGTATAAAGTTTTATTAAAAACATCCAGACTCAGGATCCAACTCTATACAGCTAATGAGTTAAAAAACATTACAGGACAGCTGCAGTATTTTGCCAGCATCATCCAGTAGTATATGTGAACTGTGTAGAGAGAGACCCAGCTCTCCATCTTTCATGCTTGACAGTAAATGTGCCTCCTCTTTTCTTGGTCATCTTCCTTCCTGTAGATGGGTCTATTCAATGTTCTTGACTATGTTTTGTAGCAAGAACAATGACATTTTGAAGAAAATCTTCTGTGTCTGGAGAGGACAGACACAGCAAGGACATCCCTGGAAGAAGCTTCTCTAACTGCCTGTTGAGTTGTTTTCATGCCTACTTGGAAAGAACACCAAATGCAGATCGGAAACGGGCCAGTCTCCATCAAACCCTCAGCTATTCCTTTCCAATGGGGCTCAAAGCAGCCATCAGGTGGCTAAATTGCCAATTATTTGACTTGGATCAAGTTCCAGGCAATATAGCTGAGCTTTCAAGGGTCAACTTGTATTTCAATGGGATTTTCAAGGAGATTTTTAAATAGCCCCTTTTTTCCCTTTGAAGTTTTTTTCCACAGCAAGAATCTCAAATGAGCCAAAAGAGAAGCACTTACGTGATCAGCATAGACTGATTCTCCCGATCTGTGGAGGAGGAAAAAGAAAAAGAATTGAGGCAAACTTAGTAGTCTGTAGAAATTGCTTGTTATCATTTCAAATCAGAACCAACTATTCCAGAAACAGTTCTGAATGGACAGGAGAAAATCACAGGAAGCAACAACGGAAAGGTAAAAACAAGCATTTAGTCCAATCTCCAGCAGTGCCAGTTTTTCCTGTACCCTGAAGCCTCCTCTCATGTTTTGTTCAAGTCAATACTAAAGACCTGCAAGTAATGCACATTCCCCTACATCTAGAAAACAAACAACAAAAGAAAGTAATTTTCAGTCAGGAAAATGTTTATTTACTTACTCCCGTGTAGGTCTCTGCTCGCATCTGACCCCTCTGCCCTGCATTATTGCACCAACCCAAGCAATTCTAATACTTGTTCATGGGCCATTCATCACTGTATATATGTATTTTTCTTTGGTGAGCCATGCTGCTGAAATCAAGCTTTATATTCTCCCTACTGTTAATGGCCTGAGCAGAAATAGACATCTATAAGAACATTTTGCAATCAATATATTATTAAACCAGTTCAACAAATGCTAACTAGAAGCAAATTCTAGGAAGCACTGGGCCTGAAATCCCTCTTTTCTGTTTTAATTCCAGATATCCTGAAAAGATACATATTGGGCAGCCTGGCCGTATATCACTCTCATCTGATAAAAGAGTATATTTCTGCAGACATGCCTCTGCCCCAGCATCTTTTGTCCCCTTGCAGCCATGGTGCTTGCCATTTTATGAAAACCAGGCAACAGCAGCGTGTGACCACACCAAGTCCCTTTGGGATTTATCCTGCAGCCTGACAGGACCCGGTGTAAGTACATCATTGCTGCCCTCTGCTGACAAACTCTTTTTCCAGTAATTTGAGGGCTGGGGCGAGATTTCACAGAAAAATAGCAGAGCTTGCTGCTGCACAGTAGGCGCTCAGACCCCACGCTCAGTCAGCACACTGCTGATCCACAGCAGGTTCTTGCCAACGATGTGCACGCAGCATCCTCCATAGCTGCCCTTCATTAACTTCTGAATGTTTGCATCTGATGAGCGTCAGAATGAGCTGTTACCAGAACTAGCACAGAGACAGACAGGGCAGAAAAAAACAATAATTAAAAAAAATTACTGATGCAGACTCCCAAGCCCCTGTTGCTTGTTGGGTATCTGCACATTTGGTGCACCCTGCAAATGCTCTCACAAACGGCCATCTGGTATCAATCATGTCTGCTAAATAAAGCAAAACTAAATTTAAAAGCAAGGAGCGCCACTTACTACGCAGCATGTCGTGGTATGCGTTATCAGCAATGGAGAAGATGTGAGGAGGAGCCTCTGAGCGCCTCTTGCCTTTGTAGGCAGCAACAACCTCTGACTTGTAGACAGGCAACCATTTGTAGGGGTTTATAGTCACGCAGAATAAGCCTGAGTAGGTCTAGAGGGGAACACAAGAAAAAGGTGGAAAAAAACTTGCAAGGAATAAGAAAGAAAATCTGAGTTAACCCAGCAGGAACTGATGTTGCCAGCTTTTGATCTGTCTTTGAATTCTGGTCAGAATTACAGCCTTTGATCTGAATTCCTAAAGCTACTGGTTTGCTACTGGACTTCCCATTGGCAACCAATGATGCCAACATGACAGATATTAAGCTGTTTTCCAAAGGGGGAAAATTATTGTCAAGATGATATCCAGAGAGAAACAGCCCCTCTAGAAGAACAGTGGAGAAGCAAGGAGACCTCTGATTTTCTGCCTGGCCACCCACTGAAAGCCGTTTCCTTTTGAAAACAATAATTATGAAAAGAGAAAAAAAAAAAAAAAGTCACAGCATTTCTGTTTGAACTCTATTCTTAGGAAGAGAAATCTGGGAGAAAAAAATCTCCCATTACTAACTTGATGTGAACACCCTGGGGCAAATTTCAGTTGGATGTTCAAAGAGAAAATAACTTTGTCGTACTATTCCACAAAGCTTTTTTCAGCTTTTGGAGAAATGTAGTTGGCAAATAAATTAATAAATAAATAAAATCTATCTTTATAGTCACTCTGTGGGCTCTCTGTATCAATTAGCTGGGGCCTGACAATTCTGAGGAAGAATGAGTTTCCAGTTATAACACTGGGGAATTAGCATTAGCTGGTAACTTTTCAGGTACTTAGTCTGGGTCAATGCAGAAAACTTCTCAGAACCCAGATATTATATGGGCACAAGAACTACATGCATATAGATTAATGAGTTCAATGAGCTAATGATTCCAGGTGTCTTCCCCTAAGATAGGATTAAGTCCTGCTCCAGAATGGCCTTGGCATGAGTCTTCAGTGCTAATTTTCTAAGCAGAAAAACAAACAAACAAAATAAAACAACCTGTAAATGGATTAAGTAAGATGATGAAATTTCATTTTCTAACTATAATGATCTACAAGACAAAACTATGTTTTAGGCCGTACATGTTTATACAGGGGTTATTAAATAAATACAGAAACTATATAACAATCGGAATTTAAATTGGTTTCACTCCACTGATGTAAACCAAAAACCCAAATAAGGATTGGCTAGAAAAATCTATAGATTCTCCTGACTGACTTCAGACACAATTGGATGTAGCAAGCTGAGGGCAAAAGTTTGACCTCATGAAACTAGATACCACTGAAACTTGTTCTGGTGATAACAGAAATTATGTTAATGATGTCACAGGGAAGACACAGAGCGAGGAAAAAGGCCAGAGCAAAACAAGACAAATGTCTACACTGAAAATGAAGGGAATAAAATTACTGAACTGAAGATAGAAAGGCTCCTAGTTAAAAGAAGTTATATGTGTGCTCTAAGCTTGAGGCATTGTTTCTTAACAAGGAAATCTCCATGGCTGGTAATGACATGGATTAGAATTAGAAGTGGAAAAATAAACTAGGTCTCCCCAAGGTCTTGACGGCTGAAAATATGTCCCATGACACCTCTTTCCTAGACAAGCAAGGAAAAACAGAGCTAGACACAAATTTATTCACTTTTCTCTGTAGTCAGTCAAAATTACTGCAAGGAACTTTCCTTTTTCCTCCTGAAGATGAGAGTGAGACCCTCAGTTTTATAACACATCCAAGTTAACTGAATACGAAGATCACATGTTCAAACATCACAGCATTTGAAACATGTATTTCCAAATATACATAGTGACCCTTACATAAATCATCCAGTTGCTGTAGCGCTTCCTCAGGTTGTACAACACAGATGCCTCATTCAGATGGGTCAGCATAGCCATGTCCTCAATCATGTCAAATTTGGGAGGGTTCATGGACTGTACGTCGTCTTCTTTTATAGTCATGGTCTGCAAAGACAGATAGAGTACAGCACCACTGGAAGACACTGTGATTTTCTGTCACTTCACACACCCTAGAGAAGAACATATTTTCCCTGTAGAGGGAGATTATTTGGCTCTATATGGCCTATGTACATAATGCCATTTGTTTTCACAGACACTGAAAGAAGGAGGGAAGGCTGAGATGGTACAAATAAGGAGAGTGATGGTGTGTCTGTGAAGTCATGGGAATTCACTGTAAGCATAGGGTTTTACCTCCCACCTCCTCATTTCTCCCTCTGGGGTCCAAACCTAGACTGGTCAGTCGCATACCTCTGCTCACTTTGCTGTGCAGAGGCTGATGCTCCTTCAGGCACCAGCAAATTCCTATTTTTCCCTTGGCTGTTTCTCATCTGCCTTCAGTTACTGAGGCTTCTTGTTCACAGCCTATTTCATGGATGGCATGAACCGGACAGCAGAGCTTAAACTGAGCCAGGTATGTTCTGGGGCTTGCTGCTCAGCCCTCATTCATCATGGGTCAGACAGAAATGCTATCATACCCGTCCATCTGTTGTCTCAACGGTCACTTTGCCACCACTGGTTTCTGTAATTTCAGCTTCAACATAAGCCTTCTTCTCATCAGGAACCCAACATTTCTTCTTCCCTGTGAAATTAAGGAGACAGAGGGTTCACAGTCTTGAATCGAATAATAATGCCGTGCCCTACTAAGTGAGATTGCTTGGGTTAGTTAAACCCCTGGGACCGCAGCAGATCGGCAGTGCTGCGGGAGCTGCATGCCAAAACAGAAGGCTCAGGGCTTCCAAATGTTGTCTCTCCTTTGAAACTACCACTTGGCTTCCCTAGATCCTCCCAGCACAAGGTGTCACAATATTTCATGAACGCTGGCGCAGCCTCAGCCTCCATGGGAAATCCACAATCATCATCACCAGCGTGCAGATGGAGGAACTGAGATCCAAGCCCAAATGAAGCTATTTGCTGAAAAGCCACACAGAGTATTGCTATCTGAATGAGGAAATCAGCCCATATTATTTGCCTGCCAGCTATCAGATTTAACCTTATTCTTGCACATTCTTCTGAAGTCTGTCTTGCAAAACAGTAATATTAATAACTCACACTTTTTAGAAGTTTGTATTAGCTGTGCTGGACTTCAGATGCCTTGTTTTAGCAACTACTCTGAATAGCATACTGCTGTGGTTATTGGTGAATTTACTCTTACTACAACACCTCAGAGCTCACAAATCCATTTCATGAAAAGTAACTTACAGAAAGTTAAAACCTAGCATTGGGCTGTTGATAAAGCATGCAATCAAGCAAAGGTACATGTACAACAGGGACATTTAGTCAGGTCACAGACTTTCTTGCATTACAGCAACATCAGCATGTGACATTTTTCTCCCAGATGGACAGAGCAGCAATCTCTCTTTTAGCAGTGTCGTGCAAGTATGTCTTGCTTCTAAATCTAGCTAATTACTTAGTACAAGTTGATAGATTGCTTCCCTTCAGCACTGCCTTAGGGCTCTTTGTAGCTCTGCAGAATAACGAAGCTTATTCAAACTTGGTTGAACCAGTCACCTCAAGAGCAGCAGCAACAGGGGCTTTGCATCCTGCTTTGCTCTGCATTCCCCCAGCTACATTATGGATCCAACCCTTACTGGGTTAACCAGCCACCACCAGCATAAATGGTGCCACAACTCACCATCGAAGGCGACGGTTTGTGCCATCATCAGCTCCTTCTCGCTCTTTCGTAGGAAGGGAGCAGCCTCCCCGAATTCCGACATGTCCATCATCTTGGCAAGGTTTCAAGGTGGCACAGCTCAAGGAGGAGAAAGGCAGGGACCCGCTCTAACAAAAAGGAGGAAAAAGTTGCATTTCTTGGACTGTGCAATGCAATATGAAACACTCAGCAGAATGTGGCAGGTGGCTGATTAAAGTGATGACTAATTTGAAACAGAAATACCTAATGGAGATTTGGGGCTTTACTGAACCCTTTGCTAAACCCCTGCCTGTCTCAGTTTATTTAAAGCCAGACAGATCCTGTGTGGTTCAAAACCCCGACACAGGTCGCAGTTATCTCCACGGGAGAATGCAGTCTCCTCTTTATGGCATGAATGGTGTCTAAGAGCAGCAGATAAAAGGGACCACTTCAGGCTGTGACTTTGAAAACTACTTAGCAGTGGCTCTGCCTCCTACCAAACTCGCCTGGAGTGGGCCGCGTGCCTTCCAGTGCTGGGGCACATCCCCCGGGGCCCTGCCACGCATCCTCTCTGGCAGGCACTGTCTTGAAACCACAGAGCGAGAATTCCCTACTGCGAGCTGTTGCACGGGCATGCTTTACACCCCCTGGCGAGGCTCCAGGAGGCATGCACATGCTCCTGCCGCAGAAAACTGGAGCTGGAGACGGTGGAGTGCCTGCAGTGCTCGCCTCCCATGGTGCCAGACAGCCTGGCAAAAACCCAGGACTCATCTGGCTTGGGTACTGCAGAAGGCAAACGTGCCTGCAATACTGGCACTAAGGCTTTGTTGTTTCCCACATTTGTCTTAGTTTATTAGTCCAGCTTAATATCTACAACACTTGTTTTCTCAGATGACAAGGCCACAGCATTTAGGAGCCTCTTATCATGTAAGAAAGGGCAGGGCACACTCATGTAAGTGAGACTGATTTGCTGGCTTTGTACTGCCAAACACTAAGGAACTAACTGGTTACCCCACTCTTATTTTTGATGTTTGGAAAGCAGATATCTCAAATCAGTGGCACTTTAAATAATGGAAACTATAAACACATAACATAATCTTTAAGGAAAATTAGTCTAAACAGCTATACAATATATTCATTTTTAAGGATGCAAAACTTGACAATTGGGCTGAAATAAGTCTTACTGAATACCACTGAAACGGATAGCTTTTTACTAGGAATTAATTTCATTCATGCGTGCTTTCTATATTAACTGTATAATATATAAATGATGTATAAATGATTTTTTATGTATATATATGCATACACACACGCGTACTTATAAAAACTTACAGAAATGCACACAAGTATGTAAAATACTCAGGGTGCTGTCCAGAGACATCTTAAAAGTTCCGCTGCTAAAAGGTGTCCACCCCCTTCCACCTCCCTCCCCCGGTTTAAATATTTCAGATATTTTTCTCTTTCAAATCAACACCATTTAATTAGTACTGAAGCTGCATAAGTGACCCTCAGATATTACCTTTTTCCTTATTCTTTTTACTACGCAATATCCAGAGCAGCTGATAAAGTTTCAAGAGTCCTATCAAGACCAACACTACAGTCTTTTAAAATTTAATTAAAAATTTCTTCCTAACAAATCTTTATACAGATAAGAGCTCTTCATCAATGAAGACAGGTTTTTTTTTCTCTCTCTCTCTCTTTTTTTTTTTTTTTTTTTTTTTTTTCCTTTTTCCCCCAGCACATTCCTCCTGGGGAATGTAAAGCCCTAAGACAGCTTGGCTGCCAAATGTTTTACATCCAGCCCTCTCCCCCTGCCACAATGCAAGCTTGGGATCTTCTGTCTTGTTACTGTAAAGCAAAAACTTTCTTCATCCCAGAACTAGTCTCAACTTTTTTCCTTTCTAAAGATGAAGAGCCTACCTAAGCACAACTATCAGCAATTATTTTAACATCATCTGAACTGACCAAAATTCCCAACTGGAGACAACTCAAAACTAGCACAGCGAAGTCTGTCTCCCATGGGGAGTGTTTTAGCTCTGGTAGAGCACAGAAACTCGGTTCATACATTTAAACAGAATGGTGTTAGGGCATGTACGTATCATTTCACATTAAATATGCAAAGGTAAGAGGAGCCCCTCCAGTCTTTATCTCTAGGATTCAGGACAGATTCTCACAAGTCCAAATATACACCAAACCTTTTCCATATGGTTTAGCTCTATTTGTAGACCTCTTAGTGAGGGTTGTTCTGCTTTGACTTTGTGATGTAATTTTGTTTTCATGTATATTTAGAGCTAAGCACTATGTCTAACATGTTACGGTGTAAGGAAGCACTTGCTGCAGCTGGAATGGAATCCCCTTTTCTGCAGCATTTTCATGTGCTAGGAGTTAAGATAGAGGCCAGAGCCCAGGAAACGCACAACTTGGGGGTGCAGAAGACTCAGCATGGGAAATACACTGCAAAATATGAGAAACTGGAAGTGTTGTTTGGCTTAGGGTCATAGGATTCTTTGTAAGAGGTAGTATAGTCAGGAGAGACAAGAAAAAACTAAGGACATTCACTTTCTTTTCAGTTTACTTTGGCTAATAACAAAAAGAGGTAGTCCTTGTACATAAATTTTGGACGACCCTTGGAAGCACCTGCTCCCTGTAGAAAGCCAGTATTGGGACACAAATTCAAGTGGCACACCCAGGAGCACCAACAATTTGGTGGTGCGCTCAAACTTGGAAATCAGGGACCTCATCTTCCTTTGCTGTGGTTGTTGGAAGAGCTACCACTGTGCTGGTCGCTCAGCTGCTATACCAACAAAAGACATCATTGCCTGCCTTTGAAAGGGAAACCAATAAATCTCCAAGGCTCGTAACAGTCTGAATTAAGGAATTCTTTGAAGCAACAAGCTGTTTAAAATTGTGAACTGCACAAATCATCATCTCTTGCAGATAACAGAGAAGACATCAAGGATGACTTGCAGGTAGCGGTCAACCAATCCATCCACATACATAATTACAGTGGACCTGACATTTTCCTAAATGTTTATTCTAGCTGGCTAAATGAATGCACTGAAGTTAGACAAAAAAGAAGCATGTATTTGCCATCCTACCGTTCAATCAGCATCCCAAGACAACCAACATAGTGCTAGACGTTTAGCGATACTACTACCACTCCTACTACTCCTTAAGCCACATGAAAACCTTATCACACCAAAGCTATGGCAAAGTGTTAGAGCACAGCTTGCCACACACATTTAGAAGTGAGAAAGGTCGGTACTCACCCTGGAGAGCACACACAGTGTCACTGCTCTGCCTGGTCCAGACTTTATATACTCCCACCTCAAGGTCACCGGTGATGGCTTTTTAAAGGCATCAGGGGGTTTTCTTCATGCCTATATTTGTCCTCCGGATGAGGAGACAATGCTGGAACAGGGAGCACGTCTGGCTGTGCCCCAGCCCAGGGGGAGGGCAGGAATGTTGGGGGGAGCACTCCTCACCCCCCGCCCCTCACGGCTCCATTCTTGCTCCATGACTTCATGGAAGAAACTTTTCCTGCTTCTCTGCTGTGTTTGTGCAGGGGCAAGGATAGCTTCTCCACGTGCCTGAGGACTTAATTAACATTGGCTTGGGGTAGGGGGAAATGAAGATTACTCAGATGCAGCTCCCCTAGAAAATAAGAAGCAAATCTTGTGCATGGGATGAGTGACTTTAAAGGGAATTTGGTTATGTGAGCCAAACAGCCTTCAAGCATCAAAGTGAGGATGCAAGTTCTCAAATCCCAGTCAAGCATCTTAAATCCCCTTACTGGGCCCCAGAGAATAAAAGCCAAGCCCATCGTCTCAGGTTTGGGATATGTCAGTATTCTGCCATTTATAAGAAAGGGGAGATGGCAAAGAAGTTCAAGAATTTATTGATTCTGCCTGGAAAGTAAACCACAGATAACAAATGAAGCAAGCACCAATTTTAGTGAATGCTTTGCTTCAGCAAACTCTTTTACGAGATTGAGTTCAGGCAACATTTGGCCTTCTTGTCAACACTTTTTTTTTCCTGTAAAACAAGTGTCATAAGTAAGTCGGGACTCATTTCACTTCAGCCCATAAACAGCAAAACAACCGACACATCCAGATTGATTTGCTTTTACCAGCATGGGTAGATATATAGGTTTCCTTTGGTTCCAGCATAAACTGAATATAAAAGCACAAGGGAAAAATAAAGGCTGTGGGCAATGCTTGCTGGCCAAAGGGGAAGAAAACATGTTAGCACTTCAGAAAACTCAATTTAAGGAAGCAAGGGGGATCAGGGAGGGAGCTAGCTCATGGCTTCATTGAATTCTTAGATAACCACAGGAACAAATGGCTTTGTTTGTGACCTGACAAGTAGAAAAATAATTGCATAGTGAATCTGCTATTTTTAAAGTTGCAGTCGTGATGACTGGACAGTGACAGGTTACACAGGCAAAGTAATTTTGGAAGAAATGAAGGGATTTGTGAAAGCGATAGGCTTAGAGATGGGAGATTGATGTGGCAGGTCTGAGGATCTGAGTGCTTTAGTGACTTGGTATTTTTAGTGTGAGGGGAATGCAACCAAGAGACAGGGAATCACTACCGCTTCACTAGAGACACACCACCTCCAGACAGATTTAAGCTGAGGAGAGGGCCCTTTGCTAAAGCTAAGGGTAAGACTTTCAGTCTTGGGCTGGATCATCTGTAAAAGCAACCTGAGCTTGAGCTGAAAATGAGCTGCTTGTGTCGTGCTCTAGCACTCAACAGGCAGTCGTGCTCTTACTTATTTCCTTAAATCAGCATCACTTCCCACCCTTCCAAGCCTGCTGCTTTGTAGATACTCAGTACCCTGCAGCATGGATGTGTTTTGATGTTGGATTTAACTCATTGCCTTTTTGTTTTTACATCTGGCAAAAAAGAACAGAGCTCATGATCTCAAATGAGGTGAATAGTGAATGACTCTCTAAAGCTTAAGCAGATGCTCCTGCTCATGTAATTGAAAAACTGGATAAACTGCATACATCACCCAGATTCATGGATACCATTAACCTGCTGTCAAGTCTAAGAATAAGATTATTTCATGCTGTGAGGATACAGCACACTGATGCTCTCTCCTTCCAGCTCCTTTCTTTTACTACCAGCAGCTTTAATTCTAAACACAATATTTCCATTACCACCTACTTTGAGCAGAAGGCAGCATCTTTTGCAAATACTCTGTTATCACTTACATGTTTGCTGTTCTGTAAGTATTCAGCTTTTATCAGTCCTGCACAAACACTGCAGTCTCTCTCCCACGCCTCCTTTTTCTTTTTAGGGGCTGCAAACAACTGTTTCTGCAGCTGATGCCGAGGCACTTCCAATGTATATGCCACTAAAAAGGGACACAAGACAGCACTGGGTCAAATGTGATCAATTTATTTTCCTTGCTGGCCTGACATGAATTGGTACTGCACACATTATTCCTGCCTTTCTGGAGTTTATTAGCTTTGTTTTAATAAGAAGCAGAATTCACTGAACATTTTCCCTAGATTAAATTTGTAACAGTGACAACCACAGACACTTGTCTCTTGCAGAGGCTACTTTTAGAAAGGTTAATGCTGGTCACCGTTTCTGGGGAAACAAGGGCCTTTGATAAGAAGTGCTTGTGACAAACCTATTTTTAATGACATTACATATTAGAAAAGAATGCAATAACATTTATCAGCTCTAAACACAGATAGTGTAAATAGTGTGGTCTTATATAGTAAAGGCGACACCTGGGATCTGTAAAAGCCTAATTATGAAGCCCATTCTATTTTATTAGAAAAAAGCAACCAGCCCAGTGTGTTCTGACAAAGTTGACCTTTAGACTACCGTCCATAAACATGCTCTGTAATAAACCGGCACTCCTGAAAAGCCAGATCAGTGAGATAGAAGAACACTAGTTAAAGATATGGGTGCTTGGAGAAAGCGTCTTCTGAGTCATTATCTTCTGGGCCGCTCTGTAAGTGAGCAGACAGACTGTCCCTCCACAAGATGCATCTGAGGGACTATAGCCAAAGAGACTGAGAGCCTCTTATTCACCTCCAGATTGTTTTGGTCATTGGTTCTTGCTGATGTTTCACTCTCTGTTTAAAAGGACACACAGGAAAGAGGCAAAATGAACTAGTTGGGTGCTGTTTGAAAGAAAGGCCATCTGTATAGACACAAGGAAGGAAGACACAAACATTGCACCCAGCAGCAAATCCAGGCCCATTCTGTAGGAGCAGGTGAATTTTCTCTTCTGAAGAATTACACTGCCTTTATTTAAGCTGCTGATGCCCCAAAGGGAAATTGGAAGGGGGAGAGAAGCTTAGCTTTAAAAATAGCTGCACTCTGCTACATCTCAAGAAAGTTGGCATTAAACAGTACCTGTAAAGTATGTTTATGACAGGCAGATTAACATTATTGGGACAGGAGGTTTCCCAGCTTGTGCAAGCCTTCCTGCTCCAGTGCACGTGCAGGGCAGTGGGCACAGACGTCTGCAACCTGGAGAGGGAGGAGTAGCTCCTGTTCACACTTTTCTTCAGAATAATCATTTTAAGCAGTTTACTCTATTTAATTCTTTGCTGATAGCTACTGTGTGGTGTGCAAGCTTACCATCGATAGCATAAAAGAAAGCTAAGTTTCTCTATGGAGAGCACCTGCTGTCATGCCAGCGTGCCAAGTGAGATAATTTCTAAGCAAGAAAAAAAAAAAAAAAAAACAAAGCTCAAGTGCCTTTTGAACCACTGAAATCCGTGATCTATTGCTCTGGGTATGCAGACCCCTGCACCAGAACACCTCCTCCTGCACGAGCAGCCTGAAACCACCACCAGTGGTGGCAGAGGACAAACGCACAAGACCGCAGGAGGTGAGAAGCCAGACTTGGGAGCATCGCCAGGCTTCCTGCAGGGCTCTGCTCCCACCCCTGCTGAGATGAGCAACCTCTGAGAGCTGTCACTAGTGCCTCTGCCCCGCTGACACGCGGTCATTATGCTATCTTCAGGGCGTTTGAATAGGTCAGGGCTCTAATGGGGGAGTGCAGCTTCTGGGATCGAGACTGACAGCGCTTGGAGAGTGGATTACTGGCACTGATAAATCAACCTCGGGTTGACTTGCACACCCCAAGAAAAGCAAAAAGGTGAAAATGGTAAGGAGTGAGCCTAAGTGAGTAAATGGCCTAAGATATTTGGCTGTGGAGAGGTGCTGGGAAAGAGAACAAAGGTTTTTGTCGTGTGCCTTCTTATACCTGTCTCTAAAAGCTGGCATTCCCCACCCTGCCACAAAAAGTTTTCAGTATTTACCAACCTTGAGTGTCCCACACTACCAGTTGGGTCAGAGACTAAGCAATGGCACATTTGCAGAACTGCTCTGCATCCTTTTCCCAACTTCCACATATCTCAAAAGTCTTTCGAGAGTTCCCCTCCCCACCGCCCCCTTCCACTGCTCTGCATTATCTGTAACCACTGGGGAAAGGCAGAGAGTTAAATGCCTTAATAATGTATGTAAGTAGTTCAGGTTAATCTTTTCAGTATTCATTAACCAAGCATTTATTTGCACAGCACGTCATTAGAATTACCGAAGCCCATTCACCAGATTGTGCCCTTCTGAAGTTTCTAGTCAGAAGTGCTTTAGCCTTGATGAAGGCAGAAAAGAAAAAAAAAAAAAAAAAAAAAAAAATCCATAAACTTCTCTCTGTAGTTTGTATTATGTAACCCAACTTGGAAGGCAGGGTGCTTCCTTATCCAACCAGCCCATGATTACAATGCAATCTTCCTGCTCAAACAGTCCAAAAGCCACATTTCCATATCAACATGCAGCACTGCCCTAAAAATACTTGGAGGCCTTCAGACAACATATTCCAGCTCTCAGTGCCAAGCTCCTGCAAGACAACTTTCCTTTGTTTCTTTTCTACATTTCAGCCTCAAGCATTTAAAGTCTGCCTCTTGGAGATGGGCAAAGATAGGCAGAGACCTCACCTGTTTTTGCTGCTGCAGATGTTGATTTTTCAGAGGTGAGGGGGAAAGAAAGGGAAATATTCATGCCTTTCTAGATGCAAGCAACTTTTCAATTTTTTGCTTCTGTAACTCCAAGTCTTAGCTAGACTCCTTGTCAAGTATTGTTTGCTATCTTGTAGCTGTGTTTACCTTATGCGTATTGCAAACTATACCAAAAAATGCACCGACAGTTTAATCAGCAAAATAATTGCCTTGCAGAGATACTTACTTAACATTGTAAGAGCTGAGAAAACAGACCCTGTGTGATTGACATGACACTAAATAGCTGGGAGCCACTACAGGAAGCCAACTGTGTGATTTTTCACTATTTACATTCTCTGAGCAGAGACAAGACGCTGTCTCTTGCCAAGTACAGCTATGCTGTACCCCCTCAGCCAAGAAACTCAGTCAGCAAAGCTTGAAAAAACAATCCCAGTTCTTAAAAATCTATTTCCAGAGATATTACTATCTGCCATAAGCTCGAAAAAGCACAAGTCTGTGCTTTTGACATGGTCTAATGACTTAAAAATTTGACTGACAAGAAGCATCAACACCTCCCAAAACAGATATGCCATCCTTCTCTCTAGTGGCACTGTTCTGAAGCAACTGGTTGGGGTGTGCATATAGAGGTACATACATTTATATGCCTGGGTATATATAAACATATATACATACACATGTATATGTTTAGATAAATATGGAAACAAGTTTATTTTTCTCACCTCTCCCCTCCCAGCTATAGTGTTCCACACTTGCAGCTTAATAGGTGACAAAAGGGAGTTTTCCCGTGCAGACCCCACAGAAATGATCCTGGGAACTGATGCTGTACCAAAGGCAGCTTGGCCACTGCAGTGCTCCCCCCCTTTCTCTGCACCCAGCTCCCCTAGATAGCTCATCCTTGCTGCCCAGGTTCAGCCCCAGCAAGAGCAGGGGCTGTTGCTGAATGAGCACCTCTCATCTAAAACCAAAATCATTTATGAAAAGGCACAGCAGGGCATGACTAGAAAAGGGGAAGTACCACCAGGCTGCAGTATGCCGGGCTGCTGTAAATGCCGTTTGGGTGAAGGGCAGGGATGGGAATACCAAGATGCCAGAATTGATGAGAGAGAGGGGTCAGGGAGGCTACAGTGAGAAAGGGCTGTGCTGGACCAGCCAGAATAATCCAGAGCATTTGGAGACCGGCTGTGCTATTTGCCCAAACCAAAACCCACTGAGAGATAGCAGCCAAGAGGAGCTAGGCAATGCCTTTGCAGAGAAGGACTGCCTCTTCTTCAGGAGCCAGCAGCAGCTGGGATTTCCAGAGAGGTTACATGCATAGCTCCCTTTAGAGTCATACCAGCTCCTCAGCAGCAGCTAATCGTATTGCAATAGAACTGATTTTACATGCCCTTTTTGTAATTGAAATACATATTGTGTCTTTATAGGGGGGAAAAAAGGAGGGAGATGAAAAAAGTCAAATTACATGCTTGAGAATTATTGCACAAAGCCAAAGTGCACAGTACACATCCACAGTTTTAGGCACTTCAGTCTCACACAATGGTCTAGAAGAAAGAAGAAAAGAAATAACACATCTGGGAGGATGAGGTAAAGAGAGATTACTGGAAAAAACACTGCACGAGAATGGGAAATATACCCTGCCTGCATCAGTGGGGGACTCAAAAGCTTCACTCCAAATATCAGCAGCTCAGCAACACGGAAACACCAAACAATTCATTTGACAGGACCACCAGCCCAGTTGAGTAATTTGTTAAATTTCCATCAAAACTCACTCAACAGGAAGCCTCAGGCTGCAATCCAGCACATCCCACAGAAACTTCTCACCAGCAGCGCAATCTATTCAAACTTATTCACCGAAAGAGCACTTGGGAATAGTTGTGGGTGAAGGGCTGGTGCCCTGTGGATGCACAGGGCTGTTGGTTTCACCTCTCCTAGTGCTGTCCTGCAGGTCAGGCACCGGTGCTGTGCCTTTGCCAGAGGAGACCGTGGGGTCCTAACAATGGCTCCTGTACAGCAACAACATAACATTTTTATTTATATAGCATAGGAAGATGTACATTTTTAAAATCATCACTGACATTTTTCAGAGAATTCAAACTTACAGCAGCAGGCTTAACTGAAAAATTTGACACAGAATTTTTAACAAAAAATACAGGTTATTTTGGGGTATGAAAATTTGCTATTAAAAAAAAAAAAAAAAAAAAAAAAAGTAAAGGAAACTCTGTAAAATAGATTATTCTGCCTCTTGCTTGTCAGGATATATTGGTCCTGGTGGAAACTCTGGTCCTTCTTGTCATACTGCAGTTGATGAACAGGATTTTTTTTTAGAGCAGAAAGATCTCTGGTCCCATTGCCAGAATGAACCAGAAGAACCTCGGAGTAGGAACTGCAGAACTTCAGGGCAGATGATTTCCACTGTTTTTTTCAGCATGGTCAGAATACCTACATTCATCCATTACTGATGCACCTCCATTCTACAAGACCTGCAATGTATCTATTCTCATTTAAAAAAAGTCATAGTGACGCAGATATTATTTCTAGGAAAGAGGAATTGATCGAGGCCAAGGTAAGGGCTATGTCCACGTGTGCAATGAGGCAGACAATTCATGCTGATTTCTTGTCACAGAGTTACAAGGCTGGTTACATTTCAAAGAAAAGGGACTAAGCAGTCTGGTCATGGCCATGCTGGTGGACCAGGAAAACCACCAGGCAAAATAATCTGACAGCCTGCTCAGACAGTTACAGTCTCCATGGGGAGACAGGCTTCTAGCCAGACAGGTCATCTCTTTTAATGCTTACTTGGTCTAAAGAGTAGCAATTTTACCCATGTAAAAGCTAATGGCATGTCATTCTTGTCAGATCAGTTTATTTTGAATTAAGGAGAAAATTAAGATGTGTGAGAATCAGATTTTAGATGTTGAAAGTGTAAGGAGCAACAACACTAAGTGGCACTGCTGTTCAAAACAGAACAGGCAAACAGTCAAAAGATAATAATTTCAAGTTAAAGCTCAAAAAAAAAATTGTCTTATTACACATTGGAGACACAGATTGGAGTTTTAGCTACTTGCAGCTAGAAACCATAAAACCATCATGCACACACTCGAACTACTTACAGCTTTCTATTGCCACACGGGGTGTGCAGCTGGGGTGATGAAAGAAGCATGCAAATTGGGATATGGGTTGAATTTATTTCAAGAAGAGAAGGAATCAGAAAGCAGATGTATGGATCCTTTCTCATAAATAACAAAACACTCTCAGACTGAGTCCAGCAGTGGGCAGCAGCTCTGTCCCATAGCCACGACATGCAGGCAGGTCTTAGCTGATTTGATCACAGGGTATGTGTAGAGTTCAAAGGAAAAAAGTAATTACTCCCTTAACCAGAAAGGTTGCAGTCTTTCTAACTACAGCTTTGAGATGCGTTTTGGTGAGCATTACAGACTATAAAATAAGTATGAAGAAGCACTTTCATACAGGTTGTAAAAGGGAGGTTGCAAAAGGGCAAATGATACAAAATCCTCTCCACTCTCTTCCCGTTCCCCATCTCACAGCTTGTTTGTTAGCAGTAACAATGTGTGACATGTCACACAGGGCTCTGCTGAGCTGAGCTCCAGACCTCTGACACTAAATCACAGATAAAGTCATAACATGAGGGGAAAGAAAGGCTGTCCAGGTCCATAACCATGCTTTGGTAGCCAGCAATGACTGACTTAATCCAGCTGCCTCTATTAAATGTCTCCCACCACTGTTATCACAATGAGAAGCAAAAAGGGTGTTAGCAAAGGGGAGAGATTTTTGCACAGTGCTCTTTAATTGAATAGGGTTTGTGTCTGCCTTACACTTTCCAGCTGAGCAATAACGGGATGAGGAGAGAGTGCCTGTGCGCCAGGACATGCATGAGGACTGTCAGGCAACTGTGAGAGTAGCTTGTAACCATTCGAAGAGTGGACCAAATAGCAATCATCCAGCTCTGCTTTAACATATGAATATTATTTAGTTTTCCTTAGCTTCACCTCCTTTGTCTCCCTGCCTCGGCTGAGGACAAGATGATTGAGTGGCCAGCTCCTAATCTGCCTCCTCGTCTTTTTGGTCTCTGGAAGTGTGCAGCAGAAGGAGAGCACCTGGAGAGGTTGTCACTTTTGGCTCCGCATTTAAAAAAATAAGAAGTAGACATATATGGGCAAGCAAAAAAATGAGTGGATGTTGTTTAATTCTTATTCCTCTTTTATTCATGAATGTCTCCAAAGACTCCTACTTCCTCACCCCCCAGATAAAATCTTCCTTGAAACAACAGACTGAACACATCACCTCAGATGTTTTTACAACTGACAAAACGTATCAAGCACTAGCATCCAGTTCATCGTTCTCGAGATCTCAAGATTCAGCACTCATTGTATCTATTGGAATTTCTTTAGAGGTCTAAAATAAAAAAAAAAAAAAAAAAAAAAAAAAAAGGAATCCAGCAGCTGCTGAGAGAGTATATTCCTAGCCTCAAAGGATTAGGGGCTTTAAAAAATAATACTGAAAAAATTAAAAACAAAAAACAAACCTGAAAATTCTTCATGAACTAATGATGGGAACAGATCATTAATATTAAAATATTATGGGATATTAAAAATAATATACCATCCTACTGCATTCACAGTATCTCTGATGATGCAGTCTAAGTAAATCTAGCCTGGTACATATGCATTCAACTTAGAGAAAAACATTTCTTAAGGGTGGAATTACAATTAGGAATGTGAAGAGGAACACGACAAAGATGATCACTGATCCGGGAAGCTAAGAGATTAGATAAAAGATAAACCTGACTAAAATAAAGTAAGAAACACACACAGCTCGGGGTGCTCACATATAGGGTACTAATACAGGGTCTTAATATTGCTATATAGTGAGAACAGACCATGACTAAGGCATCCACATGTTTGTATTCCTACTAGCTTTTATAAGCCAATTCCACCTTTCTGAAGTCAATGAATGATAGCAATTGTTCATTCAATCATTTTTACAGGCTTTAAATTAAAAAAAAAAAAAAAAAAAAAAAAAAAAAAAAAAGATAATAATATTATATATGTGAGATAAAAAAAAAATAATATATGCTAATAGAAAAAATT
>CM021765.1:91213770-91350030 GCA_011076525.1 Nettapus auritus
AAAAAAAAAAAAAAAAAAAAAAAAAAAAAGAGAGAGAGAACTTGCATAGAGAAGTGGTACAAAGATCCTACTCTGAGCTCTGCTAGCACAGAATTTGTGCTGTTCTCTGTGGCTCTGCCTCATTCCCAGCAGCAGCCAAGGTTTCAGCGGTATGGGGGACATTTCATGCAGCAATATGCACTCAACCATTAAGGCATTAAACTTTTAAAGACAAAAGCAGAGTGGCACAGTTAATCCACCAGTGAAAATGTATGCATGCCTCGTCTCCCCATAAGATTGGCTTTTCAGGCAGTACAGTGTTTGCCTGCAAATTAACCTGCAGAAGCCTGGTAATATTTTGCATTCTCTCCGATACCACAGTGGACCAACCTAAGATTTTTTAGCCTGATTGTATGCTATACATAACACTATGTACAGCCATTACTAATAGCTTAGCTTAATTATTAGCTGATTCCTTCATATGCATGCAGACATAAGACTTCAATTATTTTTAATTATATGGAAAGTTTCAAGTGTCTTCTTTATTCCATTTAGATCATTCAGAACTCAGAAAAAGCGACAAACGCTTAATTTTTTAAATGACAGTTCCTAATTAATTTGAACTCTGACTAATTAAAAGATTTGCAGATTCCAACAATCTAGCCCATTTTCAAAAGGCAAATCTTTAAGCCTGCAGAAAAAAATGCTCTACTTTCCAACGAGATTAAAGATTCAGCCCCTACTTGAAGTGCAAAACCCCCTTCAGCTCCAAGGTACAAACAGCCTCTCGAGGATACCCAAGTCCATCGCTCCCACTCACATAAAAATCTAGGCTCTGGAGACAGGAACAAGAGCTTCAGCCAGAGCCTGTGGTGGTGACAGCCTGGGGTAATCCCACTCACCTACCAAGCTTTTATCTTTGTGCAGCGCTATATAAAAGGGGAAACCAATGCCCAGCTCTGACAGCTGCTGACAGACAGCCTGCAACGTTAAAAAGGAAAATGCATTTGCTAGGTATCCCCACAGAAATGCTGGCTTCAGGGGATAGATTCAGCAAGGGAAGAAAAATATTTATGTCTGTAGCCAATGAAAACAAGGCTTATGGCTGTGCTATGGATCTCTCACCCCTCACAGCTACATTTTCCCTCACTGATCAAGTCTGATGACGTTCAATGAGGTGAAACTCAGTGACAGCCCTGCAAGTCAGCAGCTGTTTAGAACCTGGACTCTGAAGCCAACATGGACAGAACGTGGTCTTCTTGTGTTGTGTATACCAGAGCCCTGGCCAACCAGTCCAACCAAGCCAACACCATTACATGTCGTTTCCAGCCCAGTGGGAACATCAGTAGTGGCACAGAGGCAAGGAAGATGGGGTCACTTTTCCTTAGAACAAAGCAGGGCTTAAGGTGGATAAAGGACCCAATCTCACAGTGTGTGAGGTTTGCTGCTTCCATCATGCACTGCTTTTAAATGCCTGAAAATCACGTTGTTGACTGGTGTGAATAAAGTTGGATTTTCAGCACAACAGCTTCACACAGCTGCTGGCAGTGAGCTTCCTTCATGCACAAATAGAGCTAATATACACAGAGATGGCTGACTAGATTTCTCCAAGTAGAGTGAGTAATGCACATAGCCATAGTAACCAGCTCCTGCCTCCGAGGTTTCCTCTACTCTGAAGTCAACCTGCATGTGCATGGATCTGCAGAGATGAGTTTACATTCTCCTGGTTGGAGGAGCGAGTGCAGGAGACCTGGCTCCATGATTCCACAACACGCTGCAGCAATGACACGGAGCGACCTTGCCTATTGGTCTGTAAGTGGTTTTCCAGCACGTCACATGCATCTGTTACCCACTTATCGACCCACTTGAGTCACGTAAACCAGCCAATGCTCTCTGCTACACAGGGTTATTACTGCACATCAATGTTGCATTTTTAATATCTCCAAACAAAATTCCCAGGCACGATATGGTGTTAGAAAACCATTTTCAGTGAGTTCATAGTTTCACAGTAAGACAGGTTTATAGTTAGCCTTTACACTAGCATTTTGTCTGCCTAAACCATCTTGCATCTGACGACACTGAGCATTTAGTGTTTTGAAGATACAGGCGTGCCAGAGCCTTTAACGCAAGATAAAATCCAGTCTCACTTGCACACATCAGCATTTGTAAGTGTTGGCACCTGAGTTATGAGCTCAAGGCCCAGAGCTACTAGGTTTTATTCCTTTGTAAACAGGTAAAAATAAACACATGCTTTCTTACCCTTTATGGAGATGAAAACATTGCAAAGAAGGAAGGATGTGTGTGCCGTGAAGAGCAGAGTGAGCTGCAAAGATTACCCCAACAGGGCATACAGAAAGCACTGCTTCAGCTGGTGAGCTCTTAATTGTACACTGCAGTGTCTATATAGAAAATTAATGAATCCGATCATAGCTTAGACTGCAGAGCTGTGCTTGGAAGAGGGAAAAATCCCACCTTCTTCCCTCAGAAAGCACTAAAAATTACAGAGATCTTCATACAGAAGAATGATATGCAGAGTAAGAAAAATCTCAAAGCTATTGTGATTTTCTACTGTTACACCGTGCCTTACTGAATGAAAGGGAAGCTGGTTGTGTACGAACTGTGGAAAGCAACTGATTTCATCCAGCAGTAAAGAAGATCTGACCTAAATTGCTGAGCTTAACTTTACCTTGGGCTATGGACAAGTGCAGAAGACGTTAGTTACCACTGCAGAGCCAGCGCTTCGTACCCTCATTGAATTCCTTCACTTACCTCTGGGTTGTGAGTCACCCTTGTAACTGGCTAACAAAAAACTAGTGGTTCATGTCAGTGGCACAAATGATCACTGCTTAATATTTAAGTCCAGCAGGGTTCTCTTCCAACGTGCCCTTGTTAGATCTGCCTGTGACTGATGACGTTTAATGAGTCTGGGAGAAATCCAGGAAAACGTTATCACCCAACAACAGACAGAGACTAATGCTAGGCTTCAGCTACCTGCTTTAAAATTTTAATCACACTTCAGCACTACAATGAATGGAAAATACTTACCAAAAAGATTAGCACTACTCCTATCTCTCCTCTAATCACTTTCTACCTTAAGGTCTAGAAAATGGAAGAACATGGGGGAGGCAATGGTGGAGAGGATGCCCCAGTTTCTGTAATGCAACCACCTCATGCTTCTTAGCTCATGGGGCAAAAGATGCTCCTACACCCTGCCTATCCAAGACTGTAGCACAATAGACTTTTTAAACTTGCATGCATCCTACTGGATAGTAAAGTTCTTAGAGAACTTAAGACTGATATTTTAAATAATTTTCCCTCTAACCTGAGATTTATTGACATAGTATGATGTTTTTCTTAAGCTATTCAAGATGATATTAAGAAAAGATAGAGGAAAAGTAACAAGTATCACCCTCCTATAAGAAGGAGTCTCCCGGAGGACTCTGTACCTCCGAACAGCACTCACTTTGGCTCAGCCAAAAGGTTTTTTACCCTTTAGCAGCATTTCCAAGCCTCCTTGTGCACAGACTGGGTAAGCTAATCAAACTGAATATGCAGTTTAGGACTAGACTAGCTTCCACATTTCCTCCTCCCCAGTTCATGAATAAACATGACAGTATCAGGCCCTGAGATTGCTAATCAATAAGGCTTAGGAGCAGGAGGAAAAGGGGGAAGGAAAATAGCCATTTTCCAGGCTTCAGAAATAGAACTAAAATTGGAGGCTGCGCGACCTCGCTCCAGTACCTTCATGCATAAGCGCCATGCCTCCAGTGATGTGATTAGATGCTATTTTTCCCCTGGGGGCTCTGCCTCATTCTGCGAATGAGAGAGGCCTGCGTGGGGAGAAAGGCAAAATGAGGTGGCAAGGGAGACACTGCTGTCTGCATACCCCTTTTTGCTCGGTTGCTGAAGCTGCCTTCTGTATGAGTCAGAAGTGAGAAAAGATGATTTTAAGATTCAAGTAATTGCTGGCTGCATTAGTATGCCAGGATGCTTCGCCTCAAAGCACCAGGGTGACAGCAGCAAGCAAGCCAGTTACACCAGCCTTTAGGCAGGCAACCACTATACCTGGTTTTATTTTCAATGCGACTCGGTTGAGATGCCCCAGATCTGCAAAAACCTACTGGTTTGTATGGGAAATACTGAGTAGAAGTGCATGAAAGTACTGGATGCACAAGCTCCTGCCAAAGACATGAAGAACTATGTTTTGAGTTATAGATAAATGTATAAAAAAACATACCTGTGCATGCATGTATGTATTAACTGTTATGGGCCAGGCTGGATGGGGCCTTGGCCAGCGTGATCTAGTGGGTGGTATTCCTTTCTATGGCAGGAGTGTGGAATTAAATCACCTTTAAGATCCCTTCCAACCTGAGCCTTTCTATGATTCTATGACTAACAAATGGAGGTTTTTGACATTTCACAAGAGGAATCAGAATTTAGCAGCTTACCTCTATTTGCTTTGTGGTTCTCTGTTGGTAATACAAAGGTAATTGTACATAGATATACTTAATAATAAACGCCATACAGAAATGAAGATAGAAGGGGTCTACCCATTAGATACATCTTCATTTGTTAAATAGCTACAGGTCAGCAAAGGTCCTTCACATGTACGTAGGTGTTCAGACACAGTCTAAACAGCAGCAGGTATCCGAGCAGTTAAGATGTGCAGCTCACACAGAAGGCAGGAACAGTTTTTATCCTAGCATTGCCCACAGCCCGTAGCCTGTTACCTCTCTGGTGGGGACAGGTCACCTCGGAGGGCAGCACACATCAGCCAGCCCAAAGATGGCACTCCTTAAGCGCACCATGCCTAAAAATAAATGGCACTTCAGCCACGGGCATCAAACAGGTCAAGGGGTGACAACAGCCTCGTGTACAGAGGGTGCTGCTCCCTAGGGCATTAACGCCTTCCCCAGCAAAAACTACTTCTACTCTTGCTAATGAAAGGCAAAAGAGGAACTTACTTGGCCTCTGCAGAACACAAGCAAGGAAACAGCTCAATACCTTCAAGAACATCTTGAGGAATTTCACAGCCTCAAAGCAAATCATTAAACTGATCCTGCAACGAACACAACAGCTCTCAGATTTCTTACTGCCTTTGAAAACCACAAAGAAGTTGTCTTAATTCATCTCACCCCGAATGCAAGAAAGAAAATTAAAGGCTTCTTTTAAAACCTAGATTCAAATCCAATTGCTAGATATGCGATAAAAATAAACCAGAAGATACTTTGCTAAGCTTTATCCTCAAGAGATAAAAAGAGAAACAATTAAGGCACTTGACACAAGCAAGCAAAAATGGCTCCTGACTTTGGCACTCAGCCCCCATCAAGATTAAACAAAATATATTGTAACTGAGCAGCACTCGAGTGGAGGGGCTTTAGGGCCTCCCCCCAGGGCTTACCATAAGCCTCTGGATTTTTAAATTACAATAGCCTTTTACTTCCTTCAAAGGTTATAGGACTTTTTGGCTGTACTGTAAAACACTGCTGAAATGCAACACTTGGTATCAATGTAAACAAATACATTCAGATAGATTATTCTGAGGTAAAACTGAGCCAAAACAACAGCTGCTTACTCACAAAATTAGTTTTTAATAACTTAATACAGTGCAAAACCCTAAAACACATTGTTAGCTCAGCTGCTCAGAAGAAAAATGTAACTAATACAGTATTTACTGGTGCACAAAGGCTCCGTTACATATGGGGAAAATGAGGTTCAGCCATTCTTGCTATGTGGGAGATCTCAGCATTACAAAGTGTTTGTTTTCCACACAGGGATAACCTTTTCAGAGATGTACTTTGGCACAAAGGGAAGGGATTCTACAGAATTCAATCAGCATGTATTAAGTGACAGCCCACAGGCTGGAGTTAGAACAAAGGCTCTGTATCATGAGCCAGCCACATTAAAGGAGAACTGCAGCCAATTATACTACAATAGCTTAGCCAAGGAAATCTGGGCTTTATCCACTCCTGTGGTTCTTTAGAATAATATTCTCCCTTTTCCTACACTCTGCTTTCTTATACCAAAACATCAGCAATGCTGGAAACATCCCACAAAGAAAACAGTTACACTTGCCATCTACCTGGGCTCCCCATCTCACAACCAGGAGTGTGTAGGCCATCTTCACACTTCTCAAACACCGAAGAGTTCATTTCTGACAAAGAGCTTTAAAAGGAGATGATGTTTTCGAGCCCAGCAAGCACATAAGCAGTGCTTTCAAAATCCATCTAAGCATCAAAAGATGCAATGCCCCCTCTTGAGTTATGTATGCTGTCCTCGGTTTTGTACCTCCTTTAAGAGTCTCAGAGGTCTGTATCAAAATAATAAAAAAAAAGTTGTGTTCACCACTGAATTACATACTGCCCGAAAGGATACTTCAGATCATTCCCGAACATGAAAGAAAAATGGAAGTCATTGACTGCTTTCCTCAAGGTTGTGCAAAAAAACCCTCATCTGTCAGCCTAAGAGCCTCAGATTCAGTTTTTAAGTGTGACAACATTGGTGTTTGGCACCAGATCAACTGCTTCCAAATGATATTAAACATTCTTGCTAGGCTGTGACCAAAGTTGTCCTTGCAGGACCTTTTTACAAGCTAAGCCTGAGCCTGCACTGCAAGACTGAAGTTCTATGCTCTCTGCTCTGTGCATCTCTATTCAACCTCTTCTGATATTCAGACAAAGTTTTGAGCAAAGATAAATTAGTATACTTTCCTATTTACATTTCCAAGGACATGCTCAGTAATAAGAGATCTATTGTTATGATCACAGTGAATGCAATGTTAGCTCAAAAAGCAGCAGAGCCCAACAATAATGGACTAGGAAGACAGACAATAAACACATTACTGGTAGCAACATATGATATCAGAGCTCCCAGAATTCCTTAGCATCCATTACAGATAAAAGCTAATGCCATAAATGCAAACAAAGCAGAAACAAACAAAACCCACCACCAGCAACAACAAAAGAACAAACACAAGAACAACCAACACACCCCAAAACTCACCTTCTAGACTCAAACTTGCATTTGCAGTTCAATTAGGAGGTCACACAGGCTTAAGAGGAGGCATGGAGTGCACACAGTGCTAATGCCAAGCCTGAAACACATCCATGGATGCAGCTAGCTGCTCTTACTAGTTCTCCTTTAAAAGCATCCCTGATAAGACAAGATGCTACCAACTGATTACCTGCTCTTCAGCTAAGGCTGACAGTTAATCCAGATCAAAGGGCAACATGTCAAAATGGACACAAGGTTGTTCCTTAGGAAGAAGAGCTTCACAGATTGCCAGCGTCAGAACCCACGGCAGACTTAAGCAGAAGCAGACATAAAAATTAAGGATCATAGTACCTTGCTATTTCTGTTCAGGGATGAATATCCTCTTTGATTAAGATGACTTTTTTCCCCTGCAGTCACCAAAAAATTCACACTTGCCGTTCTGGAGATGCCCCTTGCCCTACCTGTCAGGCATGGTCAAGGTCTACGAGGATACTTATATGAACAGGTATGTGGTTTTCAGCGTGACATAATTCAATCTAATTCCTTGTGCCTCATTTCTACATGCTCCTAGGAAGGTATCCAGTTTGGGTTGGGCTGGGACAGAGATACACAAATGTGTCACTGGGATCTAAAGCCGGTAGACTTTCCAGCTTCAACATCCTGCAGGAGGGAAGTTGGTGAGAAAGTTGAAAAAGAAGCATGTTTCAGACAGTGAACAAAAAACTGAAGATTTCACAGGTAACCAGACAAATGCATGGAGGAGTGTTTTATATACAAATCAATTTTGTAAGGTTGAAAGCATTTCTTGTGAAACAAGTACTTGCCTAAAAACACTTGATCTTTGGTTGTTAACAATAAATCCTTTTAAGTGAAAGGAGCAGAGAACATCTTACATCTTCACAAGAACACTTAAACTAAATCCATAAAGCTGGGTGTCAGTTTTAACGGAATTTGTTCCATTTTTTTGGGAGAACAAGTGTAAGTCAAGTGCATTGTTAAAGAATTCCTGGAGAATTAGACGCTCACTTCCAAATGAAGTCAACTGTAAGCACAAACGATACATAATTCCTGACCCACATTTAACACTTCTGACACTGATGTATCAGTACCATAAGAAGTGGATTTTAGACCTCTTCACTCCGAATTTTTTATTTTGTTTACACAGCCTTTAAATACATCTTACGACTTACAATCAGTACTAAACACTGCCTGAACATCTATCAAAGAGCACACCATCTGTTCATTACATTGCTTATTCTAAACAGACTTACCATCACAGCACTTAGGATTCATTCCTAAAGCAATGCTTTGTTTTCAGTTTGTAAAGCTCAGAAGTTGTACTATTTGTGCAGGATATTAACTACAGGATGAAGTTAAGAAGAAATGCAGCCAAAATTCCACATGCCTGGGAGGAAAAAAGGTTCCCCTCTCCCCATGTGAAGTCACACATGATAGCAAAACATACCTGTTTTGACCATACCAATAAGATTATGCTGTCTTGGTAATAGGAGTAAGAAAAGGGGGGAGGACAGTGACAACATAAGAATTGGTTCAGGAATATCTTTGTTTTCCATTGTATGCGCTGGCAAGGATGACCAACTGCACTTACTTCAGAAGTTTGAGCTCAATGACACTGCCTGTTTTATCCAAAGGTTGGAAAGACTCCACTACTAGAACCGACCAGCACTGGGAAGCTTCCCAATGTACATACAAGACAGACTTCCCCAGGTGAGAGCAAGCAGTAGACACTGTCACTTGGAATCAGTGCTGAAAGGAGTGGAGAGATGAAGTATGGGAACATGAAAGTCTAGAAAAAAAGATCAGTATGAGGGAAGTAATAAGATCGGAGAATCCAGAATTGACACCAAAGAGGAGGGTAGTAGCAAGATGAAGACAAGACAAGTCATATCATATGACAAATCATATATTGAAGGGCACCAGCTCCAAACTGTTGACTCATAGCAAATAGGTACACCAAAAGAACTAACGAGTACAGCAAACAAACACTACAGATTTCCCCCACCCAGCATGACTGAAGCCATGTACAAAGCTACACAGAACCACGTAAATGAAAACTTTCTCCAGGTTATGTAGGATAAAAGACATCTACTCTCAGATATTAAGGATTAGAGTGCTCAATAATGAGACTTGGTATTCTGAATTAAGACAGTTCAAGTCTCTGTGCTTGTAGAACAGGCAACTGACAACCTGACATAATGCACATATAATTAAAAATCGACTCTATTGAAGAGCTGTTCATTGTACCGGTTACTCTGCACTAAATGAAGGAGCCTGTGGGAAAAATAGTCCGATAGCATATTATGTGCAACAAGAATATTAAAACTGCACAGGGAACTTCATTATAGAACTGTTTTCAATGTTGATATTATCAACAGGCTTAAAGCAAAATCCTAGAACACAATTCATGTAGAAGAAGAGCTAAATGTGAAAAGCTACAGATTTTCTCTACAGTGAGAAGAGCTGTGTGTTTTGAATAAACATTTTAAACAGAAATGAATTTATTTGCTATTTCCATTAGCCACTATTACAGATTTGCTTCATTGCTGATTAGAAAAAACACTGCCAGGAAGGAACACAGAAACACTGAGTGCCTTGATGGGTCCATGCATTTGTTTGCTGTATATCCCAACAGAGTTCAGCAACACTTGGCTTAGAACGTCATATTGACATAGCACATTTTTCCAAGGGGGAAAAACAACAAGCCCAATCAATATTTATATACCATGCCGATTACTGTGGATTTTATAATGTCAACTCCAAAGATTCATTTAGCATTTTCTGGGCCATGAACATTATTACAACATAACCTTACTCCGGTGAGTAGCATGACATTTTTGCCCTTGCATTCTACCATTTGAAAACAAGGTCAAACCAGCATTTATCAGTTTAATTAGTAACATGCTTGACATCTACTTGAATTTGTTTTCTGGCAGAAAGTGAGCAGAAAACGTTTAGTTGCCCTTTCACCGTGACCAAGAGACTTAAATAGAAATGAATCCATGTCTGCAAACTTATTCTGACACTCAAATTTCTTAACTCATTACACTGAAGTAGAAATTTATAGCTAATGAGACTTTGTTTCCCAAATGAGTTTGCAAAACTAACAGAAACCCTCAACTCAGCAATTTTGTTGACACTTTCTGACCTTCCTAAGCAGAAACTACATTTTATGCAAAACAGCAGCCAAACTGCATGTATTCCTTACTGAGCTGGCAGTTATCCCTATAGTATAACAAAATCACTTAACAAAATACATAAGACACAGAAGATAGAGGAATTTGTTTTTTATTCTCCTAGTCTTCACAGAGACAAGAACAATGTCTATAAATCTTACTTGGGCTTAAGTCATAAAAATATATATGTTATTGGACCGGGTTAAAATAAATACAATTCATATGATGTATAATTGCAACTGAATGTACAAGGCTATACTTAGACATGAGTAGACGTTTATTACACAACTGAAGACCTAAAGAAAGTCATGTGTTTTAAGATCTAGCTGTTACAAATTAGATAGAAATAAAATCAGTAATGCTACAGAAGAGGATATATATGAGATAACCCAAAACTCTGGTAGTTATACCAAAAATATATATATATTAAGGAAGTAATTCTGCCAACTGCTAAAAGACATGTTATTCACATCATATGTAAAATACTGAGAGGAAAATGTTCTGCCACTCAAAAACTGCAGTTCTAGTCTTTCATATGAAGGTATACTTAAAAATTACCTAAATATTTATGCTATGAACAGTATATGAAATCCCATTGGTGTACAGCAGAAAACAGCAACGCTGACAAGAATTGCATGTACCAGATAGGACTGTTAAAAAAGCGCACACCTTTTTAAAGAACGAATAAAATGATGTGGGCTTAGAAAAGTATTATCTAGTATTTATGAAGTATTTGTAGATTGATATATTTCATTATGAGCATGCTTTCCTTAATTGATGCTCCTTTTTGAAAAAAACACTCTACTTGCTCAGATTAACATCTCCTCAAAATGAGAAACACCTCCACATATTTACTACATGAAGTATTCACAATAACATCCTGATAAATACAGCTTGCAGTGTAATATGTTCTAATTGATATAATTCATTTTATTTCTGTGTTTGTGCCTTACACAGCAGGAAGCATCACTGCACAAAAAACAGATGGTATTCAGAAGAGTTAAAGTGAACAAGATTAAATGATAAAAGTGCTTAACATATGAAACATACTTACCTGACTGCCAATAACAGAATAAACAGACAAAAAAGTTGAGCAACTCCCATTTTTCTATACATATTTTGGAGGGTTAGTCACCAACAACAAGTTGCATTCAGCTCCCAATACAGATGGATAGCAGTTCTGCCAAGACCACTAGAAAACCTTTTTGGTATACAGCAGTTCAGTGTTTTCAAACAACAGCCTTCACAATTAATTTTTTGTTCTCGATTGTTAAGCTATTTGAGTTTTAGATGATTTTTAAGACAGCATGCTAGCTTCAAGTTTGTTTTGTTTTTTTTTTTTTTTTTTTTTTTTTTTACATATTTATTCCTATGTATTTTATACTAAAACCTTAAAAGACAGAGCCCTATAAACTGAGGTTCACTGTTTCTGCACTTAACTTGCCACCACTTAGACTGTGAATCATTGCAATCATATTTGAATGTTTGTTCAGTTCTTCCTTCTGTAATTTTACAAGTGCTTCTTTTTCTTCCAAGCGTACTTCCAACTGAGATTTTTGAACTTCCAGAGAAGACGCCTGCAGAAAAAAAAAAAAAGTTACGATTTCCCCCATTGTTAACTGAAAAAAACCTATACAGCATACAGCAAAAGCTAAGTGACTTGGTGGTGAATTTAAGCAAATAATTAAAAAGCACAGTTTTAAAACTATAAGCTTGTTTCAGAAATTCTTTTCTCAGCTATATATTTGGTGCATATGAAAAGTTACAGCTACTGTTGCAATTAAAACATTAAATACGAAGCGGAAGAACCAACCCCCACATTATCATTGTTCTATTTAAGCAAGAGAAGTGGAGAAGTGCCCACAGTTAAACCATCCATGTTTCATTTCAATCCACACACTGGTAAATATTTATTAAGAACAAGTGAAATATTTGCTATATACAGAATATCGTCCTAGAGATTAGACTTCACTTCCAGAGAATGGAAATACTTTGACAGACTGCACACTTCGTTGTGATTACTGATTAGCTTGCATCGAAAATGAACCTCTCTCTGCATTGTGTGTTTACCGGGAGCCTTACCTATAGGCAAGAATATATCAGCTCTGCCGAAGTTTCTAGTTTTAATTTATGCATTTTAAAAACATCGCCCTGTTAACTCTGTGGTATAGCCAACCTGGTCTCTCTCTCATGTTTTGAGAGAAGACGTTGTTTTTAGAGATGAAAAATAGATGTTTTATTAGAACTTCAAAGACCAAGAAAATCTGATGTATTTTTTTGTATGCATATATACATAGTATCTTAATACAGGATATAAGAAACGGGGGGGGGGGGGGGGGGGGGGAACAAAACAAGAAACACCCCCCTGCATTTTACAGTAGCCAAAACTAGAAACTGAAGAGGAATATGCTGTGTTCATTTATTTAATATTGCACCACAGTTTTTCTTCCAAGTATTATGTACTCACACACCTTGCCTTATACAGCCCTATTAAACCCTGACTGTGACAGTTCTCTTGAATTCGATTTCTTTTCTCAGCAATTCCAAACTCAAAAGGTACATAATTAAATCTGAGTCAGTTTGTTCTTCACCACCACAGGGACTGATCTAGTTTCTTTGGTCACTTTACCACTGAAATACTGATTGCCCAGCCGTATCAGTTATATAGGTATCTAATACTCCAGTCTCTAGAGTGCAGATTGCAAATAATTCCTTACCTTGATACTCAGTTCTTTCCTTGCTTGTTCTGTTTTACTTAATTCCTTTCTAAGAATATCTACAGTTTCTTCCACATTGTTTTTTTCTTTCTGTTGAACTCTCAGTTTTTCTTCCAGAACTTTTATTTTCTGTTGCAAGCCTTAAGAAAATCAACACATTAAAAGAGGGGTTGTCAGACTTCGAAAAGACATCCTGCATTGCCTAGGAAACAAGTATATACATTTATTTTTAATACTCAGTGTTGCTGCTAATAAGTGAAGTACTGAGTAGTGCCACCTATTGCCAAGTTCTAGCAGCTGGTTTCCAGCATTTGCTGAAGAGTTGAACTGATCTCTTGTATTTTGCAGTTCCTACAGAAAATAGGTCTAGTGAACATACTGTGAAGAGATCCTGTAAGAACATACGATGCTGTGCACAGATTCAGTGAAATTCATATAGTCTGGGAAATCACATTTTTGTATCCTTTCACAGATATATAGGTATATATACGCATTTGTTTAATTCAACTGTTAAATTGCATGTCCCCAGCTACCTTTAAGATCTACAAGTTACTAAGAAAAATATAGCTGCTTATGTATAGCACATAACATCTCTTTAAGCCAGGTAGTTCTTTAGGTTCAATGACCTTTACTTAAGTGACTTACATGCTATTTTGCCATCTTTATCCTGTAGTTGTTGCTGTAATTCTTTTCTGTGATCTTCAGCTTCAACCAACTGTGCAGCAGTCCTAAAATTACAGAGAGGTTTTACTTATCAAAGTGATATATATTACCATTTCTTTGTTCTAAGAAGCTAGAATGATTTTTGTCTAACTCCTAATTGCTGTCAGGAGCTTCAAATCAAATCAACAAAATTATGAAGGGTGTTAGCACAAGTTCTCTCCTTTTTTCCCCCTCACGAAACCGTTATTTCCCTCCTTTGATCAAAGACATACAGTGGAAGCTACTGAAAATGTTCATTCCTAAAGCCTAGTCACCAGAAATTGGTGATCTTGATTACAGCCACAGGGTATTCAAGGTACCTTGAACAGATAGAACTGAAGATAATAGAACTGAAATTGTCTTTCAGCCAGAGTCAGAATCCACTGACATTAGTGATTGAGATATGGGGCATTTAGCTCTTAGTATGCTCCTGAATTGACAATATCATTGCTAACACCCGTTTCATGCAAGTGTTATCATCTGCGCCAAGATTTTCTAATACCATTCTGAACATCTCCAGACAGTCACGTAACACTCAGCAAAAACTTAATTTCCTAAGACTTCACTGTAATCCATATATAGGTTATCTGAAGTCCTCACTAGTTAAGACTGTGGGAACTAAATATTATCCTAATTATCCTAAGATCTAGGTACTCTCATCCACCAATTATAGCTGTAACCCAAGCACTTCGAACTCCACAAAGTCAATTTCCTTTCACCATTACTAACTAGCATATATCATCTCCCGTTTGCCTCACCTACATGACACCTATTGTCACTCTTGCTTACTTTATCCACTTACTATCTAACAATTTCTAAACTGCAGCCTCTGGCAATAAAGGGGGAAAAAGGGTATTTCCATAGTCTGTTTTATTTGTGGTAGTTCAAGAATATCTATACAGTAACCAGTAACTGCTCCCCCCTTTTGCCTTTAAAAAGGAGCAGCTTTTTCACAATATCCCCCCAATTACACTGTGCTGCATACTGCACCAGTAAGAGTTCGCGTCCACATTTATACAGAAGCAAATAAATGCATCTGTATGAAAAATTTTCCATTTGAATCAGAACTCAAGGCAGTAATCAGAGCAGTCCGAGTCACTGACAAGGCAAGAGCCTGGAAGGATGAAGTGAACTTTGCAAGTCAAACCAAGAAAAGGAATTTATTTCTACAGTGAATTTCAGGCTTGCCTGTAAGCATATTTTAAAGATACCTTCTGCAAAATTAAGTATTAAACAAAATTTCTCCAATAGAAGCCCTGCTATTTAGATACATGGGTGAAAGTTACATCAGACCTCTAATCTTAAGCCATTAAAAATAAAAACTTTAGTCCTCAAATTTGTCCTCAAGATACAAGTAGAGCTAATTTTTTGGTCAAGGAATAAAGCTTTTGCACCAGAGACAGAGAGACAGAATACCAAATCAACACTATTTCTAATATAATTTTTAATTTAGTAGGTTCTCCCCCCCCCCTTAATTATCTTAAAGAAGCACTTCAATCCTCAAGTACTTCTGCTGGTATCTCGTAACATTCTGCAGGCTAAAAAGGGAATACATGGAAACCTTGGGTGATAGCAGCATTCAGCAATTCAGCATCCACCGAAAAGAACCCCTATCCCTCAAAAAAAAAAAAAAAAAAATCCACCCCCAGACTGGGTTGTTTCATTAGTTCTTTTAAATTACTACTATTGCTGTAGCCTGTAAGGATTCCCTCCTGCCTCCAACCAATATAACAGAAAACAAAATTGAAGTCCCTACTACAGATTTTCATCTAATATACACATACCAAACAACTCTGAAGGATCTTTTACTTCTAAGTAACATCTGAGAAGTAGAACTAAAACATAAACAATTGAAAAATTGAATGCTGAAGCACTACTTAGTTTTACTGTCTACTTAAAGGATTGAATCAAACTTACTTGTCATTCTGCTGCTTGAGTGATTCATTTAGTTTTTTCATTGCTTCCATTTCTTTATTTAGGGAACTGCATGCAATCTGTAGATCTTTATGTTGTCTTTCAGTTGTTTCATACCTACAAATAAATTAGAGGATTATGGTTGAAGAGGATAAATGCTTTTGAAGAGCTTTTACTTTAATAGTTTGTCAAAAAAAACTTAACGTCTTCTGTGCAATCATCCCACGCAAGCTGTAAGATAATATATTTTAAAGGAACATATTTGAAAAAACAAGTTTCCCTAATTATTAACAAAACTCCCTCCAGTAGAAAAGTCTTAGAGACTGACAAAACACCAGATATCTGTGTTTAGATATCTGACACACGTAAACTGTTATAAATAAGGTTTTTGCAGTCAGCTTTGAAGGGACCCTTTGAGCCAGTTTATGACCTCTGGTTATCCAGTGATAGTAAAAAATGAACGTAATGGAGACAGCGCAAAGTGTAATTAATAACAGTTTGAGGCAGATCTCATGCTCAAAGCAAATTGCTCTGCTACTTTCCTACCAAGAGGAAAATTCTCACCCCCTATGGTAGTTATCTCATTATTTTTAAGGAACAGCATTTAAAGTCTACAGATGGTTTAGAAAGTATGTTTTTACTTTATAAGAACAGTACAACAATCAGTAAGTTATTTTATTCCTACTTTAGGAAACGTATAGCTGTTAGATAACAGATTGAAGATGCTTTATGCTACACAGATTAGTCAAATGCATGCTCATAAAGGATATAGCTACATACAACTCAAGCAAAAAAGCAGGTACTTCCACACTGACCACACTAGATCCTTACTCAAGAAAAGCCATAATGGACAAACTGTATACATTTTTCCACCTTCAATTACTTCCCTTATTGGCAGTGATACAGCTTCAAAATTCCTGACATAACTTCTGCTTCTGTTATTAAACAACCAACTTGCTCTCAATTTTATCAGCTTCTTTGCCTTGCTGACACCTAGTGACAAAACTGATGCATGTGAGCTGAAACACCATGGATATTTTTATTCTTCCAAACTACATTTTTCTCCCATAAATATTTTCTATCCCTACGTACTTTTTGTGTCTTACATGTCCTGTGTGTTTTTTGGTTTTATTTTAGCTTTAGGAGCCTAAAGAAATACTTGTAAATAATTTGGAATGCATAAGGTACTTCCTTTCCCCCTGCATTGCTTTAACCTCATTTCAGTCATTTGCTACAAAAGTGATCAAAGATGCAAGCTCAAGAAAGACAGCATATAAGATCAAAGAAAGAAGCTGAGAGTATGGTGTAACAGCATCAGAAATTAAGCACTGTCGGTGAGTTTTAGAGAACAATGCTCAAAGTTCTTGCCATTTCCTGAGCTGGGCCTTCAACAACTACATTTTCACTTCTCACTCCATTTAACATATTAACTTCTCGAGTGACTTACTGTAACCTGATCTGCAAGCATACAAGTTAAAAATTACTTTTACTTAAAGCCATGAACTATCATGTAACATTGCCCTTCTAACATATTTAGCTAACCCAGAACAGGGTTTCATCACTTCAATTGACTATGACATATTTGCTTACAAATCCTAAGCTTTTTACCTCTGAAGAAGATCAACAGATGATTTTTTCAGTATTTCATGTTCCTCAGCAACTGTTTGTAGTTTCCTGTTGTGTTGAAAGAGCTGCTCAATATCAGTCTGTGCCCTTTCAGATTCTATCTGCTGAGCTTTCAACAAAGCATTAAGTTCTTCATTTTTTCGTTCTGCATCCTTCAACATTGCAGCAAGAGTTCTTGCCTTTGAGTGGAAGACCCCACCAAAAAACACAATTACAAGCAATTCTGTTTTATAAGTCATGTTTTAGTAGGAATATTAGAAGACATTAAAGAAACTGTCCCAGAGAAACATCCTGTTTTCCTTTGGATTGTTATCATGAAAATTAATACTGGCCTCATTTGTAAGCATAGGTTAGCTAAGCAGTATAAAGTTTCCACATGTGCAAATATAGTTAAAGATGCCTAAACAATTATTATTCTGCCCCACCCCAAAGTCCCTGAAAGAGACTCCTGTTCCTCACCTCGGACTCAGCCTGGGCCCTCTGGCATCGGTACTGGGCCATCAGCCGATCAGCCTGAGCCAGAGCCAGAGCTTTCGCTTCCAAAAGGTCTTGCAGCCTAGATTCTTTAGACTGTGCATAGGAAGAACATTCATTTATTAACATTCCCTGAATCTACAGACAGCGTTGTACCCCTACACATTCAGTTGTACTCACGGCTAATGATGCAAGCTTCTGTTCATAGACATCCATTAGATCAGATATCCTCATATCAGTGATTGGCTCCTTCATCTGTGGAAATGTTTCACAATTACTGCTAATGTAAATTTGTATTTACTTAGATAACACATCTAAAAGAGCTTGGTAGTTTTGCGAGCTTTCTGTCCTTTTACTGTTTACTTAGCAAGTATGGCCCTACAGATCTTAACTGTTCATTAAACTATGTTTGAGTCAAGTAAGGATGTTACTTGATGATTTCAGAATGTTTCTTAGGCAGTACTGCAAGTATAATGCCAATTTTGAACAGGTGTTCATGTATGCCGATGCATGACTAAGTGCAAGTTCTCTCTGCTGTTCATACAATAAACAATTATTAAAAAGGTACCATCTCTGCACCATTTTGAACCATTATCTACGTTTTCTTGGCATATTAACAACCCCCCATAGCTAGCTTCAGTTCCCAGCTTACTTTCCTGTCCCTAACCTGGGAAAAAAGTAATTTATTTTCCTGCTTGCAAAGTTGTAGTAATATCTAGAAGGACACAGAGAAAACTTATAAGAAAAGCTTCTGCAAGCTCCCTTTGCTTTCTCTGTATAGTAACACTATTAAAAGTGTTCAAAATGTTTTAAATGTTTTTGCACACATTTGAGCTTCACACAACATACGGAATGCACAGAGATGAAGTACCAGATGTTTTAGGCAATTGTGTATACAGATTTTTAACTAATGCATTTTTAGAGGAAAATTCTACTTTCTGGAAGGTCTAACAAAAGAGTCACTAAACATCAGTATTTTCTCTCCCTCAAAAATCCAAAGAGCTGCACCAACTGTCACATCACTGGAAGCTGCTACACTAGTGGTGTTAGGCACTGCTGCTGCTTTGACTCACATTACTAGATACTCAGCAGCATACTTACAGACTGTCACACGCAGTCCTGAAGAGGATGATCAACAGGAATTTCCAATGGCGGAGTAAGAATGAAACCAAGGATGTGTCACTTGACTTTTTTTTTTTTTTTTTTTAATATTATTCCAGCAGCTGACTGGTGGCTTGAAAGAATTTTGTTCTTTCCAGTTGTGACAGAGAGGAGGGTTGCAAAACTAAGGCTGGAGGCAATGCCGTTAATATAGCTGGCGAGTCATTACCTGGCACTTTCTGTTCATTTTTTGCTGTTTGCATACTGTTCTTTTGAGTCAAAAGAAAATATAGGCAACAAGCCTTCACTCCATCTAAAGTGGCTACAGAACAACTACTACCTTGTATTGAACAGAAAAGAGAAAAAGGAAATATGTTCAGTATCTCACAGCACGGTGCCCAAAGAGGTGCACCATATGTGGCGCGTGTTTGAGTGTCTCATTCATAATGCACATTGCTGCACAGAAGTAAAAAGCTTCCTTCTGAAGTAATAATACTGCCTTTCCAAGAAGGCCACAAAAATTTAACTTGAGATGCTCAAGATATAGCTACAGGCAAGAAAACATGAAGTGTTTGTGTGCCTGTTTAGACATACAAAACATGCACCAGACTCATAAGGCAGCATAATCATTTTTATTTCATCACAGGTTACTTCCTACAAAGGGGTAAGGAAGCTCCAAATAAGGGAGCTCCTTGCACATGTCTCAGTAAGTCTAGTAATTTACAACTATATCTGACATCTGCCTCCACCTCTGACAGAGGGAAGAACATTGAAAACCCAACCAGAAGAAGGGGTTTAAACGAGGAGCCCAGCTTCTGATACTGCACAAAGAATCATCATTGGATTTCACTCAGGAACTCAGTAAAAGGAACAAGTTTTTAATAGGTAGGAAAGTAAAGTGAGCTCAACTGATACAGGCACTGTAGCCTGACACTTGGAGGTTAAGGTTTTTATTTTTTCCTTAGTAACTGAAAAAGTCCATTTTTTAGGAAAGGCATGTAAATTTTACTAACCTCTAGTCCAGAATGAAGTTTCTGTATTAATTCCTGAATATTTGAAGTCGCGGATTCATCACCTTTAGAATAAGACAAAGAACCTCTTGGTGTAACGCTGGTCACGGGTGACTGCATTTGGATTCTTTTTGATGTGTGCTCTGTTTCTTGTTGTCTGTAAGCATTATTTGCAGCAATACTTTCACCAAGTCTGTATAAACGTAAATGATATTAATGAAACAATCTGCTACAAGTATTGTTGCAAGGACTGAAGATGAAAACAATTTCACAGCATAATTAACTTCTTTCATCGAAAAGACAGACTACTGGAACAGTGACATTTGCATTATCACACAACATTAAGATGTGGTTCCAGACACGTGCCCATACTGTCTAGATATACTGAAAGCAGAAGGAAAAACTTAAAAGCCTATTAAGGCTAACTGTTAGAAACAAGTGCAGTACCTCACCAGAAAATGCAGGTTGTTCAGCTCTCTTGAGCAAAACAGATCATCTGTGTCTTATTAGCCCAAGAAACAAGTTGAATAATGACATGTGAAACAGCTTAACTGTGCCACTGTTTGTTAGCAGGAGGACCGAGAAGGTAGTAGGAGTGATTTTGTTTTTATCAGGCATAAATATAAGATTGTATCATCAAAAGGCAGAGTGCTACCAATAAATTTTATTTTTTCCCCTCTGTGATGGTATTTCACAATATTATACTGAATACAGAACATTTCACTTCTTAAGCTTTAATCATAATTTAAGCATGCAGATAGAAGTCTAATGAATTCATATTCATTTGTACAAGGAAGAGAAGACAAAAGCTTAGACTTAAGTAATTACAGTACATATATTCCAGTGTCTGCATGTTACTTGTGGCTGCTATTTGCAAGGCAATTACTTGGGACATGTTCTAAATCAGAGCTTATTTTTAAGTCACCAGTCAATTATTTTTCCTTTCAAGAAATTCCTTAATTACTAAGTTAACCCAAAGACTTCACTGAAGTGCTGTCTCAATTGCTCAAGTGAACAGAGCCAATTTCTAACTTGCACTCAGAGGCATGTTATTTGCCTATTCCTTTGTGCAACACCAGGCATATTGAATTGTACAGAACCTTTTTTCCTCTGCCCAGACAATTTGTCACTGTCCGTTATAAGAGTGTTTTATATGCACTAAATCATGCAATCATAGTATAGTTGAGGTTGAAAGGGATTGCAAATATCATCTAGTTCAACCCTCTTGTTCTAAGCAAGTTGCCCAGAACTATATTTAGTAGTTTTTAATATCTTAAAGGATGGAGACTGCACAACCTCTCTGGAAAACCTTTTTCAGAGTTTGATTGCCCTTACTGCCTTAAGAGAGTTTATTTTGTATATTTAAACAAAATTTCTTGTTTGAATTTGTGCCCCTTACCTCATGTTCTGCTAATGGCTATCACCAAGATGACTCTGGCTCAGTCTTCTTTGTTCCCTCCCATCATTTACATACATCAATGAGATACCTCTGTCTCTTCTCAAAACCAAACAATCCCAGCTCCCTCAGCCTTGCTTTCCATTATGACACATGCTCCAGCCCCTCAAACATTGTAACGGCCCTTCACTAGACTCACTTTAATAGGTTTATCTCCCACGTTGGAAAGCCCAGACCTGGACATACCGCTCCAGATGTTGTCTGACCAGAGGGGAAGGATTGCCTCCCTTAAAACTCCTGGCAATGCTCTTCCTAACGCACTCTAGGATGCTATTGGTCATCTTGGTCATCCTCGAAGACAGAAGTCGTATTTGCTTTCTTCTAGTCCTCAGGAACTTCTCCCAGTCACCAAGACCTTCCATGGATGATATAGGGTGGCCTCACATTGATATCAGCCAGTTCCCTAAGTACTCTTGGTTGTATCCTGTCAGGTCTCTCAGACTTGTATATGTCCATTTTGTTTACATGTTCCAGAACATGATCCAGTCTTCCTCCAGAATTGCCCACTGATCTCAGAGACCTGGGATTCCCAAATGCAAAGCATGCCAGTGAAGACCAAGCTGAATAAGTCATTGAGTTCAACAGATTGCAGCACCTCCTGCCCTCCTTCTGCACTGATCTCGGTATCTGCAAGGCTCACTCCTCGCTCTCCCAGCTGCTGTTATGCAGCAGGTTGTTTTTCTTCTTCCTTTTTTTTTCCTCCTCTTAAATCTGCTCTCACAGAAGCACAAACAACATTGCTTATTGGCTGGGCTCTGGGCAGCAGCAAGTCCCTTTGGAGGCAGCTGAAACTGGCCCTTATCTAACATGGGGCATCTGCTGGACTCCTTTCACACAGGCCACCCATGCAGCCCACTGCTGCCAAAACCTTGCCACGTAAATCCAATACAGTGCCCTACTGCATTACATCTGCAGGAGATGCCGGGGTGCTTGGACACCATGAGGACCACAGATCAGAGCCCTGTAACAGCAAACACACCTCCAGTTTCTTCTGCTGCTTCCTAGCGCTGCATACAGGTACTTCTCAGAAGCATCCTGTATTGCTGATTTCCCAGAAAATCTATGAGGGCTTTCCCCCCCACGGTATCTTGCTGTAGACAATCCCTTACTTATGTGCACATTAGGGTGACCCCACTTTAGCACTGCTGTGTTGGCTGTAAGGTCCCTCCTGTTCACATATACCCACACCCTTTGCCTTCCAACCTCACTTGATTGATTGTGGTCATCCCTTCTGCTGTTTTTAGTTTAAAGCTTTCCTCATCATGTTAGCTAGCCCTTGGTCCTGAATCTCTTGGTCATGGAAACCACAACTGTTTGACAGGGGTTACATGACTGTTTGTTGACCAACAAAATCTGTCCTCTCCTCCTCAAGCCCTTCCATTCTCACCCATAGGAAGAAGTGGAACACCACCATTGTTCCTCATGCCCTTGTCCATCATCACAGGAGCCACGTAACCATGCTTGATAATATTCGGGTCTCCCCTGCCATAACATTTTTGCCCTTGTGGAAGGCTAGCAGATGGTAATACCCTGAGGGCTAGACAATCCTCTTTATTTTTTCCAAAAACTTCACAAATCTGATCTCCCAGAAAGTAGCAAGCCTCCCTAAATGCTAAGTCTGGTTACCATATTTTGAAGCTGCAAGGCCTTGAAGGAGGATCTGGTCTCTCTCTTTTTCATCATCTGCTAATCGCCTCTTTACAGCTCCTTCACTTGGCACCAAAGGTCCTCAGCAGCTGCACACCTTCTACCGGCTAGAAGACCACCTCCTGCTGCCCCAGGTTAGGGCGAGGTCCAGAACACTCCCTGCAGCCTGAGCCTACCAGAGTTGCATTCCTGTTCTGAAATTTCATTAGAGTTGCTGCCTCAGCTTTCAACACTTATTTTGTAGCTGTTTTGATAGTGTTACAGACCTTCTACCGACAAAATAACAACCCCTCACCCTGATTGCCCTTCTGAAGTCTATATCTAATTAGATATAGGGATGTTCTTGAAAAATAGTACTATCATAAAAACAGCATTTACGTTTTCAGGATGAACAGTTTTAAGCTGTTATCACCATATTTATATTTAAAAACAGAAATAACCTTCTGTACATGCAACCATCTCCATGAGCTTTCTCAAAAAAAAAAAGAAAAAAAACACAACGAAGCAAGTTACCATGATTAGACTATTTGATCATCCTTCTTCCTCATATAAAAAGCAATTCAGACGCTGTTCCAAGTTAAACTTCTGTCAGAGCACTCTGACAGAACATCAGATGCAGTCCAAGTATAAAACTCCAAGCACAGACTTCAGAAAAGTGAACTCTGAGGGATGGAAATCACTATCATGCTCTCTAGAATCTGATATTAACTCTCAGCATTTCAACTAATTCCTCTGGCCTCTAAAACCACTTCTGTCTCTTAAGTGCAGATTAAGAGGAAATGATATTTTTTCTAAAGTTACTACCTCAGATGAACTGAAAGTAATATGTCAAGAAACACAAACATCACTAAGGCCATAAAAATTTCAAATCCTACCAGACTACCACAAAAATAAACTTACACAACAGCTGGAAAATCGGGTAAGGGTGCAGCCTCAAACAGTATTCTAAGTCCCACTTGGACTTGTTCTCTGTAGTCTGATGTTAAAGCAAACGTCAAAGGTATAATCAGGCGTTGATCCTAAAAAAGAAATGACTTGAGTCAGATTATATGAGTAAACAACAAAACCAAACATAATACCAATGCCCATGAGCACAGAACATTTTTATATAAAGCTGCCTTTTTAAGTTTTGCCCTTCTAAGTTCCTGAAGCCCAAAGTTAATGAAAGAGAACTGATTTGAAAAACAGTTCACACTTGGGTGTATTTAAAATTTTGTTTTCCAGGTTACAGTTGACATAACAGGTGAAGAAACTGCTTAATTCCTTCAAGTTTAAGTGCTTGATTTCCACCATAAAGGATCACAAGCGTTAAGTTTTATTAGGACTCCCTGATAGCTGTGGGACTATGACTGCTATCTATTAAATTGCACAATTCCCATTCTTCAAAGAAAACCCTCCAAAACAGTACAAAGCGTTTGACTGTCTGGTTTATTTTCCATCTACAAAGTAAGCAGCTAACGTCCTATCCAGCCAACAGACTGTTTTGTCTACGTAAAGTCACGTCACAGATGTATACATTTAATAGTAAATAACCTCAAGAACTACGTGATTACATAGTTGTGATAACTTCTTTTTGTTTGCTACTTTCAAACTGTAATCCTAATGGAGTCTAAAAAGGATAATCCTTACTGTGCATTATTGAAATAAGAAGTGTAAGAGCAGTTTGCTTTTATTTCAGAAGAATTAACAGTGAAACGATGTTTAAGAATGGTACCCAGGGGACTATTTCCCTAACAGCTTTACCACCTCAGAGACAAGCACGCAAAAGCATTTAGAACTAAACCTGCTGCAGTACTATTATATTTTTCTTGTCACATACACTCTATAACACATTTTAAATTCATACCTGCAGAATTTTGTAGAAGCTCACTTCCATACTAGGTACTTCCTGCTTCAGTCTGCTCATAAGATCAAGTGTTTTCAAAATAGTATCAGCAGCAAGTTTGCTTTTCAAGATACAAATGCAAAAGCAAAGTGGAAAAAAAAAGCAGAAAGATCAGTCAAACCAGCACTGATAAATTCAGTCAATTTACAAAACGAATAAATACCTTTATAAAGATGTTAAACATGTCTAGCAAGGCATCAATGCCAACACAACAAGAAATCACGCAGTTCCTTGGATGTGCTGTTGACTTTTTCCAGTGTACCAAGGACAGCAGCGAAGCTCAAAAAACACTTTGAACTTGAAAGTGAAGTGCGTTTAATCACGGGTCAATTGTATTGGGCATAGAACTCAGTTATATTGATATTCAAGTCAATACCACTGAGCTGAAGGAAGGTATGTCCATTGTTAGTACAATCATTGGCTCCCCTGTTCCCGGAGTGTTGATGTGATATCGCTTTTGGTAAGCTTCACCTCAGATAAGCTTAAATTAACAGATGCTTAAAATCACTGTCCCACATCAATGGAACTCCAGCTTACACACAAAACAATACCAGAACATTTAAGCCAGGTTTTATATATTGAACTGACCAATGTTACATTCTATTGCCACAGAAATATTAAATCTGATTTTAAAATAGTACTGACTTACTTCCATTTAAATGGTAATTTCAACTACAGTATATTTTCGGTTGGAACAATATCAAAACTCACACAGGTCTAGCTAAAATAGATTTCAGGAAAAATTGTGTGCTTACCACATTTTAGAGTCCACTACCTTTGCCCCAAAACCAGCATCAATTCCGCTATAGTTAAACTGGTGTTCAATTAGAGACACACATTGGCTGGCAGTCAGTACCTTTGAGGCGTGCATTTTCATTATGTCATCTCTACAGAGCAGTAGTTTGAGTTAAGTTTTATTCTTAACATATTTATGCTTATTTATTGTCACCATAAGGAAATATTTTTAATAAGACAGTTGGTACATCCAAGCATGACATACTCCAAAGATACTTTTAAAACCCAACTACATAAACCACTTAAATCACAACAAACAATCCAAGAAAACTGCTGTTCAACTAAAAAACAAATGTACTTGAAAACAGACAGCTACGGGAAACCACAATAAAACGAGGTGGCATAAAGAAAGAAGATGAACAAAAGGGATTGAACAACCAGCGCCTAACACAGTAACTAGTTATCTATGGGAGAACTAGCCAAGAAAATTCTTCACAGAATTCAGCTGAGATGCCGGACTACATCCTGCTATTACGTTCTCCTTACTTCAGGACACCAAGGTCAGAAAGGCAACAAGACAAAAATCAGAAGCAGAAGAATGCAAGCTTCAACTACTTCAGAGCTGTAGGCTTGAAGATGACATGATAGATTTGCCTTCTCACCAAGCTCCCTGACAAATCTTGCCCAAGTCCTCTCATAGACAGGACATTACACTAGGTGGACTAGAGAAGCTGTTCTGAAATTCTAATGAAGGAAACCCCTTAAAACAAACAAACAAAAAAACACAAAGTAAAATGGTATCACTCTGCATTATTTTTACTCTTATTTCACAAGTCTAAGTTTTTATCGTATTTGGCTTGGCACTACATTAAACTTAGCTAGGCCAAAATACTCTAAGGATTAAGATGGCCTCCCACCCTCCTCCTTACAATTTCACCAGAAACACTAGTTATTTTTGATCTGCAAAGTGCTTCTGTACTCTTGAACAGCCACCACATTTTATTCTGAATCCCTGTATGACAAAATAATTTCACAACAATTAGAAAGCTACTTAAAATCTTTCAAAATGACAATGCTAAGTAAAATTAGTGCAGTTATCGCCATTAAATGCTATCAGTGTGACCCAAAATGGACATTTCGTCTAATACCTTGGAACAGATCATAGTGAAGAAGATCACAGTGGAAAAATCATAAATTAACTGCCAATAGGCACGTAAAAAGGATATCTATGAGGACATTAATAGCCTTGACCATTCTTTCACACTTTTTCTTCAGTAACAGCTCATCCACAATCTGTTCTGGCAGCTGAAGATGATCAAGAAGAACAGGCAGCAAAAGATCCACAAAGTGTTCAGCTGAGGCACTGTTCCCACTATTAATAGCATCCTGTAATAAGTTTTATGTCAATGTTTAGAACTACTGAGAAAGGAAGACAAGCCTACTCTACCTCTTCCTCCACCAGCTTGTAATCAAGCTTTCCAAGGCTCTTGCTATTTTAGGTTTAAGACTGTTGATCAGTATCACACTGGAGCAGGAAGTTTATCAAATAACAGTGAACAAGTAGAAACTCTCACTTCTGCAAGTCCTAGAAAACAAGTCTTGTATACCTTTGTATCTATCTGCCATCTGGCCATATGGCAGGTAGATAGGGATGGATAGATATGGAACTGCCATATCTTCCATTTTACTTTCAGAACAAATATATTTTTGAAATACACATCTTTAAAAGAAAAGCTGAGTGTTAGAAGTATGAAATTTTAGAACAAAAAGAAGTCAGGTATACATGCTACCTTTCAAGTAGAATGTTATTAGATGTTTAAAAATCAAAACAAAAATATAGATGCTAAGAAGCACTTTAAACTCAATTATCAGCTCTGGTACCTCAAAAACCTCTTTGAATAGCTGCAACGCTAGAACCGAACAGTCTTCAGAGCTTTCCAATGGCTGGTTTGACAAGTGTACCAATGCAACAGATGGTTCAAAAGTCTTTGAGCGAGTCACAAATCTGGTATTTCCAGAGACTGGCAAGCCAGATGGTTCCAGTATCGCCTGCCGCAGGGTATGACGCAGTTCAACCACAGAACAGAAGGCAAGCAGCAGTTCTAAGATCTGTATGAAGTGAATGAAAGAGTTCAAACGTTTTTAACTCATACAGCAATTGCAACTCCCATAGCACAAACCTAAAGAAATATTTAAGTTCTAATAAACTATTCTTGGCATTTTGAAGTTCTATGAACGATATTTTTCCCTCCATAAAGTCAAGTGAGCAGCAAAAATACAGTCCACTAGACCAAAGAAAACCACTGAGTGGTGAAGGCTTGCAACAGTTGGTATTCAATGTACTGCTTTCCTTTCTTAAACAAGAAAAGGAAAAAAAAAAAAAAAGACAACTGCTGTCAAGTGATCTACCAGCAGTAGTCTTTAGCACCAGATAGGCAATGTGCCATTTATTTAAGGTGGTAGTGAGACAATGCTGGATAGAACAGGGAACCCAATTTGGCATCAATCTGTTCAATTACTGTGAAAGAACATACTCCCTACTTTGAAACTAGTGTCGTGGTTCCCTGACCATCAGTTCAAAATCTGAGTAGTATTAATTCAAGTCTTGATATGTAAAGTGGGGCATACACTGCATTTCTGGTGTAGTAACCCACATTTCTTATTAGACAAAAGTATGAAAGGTATTTATGTTTGCTTTTTGCCTTCGTATCTGTTGTCTGAAAACAGGCACACAAAACCTGGCAAAACAAACAAAACCCAACAAAAACAACACACCAAGCAAATACAACCTGACAGGCTTTTGAACAACTACAAGACTTAAACTGATAAACACTAAGTCACTAAAGAGTCTTGAAATCCATTTATTTAATTAATCCTCATACACAAGGAACCTATTTATGGCTACAGAAATGGAACCAGGTTATGAGTTGGACCCTCTTAATCTTAAGCTGACAAAGTATAAATACCTTAGATGATGAATTGGGATCCTTTCCATGAAGAAGATCTAATACTTGACCAAGGCATGAGGTGAAGTGTTCATACCTACAGCATACATGAGGGGGAAGGGGGTGTAGAAAAAAAAAAGCATTTGAAATTTGAACTTTCTTAGAGATCTATACCAAGGGATGAAACGTGACCAATTTCCTTTTTACCCCGAAACACTTCAAGTTCAGTGATAGCTTTGATGGTATAATTTTGTTAAAACACAAGCTCAACTTCAAAAATATCCCAAGAATTAAAAAAAAATCCTTAAAATACACCAAGATTTTCCAGCTATTCATATTGCTAGAAGATTCAGATGGAATTTCAGAACTAAGTTCTACTAGCTGAATTTGCAGAAGCAATAGACAAGCACTCTGCACAATTACTCCATAGAGCCCTACAGTCAAATTATTACAACTTCAACAACACTATTTCACCTCAAATTAATGTAGGCCTGCAAAAGGCACGATAGCTGCTCATGAAGTTGTTTGACCAGTAATACTGTTGAGACAAAGAATTACTGAAAATCAGCATTAAGTATTCCTTAAGCAGCAAGGAAAGCACATGTTTTGATTTAGACTTCTGTGCGAAACAGGTGACACGAGAATCCTGTAGTTTCAGGCAGCATAGTTATAATCAGCTAGTAACATACAAGAAGCATCTAGAGATTTGTTTTCCAGTGTGCGGTTCACAAGACAAATGGCATATAGCAAAAGAGCTGAACAAAAGCTTATAAAAAAATCTTAAATACTTTTTATAAAGTCAGGCCATACCTGGTAAGATAATCTGCAACTTTGGGGTTTTTCAGAAGATCCATGAGTAGATCAACAGAATATTTTCTTGTTAGAGTACCATCTCCATTTACAACAATATTGAATATTAACTGAAAAGTCTGATGGATATTCCGAGCATGAAAGAGCTAAAAGAAAAAGAAAAACTATGTTCGAGAACATACTTAACTTGCTCAGGTCTCTTGCACATTAAAGTTAGCTGGAATTAGAACTTGATTTTGCCAGTGTGGCCAGTAGATTTATCAACAACTTGAGAACTGTTTTCAAAATATCACTTACTTTTTCTCCTACTTCTTCATTTAAAGTAAGGCTTGATAATATTGAAAGTGCAAACACAACCACAGTCAAACTACTGTGGGCCAGGAAACTTATCAAGGTACGATAAAAACTCTTCACATTATTCTAAAACAAAAAAGAAACAGGTATTATAAGTTTCATTTTGTTCTATAAAAGCACCAAACTTACAGCTTGCTCGTATTTTAAAATAAGAAATAAATCACGAATGATACAAGAATGTTACAAAGACAAACTTTCTCTAGGAAATCTATTTCAGCATTCTTCTACCGCATAACTACTGGAGGTGACATCAATGACTAAATACTTTGTTGAATTTGCATAGGGTAGAACAATAAAAAGAGAGTAAGGAATTCCGTCACTATTTTAAAGACAGATAAGAAAGTAATTTTGCTAAGACTTCAAAGAAAAAAAAAAAAAAAAAAACACACTGAAGAATGAATCTATCTCCTCTCTGATCAGATTTGAAAATAGTTCTTCCTTCCACCTCCCCTTCCTTTCAAGGTAAGTAAAACATTCACTGTCATGTAGATGAAATTTTATTTCTCCATCAAGAAATAAGTTACATTTATACTGATTGATGAAGAGACAAGGACTAGAATGGTTCAATATGGATGTGTATTTGAGGATTCAAAGGCCCTGACCTGACATAATTTTTTATTTTTTTAATTTTTTTTGAAGGTTTATGTTTTGAAAATTAAGTCTTTTTTGGCAAGATGCAGTAAATTTTGCCGGAAGTCCAACTACAGTCTTTATATTTTAACATTTAGTTTTCCTACAGAAGATACGTTCAGATTTTAAATTCACCTTTCCTTTGCAGAGAACCGTTGCAATAACTGAATGTGTAATGCAAGCCTGTGCAACAGCAGAGCAACAAAAGAAAACCCAGCTTCCAGTTCTACTGATTGTTTTCTCCAATTTGAGAAACAACCACCAACACTGGACACAACACCGAACAAAAAGGTCAGGATTATTTCTTATGCATGGAAGACATGCATAAGAAGTAGGTAGTTCCTTATAGTCAAGTAACTCTTGTCCTCAAGCCAGAGAGCCGTGCCACAAAACCAAAACACTTACCAAAGATTTTATCCGAGTTTGAATAGATAAGTTGTGACGACAGAGATTCGCCAGAAGTCCTAAACATGGTATCGTTAACTCATCTTCAGTGGATTGACTTGAAAGAAAAGTCCAGAAGTGTAAACAAAGATGTTTTCATTAAAGCATCCTGAATCTAGTTACAAGTTTTTATTATTATTATTTAATTTTTAACATTTTTTTTTTAGTATACCATTCCTCCAAGCAAAGCAAAACTAAGATCTGCAGGCTTCAGACTGTGGGCAGCTTTTAACTGAGTTAAACCGCAATACCAAAAACTGGAGATGAACACTATCAAAGGTCCTTTATTTCAGGTGTTTTTAAGTCATTAGACTTGCACAAAGTTGGTATTAGTCTAAAGGAAGTCTACTCACGACAGCAGGCATGAATATTTCGCATGGCTTTTATGTTTGTTAGCTTCCCCTTCTTGGGGATGGGTTAAGAGGCCAATTAGCATTCAGCCACCCACAACACGACATTTGACAAACTTTAAAAATGTGTTTTTTAGGTAAAAAATCTCTGGCAACTTCACAGCAAAAACGTCACAGCTTACTCTGAAGACCAGAAAGTTAGTACAATATGCAAGTCATCTTCAGAAAGTTTAGAAACCTAGCTAGGGATTTCCCATGAGGAAAGATAAGTGAGTACACACTTACACGTGGTGCATTAGAAATGAAATCAATTCATCGAGGTTGGCACCAGCACAAAAGACTGGAACATTGTAGGTTAGCCTCTGAAGCAGCTGAATACTCTGAGGAAATAAAAAGCTATTCATGTATATGTTTTCCCTATAGCATCTCACTGAAGAACATTACAAGTACAAAAGGCTTTTTCTACAGCTGAGACTGAAAAGAGAAATAACCAAACACTACAAATTACTTAGTTTTCCAACTGTAATGTTAACATAATAGTAAAACAAGCTGCTGCAAGTACTTGGAATAAAATATCCTACCACACGGATTACTGTGTACTTATTAAAAGCCCAGACAGGTTAGTAAAGTTTTATTTTAACAGAGCAGTTAACTTTTAACCTATCAATTCTCCCCTTTTTCCTCATCAGCCAATTCTCCGTTCTGTCACTGAGAAAGAGGTTTTGTACCAAAAGTTTCACCAAAATCTAAAAGCACTTTTTAGCCTCTTGCAGAAAGCATGTTTATAGTAAAACATACCTGCTGTAAAAACCGCCAGCAGACCTAGTGATAGTACTGTCCTTCATACAACATTATTCTGGCATATAACTGAGTTAATGTGACGTGAATACACTTGGACATGACAAGAATCACAGCATAACTAAGGAAAGCAGCCGGTATGAAATCTCACCCTGTAGAAGAGCTTAAAAATCTTATATCTATTTGATGACTACAAAACCTTTTCCATTGACTAATAAGTCACCTGGATCCCCAAGTCATCTTCTACTCCCTAGTAATTTGAGAAATAGGCAAAACATTAGAAAAGTGTTCATACTGGCCACTCAATTAACTTCCAACAGATCAAGGGCAACATAACTGCTAGTAAATTCATTTTTCTGCTCTCCCTCTTCTGAAAATTGTGACCACAGATAGCCAGCAAGTACATGCTGAAAGCACAAAGCCACATATGAGAAATCCTGTACTTTTTTTTTTTTTTTTTAAACACCCAACATTACTGGTCAGTGCACAGAACCGACAGGTGTAAGTTGCGGTGGTCAGACTGGGAGATGTCATGTGTTCACTAAAAACAACTAAAGCAATAATGCCACAATGTCTGCACTTGGCTCCTAAAAATGAGCTTCCATTAGTACAGCCCCTTATATTCACTAGTAAACAGCAACAACCAGAGGGAAGGAGGCATACACACCCTGCAACCTTCAGCGAGAACCAGCAACCACAGCCTTCCCTTCACTCATTCCCATTTACCTGTCAAAGTACTAATTAGACAAAACAATATCCATGTTTTTGTTAGGAACATAAGAATAAATAAACAAGTTTACCTCAGCTGAAAAAGAAGTTTCCATGCTCTCATACAGTGATTTCATGCAGTAGAAATTTACAGTTCCAATAACTTTTTTTTTTAATTATTTAGAGAAGGTGAGAAGCACAAGCAACCTTACAGAGAATATGCAGAAATCTATGTAGTGCTAAAATCCTGTCATATTAGACTCACTCAGCAAATAAAGTACGCAGCTTATATCTACTTTCCCTCAACACATACTGTAGGTGTATATAACAATTCTTAGAAAGCTCTATCTGAAATAATGTATGCTTCATAAAAATAACTAAATATTATTAAGCATTATATCCTGTTACCTGTAGTAATACTGGATCATTAAGATTAGCAGAGCTTCGATGAACCACTCCGGCCAGGACACTGGTCAGATTGTAGGTATCCCGAAGAGCTTCTCTAGTGTCATTGTCTAAAGCTAGAATTTAGGTATTATTAACAAAAACACCCTATGTAACAGCAAAAGCAAGCATTGTATTAGCAACTTATCTAAGCATAAGCCCTAGTCTTTGGCCATTTTTTCCAAGTAGATTTCACAAATAACTACAGATCACAGCTCCTACACGCTTGAATCTCTACCTTAGTTTTGAGCTTACAGTGAATTGAAATTGAACTTCTCTTTGGGATGTTTCGACACCGAAGAAACTTCCTACCTCCAATGAATAAGCTCCACCTGAGACTTTAAATCCTGCAGTTAAAAAGCTTTACAGCTTAAAATTAATGACCTTAGTTTCTTGCTTCATGCTAAGGTGGCAAGTAGACTAAAACTGATACCTTGATAAGGTTATCTAGCAACAGTAGTACAAAATCCAATTCTGCTTAGGCAGTCCTGGAAAAGAAATAGTGAACAAGGATGACAGGCAAAGCAACAGATCAGCTGGAGGAGGACTGACTCTTAAAACTTTCCAGACTGAACAGGTTGGGAAAAGTAATTATGAACCCCAGCAACAAGTACAATTTTAAAATAACCATAAAAAAAAAAAGACAAATAAGGGATCATCTTAAAGGTCTCAAAACACCAAGAACCACCCACACCTAAGGAAAAAACTCTAAGCAGAGAGCAAAGGGATAATTCTTCTCTCTATATGTAACCTAAATATGTAGGTTATGGTGAGCAGAGAGCTCCCTAGACAGCTAAGTCCCACTTTTTGTGGGAAAGGGGAAAAAAATACATCCCAACAAACAAGAGGCTTGTTTGAACATCTTTTCTAATTTGGAAACTTGAAGTACATGGGCCCAGGACATTGTAGAATCCACACTGCTGCCTAGCAAGCCCTCCAGTAGGAGAACTAAACTGAAGCAAGGACAATCATCAATATAACATTGTTTTTCCCTCCTTTCACATCCCCATGGCAGGTTTCGTAACTTAGGAAGTATTTTCAAGCTCTCAAATCAATATGCCTACAAGAAAATACTTTCTCACACAGCCCAGTGGGGAAAAAAATATATATCCGACAAGCATAATTGTCATTTCACATTAATGACTTGAACTCTGTTTCTAAGTGATTTAAGATCTTATTTGGCCTTGTATATACAGTCATGTGGCTCAGCCAAGCACTCCATTGTGATGAAAAATACTTAGAACGTAAAGTGTGAAAAATGAAGTTCAACACATGTGCCACAATCAGCTTCCACCTTGTCTTTCCTTTCTCAGGCCCAAAATTCAAAATTAAAATGCAAACTTTACCTAGCTGTGATAGTAAAGTAACCAAAGACAAGGTTAGAGAAGGGTCTATATTAGCATCCTCAAGGAGTTCTACTAGGCAATTAAGACATTCACTTGGTAGAATCTGGTTTGAAGCAAATAATCGTGTAAGCTTCAGTCCCGAGATAACCTGGAGATGAAAGGAGAAAAACAATCTCAATTACTTAACTGCAGCAAAGTATTTAATGGAGAAGTCAAAGCACAAAGTTACATTAACTGTATCTTGCCATGTTTGACAAACTGAGAATGTATCCACCACTCTGATAGGACATACATATTTGAATTTGCTGCACACACACACACACAAATGTGAAAAAAACAAAACAAAAACCAAACAATTTATTTTATTTTATTCCTCTACATACCTCCTTTACTCTTTGAAAATACCAAGTTTATATTGAGGTCAATTATAGCATTTGGGGACTTGTTTTGTTTGTTTGCCTTTTGACAGCATTCATTGTAACAACACATTCTTGTTAAAATGTAGCAGAACAACACTTATTATTTCTTTACATATTGAAAAGCATTAATACTAGGTTGTTCTTCATACAGATTTGAGCATAAACAAAAGATAGGATGTATTTACTTTTAAAGAACAATCAGAAATAGTGCTCATTACAAACGTTTATTGATTAGCTCAATCCAATAACCTATTTTCTGAAGAAGTGGACAGAAATACGAAGGTACTACTCTGCTTGAAGGTAAAAGGTAACAGTGCTGTTTTGTGAGTACTCTGTGCTTAAGATGAAAAAGGGAACTTGTTTTCAGGAAAGTCCATATAATAGTATGTTGAAAATGATACACCTGCACATCAGTATGGGTAGACATGAGTTATATGTGGATAATGCAGCAACAAAGCGCTGTTTTTGCACATCCCCTTTGTGCCTCTCTACAGTAGATATGGAGAACGAAGTTAAGCTGAGTACCAGTTTTTATATGAATGTTTTGGTATTAGCAATAAAAACAATGTACTTGGAAAAGATACTTTGCAGAGTAAGCAGTTAAGCCAGCGTGTCAGTCTCTCATCTCACCAAAGAAGCCCCCTGAAGAGGCTGCACACAGGCTCTAGGCGAGGTCAGGGAAATAAACAAGACTACCCCTTAGGGGCAAACACAGCTGTTTGCAAGTTACATGAAAAAGGCAGAGGCCAGACACAAGACCAGTCCATCATTTAGACTGTATTCTTAAGTCACAAAATTAATTATTGTTGTTGGGAAGAATTTAGGGGATCTGGAAAAACATCCCTTATATGCTTAGCATACATGCATATAAGCATACAGCACACATGTGGAGTAATATAGACACAGAAGAAACATACGATTGTACAAAAAAAAAAGGACGAAGTAAGAGCACAGGAACAATACTAAACTTTGAAACGTTTCTTCTGCCCTGGCAATTGGGCACCGGGCGGGATTCCCCTTTCCCCCCGACACCTGAGGCCGCTGCGGGGCTGAGCCCACGGTGGCCCCAGAGCCCAAGGCAATCCCGGCAGAGAGGGGCCAGCCACGGCCGGGCACCGTGGCGGTGCGAGAGGAGCCACCCAGCTCCTGGATCCCGAGGGAACCCCTCTGCCAGCCCCGAGCTGTGCCGCTCCTCCGCCTCTCCCAGCGCGGCCTGAAGCCCCGGCACCGGCACCATCCTCACCTCCAGGCTGCGCTGGACGAGCGCCGCGTTGCACGGCGTCTTAGCAGCCTTATACTGCGTGGCCGCCAGGAGCAGCGACTTCATGCAGCCCGAGACATCCATGGCACCCCCCGGCTAGCCCCTCAGAGGAGCCAACAACAAAACCCGTTCGTCTTTCCCGCCGCCGCCGCCATTTTGACGGCAGCGTCCACTGAGGGGAGCGCCCGCCTACCCCGCGGGGCACGGCGGGAGGCGCCGCCGCCGCCATTTTCCTGCCGGGAGGAGGGATGGGGGCAGGGGTGGTGCTGAGGGGAGAGGGGGGAAAGCCGGGACGTGCAGCCCCTCGGGCGGGTGTCTCCGCCGGGATGTCCGTCCCCGTGCGAGTGCGATGTTGGGAAGCTGCTGCCGGGGGCCGAAACTTTTGAGCGTGCCTTTTGGAAGCATGTACATGGATTTTTTTTTACCGTGTACCAGGCATGCTGATCGTCTGGGGATGTGCACGTTAACCACTTCACCGCATGCTGTTAACAGAATAATTTCTTCTTACAAAATACAGCTGTGTATTGTACATCGTTTTCCGTTTCTTCAGGGCCTTTGCTCCAAACTTTTAAGTAGTTGATCTGTCACAGGGTCTGTGCTTCTGCTGCCTGGCACAGTGCTTAATGCGTCGGAGGGAAGTCGTGGCTGTTCGGGCCTGGATGTACCACTGGATGTAGAAGCAGTGTCTGGAGCCTCAGCCACTGTAGCACTCAGAGCTTGAAGCGCTGTGGCATGCAGTACAGCATGTGAAACAGCACTTGCCAGCTAAAAGGCACCACAGACCAGTCCACTGTCATGGTCAGATCTTCAGCCATCAGGCGTAACACCGGATGGGTCATGAGGCACAGACCTGGATCTGGTGTCACTTGGCCTTTTCCTAAGGCTGATCATAAGTCCAATTGATACAACCCATGGAGGACTCCTGAGACTCTCATTACAGAAAAACTGCAGCATCTAAAGTTGAAGACCAAGGTGAACTAGTTTGGATATCAGCATGGCAGCTGCTCAGTTTGATACATGTGATAACCAAGTATTGGGCAAGTTGAATTCTCCAAGTAGGGAAGACACCAGTGTATGTGCTTCTAGAGAGGGAAGGATTTCCCCCACTTCCAATAGTACTGTTTTTTAAGGACAACTGCTTTATTTTCAGTTCCTTTTTGGGACACGTATTAGTACTTTTCACAATGTGAGAATTAGTTCTTCTTCTTAGTTTTCGTTTCCTTTCATGCAACAAGTAACCACTTTATCCTGGCACCAAAGCCATTAGTAAGGTCACAATAAAGTCCAAAGCTCTGAAAGATCTAAAAGTCTGAACAAACAGTGGTGGAAAAGATGTATAATAAGAAACAAGTCTGCTAAAATGAATGCATAAATCATTTGTGAAAGATCTTAAAACATACAGAAAATGTAAATGTCTTCTGCAAGATTACTGACCGAGGGGGAGTTGGTGCTAACAACAGGAAGAATCAGAACATACATTCCAGTTATGACTTTAGCTGGCAGTTACGGGCTGCCTTCAGAACAAATACATACATTAAATATTTAAAGTGAGGGGTTAAAGATTAAAGCAAGTTCTTACATTAAAAAATATCAAAACCCATACACATAACAGTAATGGCAGTTGTAAATAAAATGTAAGCATTCTGATGTATGCAGTACCTATTGGAAAAAAAAATGTATGTGCATAACTACACATATGTTGAACTTGCACTCCTCTAATTATAAGCCAGAACCATTCATCAATATGAAAAATATTTAAAATCATTTTCATGTTATTAATTTTGAATGACATGTATTTACAACAGCCTTTTTGTTTTAATTTAGATTATTCCAAACCACAGAGTAATACTAGTATTCCTTAACACAGCTGAACTACTACCCATATATCCAACAATGAAGTAATATGAATCACAAACAAAAGAACAGAGTTTAGAAGTTTTTAAGCATGATGTGATGCAAATAGAATTTTTAGCATGTATTATTTTAATCAACATAGATCATTTTTGCCATAAACTAGGGCTTCAAGCACATTCATTTATTGTCTTCACATTGCTGGCTTTCTAACATTATTCATTTCAGCAGCTGATACCTTGGAGAGTTTGCTAAAACAAACAAACAAACAAACAAAAAAAGACAACCACAAAATGCACAAACACACATAACTCCCTTTCCCCTCATATATGTATATGTACGCACATGTCAAGAAAATAATTCTCTTAGTAATGCACAAAAATATACAGTATTTTATACTGGATCTACTGAGGCAGAATACAGTTGCTCTGACAGTCTCCAAAAGGCACTAATTCCAGAGGTATAGATCCACTGCTGTGAACGTCCAACCATTAACTCTCCCCAGCTGTCCTGTTTTGCTGTGGTGCTGCCTAGAAAGGTGGCTTTCCAAATCATCAGATCACAGATCATTCAGGGTAAGACAGCAACATAGTCACTTTCATCAATTTCTGTAAATAAATTTAAAAAATAAATTAAAAACCAAACAAGCAAAACTTGTGGTTGCAAACTGCTCTTCTGAAAGACCCCTCTAAGCAGGATGGCAGGTTGCCATGTTGATAGATATTATTAATTCAGTTTGATTTCTTAGTATTCTGTCTGCTATTGCAGGGCCAGCTTTTTAAGCTTAGTGCCTTATGGACTCATCCAATCCATGAGTCCATGAATTGCCTTTTCTGAATCAGCAAGCTTTGTTATTAAACAGTTGTATCCACAAGACCTCTTCTTCCTGAGAAAGTCAAGTTTAGTGAATAACTGATAGTCAATAAATCAGGTCAATAGCACAGATATTGATCTGATTGGAACTCTCTGGTACCAAGGCTATGATCCTGAGCACAAGGCTATGTATTTTGTATTTTCAACATGCTTACTAAATATAAGTTGTGTTTTAACACAAATCACAAGAAGCCACAAATTAGATGGCTTTTTTTTTTTTTTTTTTTTTTCCTCCAACATTTCCAACATCAGACCTGTCAATGCAGTTGTCCTAATAAAAAGACAGAGACTGAAGAAAATTTCTCACCATCATAAATAGCATCCTTTCCTAACTTGAGCCTCTGGCTTCTTTGTAGGGGCTCTGTTTTCTTGACTGGGTAGCGAAGATTTGTTACTAGTCCTTGATTTGGTTTCTCATAGTTGTATATTAAATCCTTTAATGTTCTGAATACCTTTTCTGGAATACCTTCAGAAGTCTGCAAGGAAAGGAAAATAAAGTTAGTTTGCCTATTTTCACATCAGGTTCCTTAAGCGAGAGGAACTGTGCCTAACTTATTGTTCACCAAGGGACTATTTTGTAAACCTGTTTGGTGACAGAATACTGTTATATCCCAGAGGTACGTACCTGTGTGGTGGTGTGGTTATGGCACTAAGAATGACCTCCCTCACCATCCCTGCTTGCGTGCACTGCAGCCTAGGGGAAGCTGTTTAGTGCTCTCTGTCTTGGTTCAGATCACAGGCTTCCCATCCTAGCACAAAGAAACTTTACCTCCTTCAGTCCAATAGTCACTGCTTCTAACCAAGCCCCTTCACAACTCTGCATGCCTGGCTACATCTCTCAGTTCCTCCCTTCAGGAATCCCTGACCAGAGATACAGGACCAGCCAGCTACTTAGAACAAAATTCATGTAGTTTCACATTCATATTTAGCTGTTTGAACAAAACATTCAAAGGGATTTCAGTCAACAACAGTCCATGTGCTACTGAATTTCACTCTTTTTCACAGGTCAGATGTGGGTTTTTTTGTTTGTTTTGTTTTTCTTACATTGCAAAAGAACAGAACCGGCTGCTGTCTTCCCAGGCAAATGTTTCACTCCCTAAATCTGCCCTCCAAGACTTGGTCTGTGCCACCAAAAGGTATTCTGATGTTGCTGTCCTTGTAAACCACCTAAACATAGATACCTACCAAGACTACAAAAAAAGCTTCTTCCTTTGAGTTAAAATGTTGCTGAGGCTCAGCAAAATATGTCCTATATGTATTCTGGATTCTTAAGCAGTATAAAATAGTGGAGTAGAATCAAAACTTAAACTGATATCAATTATTCAGCTGGGGATCTAAAATTATTACAGCTACCCATCCACCACTTCTTCTAGAGAGTCTCGTAGATGTTATGAATCTTGTGACTATTTATTTATTGTGGCTGCAGATATTGAAAATTAACATTCAAAATATTGGTTCTCTCCAATTCAGCAGAGTTCAGAAGAGTGAAAACATTACAGGCTTCCCTCTGGTCTTAGAATACAATTTTATGGGCAACATATTTAGTTCCCACTTAAAATGCTGAGTTCAAACAACGATGTGACAAGCAGAAGCCAATTGCTTTATGAGATATCAGCAAAGGACACCTACAAAGGCAGCTACAATGTCTGGGGACCCATATGAATGTTCCAGGCATCAGCTTTTGCTTTTAGGCAGGAGTTTATTATTTGTCTCAGATTTGTCCAAGTTTGCAACCAGCGCCAGAGACTCCTGAGGCCAAACATGGATGACACTCTAAACGTAGGAGAACAGGGTTCTCACAACTGCCTTTTAACACGTGGACTGAACTGCTTCCATGGCACAGCCCCTGAGTAATCTGTACAGAGATTTTTGCAACACTGGCAGCGAAGAGATAGTAATGTCAGGGAGCAAGCACATTAATTATCTCTATCACAGTGAGGGTCCCACTCCCTCTACTAGTCATTAAAAGAGAATGGGGCTTTGGATTAAATTCATCACTATCTGGCAGATACCTTTGTTTGTTTGTTTGTTTGTTTTTTCTCTTCACATCCTCTATCTTTTCATCTCACAATGGAGTGGATGCCTCTACCTCTGTGGACACGTTTTTGGCTGGGATGGAGTTATCTTTCTTCATAGCAGCCTGTACGGTGCTGTGTTTTGATTTTATGATTAGAAGTGTTGATAACACCAGTGTTTTGGCTGTTTCTGTGCAGTGCTTACACAGCACTGAGGCTGTCTCTTTTTACTACTCTGCTCCCACATCAGATAGGCCAGGGGTGTGCAAGAAGCTCAGAGGGGACACAGCCAGGAGAACTCACCTGAACTGACCAGAGGGGTATCCTGACATTATGCTGACATTAAGCTCAACATTAAAAGCTTCAGGAAAGTGGGGATGCTTGCAGTTACAGTATTTGTCTTCCCAAGTAATCATTATGTCTGCTGAGACCCTGCTTTCCAGGAAGCAGCTAAACATCTGGCTGCTGATGGGAAGTAGTGAGTAAATTCCTTCTTTGCTTTGCTTGCATGTGACTACACCTCATAAACTGTCTTTTGCCTTCATCAAAGTTTTCTCACTTCTGCTTTTCTCTTCCCTAACACCAACTTGTCCTGCTGTGGTGATGCTTAGCTCTTGGTCAGGGTCAACCTACTACACTCTAGAAAGGCCATGGCTGGACCTGGCCTTCCCCATCACCATCAACATATTATTTCAGTATATTATTTTAGTAATCCAAAACAGTCTGACTTAAAAAGTAGAAGGTCGGAAGTCTTCTTTCATATTTGTGACAAAATCCTGTAAGGATTGGGTTTAAAAAAACGTAGTATTTATTATCTGCTGATAGGCAAAACCTAGAAAAGTAGTCGTAATCTCTCTATATTATTATATATTTGTGTTTTATATATATATATATATATATTTGTCAAACCATTCACTTCTGCATGGGAAATTGTATTTTTCATACTCAGCCCAAACCACTAATAAGCAGGAGTGATCAGCATATGGCAGCTTGGTGTGTCCTTTATGAAGTGAGTTTTCTTGCCTCATTCCACTTAAATGCTATCTAAATGCTGTCAGTGCTGTTGTCTGTCCTATTACAAGCAAAGAGCTGAGCCAGCTTTTTAAATGTCTGCTCTACTTGCCTATAAATTGAATCTTTCTTTGTGTGGGGTTCTGATTCACAGAATCATCTCATCTCCAGAGTCACACAGAATTATAGGCCATTTGGTGGTTTCACACTGATGGGCAGGTATTTTAAAATCAAAAAGATCATTTCATTATTCAAAACCCTACAAGATGCTGGGTGCCATGGCAGCGCTTTCAAACAGGAAAAGCTAATTAGGAGTAAGTAATGAAAGTGCTAGATTTTTCTTCAGTACTATGAAAAAGAACTGGTCAAATCAGGCAGTAGCTGGTCGACAAATAACAGATTCGCTTAGGTTATTAGGGATTTCTGTGAAGATAGTAACTACTTGTAAGCTCATATGTAGTAACATTAAAAAGTCAAGAATTGAAAAAAATAGAAAAGAAACTTGGAAATATATTCGTAGAATCATAGAATATCTGAGTTGCAAGGGACCCACAGGATCATTGACTCCAACTCCTGGGTCCCATGCATTTTATTTTATTTTTTTCAGGAAAATTGTCTTTAGTGCAATCTGTACTGATGAAATGAGGGTTACTTACCTGTAGTTTATAATATCCTTGCTTTTCCCTGAAGATACGATAAGTGTAGACGAGATCTTCAAAGCTGTGAAAAACATTGTATACATTATGCTTTTCATCAACTGTCAGAGTATGGCAAATTGCTTAGACTGCCACAGCTGAACTTGACAGTAAGGTTATGTTTTTGTTGGCTTGTTTTTAAAGTAAACTGCAATGCTATGAAAGACCAAACCTGAAGAGACACATCTAACGGAATGTCTGATGCTAAATACCATCGATTACATATATATGCATTCAGTTTTCCATTTTACTCATATTGCAGCCTTCAAAATACTTCAGATTCTCTAAGTCCTGTTTATTCATCTATTAGACAAAATTAATCATGCATGTTGTTTTCATATGCCTCAGAAACCCAAATATTTCTTTCTCCCACCTTGTCAATTCAGATCTAACCTTCTGTAAATGACAATGAAGAGCTGTTTGATTTTTGGAACAAATGTATTGCTCTCTTTTTTGCCCTGTGGAGTTAGGCCAGGTAAGATAAACATACCTAAGAGTGCTGTGTCCAATCTGCACTCACTGCACTTTCCCTAGGATAGACTTTGACCAAGCACGGCCAATTAGCTCATTGACCTCCACATCAGCTAGCTGCCTGAGCTCTCCTCCAGCTTCTTAGGTCTGTTTCCTGTACTGTGTTTTGTATTTCTACAGCTCCGTTAGAATAGATCTGGTAAGTCAAAGCAATGAAAACACTTCAGGTTTACACAACCAGACAGGGCTGGATGTCACTGCTACTTGTTCTTGGGCAGTAAAACACAAAATAGAACCTAGAACACTATGCTGAGGTGCCATGCATGTAAAAGAAATCTTTGCTTCCGGAGGATGCCTGATTCCTTACTCACCGTCAGCAGAATTTCTTCATTGCACTAGAAACCATTTTGTGCAGATGTCAACATGGGAATAAAACGGAGGCAAAGAGCAGACATGCATCATTGATAACTGCAGTATCTCCATTAACAGTGAGGAGAAGGGGGAGCAGTGGCCTTGTTGACTCTCAGACTCCAACCATGCTGGACTTACCATCAGTCATCCTTTTCACGCTAGAAAGACGGTGTTACCATGTACCCCTACTTCAAAAATGGAGCTACAGCAAAGACCCAAATAGCTACAGAGAAAAGTGAGGCGCCTTTCCTTCCCTGAAGTCATACACCAGGAGAAAGTGGGCTGCCTTCAAACTAATTAGCAACACCACAGGAGAAACAGTCACCTTTCAAAAGGCTGATCCACACCGTAAAACACAGTTGAAAGAACTACCCAGGTTATAAGATTGCAATGTTGTATGGAAAACACACACATGGGCCTGAAACGACACTAGAAGGCTGTCTTAGGAAATGTATCCTATTGTACTGGTAGAAGTTGGGAAGGATGGGAGAGGAGAAAGAGAAGGAAAACCACATTAATCAAAGTAAGGGTAAAGAATGATTCTGTAGAAAACTTGCAGTTCATCTTTCACACAAGATCTACTGGCATTCCTCTGAAGAAAACAGGTGTAGAAGTCTCCATGGCATACACAGAAGTGTGAAGTTGTAGAATACTTTTCATGTAAACTACTTCCCTTGTGAGAGCCCTCAAGTAATTGTAGCAGCATAAATTCATACTCTTAATTTCCCCCCAGTGACCCCTTGAGCTGTTCATACTTCCACGTATACCAGATGTGATTGTGTACCAGGCTACTTCAACCTTGAATGTGTTTGATTTGACTAGATGTGTATGATACTGGATATTTAATAGTGAGCACATAAATGAGAGCACACATGATATTTGGGTCTCAACACTGGGCTGAGTCTCTGACCCACAATGTTGAAAGCAGACACAATGGAGGAAGGAGGGGAAACTGCATTTTTAACAGACATTGGGACTGGAAATATCTGCAAATAGCACGTTATAGAGACACAAGAGGTTGTACAGTAAGACTGAGTGAGACTAAGGTAGAAAAGCAAGACAATGGCGAGTCCAGAGTTCAAAAACTGAGAGAAGGTTTTAAATTTTGAAATATGTTTGCCCCAACTAAGGGTTTCAAAGAACTCATGAACTAAACCCAATACATGCCTTTATATGTGAATGAATAGTTTGATACCATAGGCTTCCCATCCTCTCGTCTATCCTCCCCGTGTGATGCCTCCCTAAACTTCACTTTGCAGTTGTATCACAAGACAAATGTTGAATTCTTGGAGAGATGTTAATAGAAAATGGCCTTCAGTCACCAGCATGCAGAAAATGACTGCACAAGTTCTACTTCTAAAAAATTATTTGTCCTTTGAATTTCCCATGGTTTTGCTTTTCTTTTTTTTCTTTTTTTCTTTTTTTTTTTTTTTAATAAAAACACTAAAAAAATAATAAACAGTTTGAACACTCAGGGTACTGATGGCTTTGGATATCTTCTATCAACTGAAACAAAAGCTTTATCAAATATAGCAATGGCAGCTGTTCAGAATATGAACTGCAGATCATGATCAAAAAAGGCAGTAAAGTTGCAGAGAGATGTAAATCACAACAAAGCAACAACAACAAAAAAGCAATATCTGAAGACAAGTTCTCTTAATTGGTATGTATGTTCAATGGAAGGATTTCAGCTATAGCTAAATCAATTAAGCTGTCCTGAAAGGGAGAATCTTAGGGCAAAAACCTAGTTCAGGGGACTTGCATGTAAATGGATGGTTACTCTGAAGAAGCTACTATGGACTGGGACCAGTATAATACTTCCAGTTAGAACAGATTTACTTTGATTCAAGGAGTTGCGTCCCAGGGCTGCATCTTTTTTATTTTTTTCTCCTTCTTGAGATACCTGTGGAAATTCATGGGTATCTACCTCACTTACGAGTTTTTTATAATGTTAGTATTCATTCTTTAAACATAATTTGCAAGTAAAAGTAAGACATAAAGTTGAAGACTAATAACCTAAACTGATTTTTTTTTTTTTTTGAAACTCATTCTTTACCTGTCAAACATTGGAATGTTAGTGCCTGTATTTTACTTTGGCTCCGGTAGTTATGACAAAATACACATGAAACTGCCATTACAATGAAAACTTCTTATTCCAAATCAACTACTAAATGCATTTCAACAGCTGCATATTATATTTCAAATTAACAAACTGCCTGGTCTGGGCACAAGGAAGATCCAGAGGCAGACGAACAGATGAGTTTGAGATTAGTTTGTTTTGGTAGGCTGACATGTTGAACCATGAGAACAGCAGCAAGTGCAATTAGTCTGGACTAAGGGAGTGTCAGAGACCTGTGAAAGCTTGGGATGAGAACAGCAGTACACCATGGAGGAAGAGCTGTGCATTGTGCCTGATTAGAGATGAGATGTTTTTGAACTGGTGCCACCATTCTGACTCTCAGGTCCAATGTGGGCATGTCACCTCCCCTCAGTCAGTGGGGAGGATCAAAAATTTTGGTTGTTCTGTGTAGCATGTGAATTACTATCTATGTCCATTGACCAGCTAAGTTAAGAACAACCATTTTTTTTTATTTATTTATTTTTCTCAACACAGGCGAGCATCAGTTTGTTCATCAATCCTGTTAGATGCTAGGCAATGCTTTAAGATGCAATTCTAATCCAAAAGCTCTCTTGAAACAGCATTGAAAGTTTTAGTGTTGATGCCTCCAATTTCAGAACAAATGCATTCCCCTCAGTTTCTCTCCCTAGTCAGTCACTGACAGTCTCTCAGTTTCTGAGTCAATCCTCTACCACCACCGCACAGAATCACAGAATTGTCTAGGTTGGAAGAGACCTCCAAGATCACCGAGTCCAACCTCTGACATAGCACTAACAAATCTTCCGCTAAACCATATCCCTAAGCTCTACATCTAAACGTCTTTTAAAGACCTCCAGGGATGGTGACTCAACCACTTCCCTGGGCAGCCTATTCCAGTGACTAACAACCCTTTCAGTAAAGAAGTTCTTCCTAATACCCAACCTAAACCTCCCCTGGCACAACTTTAGACCATTCCCCCTCGTCCTGTCACCAGGCACGTGGGAGAACAGACCAACCACCGCCTCGCTACAGCCTCCTTTCAGGTATCTGTAGAGTGCAATAAGGTGTCCCCTGAGCCTCCTTTTCTCCAGGCTGAACAGTCCCAGCTCCCTCAGCCGCTCCTCATAAGACTTGTTCTCCAGACCCTTCACCAGCTTTGTTGCCCTTCTCTGGACTTGCTCGAGCACCTCCAGGTCCTTCTTGTAGTGAGGGGCCCAAAACTGAACGCAGTACTCGAGGTGCGGCCTCACCAGAGCCGAGTACAGGGGGACAGTCCCATTTGCTATCTGTAGACAATCCTTGCACCTTTATAAGCCCAGTATGTTACACCATTGCTGCCTCTCCTGCAGTTTAACTATTATTTTTCTTAATGCACAAACTAAATTCAAATATGCTGCCTGCCTCCTTTCAGCATTAAAAATCTGGAGGCTAGCTGGAAGCCACGTGCTTTTGTATATGCTTGCCCAGAACACTGTAGATAGACAAATTCACAACTGCAGACTATCACAAAGTGGATCTGCTTTGCCCTTAGCAAAATTAAAAAAAAAAAAACACAACCCCACCCCACCAAAAAAAAAAAAAAAAAAGGAAAAGAAAAAGAAAAAAGGGAGGGAACACAACTGTGCTAGTGTAGCAATGCACTTAACCTTTATGTCATCTTGCATCTGCCCACGATGTACTCAGTAGATGTGCACTTTTTTACTTCAGTAGTTCAAACTCATTACACACACAAGTATATCATCGCTTCCTTATCTACCGCTACTGCATAAGATCTCCAAAGCCATCCTCCCAAGTCAGGGACTAATATTGTCATTTCTCCTCTGTGCCGGGATCTCTATTTGTCCTTTCTGACAGGGTATACATATCCTTTCCCTCGTATGCCCCCTTTGCTCTGAACATTGTCTCCTTCCATATCAGTCTGTAGGCAGGTTCTTGCAGTTCCATCCCCAAGTACTCTGTTTGCTCTTGCCATTTCACTTCTTACTCCATTTCTTCATAATTTCCTGATCCTTCTTTCTTTTACCTACCAAACACAATACTCCATTTCCCCCTCCTTTTTCTCCTGTCTTTGATTTGTTTCAAAAGCAAAAAGATTTTGTTTATTGACAAAAAAATGTCCTGATATTTCTGAATTAATTAATTAAATGTGGTGTTGATTTTTTTTCCCCACATCACACTCAGATACACACTCAATGAAAGCGTAAAATCTTTTAGGTTCAAACAGAAAAGACTCAGAGTTATTAGCTTATAAACTGTGAGCGCATTAGGAACAGATCAATCATATATGGAAAAAATATAAAACAGGCTTCATGAAAGGGAAATAAAAGTACTATTCCCTACAGGAAAATAAAATCATAAGATTTTAATTGTGGTAAGTTAAGGACTAGTGGTAGTAATTTTCTATGTTCATCTTGTTCATGAGTTTGCCACATGAATTTGAACAAGACATTACAGCTTTCAGTCTCAGCTTATATTCTTACATCAGATGCAGTGTAAGAAACACCAGGCTAAGGTTTCACCAAACAGTCAAAAAGCACGTGAATAAGGACATGCTTTATATCATACTATGAGACTTTTCAGGGTTTCAATAGTGCTAAAATGTTATTTACTCATCATACAGAGGCAGTAACTTGGAATGACTTTCTTCTCACCATGTTTTGGCAGGCTGAGGTATTTCCTCTGGGCTTTCTCTATTGTCTGTAGAGAGAGGCCAGCATCAGCAGAGAACAATTAATTAATCCTGTGTTGTATGCATTGTCTTTTGCAAAGCCACCCTCTCACTACAAAGGAAGCCCCAGTCAACCAGCAATACTTGAGTACATCTACACCAATCTTTTGAATCTGTTAACATTAGGGAAAGAACCAGTAACATTAGAGAATATCAACCCTTGGTTTTGAATCTATTTGAAAACTCTTAGAAAATTTAGTATCGAAGTACTTACAAAACACACAGACACAAGGCTCCTTCCACGCTTTCGCTTTCTCGTATTAAATAGCTACCATTCTTTCCATTCTTGCACAGCAGTTCTTCACAGGCTTTCCTTGTTATCTTTCCATGAAAAAATGGGAACTCCATGGACAAACAGGAACAAGCTTCCTTGTCCTTCAGACCAATTCCAGGAACAGTCAGAAGACTGGCATTAAAAGAAGACTTACTCAAAAAGCAGCTGTTGAGAAACAATTGAAACTGGAAATGTGAAGTACATACATGAGTTCATCTGTGTTGCTTGTCACCAGTCTGTTGGTAATGCAGTTATAGTTACCAACTTTATGCTTGTGACAGCAGGCAGGAAACGGGAAACGGTTTGTCTACACTAGTCACAGTCCACATCAGAAGATAAGATTGTTCTCTCATGCCACAGAGTTGACATTTGAGTCGTGCATCATGCTTTAAGCAATACAATAGCTAAGACACCTTAGTGTAGTTATATTTTAAAGTCAACTTTTACCTTTAAAGTTGCTCAAAGCCTTGCCAGGCTCACCTTACAGAGAACTAGAAAGAACTAGGCTGGACTGTGTTTCTGAAAGAAAGGAAATTGAGGGATGACCTAATGATGTGAGGGAAGCTAGATTCAGAAGGTGAGACTGAAAAGAAAACAAGCACTGATCATGCAGATAGAGTGAGGCTGGGTTTCCAGGGGAGAGGGATGGAACAGAGAAAGCAGGAGACACACAACCCTCCAAGCTGGGGAGAAGGATCTGGGTCTGCTGCAACACAGCCTGCTGTCAACATCAAAACAGAGTCCAGATCCATGAGTACTGGCACTGGAAAAGGCCTTCCCAATTTTAAAGCTCACTGTTTGCACGTTCACCTCCCAACTCTGAACAGGAACAGGAGCAACTGCTTACCGATGCCCGGATTGAGGCACTTTCTTTTTCCTCTGCAGTGATAGGAAAACTAATACTCAACAACAGCAAATTTCTCTTTCAGGAGTGTAATAACTGTTCTTCACATTTTTTTTTTCTCTAAAGACTTCATTAGCTAGAAACAGAAGACAGTAAATTCAGTAGATCTTGCGGGTCTGCCTCTAGACAGTTATTTAAATGGAAATGGCAGCCACACATTTTATTATGGCTAATATTGTACCAGTATAAGATCTAAGGATTATCAGAAAATTAATGATTTTTTTCCCCATTTCTGAAATGAGTCAGAACTGGGAGAAGGCCTTAAGTATGTAAAAGGGGCTGGAGAAAAACCAAGCTTAAACAGGTTTGATAATAAATAACCGAATGTAATTAAAGGCAGTAACAATCAGCTGTTATTTAGTATATCACAGAATCACAGAATCGTCTAGGTTGGAAGAGACCTCCAAGATCACCGAGTCCAACCTCTGACCTAATACTAACAACTCCTAAGCTCAAGCCACATATGTAACCTCATTCCTTATTTCAAGGTCTGGGCAGTTACTGAACTCATATAGTATCAGAGCAATGGTACTTACACCGGTGAAAATGGCAGATTTTGAGATTGGTATTCAACTCTCAAGTGGCATCAGATGCTGATGAGCTCCCCCTGTTGTGTCTAAGGAAGCCAGCTCCTCTACCTGCTTCTTAAAGGATTAGTTCTGATCTGGACACAGAAAAATGAAGGTGAAACCAACGACTTCTTTTCAAGAGAAAGTGCAATGGGCTCAGAGGCTTCCCCCTTCTAAGAAAGGCAGCAGTTCCCTGTTATCAAAACAAGTGTTAGCTCCACTTTAGAAGAACTTCTGTTTTGCTTTTCAGGAGAAAAAATGAGAAAAAATGTGTTTGTTTCCTATTAGTTACAGATCTGGGTGAGAACATGGTACCGTGTATTTTAGTTGTGTGCAGCTGTCTAGCCAGCTTTTTTAAGCTTAAAAAACCTTAAAATTTTCAGCCATCACAGTAAGTTTCTGTTAGGAAGTGAAGAAATTTGTTATACCACTGACTGGGTGTGTAACACCCTTCATATGTTTATGAGCACAGTCACATTTCCAATCTACTTCTTTCAGCTGGAGGTAGGGCCAACGACTTGCTTGACGCAGCAAGATTGGAACTGCCCTCTAGTCAGATCATTGTTTGGAAAACCTCTTTCCTTTTAGGGTTTCCCAGTTTTTTATTGAAACAATGAAGTAATAATCCCAGACAGAAGTTTTCACTGTGAAACGGAAACTTGAAACATACAAAATCTTCCTGTGGTTCGGTGTGCATGTTGCAAATTTGGTAGAGCTCAGAATTTAAAGAATACATCAAGGCAATATGGTTCTGCAGCTCCTTGACAGTGTTCAATAGAAGAGGGTTACTCAGTGTTTGGTGTGATCCTTTTACCCTACCTAATCGTAGTATTCAAGTGGAGTTGAAAATATAAATTTGTTTTAACAGCAAAAATCGGAAAAATACAACAGAAGAAAGTCTGAGAGGATAAGAGAAGAGAGAGGCTGTAAATACCACCTGGTCTATCAGTAAACCACAAACATGATTCACTGACCGGACACAGACTCGTCGCTGTCTCTTGCATGCATAGGTACATGTACATACACTTCGCTCTGGCACTGGTGTGCTCATCCATGGTGAAAATGCAAAGCACTGGCAAAGACAAAACAGGGCTTTCAGGTCACAGTTGGGTATAACTGTTGACAGACACTGTATAAATACTTGGAAGGTGGTGGGAGGCACCCTTGTTAGCCACCTCAGAGCTGTGCCACAAGCCTCTACCTCATTGAACTTCCACTGTGTACCTTTGGGTCACATAATGACATACTTCCATGGGCCAAATTTGCCAATAAATTTAGACCAAATATTTCCTAATAAGTATTTCTGGCTTAACAAATTCAGCGAGTAGTTTTAGCTTACACAAGCCTGCATATCCAGGCTGCTCTCTGCAGAATCTGAGGAGTGGTCAGAAACATGAGCTGATGGTATTGACTGTAATGAAACCTGAAAGTATTTCATGTTATGGCCCAGGGAAGTTCACAGAGAGCACTACTTGGGCTTCTTCACAACTGTTCACTGACATAAATTCTTAGCTGGTGTAATGTCTGAGAAGGTCTCATCTGAAACCTGAAAGGGGTGTTGCCTATGTGACAGTGAGGAGCAGAGTCTTTCTTAGTGAATTCAGGATAGTAATAATTCAGGAGTGAAAGTAATTTTTGTGCATCCAGACTTGAGCCTGGGCTTCTGATCAGTGCAGAGGAGCTGCTGTAAGCTATAGTGGACAAAGTTGTTCTCGTTTCTCAGCCACAGCTAGTTCTTGAGCTACCTGTGATCACAGTGGTGGTGGGGCCTGAAGCCGCACTAGTTCATGCTAAGGACAGTTTGTGGCAACAGTGGCTTTTTGTTTCAGAAGAAAAGTCTGAGAACTGCTCAGTCCTGGGTAATTTGTGATGAGAAGCCTGGGAAAGTAATGGAAATGATGCCCCAAAGCAATGTTCTGAGAAATCCATTGCACAAAATTGCCTGGTCAGAGGGCAGAGAAATGTGCAACAGAGGCATGCACCAGCTGGGTCCCTCCAAGCCTGCTATGGGGCTTGCATCATGGAGGCAGTCATGCTGAAATGGGCCTCTGGGCATTATGATTCACATTTTAGCAACACTAAACCAGGCTGTGCCTGGTGTGAATCTGCTCTTAAAAGCATTTTGCTCCACTCCAAAATAGGACTGGGTTGCATTATTATTTTTTTTTCCATCGTCCACTGAAGGTTGGAAAGTTCCTAGCATAGCCTCCTACAGTGATTAGCTGGCCTTTTAAAGGTTAGAGAAAAAAAAAAAAAAATCTTTTTCCAAAGAGAAAGACTGCTTACTCTCAACCTTACATGGAAAATCACTCCCTAAATATCTCATATATCATAATAATCATTATTCTATATTCTTAAATAAATGCAACAACTTCCTTCAGTCTTTCTGCAGAGGTTTTCTAACCCTGCAATAGTTCTGTTTTTCTCTGACACCACTTTGGCCACTACTTCTATAAAATTTGATGCCTCTGGCTGAACAAAGTCTTTTGACTAGAGGAGCAAGATAGGTAGCCAATATTCACGTAAAACCTAAAACTTACTTTTCATAGTAATATGAAATATAATTATATTAATCGTATTAATGTGCATGTTTGGCATGCAGGTTCTGCCCCCTATACAGGCTGCAGCTTTAACACAGCAAAGTTCTTAATAATAGCTCTGGTAAGATGAAGAAAGCTGAAGAAAAGCTAGGTTGCTTGACATGAAGAGTTGTTCTCAGTAAATAATTCTAAGGCACAGGTCAGAGTTAAATTGAAAGCTGTGGTCAAAAGATGCTAAAGGCAATGTCAATGTGCTTGAAAATTGGTAGAGTTGTGAATAAAGCAGGAAGCTGAAGGATCATTTGTAATTTGACCAGGTAGCAAAAAGCACAACATATGAAAACAGAAAGAAAGATGACTTCTAGATAAGTCTCCTGAAAATCTGACATGTTCTTGGGCCGTGCTGGCAGACAGTCCTGTTACTGGGGCTTAACTTTACAACCTAACTAATAAAGGGTTTTACGCGTAGCAAATATAGTAACACATTTAATTTTGCAAACTTCACAACTGTTGCAAAACCAGAGACTAGTGTAAAAAACACACCATTTACTGCACCAGAGCACAAAGCTTTTTGTGATGTTGATGGCAAGATTTCCTTCAGAGTGAAAGAAGTAGTTATGGTATAAATTCAAGAAGAATTTCACTTGTGTGTCTATTACTTATGGCTTGCTGTTGCAGTTGACTGTGAAATGTTAGAATATTTCCCTAAGGCTCCAGAGTTTTTTCATTAGCATTATAATCAAATGTAACCTAGGAGGAAAAGTCTGATTTATAATCCTCTTAACAGATTGAATATTTTTCAATTTATTATTATTATTATTTTTAATACAAGTAAATTTCAAACTTCTCTGTGCTAAATTAGAATTAAAAGATCATAGAGCTGAATAATTAAAAACATTGTACATCTATAAAACACATATATATGTGTAAGCAGGGGGTTTGCTTACAATTCAGTAGCAAGATAGAATACACACACACACACAAAATTCCTTTTCAGTGGCAACCTGGTCATCAGGGTTCTCAGAGACCCATATTCAATTACTCCCTGAAGCTACAATATTTCTGATTTCTGTATTTCAGCTAACATATTTCTTGCAGAAAATGTCAGAAAAAAATGAGAGATGAAGTTTTTCATTACATAAATGTCTTCAGTATGTTTAAATTGAGGAAACTGGTGGCATAAAGTGACCTCTCCAAGAGACCATGATGCCTTCTGAAATACTGCACTACTATGGTTATGAAGCTTTCAAGACCTAAAAGGCAGCATCTCCAGATTCATTTTAATAAAAGCTTGTGCCTCCAGCTTGACAGTCCTTATTCATGTTAATTGTTAAATACCTCGAAAAAAATCAGGTCCTTAGGCATAATTGGTTCCAAACATTGCATAAAACAATTCATTAAATGCAATAAGAATTTAGTTCTTAACACAATGTCCCCACATTACTGCCTTTTTAGAAATGTGTAAATAAAGGTGTGAGAGATAACCCACTTATGTTTAATCATGTCTCTATACTTCTGCTGCATGCTACATCCAATATAAGTTCACTATATAAAACTCTTTTATAACTTTTGTCTTAGTATTTAACAATGAGAGTCTGACTAGAGTGGTCATCTGTCCTTCACACCTAGAGTAATATCAATGCTGAGTTTTATTTATTTATTTATTTATTTTCAGTCAAACAAGCAAACAAAAAATCCTTCTCCCTTCTCTCTTACATTCTCCTAGCAAACATGTTTCCACTCTCCTGTCCAGCTCACTACACACCTGATGACTATAGCTTGCCACTTTGGAAGAGTGGCTTGCCTTTTTGCTGTTTCTCATCTTTGCATCAACTTGAAAACAACACTTTTCCTTGTAGTAACTTGGCAAAGCATTGTTCAAAGAAAAATAAACTAGGTGACAACATGCAAATTCCAGAGGGCTTTTCCTTAATTTTCTGAACCAATTTGATGCCAAAGTTTTATTGTTATTTCTCAGCTACCAAATGTGCATCACATCTTCCTATTCCATTACTGTCTTTCTGGGTGGCACTACAGAGAGGTGATGAGAGAACCAAGCTCTCACTGTACACAGTGCATTGCATGCGCAGGACAAAATGATGGTTCTTATCCCAAAAGCTTACAAGACAAGTTCACATCTCAAGGCAGATGGCTATGAATCTCCAAACAGATGTTTTGCTTGAGTGTGTCAGTTGGGGTATCTCACTCAAGTGACCAACAGTCACAGACATGGAAAATGGTGTCAAAAGAAGAGACTTGGTAAACTGTTTAAAGCTGAATTTGGGGAGGATAACAGAAGAACAATAGCGCACTTACCAAAAGCAAAGAAAGCATGAAAACTGCTCATCTAGGTTGAACCAAAAGCCATCTATATACCTCACCTTCAACATTGGTCACCAGCAGTTATGTATAAAAATCAAGTGCAAGAAATACATTTTTTTGGTACCAAAGTGATATTTATTATTATTATTATTTGTACAGCAGGGTAGAAATTATAGAAGGGTGATGGCTGGGATAAGAACTTAATCTGTAAAGATGATTAGTAAAGGACATGTCCTGGGGCTGGTAGACAGAATAAGAAAAATTTAGATAAAGACTGAATATTATAGATGAGCTTATAGATGCCCCACTGAAGGCTACATTCAGCTTTCTGACCATTTTATTGCTTTCCATGAGGAAGATGATGAGGGTTGGTTGTCAGGAAGGAAAGGAAGGATGGACTTGTAGCTGGAGATTCCATCCAAAGAATGTGTCAGATGCTTAAATTTTGAAAGAACAATTTAAACAATGAGCATCTGTCAGCAACTTGTTAACAACTTGCAGACACAGCTGTAACTGCAGCAAAAAGAAGCTGGAGAAAGATTTCAGTCAGAATCTGCTATGATTCCTCAGGAAAAAAAAAAAAAAAAAAAAAAAAAAGCGAGGAAAAATTGGGAAAGAAGGGAAAGAAAGGGAAGCCCTGAAGGATAATGCTACAGAAAAGTCTTGAGGAACGAAAAGAAATCCGGGTGACGTGGAGTGATTGCAACTGAATAAAAAGAAGCCTTCAGGAGAAGTGTGCTTTAGGGCACTGAAAGGATTTAGCAGGTCAAGAAGATTTTTGCTCCCCAGCTCTTATAAACATAAGCAAGGACAGTTTTAACAGAGCAAACCACAGGGTAGATGTGACAGGAAAAAAAAAAAAAAAGCACAAAATGAGGAGAATGTAGTAGGAATCACAAGTGAGATCATGGGAGTGGTCCTTAAAATGGAGGAGTCTAACATGGGAAGAACATCACAGTACGCAAATATAAATTACAATCCTGCAACAGGTCAGCAGATGAGGTAAACCACAGGTGGGGGCACACCGCCAGAGGAGAGAAGGGAAGGCAACAAGGGAAAAAAGGTGGGTGAGTGAAAGAGAACCCAAATCTTCCTCAAAAACAGAATAAAAGGCCTTGGAAAATGATATGAAGGGAAATAATACATAAAGACCATTTAAGCTTATATTTAAAAAAAAAGACCTATGTGCAAGCATTCATCATACAACAAGTAATTCATTACAGCAGTGTGAACTGCATTTGAATCACTTAAGCAGGCAGGAACATTTTTTCTTATTCCCTCTTGCTCACGGAGTTCTCAGTTCTGGTTCATTTTGACTCCCTTTGGCAGATAAAGCCTCCTGCTGCTGCTGCTGCTATCAAATTCATATTCAAACGCAAATGCTCCATCTCACAGCATGCAGGCTGTGTGAAACCATTCTCTGACTTGTTGCCTCTTTTGGTGGTTTTACCCTGATGGGCAGCCAAGCTCCACCACAACAGCTCTCTTACTCCCCCTCAAAAAGAGAGGGAGAGAAGAAAGTATGCTGGAAAGAAAAAGGCTCACAGCTTTAGATAAGGATGATTCCATTAAAGCAGAAAGAAAGAGACAAACAAACAAACAAGCAATGGCCATGCAGAAGCAAAAAGGATAGGAAAAGAACAATCACACTGTACTTCCCATCAATGAGCAATGCTTTCACAAGAACTGTTTTTCTCAACCGTGAAGGAAAATTTTGTCATATCACTGAAAGTATATGTAAAAAAAACAAAACAAACCAAACAAACAAACAAAAAACAAACATGGCACTGGGAGCTGCTTTCAGTCATGGCCCAGCAGGAGCTCTGACAACTGCTGGATCACAGCCCTGCCTGGTCCCAGCCCATCGCCAGCACCAGGGTGAAAGCCCTGAACATGGCTCCAAAAACTTACAGGAAGAGATCTGGATTTGCAGAAAAAAAAAAAAATAACCAATGGGCTTCCTTGCAAATTCAAAAATAATCAGTCCCAAACGAGATATCAATTTTTAACATGGCTTTCAGCAAGCTATCAAACAGACCTGGTTTGCTGTGTGCCCTTCTAGGGGAGCCCAATTAGACCCCTCTGCTCCACAGCACTAGCTCTTTACTACATGCTGGGCATTTTGTGTTAGCTTGGAGTTACTTCCTGACTGCCAAAAAATAAGGAAGGCCTGTCATGCTGATTTGTCACATTGAAGTGATTCAACAAATTGCCCTGTCAAACTTAAAGGAGCTCTGTTGGCTTCCTCAAGATCTCTTGTAAAACAACAGCTCACTTGGCTTGTTACAGACAAATATGCTATGGTTACATTTAATGTTGGGCAACCAGCAGGTAGACTTCTGCTGTTTGAGTGGCTTTAAAAAGGTACTCGAATGTTAAAAACTTAACCCCCTCCCAAACATGCAATAAATTCCTTTCACTCCTTTAACAGGAGTGAAAACAGATTTCTGGATAAGGAGCTTCAGAACTCCTCCAGTTCTTTGTTTTAAACTATGACTAAATTATGTACAGAAGAAATCAGCAAGGTAACTGGTACAAAACAATGAAACAAAAAGATCTCCTGCCTGCATTACTCTATTGTAATAAAACAATACACATCCATCTATCTAAAGAAAGGCAGAGTGAATTTTCTGCCATTCTGAGCCTAGTCCTATGAAGGGATATGAAGGAATGACATCTGCAATTAAGACCAAGCTCAAGAAACTTTCTAAGGGCTCTCTCGCCTAAATAGTTTTGATGGATTAGGACATGCTGCCATTTTCTTTCCCTTTTTTCACATTTCACTTAGCTGAGTGAAAAGAAAGGGAAGGCTGCAGATCCAGGGGAGACCCATCTCTTTTTCCTCGCAATAGGAAACAGTGAGGCTGATGAGTGCGTGGCACCTCTTTTGTTTTGAAGCTACCCCCAGACTGAGGACCACAGATCAGCTTAGTTCAGCCCCAGATTTTCATTTATGCCTCAGTTTCATGGACCCATTCTTTTCTTGTTTAAGGTGGGAAAAAAATATCTCTTATGTGTTAAGGAACAGAAACAGAAAACAACAAGGAAGGGTTTTGCATACCCACTTCAGCATGGATCTACCCTGCTTTCTTCAGAGACATTGCTATGAAGAAGCAGGAGAAGCGCATTGGAGCTGTGCCCCAGTGGCTGCACAGCAACTGCATGAGCAAAAAGTAGTGGTATGCCCTTTATCAAGGACTTCCTTTGGCCTCCCAATCCTACGTGACCCCAACACAGACATTCTATCAGCTGTCTCAGGAAAGGTCAAGGCTTACTTTATGTGGTGATCACCTGGAAGACCCTCAATAAACACATGCGCAGTTGCTCTTCCAGCAGAACAGTAATCCTGGGCTAGTTATAGTAGTCATTGAACTCAATGCACCATTCCTCCTTCATCTCCAGTAGACAAAATCCTTCTGCTAGATAAAAACAACACAGTGAGATCAGAATGTAATAGGTAAACACCCTCATACTCTCATTGCAGGAGCAATAAAAAGCAGGGTCTCCCTGTATCAGGGGAAGAGCATTTTCTTCAAGATGTAGAGACATACCTTTGAGAGACTTGAGGATCCAGCATAGACCTGCTGCCTTCCAGTGACTCTTCTACAACCCACACAGTATTTGTTATTATTACTGAGATACCCAGTCTCCATTTACACTCTATCAAAGAGAAAGAAGAGCTTAAACTTGTATGGTATACAAACAAGAAATGCATCTTCAAGCATCTAGTGTTAAGTAAGAAATTGGGGTGGAGTATGGTGAAGCATCATCTTAGTTCTGAAATATTTTACTTGGACTAAGAAGGGCTGAGGAAGTAGGACTACAAGTCCACTAGAGTTGCTGGTCTTCCTTAAATAATTTATACAACACTGCAAGCCTCTAAATCTTCCTCTTCCTTCTCCTTCAAATCACCAAGGCTGTGAAGTGCAAGCACAAATAGCAGCACCTGTATGTCCTGACTGACTGATTTAATCCCCAAAAGGGATTCAGTGAGTGATTGTAACTTCTTCCACAGAAACAATATACACATAACCTGTTCTTTTTTAGATGTCTCACTGAATTAAACAAACTGCAGCTGCAGAATATATATAGGGACCTATTGCCCAGCTCCTGATGGTGGCTTTTCACCATGAGGCCTCTTAAGTCTGGAGCTTTCCATCACAGCCACAGGTGGCTGTTTACAAGGGCAGTTCTCAATTTGCACTTCAAGTCTCAGGAAAATTCAGACTGGCTTCTTGGATGTTAATTAATTCTCTTGTGTTTAATTAAAAAAATAAAATAAAATGTATTACTTCTCAACATTTCTCATCCCAGATTGTTTACCTCGATCTTTCTGGTAAGTGGCTTTTGGCAAATGTTTGTTCCCTGCAGGTTACAGAGTGTGGCAGAAGTAACCCTCCCCAGACACTTGCTCAGCTTGAGAATAGCATGTTGGCTGACTCCAAGCAGACATAATTCCCGACACAACTTGTACCAGGAAGGCTAGAAAAACAAAGCAGTTCCTATCTGTGCCTTAACCTGCTCCTCCTTCCCATAAACACAGCAAAGGAAAATGTTTTGTATGCTACCACAATTAGCTTGGAAGTTCGCAGGGATGATCTTACAAGTGCTTGGTACCTTCTGCAACTGGGATGAAGTTTTTAACAGCTGCAGTTTAGGCTGCAATTACTTCAGGACCTGAGTTTGATAGGTTAGTCTTGTTTAAACCTGCTTCTCCTACAGCCCCCAGTCTTCTTTGCATTGTTGTTTTTCACATCATATCTCAAAAAGAAACAAAGGAAGCAATAGATCTATATTCCAAATGACTAACTTAAAGAGCAGCAAAGACAGCCACTGCTTCAGTGACAAGCAGTATTCTCAGGGAGTAATGTACTGAATCTAGGAAGGCCTCCGTTCCTCTAAAAGCTGGTCAAAATTTGTGTGGTCTCTAGATGGCACTGTGACTCTAAATAAAGGTTAATCTAAAATGAACAGCCCTCTAAAGTGTTTGCCTTGCCAGTTGGGCAAGAATTCACAGCTGTCAAGTGACTAGCTTCCACTTCTTTATCTATCAGAAGTGTAGTAATAGCTTTATTTATAGTGCTCAATTACTACTTGGGTCACAACACAAGCTTGTGCTTCACATGATGCCCTCCTGGGCTTGTTCACAGCTAATACTGCAAATATAGCCAGCTGGGTACTGTTACATGTTCTTTCTTAAGTAAAGAAAATAAGCTAATTAGGGACTCACTTGATTGCCTTTCAGTCCCTGTAGTCCCAAGGTGTGTTATCAACAGCCAGGCTGCTAGAAACACTTAATGGAGGGGTTAATTGGCTCTTCACAGCTGCTTGGGATCTGTGTGATCACCGTTAGTGAATTCAGGGCTGGCCATAATCTTGCTAAAGGCATGGAAGGACATATCAAATGTCTTAAATCAGTAGAAATATTTTTTTTCCACTTTTGAGTGGAAATGAACATTTTGAAAGTGTTAAAATAAAAACCATCTTTCTAGTCTATGTTACTGTTCATAATTGCTATTTGCAGAAACACTTGTGAAGGTAATGGGTGAAGCACAAACCAAAAGCAAGTTCAAGATCCCAGAGGTCTTTTGAATCATCAGAGAGACTTGTATTTAGTCACCTACTGATTAACAATAAGAAAAAACAGTAACACTGTTTCCTTGGTGGAAAGCAGTGTGACACATTTTGTGATGAAAGATCTAGCTTAACATCTGGGATAATTCATCTGTGTGTTTGGGCTGCAACTGCATCACAGCTCTAAGAAGAGTAGAATGAGAGAAGAGCACATTTTTCCACAGACACCTGTCCTACTCTCAGATAGAATTTGGAATTAAAGGAAGAGCCAGTCTGAAGTATTCTGGTCGACATTTTGCAAAATGAATCCCACTCTTTCACAATTTGTGTCCAGAAAAAATGAAAGTGAAATCACTTCTTGTTTCTGGAACAGCAGTTGTAGTGTTTTGTTGTTGTTGTTGTTGTTTTTATATATTTTTTTATTATTATTATTTTTTAGCCCCAGCTCTCCTTCACCACTATTCCCCCATTTATTCAAGGACAAGAATAAATTGACATTGTATACATATGATAAAAATGACACTTCAACATCTCTGCTTCTCATTTATCAACATATATTGTGGTTCCTTGGAAAACTGCAGATTCATTGGTTTTAACGAGCTATATTATACCAATAAGCTACGGGAATTGACTTACCAGTAAGGCCTACCTGCTTCTTGTTCTTACATGCCGTTTACTTACAAAGATAATTTCAGCGTTATGTCTACAGTTTCACACTCTAGATTCCAGAACAGAAGCACAAATTTTAGCTTGTTGCTACATTACAGAAAATGTACATTACATTGCAAAAGCTTGTTCTCCTCTAAGATAATAAGCCTATTTTACCTAGGGAACTGAAGTAACATCCAAAGACAATTCACAAACAAGGCTTACAACTTAGTGGAAAATGTGAAAGGTCATTACAAACAATAAAAGCTGTATAGATAAAGATTTGAGGGAGAAAAAAAAAATCCTTATTTCTTATACATGTGTCTTGAAGCTCAGATTTTAATCCCAGACCAACCATTTAAAGAGGCCCAAGATTTTGATCCAAATACACTTATTTAATGGCTGTAGATTTTCTTTCGCTTCTATGAGACTGATTGAAAAAAAATCAACAGAAAACATTTTCTTTCAGTTCAAAGATATCAAAGGATTATTTTATTTTAAGACTTGTGATCTGAAATGTTTCAGAGCTTTGATCTGAGAAGCAATAATGTTTAACCATTGCCCTACTTCCCAGTAGAATATATACCATTTCACAGGCATCCAGATTTTCACTAAGATTTTCTTCTCTTTGGTTAAACAAACTCTGCTTGAGCTTGTTATTAAGTAACTATTGAAAAACATTATCTCGTTAAATAAGTGGAAACTGATATAAGCATTCTTCAGTTAAGTAGATGATGATAAAAAAAAAACACTGCAGCATAAACAGCGTCCTTAGATATGATTAGGCTGTAAATTTCCCGATTAAATAGGGGAAGAAATAATTAGAAAATCTGGGGAACAGTTCAATGGGAACTTGCATCACAGAAGGTTATTTTGAGCTTGTGCTGGCTACACTCAGCTTTTTCTCAGGATCTTCAGGATTAATTCTGGATCAGCTTTAACCACGGTCTTTTCCTACAAGTTTTGGTGAGCACACAGCCATACAGAGCTCCTTCAGGTTGCACCAGCAGTACCAGCTGGTGTGTTGCCACCTTAAATGAAACATGACAAAAGTGTTGCTTGCCTGCATGCAGCCTGCAGGAGCTGTGAGCAGCTGCTGTGTTTGCACATGGGTGATGTATGCTTTGCAGCACACATCATGGGGTGGAGGTGGGGAAACCATCAAATACCTTCTTTGTGATGCTGCTCAGGTATCTTCCTGGTTTTAGACATCACATTTGCACTTTGCCTGCCCTGGAAAAGTTAAGTGTGTAGCGAGCTGGCTTTCTACACCCAAGATAGGAGCATGGGAGCTTGCACAGAGGGCAGCCCTCCTGCACCAGCTACAATAAGATACACAGCAGAACAGCAATCCTGCCCAGCTGACCATTAATATTTGTCCCAGCCACCTGATTAAGCACTGCCATGCTTCTGAACAAGGGACACAAATATTTTCCTCTCTTTTCTGATCATTCAGATCCAGGTTGTTGAGATGTTTTATGGCTTACCATTTACTATACATTATTTCAATTTACTATTATTATTTTCCAAAAGGAAAACACACATTTTATTCTATTTTACCAGGACACTCTTCATATTCCCAAGCTTTGCTAGAACGTACTGAACTTCTATAATCAAAGGGTTTAATTACAAGCCTTGAGCATTTTAACACAATTTTCCATGGGGCTTTCCCTAGCTTTCACTTGAATTTCATTTTTCATTCTATTTCTTTCCTTATGATGTGATGGGGTTAGTTAAGTGTAAGTAGTTACTGAAAGGTATGTTTTTGAGACCAGCCTGCTTGTCACATCCTTAGAGCCTCAGCCATTGTTCTTGGTTTTCTGTCCATGTTTCTCTTTGTTTATGCATAAGAAGTGCTGTACCCATGCAAAGTTACAGCCCAGTTATTGTAGTGTAACTGAATCACTAATGTCTTTTGTTACACATCCTTAACAACAGCCTCAGTTGTCCTGATGTCATCCATGATTTTCTGATCTATTTCTTGTCTTGTGCTTCATTTTACAGCAATCTTTTCTGTCACTTTTTGCAGGTGTTCATGGAAGAAACAAGGTTTGCATTTGCTTCTTTACCTTGTTAACATAGCTTTTGGACTTATTCATTAAAATAAATAAATAAATAAATGAAAACCCCTACCAAACAAAAACACCTGAGCCGTTATCTCACATCACAGTTTAAAACGTGAACAAGAATTTGCTTGTGAGAGCTCTGCTCTCTAGTACCGTTTGCAAGTGTTGTGGTACTGTCTCTTTTATTGTCTGTTAGCTGTCTCAGGACTGTCTGGCATTTTGTTTCTTTAAGTGGACTTCTGTCTTGCAGCCATACAGCGAGTGTGGTTGCATCTGATGTCACGTAATGAAACGCTGACATTTGCTCTCTGGTATTACAAGCATAAGCCTTGGTCTTCTGGCCACATCCAGATCACATGTGGCTCACCGAACCTCATTGTGCGTTGTGCTTCAGGTGGGCACATTCCAAACTGGTTGCAAGCATACTGCCCACTTCTTAATCTAGGAAGTAGTCATGTCCCATGTGTAAACCCTAGGTGGGAGTTAGGAATGATCACTCCACCTTCAAGAGGGTATAGATTTACAAGTTTTGGCATGGCAGAAATTTAACTAAGAGGACTTACATGGGATCTCAGTAGTCAATTTCCCAAGAAAGAAGCAGTGAGATGGCCTCTCTCTTATCAAATGATCAGAGCCTGTCAGAAACCTCTTTTGCACATCCATCTTAGCGTGGCTCAGAGATCTTAGCGTGGCTCAGAGATCTTAGCTTGAGTTTCTGAAAGGTAATAAACAAATTGTGAGCTTCACTGCACGGTTGGATCCATGCACAAATTCCTCTCAGCCAGCTTGCCACCCCTTTGTATGTTTGGCAAAACTGCCAGTAAGGCATATGCTGTATCTCCCAAACACTGAAACCCCATAAACCCACAGGAGAAATATACCACAGACAAACAGCCAAAAGCTGCACTGACATCTCCTCCCTGACTGCCAGAGAGAGAGGATCCCAGGACAAAAGATGTGTTTTCTCCTTCCCAAAGGCAGCCCAGCCTCTGAGAGTGCTTGGGGAGGAGGCAGGCATGGCTGGAGAAGCAGGGGGATGTGGTGGCCTTCACCCGGCCCCCACCCACAGCCAGTGAAGCTCTGACAAAAATGCCTTCATCACATCCACTGCTCCTGCCCTCTGCACTCTTCCCAGCCACAGGTGGTTTTTTGGGGGGCACAAGGTCAGCAGACCCCCACATTCCCACTCAGATTTTACCACCCTCATTCCTCCTGTTTCTCATGCTTAGCTCGGAGCAGCTGGTCTGCTACAGGAGCATAAAGATGCCATGAGACACAACAAACACACTGCCAACTAGCTGGTTGTTTTCCTCTTGGAGGACCTTTTCTCAGTTCATGGCCTGTACTTCAGGACTTCTGAGACTTGCAGAAACACAGGGAATTCCTATCTGATCAAACACTACATCCTGCTCTTACAGAGGGAGCCATCAGAACAATTTTATTCTGACTGTACGCCACTACCTACAGCACAGCTCAAGAGACAGCTGGGCACTGCTTGTTTTCCGGCCTGTTACTTCCATCACTTCCAGAGGAAATATCAACTTCAATTACAGCAGCAAAAAGAAAAAAGGCTTTGTGACTGCTCTAGTTGGCAATCTATAATTTAGGCATTAGATTTCTGCCAGTACAGAAATTCAGCCATAATGTGAGTCATTGCTAAATGCAGAGAGGGATTCAATTTTCCTTTTATTCCTCTGTAAGTCGGGAGGGAATCCGGGGGTATGGTGCAGAGCTGTAATAGGTGAAGGGACACATGTTCAAAAACATTTGTTCTCAGTAATTTTCTTCAATAACAAGGTAATTATTATTTTACAATTAACATCTTTCATACTTTTAAGCCTGGTATAGGCATCCACAATTGAATGCCACCTATATGACAGTCAGTCCCACACATTTATTGGAATAGTAATTAATTATAAATCTCTTTCTGGAGAATATTTACTGGGGAATCAAAGTTTGGAAACTGGGTAATAGCATTGCTTTTCATTGCAGTAAGGACAAAGATCAAAGGCTCCATTTTAAAAAAGTTGTTCAATTTGCAGCAAATCCAGATATGTTATAGTGAGATATTCAGGGAACAAAACCCAAACTTTTTTTTTTTTTTTTTTTTTTGTGTGTGTGTGTGTGTGTGTGTGTGTGTGCGCGCAGAGAGAACTTCTGCCTCGAAAGTTAAATGAAATTCTGTTTTCTAATGAATTAAAAGATGCACTTTCAAAAATCACAATGTTTTCTTAGAGAAGTGCAAACATGCATCAAACCAAGGATGCTGGGTTAGAAGCTGCATAGCTATTCTTAAACCACTTTGAGCAAAATACTTGGTGCTAATTTTGTTTTGTAAGTACAGGCTTCAACAGCACAATTGAAAATAAGGAGCTAAAACAGTCTGGTGCTCTTCCCCAATTTCTCAAGTTAAGTATTATTTCAAATTTGAGAGTGACTCTGTGATATGGGCAGGGGGCTTTCATACTGTCTTTGGCCTCTGTAAACCTACCAGCCTTTGAAATACATTCTTTTTACTTGGATTGCCCTACATAGCCTCTGTTACATCACCGAGGTCAGAATAACTCCAGGTCTTGAATACTCTGCTGGTACTACCACCATATACTTTGAGACAAAGGAAGGGTCTTAAGTAGTAAGCAACAAACCACAAAAGCTAAATGGGTTTAAGTCAGCTGATAAATTCAGCCCTTTCAGGTCTTACACAAGGCCATCTTGCTATACACTGTAAATGCAAAACATTGATTTGAAAAATAGGCACAGCTACTTCATGGAAATTCCTCAGACATGTTGGGGCACAAAGACACTGCATTCAAAAGATTTCTTCTTTAAATCAGTGTATTAGTGCAACACTTTCTTAGCAATCTTGCTCTGCCAGAGTCAAAAATATGTTCCCCGTTTTATATCCTAACCTTTCTACAGTTGCCCAGAATGGCTTCATAGGCTGGCTATGGTTGTGTGCTCCAGACTTACAGAAAAGTGCTGGTACTTTCTGATCTGATAAGCACCATTTACTCTTCATGTAGTCTACCAGGCTGCCCATTTTGTCTGTGTATCTGTAGAAATGAACATGGGCCACAGAAAGAAATATAACTTCATATAGGGCAAAGAACAGCAATAGAGCAGAAAACAATTTGTACAATCACAAAACAGCTAAGGGCTCTTGGTATCTTTTCACATCTTACCCTTGCTTTTCAAAAAAACTATGTTCAATTATATTACAAAAAGTAATGCAAGCAAGCATTAGGGCATGCATTAAAGAGGACAAGCACATCCATGGCTTGAAATTGTCCCGTACTTTTGCTTTTGGAAAACAAACCTAAACCACTGGGCTCCTGAGACCATTCAGGAAAAGACCTAAACTTTTGCTTATGTTTCATACATACGCATTGGTTGGAGGAAGAACTCTGTGACACAGAATGTGGTGTGTAGCTCTTCACACATTGTTAGATAACTCCTCCTAATTTAGCACTTTATTGTGATACATCTTTCTTCTTAGGTCCCCAGATACCACTGAAGCAATTACTGAATACTGAGCTAATTGCTTTAGCTCAGTTCAGCATAGAAAAGTCAAACATTACAATGACCTCAATAAAGCAGGACCATTTGGACACTTGTTCCCTGGTTTTGGGCTTACTCTGACAACAAATATTACAATTAATGCCAAAGCATAGAGGATTAAATCCTCAAAGAGTCCCTCAGGTCTCTTAAATTCCAAGTCAGTACAGAAATGGGGTGCAGAATTAAGACATCCCTCACACTGCTCATGAGGTAAAATACTTAAAATTTGATTCTAAAACTTCTTTTCCAAGGAGTATAAGAGGTCAAGCAGAGACAACATACAATATTAATTAAGTTGAAGACAGTACCTCTTACATCTGGTGAATGCTTCACTTTTTTTTGTCACCAATCTACTGTATTTCCAAGCATTTCAATTTTCAGACAGAACTGCTTCTTGGTCTTGGGGATTAATGAGGTTTAGATGACTTGCACTAGAAGTTCTTCTCTTCTGAACTTGCACTGGTTGCAAATGGTTGTGTGTGATGCCCTGAACTGGAGGGTTTTCCATGATTAACATGCTAGTATAGTGTGTCTTCCTTAGGAACACGCTGTATTCTTACTGCAGACATGCCAACCATCACACAGGTACTGCTTACAGGTGACTCTTCTGGATTGCTAAAACCTGAAAACAAATGGAGAAAGCTTTATTGGATAAGCTCATGAAGGAAAAACAAACAAACAAAAGCAAACAAACAAAAAAAAACCAAACCATTAGAGCATGGTACTCAGTTATGTACTGGACCATACAATCTTGTTTCAACAGGAAAGACAGAGTTACTTAGTGAGTTGCAATTGAAACAGAAAGGTTCACAAGCAACAAAACTAAAACCTTTGTATCACTTATGTTTTTCCTCATACCAAGATGCATCAGCTATACTTCACTGTGGTTTATCACACCAGTGCAAGCATTTTAAAAACACAAGTTTTGATCAGCAGTTTTCATTGCCTGCAGAATTCAACTTCAGGCAGAAATAAATTGTAACATCTGAGAGATGGATTTGCTGATGCAGCTAGCTCATTCAATGTCTAAATGAAACATGATCTCCCTCAGGCTAGTGGTTGGTTGAAAATTATTTACCTACAGATGGGTTATATCCACAGGCTTTTTTCATTACTTGGCCATTGTTCATTACAGTCCTCCCATCTCCTGTTCAATGTGATGTATGTAAACTTTAAGAATAATAGGTTGTCTGGAAAGACTTCTTGATTTTTTCACAGGATCTATAACATTAAAAAATAGGTATCAAATCTAAGCAAGATTTTAAGGAATGGAGAACGAATATAATAGCTGATTAAAAAAACTTGCCTAATGTTTTTTCTGAAGAAGTATTTCACCTTTCACTTCCTTTCGAGGAAGAGAACAATTTTAGAATGAAGGAAATAATCTGCTGTGAAATGAATGCAAGTCAAGAATAAAAGATCTAGAAATAAACTTCACTGATTCCCCAACAAAGGCCATAGAACAATTTATTTAGGAAAAATGCGATTGGTGGTGGCAGAAGAAAATCTGCCAACATTTAGGTGGAGTGGCATGGGGGCATCTGCATTTGTGTGACTGACCTGTTAATCCAACTCAAGAAACTAGGGATGGTCAGCAGGTGGAAGTCTTTCATTTGAAATGAGCCTTTATCCTGGTGGTCTTTGAGACAGAATTAATGAGTTAGTCACATTGCACTGTTCTGCACTCTTCTATCTGTTAGGTACATATTTATAGCCCATCAGGAGAACTGATAACATGTAGGCAGGTAGATTTGGTGATTTCTGGACAGTAAAGCAGCACTTTCCAGTGTGACCGGGGGTGTTTCTGGCCGGTAGACCTGCTGTATTGTTCACAGTAAGCAGGATCTTGACAGGTGAGGACTGCTATGAATCTCATCTGGCAGAGAGCTGTAATACATCCTTACTTTCAACTATGCAAATACCCCTGCCGCATTCACTAAATGCATGCAAGACAAAACATATGCAAAACTAAGTGCCTCGCTGAATCATGACCAGAGTATACAAAACTGCAGGATTACTTCAGGCAAGAATTCTGATCCCCCCCCCCCACTCCCTTCCATCATCTTCAATGCTTCTACTGGTGTTTATGGGAGTATCATTTTTTAGGGTCATTACAGGCTGCAACATGTAACCCTTTACTCCAAGAACTTAAGCAATTTAAAACTTCAGCAGATTGTATATTGCATGTTTTGTCACTATGGGACATATATAGAACCGCTGTTTAAAGAAATTGGGATTTTACATTTTACAACAAGGATCCCAGAAATAAAATTGCTTTTACATGAACTGGATACTGTTCTAACTTTGCTGGGTAGAAGCGAATGTCAGTTTAAAAGTGACAGATCACATTACACTAAGCAAATAGCTTGCTGATGGGATCTAACCCACATACAGCCATCTTCTCTTCCCCATCCTATAACCCTAATGAATCTTTAAAAAGGCAGGGAGATAAACTAAAAACGAGCCAAGATACTGCAGGACATAATTTATAATTAGAAGAAATCTTTGTTCTTCAGGATGCCAGAGAAGTCTGCCCGAAATGATGACTGGAAGATGGCAAAAGCCATAGCCATCTATGAGAAGGCCCAAATGAGGACCCAGGAAACTACAGGTCCGTTAGTCCTACTTCAGTCTCTGGGAACACCTCCATCCCCGGAAGTGTTCAAAGCCAGGTTGGATGGGGCTTTGAGCAACGTAGTCTAGTGGAAGGTGTACCTGCTTATGGCAGGGGGATTGGAATTAGATGATCTTTAAGATCCCTTCCAACACAATCTATTCTATGATTCTACAAAAGTAACCAAAAGAGTCCTCCTAGAAACCATAACAAATTAAAACAAGCAGGTGACTGAGTGATGCCAACGTAGGTTTACCAAAGGCACATCATTCCTGACTCACTTGATCACCTCTTCTATCACAAAATTACATTTTCTGTTGACATGGGAGAGTAGTGGCTATTTTTTTTACCTGGACTTCAGCAAAGTGCTTCCCACAACTTTCTTCTAGGCAAACAGGCAAGGTGCAGATTGGATAGGTGGTCTTGAAATAACCAGCTTATATATCTTACAAGACTACAATCTTCAAAACATACTCTCATATCTCACTGAATCTATCAAGATCTGAAGTTTCTCCCATAGCATTTATTGGGGGAAAACAAACAAACAAAAAACTGGGAAAAAAAATAAAATAAAATAAAAAATCACCCCCCATCTTCTAATATGCTCTCTGTATTGAGGTGCGAGGATTTTGTAGTGGTGGGATGAGCAGACGACTTCTTTGTTAAAGTTTGTCTATAAAATGGAAGTACCGGCTCTTCTCTGTGTCATAGGAATACATACAACTATATATGCACTTTAAGACCTGGATACCACAGTGCAGATAGACCAAGCATAGTCCTTGGTATGTATAAAACCACAGGAATTCTGAGGTAACCTGCTTCATGCATGTACTGTAGCCTGTCCTTTTTACCCAGTTTGAAGAGCAGCTCCTGACCTAGCTCTGACCCATATCCTTCACTTATGGGAGTGGGACAGGACCCATTTCCATTTAAGTCGTACTTTCATAGCAGCTTATATAAAAGTAACATGTGAAACATAAAACACAGAAGTCTTAACAGCTAGCCTGTATATGGTAGGCAGAGGCTGCTCAAAGTCCATACCAGCTTATTCCTTTTTCTCCTTGATTTAGTAAAATGTGGGATGTATTAGTCTTCAGATGGTTACTTTTCACTTGCTCTTACCTACACTCCCAAATCGTCTTTCTACTTATCATGCATACAAAAATATAGCAAACTGATCTCATCTGAGTTAGAAATAACCTCTCTGTTAGCCTCACTTTTTAAAAAAGCTATTATTTTCAACAGCTTTTTATGGCCTCAAGCAGCCTGATACTGCATTTCAGACTTCAGGGAATCTGCATGTATTTTTCCTGTTGCATAGCCATGAGTCTGTACTTTCTCCATTTCTACACTTGAGATAAATAAAAATATATATATTTAATAGGAGACATTTCCTTCATGATTTTGACCAGACATTCAGGTTTGTAAGAGATGTGAAAATTTGGGACCTTTTCATAGTTTCACATACTAAAACAAGACTTCTTAGTGACTTTAGGGTCTGTTTAATAGTGTTCAGCTGGACTTCTGGTCTGTCTGCCTCTGAGGTAGAAGAGATATATACATTAAAACTGATTTCTGGATAAGAGTGCCTCCTTCAGGTCACTGCAGATCATAGTTTTGCTTGGTGAACCTCCAAGCTATTTCAGAGAATCTTAACAAGATTCTCTTCAAGAATTATTACCACTTTCAAACACATTTTTCAGTGTTTAACAGCTGCCCTTCCCACCTGTCATTTACTGTTCTCTAGTTCAGGAGAGCATTGTTATTCCATATAGGAATGATGCAGTACAGTAGAGGAAGCCAAACACCAGAAATAGTAAGTGATTTACAGACTAACAATGGGATAGATTCTTTCTTAACACCTAGAAAAATAAATGTTGACCTTTTTTTTTTTTCTCTCTCTCTTTTTTTTTTTTTTTTTCTTTTGCAAGCTGTTTGCAACACCAGAGAAAATCCGTGGTTTATGGGTCACAGCAAATGTTTATCAGCTCTTGGAACATCAAATATTAGCTGTCTTCAGACACAGCACTTCAGTAATTAAAAACTTCATTTAGTGGTTCAAAAGGTAACAAGGCATCACAAGAAACTTCTATGGTATAACTACATACTGTATCCTTAACTCCTATGACAAGCTATACGTAGTGTCAAATCTTTTAAGAACTCCATTTACACCCCACTCCAATACTGAGAATAAAACACATTCAGATTTAACCCTGAGAGTCCAAGAGCTGGGAACCTTGGGCTAGGTCTAAAGCCTCTATACTACATTTCCTTCCCTGGAAGCAAGGCAATTTCTATACACTTCAAATACTCACATCGTTTCTAGGGCATTGATTCAGTTCTGTCATAACATCTAAAATTATAGTTACAAGCTACATTCCAGATTTCATGTGAGAGTTTTTTAATTTGTGATGAATGCTTTACTCTATTTCACCAGCTTGTTTTTCAGAAAGAAATGGAAGCAGAACCTTCTGCAATACTCTTCCTCAGACACTCACAACAAAGTAATTTGCAGACATCTATAATAGGGGAGCATGGAAACAAAAGGCAATTGCAAGCCAGCTGCTTTCCATAGAAGGTGAAACATTCAGACCCCTAACTTAAAAATCATTTTTATTTCATTGCAGTGATTATTCCAGATAGTTTTGCAAAAATACAACCAAGTAAAGGGACTGAAATACATTTATTCTCCCAATATACCCAAATTGGTCACCTCCAAGAGGAAGGACATCAGACAGTTTTGTTGTCTCTCAACTTCTGGTGAAGAAATCTTTAGTTAGTTTTCACTAAAAAATGTGCAGAAAATGCACAGTTTTCTTGAATCAGGAAACTAATAAGGATAGGACAGTGTGCAGCTGTAATATTTGAGCAGTTGAACCTGAATTTAACATTTTTAAAAATACTTAAGAGCTTAAGGAGCACAAGGATGTAATGACTTTTATGTGGTATTTTCCTGATATAAAGTATCTTGCAATATCTCAGGTGGCAAAAACTTCTCTGAACTAGTACTTAGAAGCACCTTTTGCAGCTCCACATTAAGTCTGGCAAACTGTTAACTTACTTTGAAAATAATTCACTATAAAACCGCTAAGCCCTCAGAGATAGATTGGAAAAATGCAATACTTCCTTCAGCATCCAAAGAAGCCAGGAAACATTCAAAGGACTTTCCCACAAAGATGCTCACATGCTCCAAAGATGCTCCAATGCTTCTCTAACATTCATCCAAACAAAGTAGTAATTTGTAATTTATTATCTTGTTATGATGTGCACATGTGTAACATCCCTCTGAGGCGTGACCATGAAGGCAGCAGCTGCTGCTTTGCCCACAGTTGTCAGTGCTAGTGGAAGTACTCCAGAAAACATCAAGTACTACTGCACTTGACTCTATGAAAAGGCAAATCATGCATACTTCCTTCAATGGATGGAGTACAGAAAAGGACTTTGAGTATCCTGCACTGGTGTTTAATCTATATCAACTTCAGTCCATTTCTAGATGTGGAAGGTTTAGTTTATGTTACACTAGTTGTTGCTGTACAACAGTTGGACAACTATTTAACCTCAGTCTGCTCCCAGGTAGCTTTTGAGGCAGACAAGCGCTACACAATATTAATAGTGCTTCTTCCCCAATCCTAATAAGCACGCTTCTAATCACAGCTATTTTAAAGCCATTAGTATCACTAGTGAGTGATGACACCAGGATATAAACGATACTTTAACCTACTATGAAAACTTAGGACTATGAAACAGTATCTGAAGAGCTATAAAATCAGCATAACAACAAACCTGCATCTTTTAAGTGATATGTGCTTTGTATTTCTACAGACTGTATAATAACATAGACATTTCCCAGCACAGCCTGTGTTAAATATGGTATATCTGCAATGCTTGCTTTACATTTGATTTCATGTCTCTCTTTGAGGCTGAATTTGATATCTACTGCAACATGCTAAACAACATCCAGGAGAAAATAACCTTGTCAGGTGAACACATGCAGGTTGGCACTAAACACAACATCTCTGATGGTGATGGGAAGCAGTTTCAAAACAATCTTCTGAGTGGTGAAGTCTTCTTGGAAGTGAAAAACCCTTAGCCAAGGGAAAGAGGACTTCATGCTTGCCAGGTAGCACACCTAACATCACCTCCATACCTGGGAGCAGGCCACAATTGTATATGTAGTTAATGTATAGTTAAAACACAGAATGTTTACACAAAGAGGAAAAAAGAAATACAATTATTTGGCACCCAATGAATAAAAGCTAAATTCACCATAATCTTAAATCTTCAAACTTGCAGTAGTAGCCATGGATACAGAAAACCTGTTTATCCACAGGCTGACACTCAGTACGACCATTAATAATTCCCAAGTTTGCCCACATTCCCTTACAACTTTCCTGTTTTGGCACAAAGATATCCTCTAGTCATGGGTTTATAGCAGGTAGAAACCCTGCAGCTGCTACAAATCTTGCCACTGGCAGAGTTGTGAATAGACCATGTATTTCAAATATCAATTCACTGAAAGTGACTTCTTATTTATCAAAATAGCACAAGTTTACATCTTGGAAACAAAATCCTATATTCCCTGCCATATTGTGCCATACTGTTAGCAGCCAATGACTGTACATGTACGGCTATGGGCTTAGAGTTTGCAAAGGTGTCCTTTGCAAAGGACACCCACAAGGATATGGCAACATCTTTCCTTTTTAGTACTATAAAATTTTAACAAGGTGCTCTGAAACAAAAAAGAACTTCTAAGGAAAAGGTGCTTGCTGCTTAGAGATGTTGATTTTTTGTAACATTTCTAACAAAGATCTGCATTTTCACTTCCTTCTCAAACTGTGGGTCTGATTTGCCACAAAGAAATCTTCCGACTCCTCTTCCTCTTTCCTCCCTGGTAATCTGGGTTTGTGTTCTGCTTGTAGCTGGAGTCATAGCCTTCAGTTGTATCTGAATTTTCCAAAGTTTACTTAGTTCACACAAGAATCTTTATTTTGGAAAAATCTTTTAATACAGGTGTGATTTAAAGGTATATGTTCACTGGTTTGGAGTTAGACAGCTAGGAAACTGTATAGTTTGCGTTTGAACGGAACATTGTATTGCTTCAGCTGTGCTTCCTTCCCTAAGAGAACAATTGCCCTATTCAGCTGGAAAAGGAGAGGACACGGGAACAAGTCTCTAGACAGAAAAGATATGGACTCAAATATAAATTGTATTCCGATGCCAACGTTGTTGTCTCGACTGCAACTCATTCTTCTCTGTCTCAGTTTCCTACATGGAACGGGAGGCAGATGCTATGTAAATACTTTAGGCTACACAAATAAAGAGTCATTAGAATAAAAAGAAAAACAGTCAAACCCCAGAAATCATTGGATGCACAGGATGCTTACCAGAAAATTGTGCTGCAGTGGAGTTCCAACTAGGAGAGGCTCTGAGGTAACAGAAGTAACCCACCACATCCTCGTTCTTGATAGTAATTGTAGGACACCTTGAAAAACAGAGATATGCACTCAGAAGATCATATTATTTGAAAATGTATTCAAATTGCATAGCCCAGATAGGTACCTTTCTTAGTTTAGCTGAGAAGGAAAGATCAAAATACTGAAAAGAGCAGAAATTCATAAAGACTTTTGTGTAAGACGATACTGACATCAAAAAGTCTCCAGCAGATTTAATACCCCTGGGAGAATCTTCCCAAGTCTAAAACGGACACATCTGAGTGATGGCCATTATGAAGATGACTAAAGGCATTATACTCCTGACTTCTTGTCAGGCTCCCAGTGCTTTATACTTCTCTTCCCCCCCCTGCCTCCCTCATACTTCCAACAGCTCAAAAGCATTCATTTGACTTTTGTTATTGTGCCAGTTGCTTATTCCTGGTGTTATCTAATAGGATTAGGAGGACGTGAAAGGTGGAGATACACTGTTCCTGTAATACTCTGGGAAAATCAATATTTTATGTGTAACACCTTAAAGTTTTATTTCATTTTTACACCAATTTATAATGGAATGATTTCTCCTCTCCTTTCTTTCCTCGCTTCCTCCTATGTCTAAAGAGCTGCATGTCACCTTGAAAAACAGCATGTGGGATCTGACTGAGACAAGCAAGAGAGAAAAGCTTTCAGGAGCAGATTTGTGGTCACTGTAGGAATCAAAAGCATAAATGCGAAAAGCACAGGATTAACTACAGTCTCAGATTCCAATGCTAGAAGTAATGAAACTGTATGCTTTTCTAAATTCTTGTTAAAAGTAAAACTAATTTTCTTCTTTAGAAAGACGGTGGCAGAAATATCAGGTATTTATCATCAAATCTCAGAAGCAGTTTAAAAAGAGCCTGGTATCTTTGCAAGAATCTTGCAGTTCAAGTAGCTACTTCCTTTATTCTAACAATAAATAGTTCCTAAAAAGTCAAGTAGTCAGATACTTAAAAAAAAAAACACACACAACAGAACAACAAACAACACACAACACAAAAAAATACACTGCCTTCTAGTTCATTAGAAACATCCCATGACAGAAACATACAGACCTATATACATAACCCCCTAAAGAAATTAAGTCATATTACCTAATAATGCTGTGACAGCCTTATTGATGTTCCCGAATGCAAACAAAATGACAACGGATATAAGCTAGCGTTCTGGCTGATTGCACACCTTTACAACAGGTAGGTCTGAAGGCCTTCATACCTTTCCCAAGAGGACATTACACAGAGCTTTTAGAGAGCAAGAAAGAGGGAGCATAATATTTAAAGCAGGAAGTGTAATATTTAAAGAGATGCAAAGGCAATGACAGGTGTTCTTCACAGGAGGCATTGCTTACTTGATTTTTTCTCAGCTGCTTTCAGATATAAAGCAGAGTGCATTTACTTAGGCAAGTAGCCAGGATTCAGTTGGCCTTTGCTCAGAGTAGCAACTAAATAGGCTTGACCTGCTGTACTCAGGAGTATCTTCCTGTCATACTTAACTACTCACACATGACACAAGTCAGTGCTATCAGGAGGCAGCCTTAGTCACATGCTGCAGGTATCTGCCAAGAGCTCTTAGAGAAGTGAAACCAAATTCCAGGTGGTCAGCCAGGGGAGTTCCAGCTTCAGGCTGTGGTTGAGAAGGCTTAAATCACTAATTCACTGGGTCTGTTAATATGCACATGGATTACCGTGAGAGAGAAAGAGCAGCTTTCATTTATTGGCTGGTTTGAATCTTAGTTTTAAATTTATCCTCCTGAGTCTTTCACCCTTTCTTTCCCATTCTCTACCCTGTTTTAAATCTCTTTTCACAGGTGCATTTTGCTGGATTTTAGTCTCCCACTTTCCCAGCTATAATTACATATATATGTAATAATATAATAACATACAGGGAAATGCAATGGTCAAGACAAGCAGCTAGTGAAATGCACAAGCTGCTAGAATAAGCTGAATTACGCAAACTGATTTAGGTAAGAAACCTGCCTTTTGCCTACTTAGTCTGGCAGCTCCCACATCAAACAGCTCAATTTTCTATCTGTAGTAAGATGTTTATCATCATTCTAAAGTAGATATTCCCATCCATCCTCCTCCCCCATTCTTTGGGAACAGTCGGATTGAAAGAGTCATTACATCCTGCATCCATCTCCCTCAGCCTCTCCATTATGCCATTTTATGAGCATCTGTGATGTGACTGAAACATTCAGAGTTTCATTCATAACCTGTACAAAACCCAACTACAGACATTGCTGATAAATGAAGCTCCAAGTTCTACTTGAAATATTATTACATAATATATCAGTTTTATGTCAAAGGTACTGATGTTTTTATGGCCTCTCCATTCAGCATAATGGGTCTGTACTCACAGGGGCTTCATAATTTGAAATGCAAGCATCTCTTAGATTGACAAAGTAATTTATAAAACCTGCATCATGAGTCAAGGCTAGTTATGTAAATTGGAAGTTTTTCTTGAAGTGAGTATTGTTGTTGCTTTCCCTTGACAATTTGTGGTCTGTATGTTCTCTGGAGAAACTCCTAATCCCTAACAGTATCATCAAAACATAATTATGCTAACGATGGCATTTTTGATTTGTAATCCTGCCAATTAAATTTGAGCAATGGCTTTTTGCATATGGACACATGTAACTTAATTTCCTGAGCATTTCCTTTCTCATGTCGTAGCCAATATAAGATCCCACGTATTTTGAGGCACAGCACCTGCAACAGCTGTTCTGGGTTGTGCTTTAATGCAAGTTCCTTACTTGGTCCAAAATATTCTGAGAAAAATTATGAAATGATGTGAAGAGTCTTCAAAGAGTATTTTTAAACCCCTCTAGTGCACCTGAACAACACTTTCTTAAGCTAAAGAAAATAAGTTAAATATTACTAAGAAGTAGGTACTTTTTTGATCTAAATTGTGTTTTTTAAATGTCTCTTATATAAATCTCCCTGGCAGGTGAAAAAAATAAGGAATATTTTTTGAATTTGTGAAGGTGACTGGTTGCAAGCAATGCAGGATTTGATGAATTAACTCAGACTCTGTATAAGTCCAGTTCCTGCTTCAGATTCCTTCTTTTCTTCTGAATTTGTTACTGTTCTTGTCCTATGGCTTTGCCAAAGTCCTAATAACCTGAACAAAGTGGCACCCTGGCAATGTTTATGCCAGACATCACACCACTTTTTCTATTTCTGTCCTTGTTACCTAAATAATATAGAAGTACACTACAAAATTAAAGTTGTGTCTTAAAAATTCTGTGTGAAAAAAGTGTTTTGATTCTGATCCTGAAAACAGGGAAAAGAAGTTCAGACAGTTTATCAGTATAACACACTTGACCTTATACCATTGGGCAGTATATTGCCTCTAGTTTCTCTATGATTCGGCTTTATCTTGTTAACCTGGTTATTCTAGCGTGCCACCAAAACATGAAATAGAATTTTAGGACATTTCTAGAAAAATGGTTGGAAAGCTCTGAGTCCATCTCAAATCTTAAAATATCTGAATAGGTATGTTTCTGCTAATGGTGAAAATAGGGAACAGAATCTCTTTTGACATGAAACTACTCAGAATGGCTCCAAATCAGCCTTTCCTTCCCATCACTGAAGCACTCCCCTCCAAATTTGATGCATTTTCTGGTCTATTAATGAGAGGAGGAACTTTCCATTATTTAAGCTCTTACCCTATTAAATACTATGTCTTGATCTTCTTTTACAGGCAAAGGGAAGAAAGGTGAGCTTTCAAAATGCTTAGAGCTTTTTCATTATCAGAAGATATTATCTAAGAAAAGTGGCTATAAGATTCAAATAACTTCAAATGGTCATTTAGAGATTTAAGCACATTTAGTGTTTTAATATTATTTGACTGTTGTAGAACTTGTTCAGTAGATATGAAAGACTAGAAGACACGTTTTTAAACCAGTAAGAAGGTTATTAGGAGAAATCTAGTAGACTAATGGAGATAAACAACCTTCATTTGAGTGTTTTATTTGAGCTGATCATTACTTGCTAATGACACTATACTACAGTATTTGTATTTTAAGTACTGGAAATGGAAAGGAAAAGAGACCCACATCACCTTAAATGAAAAGGTTTTGACATTGGTATTTTCAAACTTTAAGAAAGGTTTAAAAGGGGAAAAACAAACAAACAAACAAAAACTCTTTAACAAAGTTTAAAAGGGGGGGGAAAAGGGAGGTACCATTTATAGTCTAGGTAGCTGTGCTGCTGAAGAACACAATGATAACTAAAGATACTTCAGCTTAGTGTTCTCCCAGAGAAGATGACCTGATAATAGCTTAATAGATATTGTCTATGATCTCCACAAGCCCCAAACCTTTACATACTAGAGGCACACAACACACAGAGGACCTATCTATTTTCAGTTTATTTTGAGCTCTACCTACCATGTGTCTGACACTTTGCAACCATAGATAAATAAACCTTCATCTTCCAAGATGCTGTCTACCTTCAGACAAAGGAGACTACTGGGCAGGAAAAACAATCAAGTGTAACAAAGATATCTTACTTAAATATAACAGTAGTTGTACATTTAAATAACTGAGTTACTTTGGGAGCCTGACAAAGAGAATCAGAGTGCAAAGAAACATGTGTGTATATATGTATGTACGTATGTATACATACAGGTATATGCATATAAGAAAATGTATACCAGTCTAAAACACTAAATGCGAAATAGTCACATGGGTAGACTTGTGTAATTCTAGTTGAATTTAGACTATTCAAGATTCTCATCCTTTACTCTTATTTCCAGTCTTTTGCAATAATGTTTGGCAGCATCTGTTTTTTAAAACAGCACTCCTATTTCTGGTGTCCCAGAAAACTCAACACCCTTGCCTAAACAATGTATGTAATAACTTAGTTACAATAAAATCTTATTTTCGTTGTTTTAAGGTGTATCTTTGCCACTGCAAGTACAAAATTACACACTAAATAACTTAATGTTTCCTTCCAGCTTCAAATACAATCTCCATCTGGTAGATCACATTCACAGCCATCAAGAGATTTCTTGATATATGTGGACATGAATTTTGCAGGGCTGAGTAACATGAAGGAAAGATGAATGACCTTGAACTATAGAAGTCATAATGTTCTCCTACTTTTCCTGTTCCTTACCAGGAAAGTTACAGATGTATTTCACTTTGTATTGAAAAACAAACAAACAAACAAACCAGCACCTCCTAATGATTTAAAATTGCATACAAGTAGTGTAAGACTTTTATTTTTTTTTTTTTTTTTTTTTTTTTTTTTTTCTTGAGATCCTTAGAATTTAATTTTGTATAGCAAGTTGCAAGCCAGGCTCAGAGTCAGCAACACACTTCAGTTTCCTAGAATTAAGGTGGTGCCCAGGTCTTACAGATATAAAGGGAACAGTTTGCAAATTGCAAATGTTTACCTCCTTAAAAATATTATGTAGATTTCAGGCTGTTTTTTGTTCTTTGGCTTCAACAAATAAGTTGCCTTTCCTTTTAATTGCTCTAATGTTAAATAATCTTAATAAGCCATCAACATTTTTTTACATATTTTTTGTTTGTTTCAATCAAAATAACAAAATTCCAAGCTGAACCCCTCAAACAATGCAAATGCAAATATGGCCTGCATGCTGCACTGACCAGCCAGCTGACCCCGGCAGTAATTTTCAGAGCAGCATATATTTTTTTGACTACCATCCAGGTCAAGTACTAGCTGGATTTTTGCCTTCAGTATGCCTCCATTCCTTAACACATTTGGTTAGATGCTCCATTCTTTTCCATTTGAGTTCCAACAATATATAGTACCTCTACGAAATTATTACTGCTGTTAGAGAGAGCTAAAAAGCAAGAGAAATACTCAGCAGTTATAGACCAAACTCAGCTCCTCTCAAGACAACCTATTAATATATAACAGCCACTGAGCACCACAAATTACTGCTTTTCCTTTCCCCTTCTCTTAATAGAACGTGTTATTTACTTGCACCAGAAATAACTACCAGCTCCTATAATTCCTTAGTTTCGCTTTAGCCAACATTCATAAAAGTAGTCAGGAACTGGTGTGCTTACCTGGACTCAGTGGAGATACTCTGCATATTCCATACCATGGGCCGTGCTCTGAACTATTCCACACAAGTTTGCATTTGGATGTAACAGAATAATCGTAATTTCTCAGTCACTTGATTGGAGTCTTGACAGCCTGGACACACTTCACACCATCTAGCATGATAACAGCTAACTGAGCAAGAAATTGAAAACTTTTGTGGATCTGTTTAATTTCTGTTCCTAAAATGAAACAGAAGTTGTGTCCCCTTTGAAAGGATTTAAAGTTAACACATAAAACAATTTACTGTTGCTAGCAAGAGTAACCTACTGAAAAGTTAGCTGCAAACGGAATTTTTACCGCATTGTAAAAATTTGTTATTTAGGATAGGAAGACCTTCAGAAAACTTAAGGTGAACCAAAAACTCTAAGAAAATAAGAGAAAAAGTTTTTGTTTGTCAGTCCATGGAAACTTCCCCAAAAACATTAATACGCTCTTAGTCCAAGGTAACAAAATATTTGAAATAAACCAGTTTTGCACCAAGCTTTAAAACTTGAGTAAGAGCATGGATGTTGCTGGTATCTCCTCAACCATTAGTTTATGTACCCACCAGCCAGCTCCCTAAATTTATGGAGCTCCTGGGTAACAAGTCTGAGCTTGCTTTACTCAGAACTCTCTCTGTTTTTTTCCTGACCTTCAGAGGAGGGCAGACTGCTCAGTTTCATTCCCTGGCCTAAATTATTCTTAGGAATTACGATGAGAAAGACCGAAGTGCAAAATAGTGGCTAAAGAGGTCTTGATGTGGGGCCTGTTCCACACAGGAACCATGCTGTCAAGACTCTCAGAAAGAAATTAATTTTCCAAGACACTGTATCTCCAGCCACACACTTCTTTCAGCATCAAAAGAACAGCTCAGGTAGTGTTACAAGCAGTCTGCACAACGTGGTTATCTAGCCTTTAATTTGTGCAGGAAACTTAAATATAGTCTTCAGCCTCACTTATATCTAAGAAGGATGAAATAGGGGAGAGGTGCACAGGATCAGATTAAGGTTTGAAGAGGGTATGGTGAATCATACCAGCTAGAATTACGATGGTTTAAATGGGTTTATCAGCCAGTCAGGCAACCAGGATCAAGAGACTAGATTACTCACTATGCAGCAGTGTTGCGAACAAGGGTTGGATATCTTTATAGGCTGATGACCTTTCCTCATCCTTTTGGTATTTATCTTCTTAACCATCATCTAAATCCGTTAAATTGCCTAGCTGTATTCAACACATCACACAAACTCCAGCCTCACAGATCCCCGCTTCACTTCTGAGGCACTGCTCTTGCCACTGGGAGCCCCAGAGCTGATCTTGGGAAGTTGACCTGGTGGTCCCATTACACAGCGCCCCAATAAAGGTGCTTTCCGCCAGAGTGCTCCCAGGCTTGTTAGGAAATATGAACAGGCAGAGACAAGCAGCATTTTAACAATATTTTTTGAAGGAGGAGGAGGCAGCTGACACCAGTTAACTTACTGAAGTCTTCAGAAAGTCCATTAATATCTCAGCAGGGGCTAACCAGCTATTTCTATAGCACATGCTAGCTACTTGTGAAAGTTAAGGAAAGGAGATGGTCCAGCTCCTTGAGAGCTAAGCCTGAAGAAAGCACCACCAGAATATTTATTTTTATTTCTTCCACCCTCCACTTTTATTTTCTATTCAATTTACCACTGTCACTTTTTCCATATCTCTTCACATCTCATTTCAATAGCAATATGAATCTGTTTCCCTTTACCTTTGAGTCCTTCTTTTATTTTTATTTTTTAATTAATTAATTACTTTATTTTTAAAAAAATTGAAGTGTCCCCTTTCATCCAGGTAACTTTGGTGCTATTGACTCTTTGGCTACATATCTTTCATTGCCCTAATTACTGATCATCGCCACATACTTTTCTACTTCCCTTACATTTATGTATCATCTGAATTTCATAGCCTCCTGTCTTGTAAGTTCCTCTTAGCTTATTCATTTTTCCCTGTAGTTCCACTCCGAGTAATAAATACCTGTTTTTATTAACTCAGAAAAATATTTGTTTCCTTTGTGCCAGTCCTTTTGCTAAAACCATATTAAGCAACTCTTGCAGTAGCAGCCGGAGGGCGCCACTGAAATGAGGATTTCTGTTGTGCTAAGCAATGTAAAGACGTATCAACTTAACTAGTTGTACTTCCAACACACTTTGTCCTTTGAAGAAGTTCAAGGTTTCAAAAAACACAGACCACAAAGGGGACAAAAAGTCAACCATTTAAAATGAGTTACTGCAGAGTACAATTTACCCGCAACTGTTGAGGGAAGAAATATTGCAAAATGTTGTTGCAACAAGGGAATCTTCAATAAATATTTGATCAAGCTTTTCCAAAAACAAAACATCAAATCCATTTTTAATGAAAAGTTTAGATTTTATTTGAAGTGACCTTTTGATGAAAAACTCTTACAGTAAATGTTGTTACAGACTCTAATTGTGAGCTTTCTAGGCAAGTTACTCAAACAGAAAAAAGTGCATTATTGCCTTTCGTATCGTCAATGTGTAAATACTGAATTGAGAGAAAGAAGTGCCAAGGTCAGCTGGGCAACCCGACACCAGAGCCTGGTGCTGAACAGTATTTATCCTGAGTCTGATAATGATCAGTAGTTAACTTCAGATGTAGACATTTCATCTCTGCTTCTTGTGCCAGGGCCTCTGCCATTTCTATCACCCCCTATCTGGAGCAGGGATACAAATAAAGAGTCAGGTCTTTCACAAACTTCATGTATGGCAGCAACCAGGAATTCTTAAAGAAAGTGCTCATTTTATCTGGATTGATTTTTTTGGTCATAGATATGAATGAAAATATCCATAAAAGTTGCCAATAAATGAGTAACATTCAAACCAAGTCAACATATGAAGTCTCACTATCTTACTCATGCCCATAGCTTGGCAGGACCAGATTTACAATACAATAGAAGCATTTCTTACAGAAAACTCATGTTTCAAGACACCATTTTAAGACCTGTAGAGTGATTAGTGTAGAACAGAAGAAAAATACACAGGTACAGTTTTGTATTTCTGATTAGCTTTACTTTGTTTGTGTTTTATCTTCTCTTGTAGGTCAAGACCAAACCTTAAAATTCTACCAAAAAAAACCCAGTCATGAAGCATGAAGTAGACTATTTTGCATTGTTGTGCCTAAAGCATAATCTCTGCTGTGAGACCTGTCTGAGCTTCACACCTAAAGAAGAGAGACAATCTTCAAACAGAAACATATTTAAAAAAAAAAAAAAAAAAAAAAAAAAAACTACCCACATTTGTGAGGATAATGAGTGTTTAAATTAAACCATATAATGATTTTCTGCCAGTCACCATGCAAAGACACAATAGCCACATTATTCATTGCAAAAAACAATACTAATCACAAACTTTTCTACCCAATGTAGAGACAACTTTCTAATCCTAAAAATATTTTGTTGTAAAATGTTGAGCTTTTCTAGCAATGGAATTTCTCACTAATTCTCTACTTGATTTCCTTTACTGGACAAAATAGTTACTATGATCAAATTGTTTAATATGAAAGAACGAAGCAACAAAGCCTTCTTTCAATACACTTACTAAGTGGAGAGGAAATTGAAATGAAATCTTACAATGGAAGCAGAAAATAGCCTCGATGGAGCATAGAGAAAAGAACAGAGGTCTTTGTCTGGCAGACTTTGCCACTGTCAGATAACTGACAAACTTGGATGTTTTACACAGTTCTATCTCTGCACTTCCCCAGTATTGGATAAAAATCAAAGGATGTGATGATAGCCAAAAACAGGTCTAAAGAGAGAATTACATAACTGTAAGGGCTGTTCCATAATAAGCTTTTAACTATCTTTTGGACATGCTTCCATTCCCCTGGAGTAAAAAGAGGCAGTGTTTTCATCAGCTTGATAGATTTCTGTTACTAGGCTCAAGGTATGTAGGCCCTAGTCCCTCACTGACAAGTGACTGCTCCGCATGCAAGTGAAATGAGCCTTTGTTTTCCCTCTGCCTGATCCCCAAAATTCTGCTGTCTTTCTGCAGCTGACACCCCTGTACACTGCTCTTTTCTACTGTACATGGGTACCAGGGCAAGGACGGTTTTGGAGAGGACAACGAAGATCATTCATGCTCATTTGCAATCAAAATTTTTGGACATTGTCCAAATATCTAGAACCTTGTGTGCCACAAGGACCACTTTCCACTTCCTAGCATTATATAGCAGTGCTCTATTAAGGTGGTCTGTGTGCAATCTTTCAGTCTTGCTTTGGGGGACAGCTGTTTGCAAAGAAACATTAGCAGATCTGTATTTGGACAAGAAGCTACCACCAAATGCTATCTATGACAATGAAGGAAACATCTTGAGCTTGTATTCAGAGTGTCATATTTAAATATGTAAGGCAACAGAGATGTCGCCTGGTATAAGGTTATGATGCACAAAAACCTTGCAAGCTTCCTTCTGCTCATGTTTTTTTTTTTTGAAAACCAGCAAGAAGTATTTTCCTTCATTTCTTACGTTCTCCTGACATCCAATAGAACATATTGAGAATAGCTGAAAGGTTCAGAATAGCTTTATTTCTGTCTTTTCCACCTTTCCTCCTAGGAAAGGAGAAGCTTGATATTGTTATAATTCTAGATCTGATTTTTCCCTACTTAAGGGAATCAGAAATAAATATAAGCAGTAAAAAAAAAAAAAACTTTTTCCCCCAAGTACCTCTCTTGCAAATTATCTGCTCTAAACTGAATCCAAAAGACTGGCCTTGTTCTGTAAACAGGGTTTGTAAGAGGAAAATCCCTGTGACTAATACAGCTGATTGGTAGAGGGGAGAGAAAAAAAAAAAAAAAAAAAAAAAAAAAAAGGGTTTTGTAGCATTTCACTATCTAAAAGTTTATTAATTATTATTTATTTATTTATTTATTTATTTATTTAAACCACAAATAGTAGGTTTTCTTTTCCTTGATCATCTTCTGACTTTATTCAGTCTGTGCATATCGATTAGAGTTCATTGTAACTTAGAGATGAACACCCAGAATCCTTAAATTTTAACTGTGACATCTGCTGAATCCATAACTTTGGAAGTTACTGGCTGATGGCTGGCAAGAGTTGGCCAAGTCTTATCCTAGAATCCAGTGCATAAACTGTGCACTTGACAGATGTACTGCTGCAGTAGGAACTGCTGCTGCAAGCTGTATAAGTAGTTCAGGAGGAAAAAAAAAAAAAGAGAAGAGAGAGCAAGGACAGAAGAAAAAAAATAGTTGGGAGATCCCACAAACTAATGTATAACACAAACACTTTAAAAAAAAAAAAAAAAAAAATGGCTTCACTTAGAAATTAAATACCATGATGTATAAACTTATTTTTCCATTAGTGACCTCTGACACATCTCAGCACTAAGTGGTGCTGGTGTACAACAAAAGAGGCAGACTCGTATTTCTGTAAAATAGGAAGCAAGGCAAAGATCCTCATTCACATATCATCAGGCAGTAACAGGACAGAGAAGTTACAATGGACCAGACCCAAGTAGCTCTGAAGGTCTTATTGTTACTCTCAGAACCTTCCTTAAGGTAAGCTTCTAAATCAGAAAGATTAAGGAAGTATCTAACATCTTTGAATGTGATATTTAAAAAATATATATTTAAAGATCAAGGGTGATGCACTGACCCTTATCCCTCTCCAAAAAGAATACAAATGTTTTTAATTCACTAATTATGGATTCTGAAAGATTTAATTTCATGCCCATTCTGGCACTGAACAAGAAGCCCTTATGATACAGAATCAGAGATGAAGACCCAATGATGAAAATACTTTTCCAAATACAGATACTCCTCCAAAACAGAGAGTGTCAGGTCAGGCTGACCTACAGCCAGAGGTGAAGAGTACCCTAAGAACACTTTCCTCCTTTTAAGACAATGCTAAATTTCTAAGGTGAACACCTTAGGTCTGTCTGGGAGCTGACAACAAGAATACCCTTGTGATCCATTCCCACACACAACAAACCATGTCAGTGTTAAGTCCCTGAGGATTGAGAAGTGTTTCCAGCATGAAGCACATAAAGCTGTTGGGTAAAGTTGTTACAAACCATTCAACTTTCAGCCAGGAGGCTGAGTGGAGCTGGCATTGGAAAGGACCCATGACAGTACATGGAAGCTTGACAGCCTTTTCTAAGCTGATACTGTAATAAACTGCTATAGTCAGTGGGCATATCAATGCATATTATGGATGTTACCTACGCCCCTTCTTTGCTGGCATCACTGAGGGACAGAACAGACTGATAAACTGATAAAACACACAATATTATCTATCAACACCTTTAGCAAGAGTAGTTAATAAATAAAGCATGTTGTTACCGACAAGCAAAATCCAGATTAAACCCTGCATTCAGAAAATTGACAATGGCTTTACTATAGAGAAGGAAAAGAAAAAAAAATGTCTTTGTATACCAATAGTTGATTTTCTTCTGTGTCAATAGATGGTGCTCTTTATATTATGTATCACAGGCTACTTCTGAGAAACAGTGCTTGCTTGCCTTGGGGAGAAAACCCTAAATGCTTTTTCCATAGGCCCCTCTTAATCTCCTTAAATTGCCAGACCTTCTTCCCTCTAAAATAGCTAGACAATAATCATATTAGGTCTCAATTTGTTCAAACAGGAATTTCAGATTAATCTCTCCCAGGAAATAACCAAAAGAGCCAAAAAACATGCAGGACTTCTAAGCCTCTCTGGAAGGCTACCACTCAGTAAATACTAATGTAATCTTTCCTTTGAAAGTTCCACAAAAGGCATCTCACTATACTTCTGTCCATGGTTGCCTTGGTAGGAATGTGCTGAGCAGCAGAGTGACACCAGATCTGACAATGCCCAAACAGAGTACATGTTGGTGCAGACCATGTTTAGAGTTACTGTATAAGATCGACACACCGCAGACACAGCAAAACCACTTTGCATGCTCCTGTAATATCACTTTCTCCTTCTAGGCTACCAGAATCCCAAACACCCCAAACAATCACATTGAGATAAAATGTAAAAGTGAAGAGTGAAGAAACCTGAGAAACTCACACAAATACCAGCCTTTTTTCCTTGTCCGAGAACAGAGGAATTCATGGTTCAGACAGTAGCAGAGCCAGATGTCCTCACATCCACAGCCAGGCACACAAGTCCTTGTCCTCTGGAAATGGAGTATTTGGACATTTGTTCCAGTGTAACTCAGGAAGGTGACAGAATATCATGCAGCTTTTAAATAGTCTCAGAGCCATGACAAAACAGAAACAAATTCTGGGATAAGAGGGAAATAAGTCTAAGTATACACACACACATAAATCAAGCAAGTTGGCACACTTACATAAAAGTGATGCAGTACTGTGTAGGACTCTTCATCCTTTCCTAGTTGTCTTTTAAGTCTATAGATTTCTGAAACTGGCATTATTTTCTTCATGTTTTCTTACTTAGTCTGGCACTACAGGCTGCTTTGAAGTTAATGTGTTATATGAAGTGACCTGGATTTATAAAAAAAAAGAAATTAACCCATACCACAAAATGCATCCAGCCCACGACAATAATGGCAAGCCCACAAACCACAAACAGTGCCACTGACAGCACTAAAAAAAAAAAAAAAAAAAAAAAAAAAAAAAAACAGAGAGAGAGAGAGAGAAAAGAGTGCTTTTCAAGCTAGCTTTGCCATCAGAAAATAACAATAACAAGGCGATATCTTTTACACTACTGCCTTCTTAACTCCTTATGAAACTTCGTTGGGGCCTTATTCTCCAGAGGTCAGAGATCAAGTTCCTTCATCTCTGGTGGGGGAGGTAACCCACAATGAATGGATTAAAGGAAGAACAAAGGCTTCCTCAAGAATTGGCTCCTGCACAGCTGATACCTTTTCAAACTTAGAAAAACTATGCTGTTTCTTTTGCTCTGAGTCTTTTGCTCATGTGTACAGAGCCTTCTCTTTACCCTCCTCAGGAGGCGGAGTATTTTCCCAGAGCAGGCGAGGGAGAGAAGCAAGTAGCTGGATGTGAGGCTCTTTCTTAAGCTTCAACACTTTCATAAAATTTTCCAGATAAATGGACAGGCCTTGTCCATTGCCCACATCCAAGTCTCTGGTCCCCCAGAAGGCCCCCCAGAGATTTTGAGGAGGACGTATTAGCTCCACCATCCAAGGGTGTATCCCTCTGGCTATTTTGAAGAAGCATACCACACATTTTAGGAACCTTTGGTATCCGTCCTTTACAGAAAGGATTTCAGTTCTGCCCTATGTCTTTCTCCCATATCTCTTGCTTTATTTCTTATATTTTCTTCATCTTAAATCTCTCTGTTTGCCCTGCAGTATCCCCCAGTTGCCCTTTCCAGCAAGGCCTGCCTCCCATTCAACCTTTGATGTAGCAGGCTCATCATTAAACTCAAGCACCAATAACCTGAAAAATTTCTTGAGAGCAAAGGAATTCATCTCCAAAATGTGCTGCTGAAAAGCATACATAGAGATTTAAAAACTTCCTGTCTCTCTCTCTATTTTCATGATTTCATTCTGAGTGGGAATATTCACCTTGAGATAGCACCTAATATTGCATGAATTTACAGCTTTGGCACCAGCCCTTTCCACTTCTTTTTTTGTCATTCTAATGAAGCAACATAAATCCCCAGTACTTTTCTCCCAACATAAACCATGTTTCTGAATGGTGTTTAAGGTACCGAAAAGGATATTACATTTGGGCTGTCTAGGAAATGTCAATCTGCTGTGGTAAACTGATTTATATATCTTGACCTGACATTTTCCAAATGTATATATAGACTTGTTTTCACTCTGTGCTCTGGTCTCTCAACATAAGCCACCCTTTGAACATAGGAGGAGGAAAGGGAGACAAAAGAGGATGAGAAATATTTACTGGCACTGTGACAAGCCTCTAGCTCCTGCTGATTGCACAGTGCTAGTTCTGTGCTTAAAGCAGAAAGATGAGAACAACAAAACAGAGTTGGCCCCAAAAGAAAGCATCACTTGAAGAGCTCTCCAAATTAACACAGGTGTCTGCTGAAAGGATCTGAAGTTCTGGCTACTGAGCTTATCATTACAAGAAAGTCTTCACGCACAACAGATGGATGCATCGACTGTTTTAAAATCCTCTAATTAAATAGCAGTTTGGGTTAAAATAAGAGAAAAGTCCTAATGTTTGCCAGAAACCAGACATTGGAAGAAAAGCAGCAGTTATTGATCCACCTCCAGGATAACAAACATCTTCATCTCTGAGCTGCAGTGAGGCAGCTGCCAATTAACTGGCAGCCTTGGTGAGAGGAATATGACTGATCTGTAAAAAACAAACCCTGCAGCTCAATAATATGGGATCACAGGACGTCTCTGACCACTGAAGAAGCCAATTTGCTCTAAGAAGGGTTAATTGCATAGGTAACATCTCAATACTTTCATTTTCTAAAAGTCTTAAGGATTTGCATGCCCTTCCCTCCACCTCCTAAAAGGAGGCATCGGCGACATGCTACTAAAGGCTGGTGTGCTTGGACAAGCCTCTGGTTTTAGTCTTGTTGGTGCTGTTAGGTCTCTCACAAAGAGGACAACCTGACACAACTGTCCCCTCATCATTTGCTGTACAGCTTATAACTTGTGAGCTTAACCTCACGAAGCAATGCAGGAGAGAGGCTCCAGGCCTGCACTGCAGTGAGGGAGGCAGGACAGACCAGGGAGGACAGTACTCAGGACACAGCCTGCCAGTATGAAACTTTTGCCACAGCAAACTGTGTAGGCCCAGGGCAGGAGTCCCTCACTCACCTCAGAGCCAGATGGTGGAATCAGGAGGAATCACATCAGGAAAGCAGAGATGTATAAGGATGGTACTTTAAGTACTGCATGGGATACATTAGTTAAGCTCATTTTAATAGTTTCTCTGCTCCTCTCCTTTACTGCTTCAAACTTGAAATGAAACCATCTAAATCATCACTACTACTATAAAAACACTGGCATCAAGGGGACTAGCACAGGTAGTATTTCATATTTGTCAGGCTCTCCACAAACATGGGGTAGTGTTACTGAGCTGATACATTAGTCATGTTATAAAACACAAGCTTGATAGGTAGGGTAGAAACTCCCTTGCTCCAGGAATTTTAGGAATACTAGTACAATGCCCCTTCCTGAAAACCTGGACACGTTTAGCTTTTAAATGCATTAAATTACCAGATTTGTCCTGTGCTTAAATTATGTGTGAATTAGTGCTTTCAGCAAGTCATTTAAGGCCTGAACTTGCAAATATAGTAAAGCTCAGGGGAAATACAGACACAGGACTCTGGGTACATACAACACTTGAAAGGTAGTATCGGTTTGCAAAAAGAGAAAAAATTACTCCAGCATATGGAGGAAATTTTGTGTTATTACACTCTGATCAGGAGTAGCTAGTCTGCATTTCTCATTTGATGGCATCCTTCCATCATGGCCTTAAACAATCTCACAGGGCTGCTGCTGAATAAGAGAGATATTCTATATCAGAACTGACTGCAGTTCTGAGTTGAGTGTACAGTCGTGTTGTTCATGATGCACACAGCATTCATTGATTTCAGTTTATGAAGTATTTTTATTGGTTTCAAGGACAGACACTACAGTCCTGCAAGAAGTCTTATATATCATGCCTTAAAAAGGAGTTGAGTACAGACTCTATTCTGTATAGCTTCCCTCTGAATTTCAGCATTTCGTAAGCTGAAAGTGTGAGCACATTAAAATACAGAATTCCATTACATTATTACAGCAAAAAAAGTTAGCACCAAGTCACAGCATTGGTGCATGAATCATGCATGCAATTATACATGCTTAACCAATGAAATAGAAACCTTCTGTGAGCTACAAATGACCTCAGATGTTCTTTTCTCTCAATTAAAAAAACAAAACAAAACAAAACAAAACAAAACAAAACAAAACAAACAACAACAACAAAAAAAAACGTATCAACAGCTTCTTTAAAAGAACTTCCTTAGCCTCTAGCTATAGAGGAAAAAACTCTGGTTTTTGCATGTCAATCAAATGCTGCACTTTTGTTCATAAGCGTATTCTGTGCAAAATTTTGATGTATTCTGAAAGTCAATAATTTTAAAAGAAAAGCAGTCTTCCATACATACAAAGAAAATTCCAGCTTTTCTTCAGACTCCTCAGTCTTGTTACTGCTAATGAGTTGTAGCACAACTTCAGGAAAGCTGCTTGCCAGTAAAATCAGAACCTGATATCTCTGTCTCACAAAATGACCCTCTGTAACTATCCCACAATGTAAAGCCATGATGTGCACATTTCAAACACTAAATAAAAGCATTCAGTAGGAGAAAGCCACAAACCAGAATGGTCAGCCTTTACCACATCTTTTTTTTCTTTCCCCACGTAGCTACACCACCCAGGTTGTGACTGTTCAGCTGAAATAGGTAAGTGTTTCCAAGGATTACAGAAAACTGTGTGTGCCCTCCTCTCCATTTTAGCATGGTGCCATCCTCCTAAAATACTGCTTCATTTCAGGTAAAGGATAGAGTGAGGTGCAAAACTGATGCTTTTTCTATGATCCTATAGCTCACAGCAAAGATAAACATTTTCAAGTATACATTTAGTCTTTGTACTAAGAAGGAAATAAGGCTTAATGCACAAAGATCCAATAGTAATACCATTCCCTTGCTTGCTTCATTTTGTTTTTAAGCTTCAGGGGTGCTTTTCCCCACTGTAGTGTATATTTCAGGTGTATTTTATTATTATTATTATTTTCTCACTGAAACATGGGTACAGCATATAAACTACCTCAGTATACCTCTCCACCTCCTGTACTGCTTAATAATATGCCAGCTCTGCATAAGGTAGTTTCAGGTAAGGTTAGAAAATGGCTTGCTCTACCTGCCTCCTTGTCTTGTAGGGAATGCTATCAAGCTTCTGAACTCCATTTATGAATGCTTTTGTTTTCAGCAGCTGCAGAGCGTGGCCTAAAGAGTTATTCTATGAGCTACTTAGTTTTAAAACACTTTCTGCTAAAACCTCATGGAGTTTTAAAAACTGAAATGTTATCTATTTCTGCAGAACTCATACAGAGGGATAGCGTGGCTGCCTGAAACCGAGCCCAGTCACAACGTCTTCATTCTATCTAGTCACATCTGATAGAGAGCTGAACCTAAATGTGTACATCCATGGTGAAGTAGAAGGATGTGAGTTTTTTATTTATCAGTTAAATCAGCATCTGAATAGAAGTTTCTAAATAGCAATAAAATCATACATTGCCTGTCACCTTTAAATACTATGTAATTTTGTTCTTTAGGTTACAGAAGGAGAAGAGCCACTCATACAAATATTTCCTACATCCTTGGACAGTACTACAAATAAAGTACTAAGCCACACAGCAATAAATTGTTGGCATCAATAATCACCCATAGGGTAAGTTTTTCCTAAGCATCAACTATGGAAAAAGGAGCTGCACTCACAAAAGTTGGAAAAATACTTATAAGTAGCATCTTTTCAAGAAAGAGAAAAGCTCTTAACTAGTCAAATAGACTCAACATAAGAGTTACTAAGCACTAAACATGAACAGAAAGACTGCAGTACCCTAGATTAGAAACTAAGCCAAAACCAAAATCATAGGATCATTATTCTTGATAGGTATAAATCTGAATTGACAAGCACAGAGCTTGCTTAAGGCTTATCAGTTTTCCAGCAATGCCATACTTCTTAAATGAAGTTACCTTGTTAGACACGGACCTTAGTGGAATGTGTCATGACACTTTTCTTGGGACAATTTGCTTCCACTGAGGACACAACCTTTGTTCGTGACAGGATAAGGCTGCCCACACCACCTAACCAGTGCCCGTGACCACACTTTTCAGTTGTCACATGGAGACAGATGCTCAGTTGCACGTCCTGACTACTTCATCCGGGAACTTTAACCCAATACTCAAAGAAAACACCTTAAACATATCATACTTTCTCTGGCCTCTGAGAAATGTCAAAACATGTGTGTCAAATATAGAACAATCACTCTACAGCCTTACAATGCTTTGTGGGATGAGAGCAACATTTTCTGCACACCTGTGCTCTTACTTTCTGCAAACACTAACAAGTCCCTGGCAGTTTTTGCTACGAGTAAACTAGCACGCACTACTCTGTACCCAAATCCACGGTTGAGCAGGAAGTAGTAAGAAAACAATGTTTTTACAGCCGTGTACATGGTGAGACAAGTGGTTTTACCTGCTTACCAGATACTACTTTAAACAGAAGGATGGAACCACAACATTGTTAAGCTGAAAGCCTTAGAAGTTGAGTGATTCAGACCAAACTCACTACTCCAATGCATCACTGACCACTTTTAAAGAACTATCTTCATAGCCACTATTTCAGGTCTTCCTCTGAACTTACACGCACATGGGTTGGATCTAAAATGTCTTACTAGTGCTCAGCTGCACTGCAGAGTTTTCTTGATTTATTGGCAAACATGTAACCACAGAGATTAAGTTGAGGCAGGCTCATGCCTTTTTTTTTTTTTTTTTTTTTTTTTTTTTTTTAATTTATTTCCTCCTTAATGCCCATGACTTTGCAAACTTATGTCCATGAACATGCTCCTTGACTCCCAGTGCTGTGGTACCCCTACTGCCCTCCAGCAACTGTGTCATAACAGGGGAACAGCATCCTTCAAGGATAAAAAGCAGGTGGGATATTAGAGGAGAAAGGGGGCTCAAATGTTTTTACCTGCATTGTCATGGCAAGGAGAGGTGGGAGAAGAAGCATATACAGAGGAGTCTGATTTCTGAAATATACCCCCAAACAGGCAGCCTACCTTAGGTCACCAGCAGCTTTTAAAGAGCTCAGAAGTTTTGCTGTGTCCAAAAGAGGGATTAAGCCAAAGCCCAGTTAAGAGCCAACATTAGTCGTGCTGTGATAACAAAGGTTGTATGTCAAGGGAGAATTACAAAAATCCTAAAACCAGGTAAGTGGATTATAGTAACTTTACTAGGAAATTTGTTCTTCTTGTGCCTATTGAAAGAAACACCACCAGAGATTACATCTCTCTCAGAATACAGCAGCTGTCTGAGCAGAAAATAAAATCCACTGAATTCAGTGAAAAGGCCACACTTCTACAGGTTTTGGATGAAGGGGCATCTGTTCTATTTGCTCTGAGCTAGTCATGCAGAGACTCTGCTCAGCATTTTCACATCATGCAACACAAAAAACCCCACCCAAAGCTGCACAAGTGTGCAGCGTTAGCTTTCAATGGAAATTTTGACAGTGCAGAATTACCAAGATAAGAAGTTTTCTCTTGCTACCTCTCTTAACAGTCTTTGATAATAAGGTTTTGTAACATTCGGAAAAAATAACCTGTGGTTTCCCCACAGGAAACCCATGATATTGCTTGTAATAGGAGCCATAATTTCAGGGGCTGTTAATGGGGTAACATCGAGCTTAACATTGGTTTAAGATAAAACAATGAAATTCACTACATTGTCTACAATGCACAAAAGACAGTGATTAGCTTTACCAGAAGTACAAAATTCACACTATTAGTCAGAATCATTCTCTGAAGCATTTGAGGGTGGATTCAAAATTCTCACTCTCCTCCCTCCTCTATAGCATTGTTGCTAATTTATATTTACTACAGATGTAGCACCAGGTCTGCACCTGCAACCTAAGCAAAGGGCCACGTGCTAAGGTTAAAAGAATAGTTCTACTTCCTTGATGTGTTCATGAGATTAGTGTCGGAATAGACACCACTTTAGCATGAGCTCATCTCAAAGCATTTGCTATAGCTATAGCTGCTTTCCCCAGCGAGTCAGACAAGATTTACGATTAAAAACATATTCCCACTTCAAACAGAAAGGTCATTTACATCTTGCATTTTTTAAGAGTACAACCAGTCTCTCTGTCTTCTATTCCTTACAAAGGGGTTTTCCGCGATACCATCTAGCATCATAAATGACATAATTTCTAAAAGAAAGTCTTTAATATGAGTAGCGATAGAGAAAGTAGGCATTTGAGGCCTGATTCTATTGTCAGCTGTACAGTTTATTTTGTCTTCAGGAAGCTAGAATAAGTATGCATTCTGAGGTCTTAGAAAAGTACAACTTGCTGGTGACGTGCATATATTGCAAAAATGTACTGAACTAGATGAGTTTTTAAATAAATAAGAGATGTTGATTTATCAAGTCAAATACATTAGAAATTTGTGCTGCCTTTTAAATTCGTGTTTTCTCTGACTACACTTGAAAAATTTTATGTTCTTTTTTAACACCCATTTTCTAAGAAACTGATAAGGCAGTCCCCAGAAGTCTTCTTTTAGAGGCAGAGCAAAGACTTTCTCACTTGAAAACAAGGAGGAAAGAATTGAGGGGGCTTTTTGATTTCTTGGGGAGGAGGAAAGGGGAAATACAAACCGTGAAATGACTTTCAGATTGATAAGGTTGAAAACTCTTTTTCTTTGAAGTTTTCAGTTGCAAAGAGCAAATTCCAGGCTTGGAAGAGACTGCTGGGAACTGCTATGGATTTCAGCCACAGTAAAAAGTTCATCCTGCCACAGTTCATCCAGAACCAGAAAAGTATTTTAAACATATATATTCCAGTAATGGTCTTGCTTTTGGAAACTTGCTGGCATCCTCTGGGTCTCTGCAGTCTTTCCTTTGTCAGCCATTGCTTTAGCTCCATGTTTTGTGGCAACATACAGCGACCTCATCATAGAAATTATATATATATATATAAATGTATAATAGAATCATATCTACCATGTTTAGCTGCTGTCCCATATCTCCGTCCCCAAAATTGTTTACTATACAAGTTTAACAAACTTCACAGTGTTAGTTATCATTCCCTATAACATGAGTACTTAAAAGACCAGTACTGCAAAGACTACTAATTATTCCAATCCGTAGATAGCAGCACATATTTTCAAGACAAAAATGAACAAACAAAAACATTTGTAACATATTACTTACTCTTTTGTTTTGTTTTGTTCCTACACTAACATCAAACTTAGAAAGACTCAGTTAAGCCCAAAGAAAGAAAGTTAAGATCAACCCTCTCCCTTCCCTATGGCTTCCCTTCCAAACATAATCCTTCATACCTTTGGGATTCTCCTGCCTGCCTTTCCCTAAAACAGCCAACAAAATAATACTTTGTAAGCTTTTCATTATTTTTTCAACTGCTCTCTCACTCAGATTCATTGATCATTCAAGTCTTATGCCAAACTGTACTGTTTGACTCTATTTGACCACAGACTTACTCCTTCTTATCTGCCTGTGCATAACCATATTTAATAGTACTTCATTTACCATTTCCAAGAACTTGTATAGCAAGAATCATTCCCAAACTAGTCAGTTGTCTATCTGACGTAGAATCATATCTTCGAGACACCAGCAGCATACATTTACCAAAGATCAAATAAGTAGGTAAGCAAGCGGTCAGAGATACTTCCCCAGAATATGCCCCCAGCAGTTCACAGTTCAGGGACTTTAAAAGCAGAGGAAACATCTTTGTACACGATAAATGTGCATGGAGTGACATTACTTTATGTCATGTCTTTCTAAAATGAGGCACAATTTATCCTTTTTATCCTTGTCTTTATTATCCTGTATAACAAATTTTTAAGCAGACGAGTGGTTCTCTCTCTTGCCTTTTTTTTTTTTTTTAACCTTAACACAGACATAAAAGACAGGAAAGAGAAGTAAGAAGTCATATTCACAATGGATTTTAGGGCCTGCAATGAAGAATTTCTTACTGTGTAACAGATCCTGCAGTCTGTTGCAGCTGTCCAGAAGAGCACATCAAACTTATGTCTATACCAATAGACTTCACTCCTGTGACCAAAGATGCTACTGTAAAACAATGATATGGAGAACAGATTTATTAACATGCTACCAGGGCTATGAACCAAGAAATCCCCTACTGTATTCTCACTGTTCACCTACCCATTATGGCTCTAATTATCTCCAAAGGCATTTATTACTTGTAAGCGTCTTGTTCAGGCTGGTAAACATTTTATTCTGAATCCTCAGCAGATCTCACTTTTACTCCTCACACTCTTAGCTGAGAAATTAAGCAACTATCTCCATTTATTAAGTATGTATTTCCCGCTCTTATCAACTTCTCCCTCAAATAAAGGTTATTTTTCTTTACAAGACGTCTCTTTCTGAGTTGCATACTCTCATCAGGTGGCTTCACGGCACTTCTGTTCACTTGAGCCTACCACATGGAACTACTAAATGCAGTTATTATAACTAGTTGAGTTCTTATACTTCCCTAAGCTCATGATAAACCCTTTACTTTCAAAGGTATCAATTGCGGTCACCATTTCAAAAAAAATGTATCTTTTTCCCTGCTGAAAGCCAAGGTTTAAACCACAGATCATAGGATGTTTCACTTTTTGAAAGGAACTTTCGTTGAAAAATGGAATATAGAATTAAATAGGATGGACTTATGCTTTTTGATTTAACGTTGAGAAAATATGTATCTGTGATTTTGATTCTACCGACATTTATAAGTCAGGTGTCTAAACTCAATTGCCGGTAAACACCAAAGCTATAACCATTTTAAAAATATGTCATTTTTCATGCAATTTTTCATCAAAGTAATTATAACCTCAAAAAACATTTTAATTATTTCTATATTAACGTCTCATAATCAATGCACCTCATTCTGATAAAACTCTAAGTATTTAAGAGTCTTATTTGTCTTTGGATTCAAATGGAAGAGTATGTCATATTAATTAAGACTAACCTGCACCTGCACATTCAAAGAAGATGCTAAACCACTAAATTATATCTTAAGCATTAATCTAAGGCAGTTAATATAAAAATAATATCCTGAAGTAATAACATGCCAAATAAATAAAAGAACCTTTCTCAAAGAGAAACATTTTACATTGCTCCTTAGATTACAGTGAGGAGATTTTCAATTGGTGTATTCCAAAAAGACAGTCATGTAATTCACCTTTTTTTTCTTAACCAAAAATTCCCACTTCTACATTATGCATAACTGGAGATAAAACCATTTGCTCTGAAAACAAAAGCACATAAACCCTCAAAAGTTAAAATCGCCTCTTCAACAGCGATTTACATGCAAGCTTCCTCTGAAAGAAGCAACTGCAATTCTGAGAATAAAATTTCTTTTCTAGCCAAACACAGGCATGTTTTGCTAAATTAACAACAACAACAACAAAAAGACAAAACACACAGTAAGACACATGCTGATTTACCCTCTCTTTCCACAACTGTTTTGAGTTGTAAGCCCAGATTCACAGACTTTAAAGAACAGAGGGAGCATATTATGATATCTTAACCTGATCTTCCAAATCTGGCAATGGTGTAATTTCTGCATCATGCCTCTGTGTCGTCTTACTGGCTAAACTGTATGCTCTCTTGGCGACGGACTTCCAGACTTGGTTTACAAACCTCAAGAGAGAAAGAGTTAAATAGAAAGAGTTAAATTTTACTCCTATGTAAAATATTTCTGTAACTGAGTTTAATAGGCATCCAAAACACTTTTGTTGAATTCAACATAACACAAATAGGAAGCCTTACAGTACGTGTCTCGTATGAATATTACCATAGTAGGTTGGTATCATATAAAATTGAACTAATAGCCTTGTACATGCTCCGTACATGCTCTTTTGTGGCAAGACAAGTGGTTATTGTATGCAAGTGCACATATGAATACTTTATTCCCTCTTCGAGGCGTACACTCAAGGAGACTGTCGGTTAGCAAGCAAAGTTGTAAAAGCCTGAACCACATTTCCTGTCTGTAAGCATGCAGGGGAAGAAAAGACTAGAGACTTTTAAGACTGACGGCAACTCTAGAGGTAGAGTTATGTTGTCAGATCTGAAATAAAAGCACATCCAAGGTCTGCCAACATAACGTAACTTGATTTCCTGTTGGATAAAGAGACGGGGTGTATTCCTAAAAACAACAAAACCAGGTAAGTCTTGTCTTTTCAGTATTATAAATTTGGAAAAAAAAATTGAACAGTAGAAACATACTTCGGTTGATTACCAGTCCTTCGAGAAGGTTGCCCTTTGTGCCGAAGTCAAATTATTAGTAATAAACATGATGATGAGGCTGAGTCACCATCAACAGCTTAAACCTTCATTAATCTTCAGCTAAGTGGGCAAAAGCACTAATGTTTGTTAAGCATTGACATCAATTTTATTCTTAAAATATTTACTGAGCTAAGGACTTCTTATTTTATAGTGTGCTTCTTTCCTTCTGAAGTATGAAGTTGGTATCTTACAAAGCAATTAGTTATGCATTAATTAATTGCATCTTAACAAATCCTTTCTGGAGAATTAATCCTGTCTTAAATGCTCACACAGGTGGAAGCATTATTAATGTTAATTTAACATTCATCAGTCTCTTAATGGGTTTCTTTTTGGTAGGGGTCATTGGTACAGAATATTATTTACCTCACCATTTAATAGGAGAGGGAAAAAATAATTTTGTTTAATCTTTGACAAATTTACAGACAGAAACAATGAGAAACAAACTATTTTGTGCTCCAGCTTATCTTCCAAAATTTGGTAGTGATCAAAGTAATTTATCTGCTTACATGAATAATGAGTTGATACAATAGATGGCAAGACTGCTCTTGCTAGATAAGTATCTATATTCCCCACTTACTCCTTTTTTTGTAGGGAAGTATAGTAGAAGGATGATATACTCCTGTTACCCTTTGTGACAGATTCTCTTAATAAAATACATTAGAACAGGAAGGAACAGAGCTTAATACTTCTACTATTTATACATGTGCTGCTAGCAGAAAACACATCTACTTCTAGCCCCAAATTGCTGAATACGGCCTGTTCCACCAAAAGGTAAGTACATGATTAGGAGAGGATGATTATATTAATTCCTTCAAGTTGTAGTAATTGCAGAATTCATCTTTTTTGTCTTTTATCCCCACACTAATTACAGTAGAATGGACTCTGCAAACCTAGGAAAAAGTCAACAAATGTTTATTTATTCCCGTGTCCTATATTTGTTGGTGCAGAAAGTCATCAAGAGATTTAAAAGGGAGAAAAAGCATAAATAAATATGTCTTTGGAAATAGTTTTGTTTCCCTGTATTTTGTTGTGTGAATTTACTAAGAAGAGTTGGGTAACCCCATCCCTAAAGTCACAAAAGTAGAACTAAATAAACAAATAATCCAGATGGAGTACATAATTACCTGAGGCAGATACTCTGCTTGGATGGACATCCAAGTTTGATTCTGTTTCCAAACTGGAATGAAAGAACAGCAGAATAAGAATGTACCAATAATACTAGAGAGATTCTGGTATTAGGTATTTGAAATACTGGCATCTTTGTAATGATTAGATGTAGTACCACCTCCCAGGTACCACCTCCCAAATGATTAAATGTAGTACCCACCTCCCAAGTTCTCCTGAATTAGAACTAGAATTATTGTCCTCATGAAACCTTTGGCTATACGATGAACTCCTTTCTTTCAAAGCGAAGCACATTGCTTTAAGAACAGCTTCAGTATGAGCAAGTTACTATTGCTCTTAGGCTTAGACTATTGCAGAAAACTCTGATGGAAATTGGGCTTATCCTATTAGAATAATAGTGTACTGTCCCTAGGGACCTATTTTTTCCTTAGGACAGTTTTCCTGAAAATATACCTTTTTTTTTTTTTTTTCTTTTATTATTATTTTAAATCAGTTTGAAGGTAATTAAGTGGAAATGTTCTAAACACTGTTCTAACGGTTCTTAAGAATAAATGTATAATTTCAAAATGGTAAATCTAGTTTTGCTACATTTGACAATAGATGATTTAGAGAATGGAATAAAGCTATTTCACTCTAAACTATAATTAAACTTCTCTTGCTATCTCTCAGTCTCCATCCACACTTGCCTTATCTTTTTTCTTTAGCACAACCCGATTGCTGTCACAGATTGCATCTGCTATCATAACATAAAGGGAGAGCAGCATAGTTATCTGAGGAGACAAACTGTTCTTCAAACAAGTATTAGCTTTCCTTCTATCCCTGCAGTTGTCAAAGTAGTAAATATTTAAATAATGCAATTATAAATGTAAATAGCTAGCATATTGGCAACAAATATCAAGGTAGTAAAAGAAAAGCTGGGGGACAGCTAGGAGTTGTATATCTGTAAATCAGAAATATAAAAACAAAATCTCTTATATTTTGTACTTGAAAATTAAGATTAACTTGAAACTGACAGTAGAAAACCATAGGCCAAACACAGAGGCGCTCCTGTGTATTTGATCAAGGCCTTTACTATGGTTTTATGGGGTAACTGAAAATTGATTTAATTTCTGAAATGTAAGTCGGGTTGTCTGAAAAACAAGTAGCTCATATTGCAAAGGTAAGAGAAAAAAAAAAAATCAAAAAAAGACATTTATGTCACATACATGTTTGTGTATGTATACAGTCACATAGTTAAGTCACATGTATTCCACTAAAATACAAGCAGATGTTTAAATCGGCATTTTGGGAAATCAACTTTAAAATAAATTAAATAATGATAAGTGAAACTGTTGTTTTCCACCTTTCCCCAAATGTATGCAAGTTTCTAAACTAAGTATAAGAAAGACCTGTAGTTTGTAAGATTTAAAACATTGGTACATTTTATTAGAAATAAAAGTTGTTTTGCTAGAGTATTTCAGAAGTTCTAGAGAAGTGGAATTGCCCAAATACTGTAGATTTTAAACTCGAAATTGAAAAGGAAAACTTTTTTTTTTCCAACATCAACTATTTTCCAGTCAGTGATTCAAATCTAATTCAGAAGTTGGAATATGAAAAAAAAAAAAAAATTGTCCACAAAAATTTTGTTCTCTCTTCCATGTCAATTAAGAATTCTCCTTTTTCTCTGGAAACACCAAGGAAAAAGAGTTCCTGAAACAGAAAAATAAATGATAGCCTTCAATACCTATAAAAAGGTACAAACTCAGATCCAAGCCATACATTTGTTATCTACTCCCTGTTTTTATTCCAATGAATCACAGGGTTTTTGTTTCTATCACAGGTACACGTGCCCTTCTCTCAGGCCACAATACTGTTTTTGCTCGTTGAACAAAATACAGTCTTAGGAAAAGCAATAATAAATGAACATAAGATAAATGGAAGGCAATCGCTTCACAAAAGATAGGACACAAGAAGAAGAAAGGATGATTATTATTACTTAGTTAGACTACATTGAGACTTAAAATTTCCTGTCTTTGACATAGACTTCTTGTAGTTTTGGGCAGGTTGCATAGGATGCAAATTTTTTATAGTGACTCATTGTAGAGTAACCCAGTTCCAAACACTGGTTACTCCTGATGTTATTACATCTTCTCAAGGTGAGATCTCTCTTTTTCTTAATTCCTCCTCTGGAAAATGGGAATAACATATGTTTATATCATGGTGTTTTGTCTCTTGTAATGAATGTCTCATTAACGTATCTCATTGCAAAATAGTACCTCTCAACATGGAAAGTGTTATTGCAGTAATGGAGAGCCCTCAAATAACATTTCTAGAACTAAACTAGGAGAAAATAAATGCATGGAAATTGGACATCTGGTTTGAAAGGATGGATAAACGGCCACTGGAAGGACTATGTGGAATAAACAGTTACAAAGCTGTCAGGAATTTACAGATTATTTGTTCTGCTTTGTTCCTTTGAAAAAAGAGAGTCCAGATCAGGAAGGAAAAGTGCTACATAGAAGTCTACTTGACACAATTTCTCACTAACAAGGATTATCTTATCTTGTTTAATCATCATAAGAACATCTGTGGACTGGAATTAAACGAAGAACTAAAAGAGTTTTTCAACACCAATGTAATTAGGGAACAAAAACCAGAAGGGGCAGTTTCTAAGGTGAGGTGGAGTCAGTGAGCCAAGGAGCAAAGCCATCTTCTCAATAGGAGTAAATGCACTGGTGCCCCTGCAGCATAGTATAGTGATGCATTCCTTTACCTCAGCTTTCCTTTAAATAGTAAACAAAACATTAAGCCCCTGAAGGAATCCAGCTATATCAAAACCAAATGGGAATATTACCTGATTGAATCTCACTCTACCAGTGTCAGCTAACCTCTGCTCCGCTGCTCTGCTCCAGCTTTTTTTTTTTTTTTTTTTTTTAAGACAATTTGAAAAACACTTTCAAAGCTATTCATTAGGATTTTTTTTGTTTGTTTTTGTTTTTTGTTGTTGTTGTTTTTTTAGCAATTTGTGATTTTTACTCCATTTTACAGGCAAATTAGTATCCCAGCCTTTCTTTGGCTGATTTGCTATGAAACCACAGCTCTGTTAATAGTTTATGGATGTTGTTTTCTTGTTATTTAGCATCTGGTTTTGATATTGATTATATAGCTCATAGAGCAATAGCTGCCACAGAATAAACAACGAAAGGCTTGAATTACAGAAAGCAAAAATCAACCAAACACAAAGAATACAGTGTAATTATTAGACAATACATAATATAAAATGATTTTCCTTCAGTTACAGAAATGGAATGCCACCCTTCTGTCTGGGGAGTTTTGGCCTTTCTGAGTCTGGCTCTGATTGTTTCATTGATACTGAATATTTCACACTATATGAAAAAGAAGCAAGAAAGTAAGTAATGTTGTCTCTGTAAGGAAAGGAATTTGACTGTTTAAAAGCACCTGCAGAGAAAACCATCATTTCTGGGAAATGTCATGCCAAAAGATTTATACTTTTGAGTCTTAAAGTTATTCTAGCTGTGAGGATGTAACTTTAAAATTTTTTAGAAGAGTCAGGTAAGATTACAGAGTGATTATTACTTGCCCAACTCACTGCTAAAAAACACTATCCAAACCTGTCCTCTGATTTCAAATCAACAGAAAATGTACAGGGTGAAGAATTTATTTCTGGCTAATGTTTTATTTTCTTAGTCTATTTTTAAAGTCATATATATGTATTTAGGAGTACATTTCATGTAACTTATTTATCAACTGTACTTTAATTTAAACATGATTTTAAGTAGCTGTAGTAACACAAAAAACATTTGAGAAAATTTTACCCTTCCCAAATTCCTGAATGCTTATTTGAATTTCAGATTTCATAATTAGATTAATATTGACATTAAAATTTAATATTAATGTTTCATAATTAATTGGCTTAAACCGATCATTTTCAAAACAAACAAACTTGCTTTTCATCATGGGACTCCATCTCTTAAACCAATGTGTCACTGACAATAAGGAACTTATTTGTTTTATTTTTGTTAGAGGATGACTATGGTCATACTCTGTTTTTAGTTAAAATTAACGTTTTTTTTAATAATTATTTTTTAATGTGATTGACTATGACAGTACAACCAATCTTCTGCATATAATTCTATAATCAGTTGTATACTCCTACTACAACCCTTCAGGAAAACCTGTCTTTACACAGGGAAAATTGTACCTTGTGCTGTATGAATATGAATGGGCAGGCAAACACTTATATCGAACTATTTTAAATGCTTACATGCATATGTAATCCACATAAGCAGAAGGCTTATGCTTATAAATTGAAATCACCAAGAATAAGAGCATTGGTATGACTACAGGCTATTAAAAGAGATGCTGGAGTGTTCTGGGAGGGGGAGAAGGGTGTCGCTTCTTTGTTTTGTCTTGACTTTTAGTGTTATTAGGCAGATATTTATATGATGAAAATTCGCAGTCATTTACAAAACTAACCTTGAGCAAGGTTGCAGTCAGACTGGCTGATGCTACAGTGTTCTGGTATCAAAGCCTTAGCATGGTAAATTCCATAGTCCTGGAGCACAAGATAGAAAGTCAGGCATTCTGGAGTTATTAATCAAGCTCTAGCAATAAATCTCTTTGTGGCTATTGCCTCTCTGCTTCAGTTTCTTCATCTGTGGATCACAGGATATCTCTCTTTCAGAGACAGAAGCAATGGAACTAGTAAAAAAAATGAACCCTTCATCTTCTAATATAAACACATGATGCACCTCCCTATGCATAGAAAAAGGTATGCTAGAAGCAGAAGGAGGAGGAAACAAGAAATGAATCCCATGTGTTATAGTACATTTTTGGGAGAAGGAATTATATTTAATACACACATATGTTGCTTAAAAAAATAGAGCCTGGAAGACCTACTTGTGTACAGTGAAATCAAAAGCATGTCAGTTAGGACAATTATCTGAAGCAATCTTAAATAACACATTTCATTTTCTTTCTCTTTTTTTTAAAAAAAAAAAATATCTAGCTAAAATGTATAAAGACTATGAAGACAACAGTCCAAGGTAAGTTGGATAAAAAGTTTATTTCTGAGAAGGGCATAATAAGCAATAAATTATGACAGATGGCTTTAGATGGATGACACGGGAAAATCTGTTATCTCACATGGCGTGCCTGGCACTACTGGAGAGCAGGAGGGTTATGAAAATAAATAAATAAATAAATAAATAAAAATTCTGCAAAGAAAGGAGGGAAATAATTTCACACAGGAGAGATGTACTCCAGTCATTTTATCAACAATAAATAACTGCATGCTAATATGGTAATTTTATATACTGAAGGAATTGCAAGATATTGAGCCAAAACACTATCACTCAAATTCAACGAATCTATTATAATGAAAGAGAACTCTGAGAAAATAATGAGAAATTATAGTTTGATATTTAATACTTGTTGAGCAGTAAATTGTGTGTATTTACTTTTCGTAACCTCCTTTTGCATGTTACATTCAAAAGCCTCAAAACAGTTTGTTTGTGTTGGTACCAGCTGCTGGACAGCTCCTGATCTCTCCCCAGTTTATCCCATAGCAACGAAATTACTTTAGAAAACAGAGATAGAAGGAGTTTCACCTCAACACAAATATAAGAGGCCCTTGAAACAAAAATACAAAAGTTGTTGTCCTTCTCCCCAAACCAATCCTCAATTACACGCTTACGTGAAATAGGGAAGTCCCTCTGTTCGTTACTGTTTGTTCAGCTGATTATACCACTGAAAAATGCAGTCTAAGATTGCGTAAGTAAGATTGCATCCTCTTTACAAGTCACAGTATAGGGATCCAATGAGAACGGGATCACACAACGCTTCACTCTAATGACTCTCATTTTTACAAACATGCTTAAAAACATTTTCAGGAAACACCAGATAATGGAATACAGAATACCATTAAATATCCAAAGCTGAACTTTGTTTTGGTCTTGTCTAGGTGCATTGACATAAAAATTTTAGTTCAATCAGGAGTGCACTTTTTAAGAACATCCCCCCCAAAAGCACCATTTACTTCCTTAGTTTGTATTGCAAAGTGGTCTTGGAGGATGTGAACAAAGTTCCCTTCAGATGGAACCAAACTAAGAGCCATGCTCCAGGTTTGTACCTCATACTCTAATTGTTAATTGGATTTCAGTGAATGGAACCAGGCTTGAGCTAAATAGAATTTAGCCTTCCTTACCAACCACATACAGCTTCATGTATTCGTTAGCGACAATTGTTTGACTCTAAAGGTGCACTTCTGTTGTGCCACACTACTATATTGGGCCTCTTGTACCTTCGCCTGCTTCCCCCACACTTGTCAAATTTAGCTTGCAAAGTAGAGGTTCAGAAGGATTAAGCAACATCTGCACGTGAAGTTATCATCTGAAAGGGAGTATATTTCCGTAGGTTAAAGGACTTTAGCTTGAGAATGAAGGCGTGTAACTCAACAGTGAACAAATTTATTTTGGTGGTAGAAGGTTCCTTATCACAGCAGTCACTATAAATATGAGCAGCAGGATTAGAAAAGTTTGATATAGTTCTCAAATGATTATATGGTATGTGTGCCAATAAAACAAGAGATTGGTTACACTTACCCATGAAGTCCTTTTTGGGCTACTTTTCAGTTATCTCACTGTTACTAAGACATCATTAATATTTTTAGAACTCCATCAACCAGTAGCTTAGTAGTCTTATTACCTTTATACTTATTTACTTATTTCAGTTTACTTATTTAAGTTTTTACTTATTTAAGTTACTAAAGTAAGAAGAGTTCAATCCTTGGCTAGATAATAAATCCCTTCAGAATATTGACACTGCCTTTTCTTCCCCTTCTGCAAATCCAGTGTTATTACCTCCCATCCCCCCAGATATTATTTGTGTTGTTTTTTTTTTAGGTCACGTACAATCTTTTACTGTATATTTGTGTAAAATGTTCGACATAGAATAGTGGGGTCTTAAACAAAGCTTATTATGTGATTTTAAAATATCTTTCAATTCCCATTCTAGCTATGATGACCATTACACAGAAGATGACCCAGTTTATGGCAATCTCAGTCAAGAAATTTTAGGTAAGCTTCACTTTAAAAACATGTGTCTATTCGGTGGCTATGAGAAAAGTGAAGTTAAAAGCAAGATGACCAACACATTCTGTGTTTCTCAGAAAACTTGGGAATCCTTTCCTTTTTAAATTGCTGTGGTAATGCTTACTTGGTGTAGAACAGCAAAACAATATACTGCACTGTTTATAAGACCAGGTCATCTACTGAATAGATCATCTCTACTGACACTTTGGTATGTGCAGTTACCCCCAGCTGAAGATTTTTTAGCAGTCTAAAATGATGTCCCTTCAATGAATAACGAGAAGCTTACCATCCACATGAATTTAACATTATTTTTCCATTTTAGAGTATCTGTGCCTGAATTTCTAAGCTACTCTGTAAGCAGAGTAAGAGGGAGAGATCTGTGTGTCACTTCAAAACAAGATAAGCTTCTATCAAAGTAAATTGGTGGGGGTAAAGGGGTGGGGTTACTTCTGTCAGGGGGATTTGTTAATTGGATTTTTTAATCCTCAATAGGATGTCTTTAATAACTAAAACATTTTTCTACTTTGGTAAATTACAGAGGAATGTTGTTATGAGCAGATGAAGTCCCAGCCTCAAATGCCAGTTAACGAACTACAGGTATCTTCAATTTTAAATGTGGATATCCAAATTAGGGCAATATGGTCTGTCTCAGACTTTTTGTGGTAATCCCATGACAAGTAACTCAAATCCTCACACTGCTCATCACAAAAAGTTACCATGCTTGAGTGTCTCAGTTCCTCAGGGAATTTAAGCACAGCCTTGACACTTAGTTCAGTCTAGGCCAATAATAAAGGAAGCAGGAGAATTATGGACTGCTCATTTCTATCCATATGGCATAATAAAGCTCAGTCACAGGCATGCAGATTAGGCTCAATTAAGCATGCATCTATTGCCATGGTTTATATGAAGAAACTGTATTTGTTTTGGACATCAACCAAATGAAAATATAAGCTGCATCACATGATAATCATGAGTTTGACTGACTCTCTCCCGCCCAGCACAAAAATCTATGCCTTAGTGAATGAAAGACAACTTATTTTCTATTGATTTTTATTTTGTTGTTACTCGGATACCTAAAAGTAAACAAGCTTCTATTGAAATTTGTCTGTAATTGAAGCATTCCTAGTATCAATTTTTTGAACTGATTTCCAGGTATTTGTTAAGGAGTTATTTCCAGCCTCTCTCTCTCAGGATATTTCCAGGGGGAAGAAACATCCATTCTTATCTAAAGATCTGTTAACATAAACTGCACAGAAACAAGAATCATCTATGAAAATTCCAATGCCAAAAGCACTTAACAATTTGACTTGAAAAACGTAAAGGAAGTAGCAGTGGACACACACAACATACATTTTGCACTGGAAATCAGATGAGATGGAGAACAAAGAATCACCAATCTTTTATTTTCCGCACAAAGCCTACAAGAACTGTTGTCGTTAACAAGGGCATTCTAATAGATCAAATGGGGGAAGAAAAACAGATCAAACAATGCCCTGAATCCCAAAGAACGTGGGATGATTATATAAGCTATCCTTATTCCCACAGAGGGAATAATACCTTAATGACTTTTTTCCTTACTGCCATTATCCCAAGAACAAGTCATTTACCATTAGGCTATATTGGTCTGTTTTCTGTGCTGCCATAACTGAATCATCTGTACTTTCAATTAGATCATTTGCAGCTAGTTTGTGTAAGCTTCAGCCCCTACTACAATAACAATGCAGACATACTGAAAGCCTTAGCCATAATTTTAAATCAAGCATGACTACTGAATATTAAATGCAAAGTAAATTTCCTTCTAGGTGGAGCCTGATCATCAGATGTGTTATGCCTCACTTGATCACAGCATCAAGGGAAAACGCAGAAAACCAAGGAGAAAAAAAGACCCTTCATTAGAGGATGAAGAAAGATCATCCAAACCCACCATTATCACTTCAAAAGTTAGCATTTACCTCAACAGTGATCAGCTGGCTGCTGAAAATACAGTGAACATAGAAGCCATTCATGATGATCCCATACGATTAATGGGTTTGATTCATACATCAAATGGAGAGAATGTTTGAAGTAGCTTCACGAACCAAATATGTAGTCACAAAGTGAGATCTGCTTTGGTTGTTCTGGAGGAACAGTGAATGATTAAGGATTGTATTCTGTCAAACTGACATACCAAACATAGGTGTAAAACAAGTAAGTGAAATGTTGCAAATTGTCCTCCAAGCAAATCCACAGATTAAACAAGAAATAACTGTAGGTCCAGACTGCCATTTTAAAGGACCTGTCCTCCTGAGGAAGTTTTGAAAGGGAATTGTAGGAGCAGTATCACAGCATTCACATGGTATTCCAGTAAAAATTCAACCTTTGTTTAGAACAACCATCAACCTTCAAAAAGTCACAACGTACCTACTCATTTGTGTGTAAGAACTACTGCACACTACGACTGTTCTTCTTTACAGGTTTTCACAATACTTTTGGAAAGAAATGGTGTTTTGCACAAGTACACTTAAGGATTTGTTTTCCCAATTAAACACTGATTTGCTATTCAACATTGTGTACTTCCCCACTGTCAGTAGCCTACAGTATTGAATGAATATACTTAAAGCTAACTGCAAAATAATTTAACAACTTGTTTTAAGTAGTACCTGTACATCTAGGAAGATTTAACAAAACTTTTATATATCTTTAGTTTCCTTCTTTGAGCAATATCAATATACATCTCAAATCTTTATTCCTCTACTAACAGTGTTTTATTTATCTGTATTCAAAAATAAGATATTGACAAATGATCTGTACCAGTAAATCTCCTGTAGAGGATTTTTTCCTTCTAAAATTATATTTGATATTTAAATTCCTACTGGGTTTTACAGTGCATTTATCATTTATTTTTATATTTTTAAGTAGAAAGATTTTTGTTTCCTAAGTTATTTATATACTGGTTGCACTCATAAGATGGTAAGATTTTATAGTGAGGATTTCTTTTTGTAGCACATTCTGGGAGCCATTAACTAGTAGTAGCAGAAAATAACAAGACATGCTGATGTGCCATGCCTACCTCTAGGTATCAGAAAGTTCTGCCTTCTCAAAAAAAAAAAAAAAAAAAAAAAAAAAAGAAAAAAAAAAAGAAAAAGAAAAGAAAGAGATATTAGTGCCTTTAAAATCTATGCAGAGCACACTGCCGAGGAGCTTGAAATGCTGAAGGACATTCGGAGGCCTGACAGCATCTCAGGTCCTGAAGGAGACAGCAGCCTTGAAAGCATTTACAAAAAAAAAAAAAAAAAAAAAAAAAAAAACAACCTACAGTACAAAGAGACAACACCTCTGGAAAAAGCACAGGTGGCTGCCTCTGATGCAACAAATTTATGAAGAAAAACAAATGTAAAAGTTCTTTGACAGCCTGGCCCACATTTAGTTTAGCTTAGTTAACAAATCTCTCTCACATGCCTTAACTTCTGTGCTAGCCCAAAATGAATGACCCAACCCCTGCAGGCCAAGCTGCTCAGTGTCATGCGCTAGCATGGACTTTTATGTGCAGAGATCAACAATCAATGTTTGACCATTAGATCCCAGAAACAAGGCAGACTCGGTAGCATTAAACTGACTGTTATCATGGCCATCGACCAAATTAGCACTGGAGAAACAGGAATAAATACTTGTGAAAAAACAATTAAAAACAAACACACGCACACCACCACTTTAATGGAGCATTATATTAAATGATGACCCTAACTGAAATCCCAAGGAGGAGAAAAAAAAAACAAAAGTCAAATCCAAAATCCAAAGCTAAACAGCAAGATAACAGAGCACGAAGTACTATCTTAATATGATCAGGTTGGAAAGAGTACCTTGTTTTTTTAGCAGAGGCAAAGTAAGGAAAAATAAACTAGGTATTTACAAGCTCTTGCATAGCTTCATATATCAAAATAGTTTGAGTAGCATTAATGATATGTAAAATATTTCAATTTAACTGACACCAATCACATGCAATACTCAGCCCTGTGAACCAATTAGAAGTGAAAGGTTTCTTAAACAGCCTCTCCAGTATATAAGGAGAGTCCCATGGAACCTATTTGTCATTGTTTTTCCAGCACATACATGAAAAAGGGATGCTATTATTTTCAGTTAATACAATTTGTGTAAACTTTGTACAAGGGTTGCTATTTCCCAATTTTCTCTCAGCAACTGCACTCTTGATTATGTCTTTCTTCTCAAAATTCTGAGATCAAAGAACTTCTGAGACCAATTATTAGAAAAAAGTATCAATAGAAGTGAAGCATACACTTCTCATTGAGTAAACACATAACAATAAGCCCACTGCATAATGTTTTGGTACATTTAGTTTCCCCTGTATACTTAGTGTTCATTGTTCAGTCCAGATATTTATTTACTAAAATATTCATCTGCTGCTTTTCCCTGAAACTTTGTTTCCTAAAAAGAACAGAGTTCTTTTGTAGATATCCTCCTTCACTATATACTTTCTTTCCAATTTAATCACTTATCAATAAATTATTCATTGCTGCTCTCACAGCCTCAACTTCAGGGTCATCTTTTGTCACTCAGGCTTATCAGTCCAAGGCATTACCAATGCTGCTACAAGTCCAGATTCATATTTATTCCTCCAGATTTTTACCTTCTGTTTGCTTAAATAAGGAACTAAACCCCCCTTTTTTTTTTTTTTTTGGGGGGGGGGGGTGGATTGTTTTCAAGTGACTACTAATTTTAAAATGAAAGAGCATGTTCAATATTGCTCCATCTTCAAGCCATTGACAAAGACTTACGTAAGCTATCATTCATGCCTTTCTTAAATTCATTCTGCATATAGAGTTTCCTTAAATCCATTCTGTATAAAGAGTTTCAGAAGTAACTGGAACAAAATAAGAAAAGGAGATCCTAGGTCTGTTTTTGTACTATCTCAGTAACTTAACCTGTTTTTATGGCATTATTCACAAATATTTTGAAGCAGAACGAAGCAATTTGAAGCTGTCTTTATAATAGTAAGCTTAGCATTTGACGCAAGTATCAGTTCAGTGGAAACTTGAAAAAACAAGCCTAATAGGAATATGGTGGCAGAAGCAGAAGAGTGCTTGGAATGCAAGAATAGATATCAAAACAGAGTATCGAGTAGCACCATTACATTTTCATAGGTCTAGAAACAGGTATCCTTCAGCAGTCATGACAGACCCTTGGTGATATCACTTTTAAGAATCAGAAGACAAACAAGTGGCTATTTTCAAATTCCAAAAACAGTAACTTCCTCCCATTCCTTGCTACTGCTGGAACCAAAAAGGTTGCACCAGGATGAGTTTATCTTCCAGCACCAGGAGTTTCTCCAAGAACTACCTCTTGGAATTCTAAGCCATTTCCATGTTTGCTAAGAACTATTGCTAAGTTCTTTAAACAAACTTTTTTTCCTACCTTGGTAAGCCTGTATTCTGTTACTGTGTAGAAGTCATATTTAGACATGTCCAAAAATGATTCCAGCTTAGAGTTACTTCAGAACAGAAAACATCAGTGGAATTTTGTAGTCTCTTGGTAGTGGTATCTCAAGAAATACTGGGAAATAATTACCTCAACAAATCAAAAAAAAAAAAAAAAAAAAAGTAATTCATAAAGTGTTTCCCTACTGTTCATCCATATTTGGGGCCAGAAGAGAGCCACCACAAAAGCATAAAGCATTTCTAAAAGACTGTTGTTGAAGACCCTAACATATGAACAATGAGGGAGGGAATGTGTGCATACACATTGCAGAAGCCACCCAGTAAAGTTTATTGTCTTACCCTAGAGAAAACGTTACTGAAGTTGACTTCTTGTTCCATTCACCACTTAGAAGTAAGAAAATTGTGGTTTTAAGTGATACAATAATGTAAAGACAAAGAAATAAGCAAGCAAAACACAAAAAACAAACAGCAGAACACCAAAACACAATAAAAAAAAAACACATGCCAAGAAAGGAAGTCAAGGAAAACTATTTTTCCTTTTCTGAAGCCTGGAAACCTGACATCAGGCAATGCCAATAAAACAGAGTTTATTTGACCTAACGCTTACCACTAAAACAACCCCCTTGCCAAGAAGGGGCACAGCAATGAACGCTGGTGGGATCCTTCCACATCGTTCTCATGTATTTGTTGTAGGCATACAAACTCGTCCTGAGAATTTATACCTAAAATAAAATACTGAAAGCAGGTATTAGTTCAGAGCATGTATTTATTTAGAACATATGTCATGCAGAACTTGGTCAGAACATAGAGAACAAAACTAATATTGTATAACACTTTATTGTACAACTAAATCTGGTGAACTACTTAGAAGATTACGCACTAAAATCGCATAGCAGGCATATTAACAGCTAGGGTGTATAACACTGCATTTGGACCACCCAGCCCAGTTTAGATTTCTTTCATGCATTTAGTACTGACATCTATAAACCAGGAAGGGGGTGGATGGGAATTAAGCAGACACAGAATTTAAAATCGTAGTATTAATAGATGAAAAAGCAAAGTTCCTCAGCAGATAAAAAGACAATACAAATCATGTTCTGTTACTAAAAACAATACCATATACAACATTTAAATAAACTGAAACATAGAAAGGAATGTTGATTCCTCGCAATACCTGATGAAATCCAGGGAGTAAGGAATACACTGTCAAAGGGAGGAACCAGCTTCTGAGAACTTATGTTACAGGGAAGTAACAATCAGGACTAATTGCATATTACAATAATGTTCTTCCATACTATGGATCTTGTGCTTAAAATATTTAAATTATTAATAGATCTGTGACTCTTGGATAAAAACAATAAACAATAAACAAATAAACAAACACAATAAACAAATCAACGATTATAAAACAATGTCTTCTCTTTAACAGTCCATGAAGGCTCTTTGGTGACTTTTGACCAGGACATCATCCAAAGGATTAGTAGGATTTCAGTCTTTTCCATTGGTGTAACTTAGTTTTCTTGATATCCTGTAAAAAATAATTGTTTAGAGCATAAAATAATTTACACTAAAAGACTATACTTGCTGACTGTCTGATGAACATAATGAGAGTGAAACAACACACAACTTTGTGATTGTGAACAGCAGCAGGACTCCTTGCCTGCCTTCCTATGTATGTTCAGCTAAAGAGGAAGCTTTTCATCCTATGTCAATTTCAGTATCTCAGTAAAGCTACTATATTAATCTAAATTGTGTCAACATAACTATCTATTTAATTTTCAGCTGCGAACTCTGAAAGTATTGAGAAGTTGATAAAAATTGAAGATACAAATGAGAATGCAATTATTTCTTTGCAAGTTACTTAAGAAATGGCATATAATTTGTAAAGATCTATTTTAAAGTAATCTGGTATATATTTACAGTTAAGTATAGCAGTGTAGTTGTAGAACAGCATTCCCATACATTTCCTTTTCTGAAAAAGGTCTTTTTCATAATCAGCTTCTAAATAAAGCCAGTAAAGTTCTAGACAGGAAGAGAGTCTCCTTTCCTTTTCCTTTCCCTGGAAACACGTCTTCCTCTCCTCTTCAGAAACAGTTATTACAACAAACAGCATTCTGTCACCTGGCTTAGGCATAAAACTTTTGAGGGCTCTGAAGCCATTAAAGAGCTTCAGGCCTGGCAAGTGTATTTCAACCATAGAAGGCTAAGAATATCACATCACAGGTCTAAGGAATCTTGCCAGCTGACAGACCATTTTGGCTACATATTAGCAAACATGTATTTGTGTAATTAAGGAACAGAGCAATAGATTTTCTTCCACATGGCTTGGCAAGAAAGCACACAGTGACATTCTGATTTCCTACACTTTCTCCTACTTCTCTACCTGCATACATTAATGAAAGGAAAACCTTTTCCTTCTTGAGAACAATTACTAATTGCATAGGAAGGGCTATTTAGTGTGGACTCAGGAAAAAAGTAAAGAAATAAAGGAATTCAAAAATGGAGCAGAAATTCACTCAGCCAAGTGGGTACATTCAAGATCACTTAAACATCCTTTTATAGTCATCAACACACCTCCAGTCTTCCACTGTATCAGAAATAATCAAAATGCACTCTTTACTGGTATTGTCATGTATCTGTAATGCAAGCTTTTAAGTTTTAATGCCATCTTTGTTTAAATTGAGACTTTTTTGATATACAAAACAGCCTCTTTCAGATTAAGTTCTCTATACAAATAGTTTAAAAGCACACTCAGGCTTCCTTTGAAAACCAAAATTATAATTTGAACACTGTCTTTTTTTTTTTTATTATTATTATTTTTTTAATATTAACTGTATGATCACCTTAAGTGTAGTGAAAGCATTTATTGACTTTAAGTTCAGGAAGACAGCATATCTGATGGTGCCAAAACAGACTTTTTGGCAAAAAGAATGTCAGAAATGTTTTAGAAAATAAAACAAAACTGTTTAGAGAATTTGTAATATTTTTTAATCCTGCTACCTATTAGATTAGTTAGTAATTAAACAGCCAAGAGATCAGAAACATGAGAAACTTGCAGAAGTCATATTTTCTAAGGAAAATAGATGTAGTAGGCCATTTTCCAGGGTGCTGAAAGGAGTTTTCTCCATCCAGAGATGTCAATGCATTGCCAATAGTGATAACAGAACAGGAGGCAAGGATCTCATATACCTTCCAAACATATCCAATGCTTGTTTACACAGAGCCAAAATACACATAACCATGACCAACTGTACAGAAGCTGACTTTTCAAAGTCCATCTAAATGACAATATACTATGCTCTCCAGAGCTTAAGGATCTGAGAAAACTTGTCAGCTCAAGCACACAGCCAGAATCAAAACAACTATGTAGTCACATAGTGGCTGAAATAATAAATATCCCTATAATGAACACAAAATAAGAACTGGAGTAGCTGATCCCTTAGGCCCATTTTGTATTTACGGCCATCCACATTGGTCTCTAGTTGGTTTTGTCCACACTTGCCTCACAGTGTTCAAGTGTGCAAGCTTGAGCTTCTGTTCTCTCAAGCATCCATGCTAATTTTCATTATAGATGCACTCATTTAAGCAACAACCCCCCTACACTTAATATAAATGTATAACAGTACGAATTTCCTCTGCAATTTCTTTTCTCTAAAGGCACTTACTTTTGATGGCGTTTCTGTGCATTTCCAGGACAGCTGTAATTCTGTGTTGTCCTATGCCAGCTAGAGCAGGCATCAGCAATCCCAGATTCTGGTGATGAAAGATAGTATCAAAAGGGTAAGAACAATGCTAAGTATCATAAAGAATGCAGTACGCTGTAAAAATACTAGCCTGTTAAGACACTGGTAATAATCACCACACTTCAGTCAGAAAATTCCCTTCTGGCAAAACTTAATTTCGAAAACATTTTATACCCTATATTCAAAAGCCTCAAATACATTTAAGTATAAGCTAACTTTTTTCCAAATGCTTATTATTTATGACCATTAGAAAAAGGTACAAGGAGGAAAATAGTTATTTCCAGAAAAACACGTGACAGAAAGCATGAGGAACTAAAATTTGAGGAAGGCAAAATAAGACAGATGGGATACGTCTCGAATGATATGTCACCTCAAATAACCAAATTCTTTGTAAAAATTATTTATGGCTAATGAAAATGCAGCAAGGCAAGAACCAAGCAAACAAGTTCATTTCTTTTGCCGTTTTCTCTTTGTACATTAGTTAACAACTTTAAGTAATCCTCTTCAGTATTTTCCTTTGCACATTAATTAGTTATTTGATGACCTGACTCATAAAAACAAGGTGTAGAAAAGAAATATCATCAACTTTGACTAAGCTGGAAAAAACCTACATCATGTTATAAGCATACTTTAACCAAAATCAGATTATTAAAGAAAAATTATAAAATTAGCATCTAGAATCTTAAACTAATTTTAGTAGTCTTTTAGTCCAGAGTTAATAAAATGATACTGTCCTGACTCAGCAAAAACGGTCTTTTTCAGATCAATAATCCCATTCACCTAAGCAAGTAACGATAGGCATGCAACACTGCAATTGCACATTTTTATAAAGCTTAAGAATCCGCACAAAAGCATTTAGTTATTCAAGTGTATGACTAACAAACTATAAATCTCCTACAGAACATTTATATATGGAGAGTAAAGTTAGGAAAAAAAGGAGAGAAAACTAACAGATAAGAAGTAATACTTTAGTCGGAAAAATCCTACAGAAAAACCTTAAATTACTATTGTGAGATTCAGGAAACCTTTTCTACTTAGACTCGTTACTTATTAAGGAAAAACAAACACATATAATTATTAATGAGGAAGAAGAGCAGTCACCTAGACAGGGGTCTATAGAGGACATCTATATATGTTCCCTTTGAAGAAGTGACTGGTAAAATAGTAATTCGCAAACTTTCTGAAACCAACCTTTCAGGGAAGTAACAGGACTAACAAGAAAAGTTCTATCTGAAGAAGCATGAAAACCAGAGTCCTGAAAATAAAGCATAAACATTCTACATCAACAAAAACACTCTACTATTATTTCTCAGCTTGCCTTAGAAGAAACAACTGGAAACTTGGAAATAAGACCCTGATTTAAACAAGTCTGGTAATTCCAAAATTCCAAAAGAGCTTTTTTTTTTTTTTTGGTCTCACCTTGCGCATGCATATAGTGAACAAAACATAATAGTTTCAGAAGGATAATCTGTTAATTAACAGAGTCACTGTATGAGAGTATCCTAACCAGTGACTGAGTATTAAAAATACGAGAAAATCTTTTGCTGAGCATTTAAAACCACTTTCCACGTTAATAAATACAGTGAGCTTCCTCACAGGATCCAGGAGACCCCACGCAACTTGTATTTTGTTTAGCAAATAAAATCCTTCCCAGGTCACAAATCAACTTCACCAACCAAATAGCACTGGAAATAAATATGTTGTCACTAGTCTAAAGACCTTCCAGCTCAAATCCATTTCTAAAGCATTTCTCTAAATATCAGCAAAGAGTACACCATCATTTTTTACAATGCCCCGAAATACCTGATTCTGACCGTTGTGACTGTTAAAGCAGCTGGTGTTACTGCCTTTGTATGGGCTCAAAAAATCCACATCATCTGTTTGAAGATTTACATTTTTCCTGTGAGAAATTTGCTGACATTTTGTTGGAAAAAAATAATGTTCAGGTATATTTTTCTGTCTTTTTACTGGTGAACAAAGACGATCATTTTGAAAATTTCCTAGTCTCTTAACTCTGGGAATTGCAGATAAAGATCGAACAGGTGAGTTAACAAGAGCATTTACAGTTTCAGACACCTGTATTCCTTCATATTTCCTTAAATTTGAAGCTCTCTGAAAACCAGGAAGTTTTGAAACTGCCTCACTAGACAATTGCTCATAAATCTTCTCAAATGCTCTGTCATACTCTGTACTGGACCTCGCAGACCCACTGAAATTATACTTCATTAATTGTCGTCTCTCTTCAGACTTCTGTGAGTGTGAAAGCGGTTTTGTCAATGTCAACGGCTTTTGGATTACTTGGGAACACATTTTGTAGTAGAGTTTTTCAAATGCATCTTCATATTGCTGGGGCATCTTTGAAGGACTGTGCTTCATAGACAAAGAGGAAAATGAGTGTCTGCGCTGGAAAGAAATATCTTTTTCAGAAATTTTTATCTGAGGTTTTATGACAGATGTATTGGATGCTCTTGCAAGAGAATGATTTGTGACAGGTGCAAAAGTGCTACTATTGTCATTGAAATAGCAAGTAGATGAACAAAATCCTGAAGTATCATCAGAAGGACCATCAGTTTTTTGAGTTTCACTCTCTTTTGCCAGATTAAGCACTGTTGAGTCTGAACTGGCGGTAGATGTTAAAAAAGGGTATTGCAAAGAACATTTATAAGCCAAGTTACCACTTCGGTTGCATTTCAAATTATTCAGTGAGACAGTAGTAGGTAACGGATCTTCAACTACAAACGTCTCTCCCATTCTAGCCAAAACATTAGGAAAAACAGTCCGTTCAGGAACTTTTTGTCCCTTTCCAAATAAGGAATGATGATCTACACTTGAATCAGAGCAGTCCATTTCCATTCCACTTGTATCTAGGTAAGAATATGGTACCAGACCAGATAAATTATTAATAGAACACTGATCATCACAAGGTCCGCTATTCTCATTTACATTAGTTCCTGAAGTTTGATTCTGGATGTCTTCACTACTGCTGCATAGGCTGCGTAGTGCTTTCTTCAGTTGAAGTGGTTTGAACCTCCTTATTTTGTCTACAGTGACATTGAGCTTTGATCTTCTAGGACACCATCTTTTGTGCCTACAGTGTCCAAACATATATTTAAATGCTTTTCTCCGAATCTGTTTTGTCATGACCTTTATTAGTGTCTCTACCATTGTAGGATACAAGTCTGCAAGAGTTACATTGCTCCAGGAACATTCCTCATCTGCAGACTGGTATTCTTCCAAGACACTGTCATACCAAGTTTCATTAATTTCTCGAAAAGGTTGAAGTTGGGGTACAGTTATTATATTTGGTGAAATGGGGACACCAGAAAATTGAAACTGGTGAGGCCTGGATGAAGAACATAAACTTGTCAGCCCTACTTTCTTTCTGAAAACGCTGGCTTGGTTGCCTATTCAAAAACAAACAAGAAGAAAACTTAAGTCACAAAAGAAAAATAAGAAAAAAAATTAGGACATATCAGTAACATGTTACATGCCAAACAATTGTAAGTGGTACATATATTCTATACGTGCTAACATATTTCATTAAGCTTTTCTACCAAGCTAAACGGATGATTACATAAAATTGATTAAGGAAAATTAAAATATCTTTTTAACCACATTGAATTAACAGATTATAGAAGATAGAAACTAAATATCTCTATGGAAATTTTTTAATTTCCATGGAAATTAAACATTTCTAAATATTGAAAAAATATTTTAAAATAACTTAATATAAAGATAGAAAATATCTTAATTGTAGAGGCAGATAGTTTCACTCTCTAATTTCTAACCAGGAGGAACAGATTCTACAGATTTTGTTAATCTATTTCCATACTACTTGAAAGCTTGGCACTTAATTAGTACCAGTGCAGCTTCCTTTGAGGTAAAGCACAAGGAGGATAATGCTTTTTGTAGTCTTTAGGCTTAAAATATTCACACCAAAATTCTATCTAAGGTTTGATGGGGCAAGTTTGGAGATTTGAAGAAAGCAAGCTTACTAGTGAAGTAGTTCTTTGCCTACCAGAAACCAGCAGACCCAAAGCCATTCCTCAAATTTAAAGTAAATAAAACCAAAAAGTCATGATTTCATTTAACTGAACTTAATTCTGCTGAATTTTGTAACTATGCATTTTTCTGGGGTTCTTTAACAAAAGCTGCTTTTATGCATACATTCTATTTATTTTCTGCTTTTTAAATACAGTTTGCCATAAGCAAAATCACATCTAACTTCTTGGCAAGAAATCTGCCTAAAGAACTGGTCTGTTGGTTAATTAGTCCCTGTGTTTTCAATAAATTAAATACTTATTTCTAATCAATTTTAATTTAAAAAAAAAATCATAACTATCATATTTGACCGACAGACAAAATATTTAGTTATACCTATCCTTTCTTGCACTGGTGAAACTAAGTGAAGATCTTCTGACAATCTTTGAGGTGCTGCCTGAAAAATAAATGAAATAAAAACCAAAATACATGAATCCTGAATTCATCCTTGATTTTTGCATGTTAAAGGTAATACGAAAATCTTATTTGTGAATCCTTCTACCCTCTTTTTACTATGTTTGGTCCTGTGCAGTACAATTAAAAAAAAAAAAAAATCTAGTCTAAGATTCCAGTAAGAATTCTTGAGAATTACAAGTTTAGTCTTGGAAAGCTGTTATAATCTTTGCAAATTCTATCGTATATATCGTATATCGTATTTTATTTATTCTCTTAAATATTAGAATGTATACAAATATGCATATACTTATGTATATTAAAAATAACTATATTATATATACAGACAATTTACATATCTCTGGCAAATTGAGTAGGAAATAGATGCTGTACCATGTAACGTAAAGAGATTAAATTTAAAATCTCAATTATTTTTCTCCCCTCAATATTTAGGCATTTCAGAAGAGTTACTAAAGTGAAAACCAACTCACACATCAGGGTAAAAAGAACAAAGTATAAAATTCAGAAAAAAAAGTATTTGGATATTGTCTGCTCCTTTTCTTTTAATTGTTGCTGCCAAAGATCTGAAATACTGTGATATTTACGTAGGAGAATTGCAATAATGAGAGCAAGGAGGAGAACTGCAATAATGAGTGCAGCAGAGAAGTTATATTATGATTCATTGTGCTGCGCATAGTTCGAGAGTCATTATATTATTCTAATTAGCAAATAACTCTTAACAGAAGAGGAGAAATATGTTACCGTAATCCACTTGGGAATTCTTCTTGCATCTTCTTGTACTATCACATCCACTTGAACTTTTACTTCTGGAGTTTTCAACTGATCTACATCCAGATTCTCGGGGTGGGAGGGAAAGATTAAAACGCATAGAAGTTATCGATACAGAAGAACACAAACACATTACTTAGATTTGTTTCAAACTGCTGCTATTTGATAAAGATTTCACGCCTGCATAAAACTTAGTTAATGTACATTTTACGTCAAAGAAAAAAAGTCTCAAGAAGGAACTATGTCAGAAAACATAGAAATAACTAGCTAGTTAATTGATCCAAGGAAAAGCACACACTGCCTCTTTAAGGTCAAAGACATTAAAATGCCTAGAACTAACTTCTGGTTTTTGCTAAACAAAAGAGCAATATAAACAAAATATTTTTTTTGGTAATTGTATCTGAGCAAGCTGAATACAGGATTAGAATGGCTTCACACAAAGCGTATATTGTACTTTTCTTCACCACCATAGCCTGTTTGGGTAGTCCTGATACCCATAATCTAGCTTTGGCAAACAACAGAAGAATATTCCATTCTGCTTTTGTTATGATAGTCATTATTTAAGGTTTGCTTTTTAAAATCATGTTGCCCTGTTCTCCTGAGAGAATCTAGGACAAAGAATCATATTTAAAGTGTCTTCACTTTGTGACTATTTCTGGTTATTCTTTTTGCATATATATAATAGATTTTATCAGAATTGCCTGTTCTGTACAATGTATTGATGGTTTGGGATTATAAGTATACTGGAGAAAACCATACATAATTACTTCATATCATTCTTCATGACATTATTTATTGAATGTCTCATTTGCTATATTGACAATAAACGTGCATTAAGATGCAGACTGCAGACTCTTATGCTGTCAGTGCATTAACTCTTCAGGCACATATAAGCTGTTTGAACAGTTCATTTATTTCTATTGAACACAAACTTATTCCTTTATATTAAACACCAGAAATTTTTACCTGAAAGTGGATGTCTTCAAATCTTTTTCTTACTGAGACTATATCAGCATCACTTTCTACATCTGCAATTTGAACATAAACACTAAATAAAATGTAGTTTAACTCAAACAAAACCTAAATCAAGTTTATTGGAAATGTTTTGAAACAGTGACTCAAGTGGTTTCATTTCAGAACAGTGTTTACCACTATAAGGCTTTTTATCTGTATTACATTCCTTTTAAAGTCCAATTTAAAAAACATGATTTATAGACTTATAAATAATTTTGTGAGGGAAACAAAGAAGAGTTAAGATAACTTGTCTGTAGCCAGTTCAAGACATATGCTAGCCACTTCAGATGGTAAAATATTTTCAAAGCACTGCTCTTCAGGAGTATTCCTGCATCATTCCCACTTCCCTCCTTCTTCATTTCTACTTATCCCAGCAACAATGGTAAGGAATGGGGCATTGTCGCTTGTATCATGCATCCTTTTCTTAGTTTCTTATTATCAAGACAGCCTTAGAGTTGTGAAGATAAGAAATAAGACAGACTTGAGAATACGGAAAAACAAGTCCAAAACTTCTAACTCAATTTTTAGGTATTCGACAAGTATTTTGGGGAAAGATTTCGCTAGAGGTAGCCAGACCTTCCCATTAATTACTAGCTAAAGCCTCAGTCTTTCATGATAATAAAGATTTGACTGTATTGTAAGCCCTGATTTCTCAATTTCCTTGGCTGTTATGTATTTGTCCCATGGTAATGTTTACTCCAGGAAGAGAAAGAAGAGGGAAGAATAACCCTGGAAAGGAAAATAAGGGCTGAAAAAAAATCTCGCTTATGATATTGAGCACATCATTGACCCTTCACACTTTTTTTTTAAACCACTAAAAAACAAACTGAAAATTGTTTCCATATAAGCCCATATTTATTTTACATTCCCTGTCATTGCAGTCATCACCTAAAGCTCTGTGGGCTGCTGTCATCATAGAGCTAGGATAAAGACTCATATGAAATAAACACTGTTTTTAAGGGGATACCACACAATTTTGCATCCACTGGTGAAAACGTTGATCAATCAGAGGGCTGGCTTTAACAGTCTAACCTGAGTGGAACTATTTCATTAGAATGGAAACCCATACCTGCCAGATTGCCAGTTTCTACCCCCATGACTAATAGAAGACACAGTCGTGGGCATTTTATCCACAGAAAATCAGTTATTAAGCATCCATTGTAGAGAAAATAGTAAGAACTTTAATATTTCAGTCTGGAAAAGTTTTGCTCACCTATTCCTTTTGTAACAGGTGATATTCTTTTTCTGCTATATAGTCTTCTTCCCCAGTAGTTGAGCACAAAACTGGCAGACTGCTCTCAGAACGGTCACTGAAATGACCGAACTAGACTACTACAAATATAGGATAGTCTATAAGATAAAGGTAACAGTTCTAGTGTCCAAGAATGTTTCACTCCTTCATGCCGATTACTGAACATTAGGTAAGAATTTGCATTATAGAATGAGCTGGTCTGTAAACAAATTGAATACTCTACTAGAAACAAAATCTCAAAATAATGTGATTTTAGTACATCTTCACTGTATTTACAATCAGATGGCAAAGCACTCATAGAATCATAGAATATCCCGAGTTGGATGGGACCGATAAGGATCATCAAGTCCAACTCCTGGCACCGCACAGGTCTACCCAAAATTCTAGACCATGTGACTAAGTGTGCAGCCCAAACACTTCTTAAATTCCAACAGGCTCAGTGCAGTGACTACTTCCCTGGGAAGCCTGCTCCAGTGTGTGACCACTCTCTCAGTGAAGAACCTCTTCCTGATGTCTAGCCTAAACCTCCCCTGACTCAGCTTGACACCATTCCCACGAGTCCTATCACTGGTGATTAAGGAGAATAGAATCATAAGGGTTGGAAAAGACCCTCAAGATCATCTGGTCCAACCATCACTCTACTACCAATGTCACCCACTAAACCATGTCCCTAAGCACCATAGGTTGGCACCTGTCCCTCCACACCCCTCGTGAGGAAGCTGCAGACTGCGATGAGGTCTCCTCTCAGCCTCCTCTTCTCCAGGATGAACAGGCCAAGTGACCTCAGCCGCTCCTCGCATGTCTTGCCCTCTAGGCCCTTTCACCATCTTCGTTGATCTCTTCTAGACACTCTCCAACAGTTTCACATCTTTTTTGTAGTGTGGTGCCCAGAACTGCACACAGTACTCGAAGTGAGGCTGTACCAGTGTGGAGTAGAGCAGGAGAATCCCTTCCCTGGACCGACTAGCAACGCCATGCTTGATGCATCCCAGGATATGGTTGGCCCTCCTGGCTGCCAGGGCACACTGCTGGCTCATATTCAACTTGCTGTCAAGCACAACCCCCAGATCCCCCTCTGCAGGGCTGCTCTCCAGTCTACGTATAGCTAGGGTTACCCTGTCCCAGGGGCAAGGACCTGGCACTTGCTTTTGTTAAACTTCATACAGTCAGTGATCACCCAGCTCTCCAGTCTGTCCAGACCTCTCTGCAACGCCTTTCCACCCTCATCCAAGTCCACAACTCCTCCAAGTTTTGTGTCGTCGGCAAATTTGCTCATAACACCTCCTTGCCCTATATCCAAATAATTTATGATAACATTGAAAAGAACTGACCTTATAACGGAGCCTTTGGGGACCCCACCAGTGGCCATCCACCAGCCTGATGTGGCCCTGTTTACCACAACCCTTTGATGCCTGCTCGTCAACCAATTGCTCAACCATCGTATGATGTTTTTGTTTAGCTGCATGCTGGACATTTTGTCCAGTAGGATCCTATGGGAAACCGTGTCAAAAGCTTTGCTGAAGTCCCAAAATATCACATCACACTGGAACGTTAATTAGCAGTAGAGAACCACGGTACAGCACAGAAGGGAAGGAAATGAAATATTTTCCCCATGGAATCTGAAGGTGTTCTAAGGGCTAAGAGGGAAATCAGGTAACACTTTTGTTTCTCAAATTCACAAGTGAATTATAATAAAAACTCCCACTTTTCTCTCTGGAAAATTTGTCTTATAATACAGGAAGGCATTTCACTGTAAATGCACACAGTATATTAATATTACCTAAAAGATGTATCATACTGAAGAGACGAACATTTCAGCGAGGGGCTTACTGCCAAATTCAAGTTCTGACTTTGATATGATCCTCTGTTTATCTAAGTGTATTATAGTTTAGATAATTCAGATTTAACTTTCCCCTTTCTCTCCAAATAAATTGGTTTTTCTGTGATCCTATCCTAACAGATGCAACACGTTTTTCAAGTATCGCTATGCTTTGCTATGCTACTTCCTGTGAAACTGAAGAAGGTAGTTCCTAATAATTCTTCCTATTAAGGGCAGAACAATAAGTATAGGTGCAGGTGAGAGCTGCTGTACTTTATTTGTACTTGCTGTTGACAGCTTTTCCATACTTTTAGAACAAAAAAACCGTACAACATCAGAAGAGTCACTGCCTTCGCTGAGAAGTGTGAAGCATCACATATGAATATTAAAGACGAAAAAAACAACATCAAAAAAGTTTTAGCTAACAGCTAAACTGCTCTTTAAATCATTAAATGCTGGGTACCACCTAGTCATAGTTTAATTTAAGGAAAACATTATGTTTTTATGTGAACGAGAATCAAAAAATATTGTGCTGTAGAAGACTGAAGTATTTTTAAAACAGTTGAAGATTATTATTATGATCAAGTAATTATTTGAGAATACAAGATTAAAAACGCTAAAGCTTTGCAGATAGGCCACAAGACTTACTGAAACTGCTACAAATGCTAAATAAAATATAGCCAGCCTCCTGAAGACGTTGCGGCAGTTGAAGTTAATATCCTTGTTCACTGGGCCGCTAGAAACTAATGTCCTATTTTCACTCATGCAAAACTCCTCATCTCACTGTTCCTTTCAATTTATTAAGAAAATGCAATTGAACATCTTCCACATCGGATTATCAGCATATCAGGGATTCAGGATTGAGATTTAAAGAGGAATGTGGACATAGATCCCGTAGCATTACAAGTACTTCAGTCTCTTGTTATTTTCTACTTTGTAAAAGGGATTCTCTACTTTGTGAACATGGATTAAAATTACTTTTACTATATCGTAGAATTATACAGAATAATTATAAATAAATCTTTTTTTCAAATAGCTATTAAAAGTAAATTACAAAACTTACGTGCATCAGATACATCCATAGAAGAATTCTCAGGAAAACCCTTAAAAGCAGAGGAAAACAACTTTAAGACTTGGTAGCATATGCTATATTAATTAGCCTGTAGAATAACCTGCTCGTTATCTGGGGAAAAAGAAAAAACAGTCGCATTCCAGAAACTATGTCCATTGACATCATCTTTATCAACAAACCTATATACAAATCTGTCTTAATTCACATCGGATTATTCAAAGGGGAAAACTATTTTCTTATCAGCCATTCTATATTCAGATGAGTAATGTAAAAAAATAAGAAGCTATTATAAAAGAAGAACAAAAAAGAATTGACAAATGAATTTTAATTTCCAAATCTTTATCAGGAAGTACTCAGGGTTCTCTCTGTTCCAATGCAATTTATTTTTTAATTGCCCACTCAAAACAGTTCTCTATATAACTTTTTTTAAAACGCTTATTTAGAATGGAAAAGAAACCCTTTCAAAATGCTTACAACCCACATCTCTACAGAATTCTCCAATTTATTTTTTAAAAAGTGATTGACCAATCAGTCTCTTTATAACACTCTTCAAATGCTATTTTCTCCTTAAGATCAAGCATGTGAAGAATTTACTCGACACATACAGAGTTTACAAGTAATAATAAAAAAGACTTAGACATGAACTGCCTAAGAAGACCTCTGATAGCTTAATGCTTATGTCTAAATGCTATCTTCTACTTTAAATAAACCTCAAACAGCTGGAATTCAGCTAAAATCCATGGCTGACATCAGAGTTGATATTTGATACTCCTAATATCACAAGGGGACATGTAATTCTATGAAACCATACATAAAAACTACTAAAACCAACATGCATTACTCATCAAAAATGGATTAAAAATACAACTGTTAACATTTAGTGGAAAATATAATATTATAGGATACAACTACATGGATTCTGCTCAAAAACAAACTATCCTATGTCACTGCAATTTTAGACAAGTACAAATACTAGCCTTTCAATGTTCTTTGAGACCTCTGTCAATCATAAAATAGAGCATTTCCGCCCAACTTTGGGCTCCTTCAAAATATTAGAGCTAGATTTTCTCCTGCATCAACTGCAAATAACAATTGAGGCAGCCAAAATATCACTGGGGTAAGCATGGAAGGATTATATTCTGAACAAACAGGGACATAGTTCGAAAACACAACAAAATGCAAATTCACCATCACAATATGTATTAAACCACCACACATAGTCAAGATCTTGAGTGCATCACTACCTTAAAAGACAAAACTGACATCAATCAATCTGGGGAAATATACTAGATGACCACATTAACCAAAAAAACGAGACTTTAACTGTATGTAAACATATACCTTGTAATGAAAACAGAGCTCTTCTTAAATAATGCAACTATATGCAATGAACATCACGAGGGAAAACGTGAAGCAATTGTGTAATAAAGTACCTGAAGTTTGAAGAACCGGAGTGACATACTTAAACGAAGAAGCAAAATATTCAACATTAATGGGTAAAAAGCATTAAGCCTTCAATTTTCTCAGAAGCATTCAATTAGAAGAATAAAGTCAATCAATTCAGCAATTAGTAAATCTTCTAAATATAGTTTCATAGATCAATAATTTCTTAGCTTTTAGTTTGTGACTATGTAAACCTTTTTCCTAAAGAGGCTTTATAAAAAATAGATGAAACATAGCATCCATACCTGATGTACTGTCGAATGTCCATGTTCAAAACCACCGGCATGCTGCTTTGACATTTCTTAGCGTGCATATGGGAGGGAAAAAAAAAACCACCCATTAGACAGATGACAGATCAAGGTTGCACCGGAACTCATTAATTCTCCTTTTGTATACAAAACACATATTCTAAACTTATTTAACTCAAACATTTAGCAAATGGAGAACTGAAGCAAAGAACAGACAAGTGACAGAACAACATTCTTATCAAACGAAGTAGACTAATTCTGATCATAGTTGTACAACTAAAATATTATCTGTTTTCTTCTTAACCTATGAAGTGACACAGAAAATGATATTTGTCCCTTTTGGTATGACTTGCAAAAAAGAAAGACCACAATTTTTTTTGTGCACTTTCATGGCATATGTTAAGAAAAGAGAAAGAGACTAATTGGTCCTGAAAAACAGGGGAAGAATCCCCAGTCTTCTATGATTCTACTTCATCATCAGGGGAAGTTCAGACTGATTTTAAGAAAAGACTCTTCACCAGGAGGGTGATCGGGTACTGGAACAGGCTCCCCAGCAAAGTGGTCATGGCACCAAGACTGACAGAGTTTAAAAAGCATTTGGACAAAGCTCTCAGACACAGGGTCTGATTTTTGGGTGGTCCTGTGTGGAGCCAGGAGTTGGACTCAGCGATCCTTGTGGGTCCCTACCAAATCAAGATATCCTATGAGAACTCTGTAACATCTTTTATTTTATTTTATTTTAGGCAAGGAAGCCTTCCAAAACTGTCACGCCTGCCTTCCTTTACAGATAGGCCCACCAGCAATCTCTTTTTATTTTCTCCATTTATTTCATAAGAAGAAATATAAAGAACAGTCTAAGATGTTCCATATTTCACTAAAAGTCATTAAGCTGATTTCCCCTTTTGACATTTCAACCTATGTATTATTCTACATTAGCTGTAACAACACCAGCACTCAAGCTGATGTCAATAAAATCAAAACATTAGACCCACAGAGAAGCAGCTGTCTTCAAACAAATTTTACTTATGCATAAGATAATTTCACAATTAGCCTCTAAGTCAGATACTGTTGTTATTAAAATTATTCAAGGCTGAAAACTGTTTTGACAATGCTGAAAAAAGTTACATTTCCAACTGTCATATTGTTAGATTTAGAAAAGGGATCCACAAGCTACAGTGTCTGGAGTTTGTATACAGACCACATGATGACATGCACCTAAAAATTATTGCCTACATCTTGTTAATGTTCATATGCACAAGTTACAGAAATGGGATCTTCCCCAAAAGACAGGATCTGTATCTTCGAGCACAAGACATGCTCGTACTGAGACTGTAGCAGGGACTTCTCTTGGGTGGATGGATGGACGGATGCGATGTATCATTTACATTAACTCTGAGTTTATGTGCTTTGGCAGATATGGTTACACTACTCAAGATGGTCATTAAAGAAGTTTCTGCTTAATGCAGAATTTATTGTTCTTGTTTTCTCTATATTTGTTTCCGGATGAATTGATGACAAATAACACAAGGAATTTACTTTTTTTTCCTCTCTAAGTGGTAATGAGATGTATCTAACATCTAACCAAAGCGCATGGATATTATTTACTTCTGTAAATACTTCAATTTATTTAACAGTGTTAAGCAGATATTTAAAGATTTCCCGTTTCCTAAAAGCTTCAAGTGTATGGAGAGGAACCGAAACATGCCATCTACTCCTTCTTTCCTTCTAAGGCAGGAACAACCAGATCTAACTTGTCTCTAGAAGTCTAACCCATTAAGAGCAACTTCGTAACTTCTGAGAAACATCTGTCAGGGTTTTCTTTTATTTACATTTGTAAAGCTTTTCTAATGTATTTAACGTAGGGGTTCTCATTTGTTTGCACTGAATAGTGCAAACATAACGGGACAAGAAATTGATCTTCACTATTTTGCAAATATAAACTACAGTAAAGCATTTTTCATAATATTTTTAGCAATATATTTTTAAAAGCTAAATAAAGATTTTTTCTGATGTTTCTGAGCTAGGAACATAGAAAATCGTGGTAACACGATAGTGTCCCATCAAAATCCCTGCTGAGCAAGAACTATGAAACACCACAGAGCATGTTTTGTTTTACAAAGTTTTCTGCTCAAGGAAAGAAAGAATTTTATGTCAATAATACATTTCCAAAATACTGCTTTTTTAAGTGTTGAAATTTAACCTAGATGGCTCTCCCATACTCAGAACAGCCATATAAAAACCACTCAAAGAATTGTCATGTGACCAAGTACAATTTCATAGGGCTACCAGGCAGTTTACCTGAACAGTAAAAAATAGTCTAGCAAAATTCAGAATTATGATCTGAAGAAACAACACTAATAATACTAAAAGGGCAGAGGGGCATCATAAATATTTGGGTACTGCAAAGTTGCTTTGTATGTTCACTGTTAACATTTATTTATTTGAAAACACATTGTCAGGAAAATCTAGGAATACTGAACAAGATGGGGGTAAACTGTGCATGCTAGCTTCAATTATCCATAGCCAGAACTTGTTGGTGGTATTTTTATTATTAACACCAAGCAAAACGAGCCGATTCAAATGCTTACAGCACATGCGTTGAAATAGAAAGATCAGTGCAAGACACTGTTTGCATAAACAGAACAAAATTGACGAGATTCTCTTATAGCATATAGAAGTATGCATATATAAAAACAATCTGTAAGAAGAGTTTTTTCCTTATACCAACCACTAACACCAGTGTGATTCATCCACCTTCAATATTTAAATATTTCTTCTCTATGATAACTACAACATAACTAAATATTAAAGACTGCTGAGTTGTTAAAAACATTTAGAATCAAATCTTCTGTTCCTCTACCTCATCTATAATGCAGAACACTAAATTTAGAATTAATTATATCTAGTCTTTGTAGCACTAAGAATCCTCCAAGAGGTAAAGTGCTCTAATAAGAACTTCTATGCCATTCAGACCTTAGGTCAAAAACAAAGACTAACAAACAGACAAAAAAAAAATATAACTCTAGAAGAATTCAGGTACTATATCTTTTACAAAAATACTTGCTAGACGCTCTCGCTTTCTGAGACTGTAGTAAGAAAATAACTGGCTAGTCAGAACCATCAGCACACACTTTATAAAAATTTCAGTCAAAGGTCTGGACCATGTTTTTGTACCAGCATGGACCATGTTTTTGTTTCCCAGCTCAACATTTAAATTCTATAGGCTGATTCAAAATATGTATACGAACCCTGTATAGACAAATTTCTGGTAGGATTGTAGAGGAGGGAGTGAGGCACACATTGCATTTTGTTTTGTTTCCAAATATTTCGCATAAAAGCCTCTTGGCTGAATAAGATAAAATAAACAATGGATTGGAATAAAAATTCTTAAAAATCTTAAGAAAACAAAGCCCAACATACTTTCACTGCACTATATATCATAATGTCTCCCCCATCATTTATCCCAGTAAAAAGACATTTATTTTGTTGGAACATACAGCTCCTTTTCAGAACAAAGGAAAAAGGGAGAAGTGTAACACCTGAAGATTAAGTAGTTATCAGCATTACACTTGGTGTACAATCTTGACTTAATTTCCATCATGACACTTGATCTCTGATAAAACATCAACTTTTTTAGCTACATTTCAGAATCCTTATGAACTTAAGTGTTGATGTGTTTCTTTTTTTGTTTGTTGTTTGTTTTTTAAAACCAGTGAGTATCCTAAGGAATTTGACATAAAAACGTGATATTTTCTATGAAGTCAAGACTCTTTTGGATAATTTATAGCACTTGTTTTTTGTTTTGTTTTGGTTTGTTTGTTTGTTTTTAAAAAAACACTTTACCTGTATTCCTTTGACTTGTTCTATGACGCTGCAATTATAAACAGAGAAAAAAATAATCAGAAGAATCTTAGAATAATAACTTTACTTTAACTGAAGTATTTATTTTCTTTGGTATATCTTACAAGTTGTCACTTCATAAATAACCAGTTTCCTTCAGCTTTTGCATGGCCTCACTAGCAAAGCAACAAATACTTGGTAAAACATACCTGATCATTCAATTCTTGACATGCTGTTGCTGTTAAAAGCACCACAATAACATAAGCTGTAGTTAACTTGACACACAAGAGGCTACAACAGAATTCTTCTTACAGTCCTTAATGGATTTAGCCTGTAAAGTTGTGCAGCCACTTGTAACGCTTAGTAGATGATGCACAAGATATTCCCAGGAGTTCAAAAGGAGAGAAATACAGCCACATTTGCCTCCATTAAATCCACTTATACCCCAAGGCTGAATTTCACTCCTCACACCAAGGGGTTCAGAACAGCTTCTGTGTTAACTAGTAAGGCACACTACTCAGCTTTACTTTGACGGGTAACATAGAGAACAGAGCAGCTAGGGGACTTTATACGGTTATTGAGAAACACGGTGCTTTTGACCAAATTCTCTGTTAAGCTCTTATGAAGGAGTTTAGGAAACAGATTAAGAAGTGACTGCTTGTTTAACATGAATACTTAGAAAAAGAGCATACAATAAACAGGCCCGCAACACTACATATGGGAAATACTTTTCCAGGTTAACGAGTGGTATTAACCAGTAATAAATACCTGATCTATTTCTATCCATCTCATCTGATGTTCTTATGCAACCTATCCTAAAACCCTGTTTTAAGGTAGTGACTGACTTCCTTAATACCTCCCGCAAGTATTATATGGCACAGCAAGATTACAATCTATTCCTATATAAAATATAGAAAAAAAAGGAAATACTATGATATTTTGACTGCATAGCAGGACCATAGTAGATACCTTAAGTAGTTTCTTCTTCCATTTTTTAAGTCTCTTGTTTGATACTTCCTCCCATTGTTTTGGTCCTATAAATAACAAGAGATATTTATTTAAACAGCTTTTCTTGTAACGCTATTTATCTATACTGAGATATATACTAGCGCATAGGAAGAACACATCAAAACATGCTGCTACAACCCAAAGGGCATTAACAGCCCAGATATTATGAAGATTAAAAAAATGTAATTATTTTATTTGAGTAAATAAGTTGTACTTAGCGCATACAGACTACATGGCATTTGAAGTTATTTAAAACCAGAATCAAGGCTTTATGAACTGACATGGCAATTAGGCATCGTAATTCACACCTAAAGATAAAAATTGGCAGAACACTTCATCTCGCAGTAACACCACCCAGATGCTAAGTCACAATTCCCACTAAAACTCAGAGAAGTCAATTTTCAAAGTTTTTTTCCTATCAATAAGCTCATCGTTGGTATTATTCACCATGTAACAGATTTACAGTTATAATGAAACGCTAGAAAAATATGACATGGCATAAAACGTTATAGATTTATGCTAGCCACATGAACATTCAATGAAAAAATAAAGACACTATCTACCCATTCCACCCTGAAATTTGATGACATCTGACGTGCTAGAAATTTATCACTTCACAGCAGCCTTCAGAATGCTACGCAGACCTGCAACTACAGAATCCAATCATGCATATCAGCTTCCTGCTATTAGCTCTGTTCCTTTGTTTCCTTTTGTCCTTCTCCATTTTGATTCTTTCATTCCAAGTTATTCTAACATTATCTATTGTTTCCTGTACTTTGCTACTAATTCTTTTCCGCTGTCTAAAACAGAGCATATGATGGACTAAAAAGGTGTGTGTGAACCATCTCTCCAGGTATTTCTAATCAAAGTTTACAGATGAAATACCACATCTGAGCGCAAAACATCCAGAATTTGGTGAAGTCTCACATTACGTAACCGCTTGCAGTTGCGTAATAAGCAGTATGCTTTGTTAAGTCTGAACAGGTAGTATAGCTTAAAGAAGTTCTTACCATCAGGGGTATCAAAAGTGAGGGTTTCCATGGAAATAAGAAAATCATCTTCAAAAGGATGATTATACTACATAAAAAGAAGTATTTAAGATTAGAATATATAGTTAACAAAGCTTTTAACAGGCATTTTACAGAACTTTTTTTTTTTTTTTTACAGTCCCGTGACAGCTGGGGACGCCCCATGACGGCGCCCATTTCCCGGTGCCGGCCCTACAGGGTGCCCCGGTGACGGCCGGGAAGGGAGGGGAGGCCTCACCCTCTCCACGATGCTGTTGATGGAGGCGACGAAGCGGTCGTTGCTGTGCCGCAGCCATTCGTCCAGGTCGACCTCCATGGCGCAAGTCCCGGACACCCCCACCCCTCCTCGAACTGATTCAAACTGCGCGCCGCCCGCACGGCTTCTCGTCTTCCATTGGGTCTCGATCACGTCAGTCCCAGCGCGGCAGCCTATCGGAGCGCGCGACGCCTTGCCCCACTGGCTTTGATTGGGTGATAAGGATGCAGAGCGCCCACCCGCTGTCCCGTCGCAGTCAACACGACTCAAAGTCCTACCATTGGGCACTGCGCTCAAGGCTGTCAACGGCCAAACGTCGTTGTTCTACCTAGCAACAGTGACCCACCGGGAGCTCCCATTGGCTGCGGCGTCAGCGGCGGGCTGCCTCCGGCGACAGGCAGAGCCCGGCCACTCGAGGCACGGCCCAGCCTTTCCCTTCAGCGGGCCTCGCGGTGCCTCGGGCTGAGCGGGGCGCCGTTCCCAGCACTTTCTTTCCCTGCTATTTTTTTGCCGTTTAAGTTTTACAGAGCACTTTCACACTCCCCCAGCCTCCTCGCCCGGACCCTTACACTGTAATAACCCCTGACAGGGTGCTCTGCCTGCCCTCAGTGGGAAAGCCAGCTGCCAACTTCACCAGGGGTATGATGAAATGGCAAACAACAGCTGCTATACATGGAACAGGCAAAACGAGTTTGCCCCAAACTGTGTCTTGCCGAATGAAAGCTTAAAGCATAAAAGCTCCCCACTCTGCAGAGCACTGGAGACATCCTCCTGGCTTTCTCTTTGGTGTGACTCCTCTGGGGTTGTACTGCTTACACATCACTTACTGTACCACTTGTTCGTTCAGAAATTGAAGCCCCCATCTACTTGTGTCGTAGCTAAAGTCTGGGCACCTAGCCACTGCAGTTGTGTTCTTGATATATGAAGGTTGTTGATATTCATGTCCCTGTCAGCACCC
>CM021765.1:91370030-91529532 GCA_011076525.1 Nettapus auritus
GGTGCTGACAGGGACATGAATATCAACAACCTTCATATATCAAGAATACAACTGCAGTGGCTAGGTGCCCAGACTTTAGCTACGACACAAGTAGATGGGGGGCTTCAATTTCTGAATGAACAAGTGGTGCAACAAGTAATATGCCGATGTGTATTCAGCACAACCCCAGAGGAGTCACACCAAGGAGGAAGCCAGGAGGATGTCTCCAGTGCTCTGCAGAGTGGGGACCTTTTATGCTTTAAGCTTTCATTCGGCAAGACACAGCTAGGGGCAAACTCGTTTTGTCTGTTGTGTATAGCAGCTGTAGTTTGACATTTCAGCACGCCTATGGTGAAGATGGCAGCTGGCTTTTCCACTGAGGGCAGGCAGAGCACCCTGTCAGGGGTTGTCACAGTGTAAGGGTCTGGGGGAGGAGGCTGGGGGAGCATGAATTTGCTCTCTAAAACTACAAAAAACAGCGGGCAAGAAAGTGCTGGAAATGGGCCTCCTCCTGTCCCGCTCAGCCTAATGCATGGTGAGGCCTGTGAAAGGCAGGGCCTGAAGCACAGAACAAATGCAACATGAACATGATTCTTCACAGCCTAAGTCTTTTGTTTTCCATACTTTAACATTTGGCTTTTCCTCTACAGCATGCTGCTTATGGGACAAGGTTATGACAGCTTGATGTTCCTTCACGGGGCCTGCTGCCCTTTGCTTTTTCTACCTCTTCAGTTTTCTTCCTTTGCTTGTTTTCACCCTGGTCTTGTAGGATGCTCTGTGCCTCCTTCCCTTCTGCCCTCCGAGCCTCTTCAGTATTTTGTGTGGACATAGTGGTTGTTTAAATTTTTTTTTTTTTTTTTGGTAAACAGTAAAGCTTTAAATGAGACAAGAAACTCAGGCCTTATTTAAAGTAACTAGAACTTCAAACTGGAAGCAATTGAATTTGATGGTTTTACAACTCAGAAGATAGCATTTCATTACAGTTTTGATTATAGGCATAGTAACAACTCTTTAGTTAACAGTCTTAAATTCTCTCTCAGCTCTACTGCAGAGAAAGGGGAAATAAAAACTACGTGGAGATACAGAAAAACACTTAGAAAAAAATTCTTTGTCAAGTTAGTTACCTGTGATGGCTGTACCTTCTCTCACATGGCTGCTGTAGGCAAAAATGAGTGCATGAAATCACTTTTCAAGTCCATCCTTCTGTCTTCAGAGTCACAAGCCAGAGGTTTGTCTTCTGCTCAGTGTCCCAGTCAGACTTTAGAAGTAAAGGGTCCCTACCTGCTATACATACCAACCAAACCATGGCTCCTTTCCTACTCTTTAGGTCAGAAGTTGGAGACCAAAGCAAGGGTTCACCAAAGCTTTACTATTAGTGATGAAATGTTAATGATGCAAACATTTGGGCAGAGACTGGAGAAAAGAGCCTGTTCCATCCAGCAGCTACATTTTGCCATGTTAAAAAACATGTCGTTGAGCTACTTTCACCCTCAGCTTTCTAATAAAGGCCTGTCAAAAAAAGTACAGCGTAAAGCTACGTGTTTCCAACTTTTGGAATATTCTTCTATATTTAATAGAATGTTTAAAAATGATATTTAAAAATTCCTCCTTGAATTCTTCAGTAGTTTCTATAACCCCTCAAGACTTTTTGTAGATATTGAGCCAGTTTCTTCAAATAAGTGGACGTATGTCCTAACACACAGGGAACCCAAGGCTTTAATATTTAACCATTATGCTCTACATGATACAGCTAATCTTACATAAGGTCAAAAATTAAATGCAGCTAGGATATCTTTTCCACACCACAGCAAGCTTTCCTCCCACTTTGTTAGGGATGCATAACTATGGCATAAGGTTTAATCATGCCTGTTAATGCTTAAGCAATTTCATATCTATAAGAAAAGGTAATTTTGTTGTCACTTTGAATTCCCAGATTCTCAGAAGAAAAAGTGCCTATTTATTTTTCTAGCATATTAAGCTACCAGAATAGAAAAGGACAATTTATGTTAGGACAATTATGAATTGTTTGAAAAAGAGAACTGTCACACTAATTACCTTTAGCTGTTTGGATGCAATAAAAAGAGCATAATGTCAAAAGGATTTCTTAACAGTAAAAGGGCTTATGTTAGAAGAGAAACTACCAATTACCCTGTTGATTGGCTAAGCTCACCCAGCTGCACAGAGTGAATTTGAAACCTGTGGTTCTTTCCAAGGTGAATACGGTGACAAAACGATTAGCTATTCTCAGGGTGCATTTATCCTAACTAAAACCTTCCCCCCTGTGATGATGATATAGGCAGCCCAGCTTCTCCAGACTTTCACAGCTGGCATCTGCATCAGTCTTGTTGACAAAGACATTTATTGAGAGCATATGCTATAATGTTTTTTTTTTTTTTTTTTTTTTTTTTTTTTTTTTTTTTTTTTTTTTTTCTCTTTTTTTTTTTTTTTTAAAATTTTTTTTTTTTTTTTTTTTTTTTTTTCTTCCATGCAGGGTTTTGTAGCAAAAGATCACTGGCTCATCACTAACCCTTAACCACTTACATATTTGCTAAGGGGTAAATGTAATGTGAGCTAACATTTGGCTTGCTTTTTCCTTTTCTGTTGTCTATTAAATCAGCAATAAACATTTGAACAGACAGGTCAGCTTACAATATTTCTTTACTAAAAAGCACCTGTGCCATGATGAGCTGCAGCTTCAGGTCGTTTCAGAACAAGACTCTGGGGAGTGAGATTAGGAAGTGTTTGCACGTGCTACCTGATTTCTCTGATACACTCAGTGAACACCTGACAAGTTTAAAAGACTGAGACCAGTAGAAAATTGTGATGGCAATACATTTATCTCAAGCACCTGTATATCGAATAGTGCTTGAGTCATTAAAGGAAACTTACACAAACCTAAATGGAATCTTGTGAACAGCCCCAAAAATGTGTGGAATTATTGTAGGTAAATATTTTAGGAAATGTGCCATAATGTTTACATTAAACAGAAAAGGTACTTTTTCTTAATTATATAGGTTTCTGCTAAATAATTTTATATTGAAGTATATGAAGTGAGCATGTCAGGTACTCCTTTATAATTTAGTTTCACACCCACACAAAAAAGGCTAAGAACTTCCTTACATACATTATTTTTTAATACAAAACAACACACTCCCCTTGATTTGGTAATTCCCGTCGTATAATTACAGTTGCACAGAAAAATTAAGCAAATTTAAATGGAAATACTCTCTTTTAAAATCTGTTTATTGAAAGAGAGAGAGAGAGAGAGACCAATATATGTAGACAGCAGTCACGTTTCAATGTCAGAAACTTCATTATTTTTAAAAGCAACAATCCAAAACACAGCTGTTTCTGTATACCCAAGTTGCTTAGATTGGACCACTGTGTTTTAAATATTTTAGAGCCAGTTCTGAAGACCACCATCCTCACAGAATCTAAATACAAAACAGTAGATAAAGAAAAGTGATTTTCTGAAGTCTAGGTGTGAGAAAACAGATACTGACAGCGAGATATTAATGTGTCAATGATGAATAAATACAAGAACTTAAAGTTCGAACCCACCAGCAATCTCATACATCATTCTCTTTTTTTGCGAAAGGATATAAAAGATTCAAATGTCAGAACTATAATGTCAGAACTGTTTATAATGTCAAGTGATGCTTGTTGCATACTTTCAGTATATTCCATTGATCAAACCAGAACCTGGGATAATAAGTGCAGATGATGAAGCACATTTCTGTGCAAATGGACATGGATTTGTAGTGACTTAGGAAAAAAAAAAAAAGCAAAACTTTTTCATATTTAAGTCTTAATTGTTTCCTTCAACCTGCACCTACCCACGCACAAATGATTTTGCATTAAACTGATGTTTCTAACAGCATCTAGTATTAGTGTATTGCCTTCAGGGCACTGCCAGCCAAGGAGAACTTATTCTTACGACATAATGTAGTGATTTGATAGAACCGGTTGCTGACTTGAGAGAGAATCCATCCCTACAGAACTGGAGAGAGCTATGATTTTCCCTTTTCAGACAACTCGTGCAGTAACATTTTAGCTTAAAGAATTAATCTTTTTTGTTAGAAAGTAAGGTTGAGTTGTTTTTAGCTTGGTTTCCTAAGAAAATGAGACATATGTGATCATGCCATCTGTGAATCCCTTCTCTGTACTCCTAACAGCTACCACATTCAGAGATGATTGCAACCCAGTTTGAAAGAAGGTAGAAGTCTCAAAGAGACTAAATTGCTAAAAGCTTTCGCCCAGGTATCTGGGCAGGACAAAAATACCATAGTACTCCCTGTCAGGGGAAGGCAGGAAGAATTCAGCTGTTAAACAGTCTGTTTGGCAGACGCCAGCAGTCCCATCAGCATGAACTACTCAACATACATCTTACCTTATGTCTCGTGAAGCTGTGGCAAAGAGCCCAGTGAAAATGAACTGTTTTGCAAAGGAGGACATACAAGTCAAAGGACACGTCTCTGGGAAACCAGATGATATTCATTCCAGTGCTTACAAAATTATTTGTTTTAAACGTTCTTTGAACTTCTAATGCTACTCTACAAAGATAACAAAATTTCACCCCAGTGCTTCTATAAAAGTTAATTTGAAAGAACAGTAGCTGAACCTTGGGAAAAACATCAAAACATCATGTTATTTTATTTCACAGATGTAATGAAATCAAGAGTGGTAGATGGTTTCTTAAAGAGGATGCACATCTCTGGAATATTGAGCTGACTGAGGTGTTTCCCAGAATATCTACTCTGATTTTGAGCACTGATTAGATCAAATGTTAAGTTAATACAAGCCAGGCTTTGTTCTTAATTGGTCTGGATAGGAGCCAATCCTACCTAGATGTTTATTGCCACATTTTAGATAGCAGGTTAAAGAACCTGTACTTAAAAGAATAAAATTATTAATTCTCTGTTTTCTATAAAAGTTGCATTTTGTGATATTGTCACTGTTTTATTGATTATTCTGAACAGTGTTCATAGAGACCAAACGAGTTATTTGTACTGCATCAAACATCTTTTCTATTATACGTGGGCAAAGGTTTGTGTTCTGTAGCTGCCACAGTCCTTAGTGAGAGACAGAAAATAGAAGAGATGTAGAGTCAAGAGTGAAAATTCCGAGGGAGAATTATTCCTGGAGCTGAGTGATTGGTATTGTCTGGGCTGGTTTTGACAACATCAAGCTCTCTGAATATATCAAATATTATCTTCCTTGAAACAATGACAACAGATTCCACATCCGTCACTGATTCCTTCAGATGCTGTGCCGCCTGCCACTCTGTATGACTTTGAGTACGTTGGAAAGGTCAAAACTTTTTGTAATCAATTCCATTAGGTCCTCGTCTCTTTCCACACCATTGATAAACTCTTCTAAAGTCAGTTCCCCTAAAAGAAAATCAGATACTCTTTAGGAACCAAGGAATGCAGCAGTCACTCTCAACCCAACATGAGGCCATTCATGCCAGGTTGCATCCCCCATAGAAGATTCCCTGTACTTCTCTGCTGATATGCAAATGCAGGAAGAATATCTTCATATGCTTTCCATTTAGCATCAGATCTTGGAAGTCAGATTTGCTTTTATTTGTTAAAACAGATCAAACGCCACTTTCACAGAAGTCTAAGACAACTATAGTGCTTAGCATCTTTGATGACAGATGTGCGGGGAAAGGGGCTCTAACAAAGGGTTCATTCTGGCATAAGTTAGCTGCATGGAGCTATTCTTACCAAGCTAACTGGAGTTTATTTTAGAGGCGGTTTTAACAGAGATTAAGGGATGATTTGCTGAGGATTACCAAGCATATCCGCTGTGTTGACTACAAGGATTATTTAGAGCCAGGATAAGATGATGAAAAAAATCAGTTAAGTGGTTTGATTAGAGAAATTCTTCCAAGCAACTGAAATGGTAATGATTTTTAAGATTTTTTTGGGAGTGTGTGATTTTTTTGGACTCATTCCAAAATCAGGTAATACTTTGGAAATTGCAAGACAACCTCCTTTTTGCAGGAACAGGAATACCATTTAACGTTCTTCTTTTTCTGCTTACTTCCCTGGCAGCAAAGGCAAAGACCAGTCGTAGGCATCTGTCTGCTGGCAAGGTACACTAGAGTGTACACGATTCTCTGCGATTCTCTGGCTAGAAATTATTCCACTGATATCATTTTTATTTGAGAGGGGAAACAGGCCTTGGTGTAAGAGGAAGAGTGATTCTTTCCTCTTAAGGTTTTTTATTATTATTATTTATTTATTTTTTTTTAATGAAAATCATAAAAATGGATGATTTTTTTACTGAAATGAGGAATTGAAAGAGGCCACGCCAAAAGAAACCTGCTGGATGACTTAGGGCCCCTGCATTCTGGGGGCCAGCAATGTAAAAATGTAAATCACATGGACTTCTGGTAAATGCTTAGGTAGATGAATTTTAGCTATTTTCAGATTTAAGTAGTCCCTGCAGGTTGTTTTAGAGCCCCTCTAACACAAGTCCTGGCTCTTCGGCTGCAGCGAGAGGGTAAGACCCTCTCCAGTGGTTGACGTACAGTGTCCTGAGGATGTTCACTCCTCCCCTATCAACCCCAATGCCCTCATATAATCCCAGGAACAGAGCGAGAAGGAGCTGTCTCTGCACACTTATCTGCATCCTTCTGCTTTGCTACTTGTCAACTCACTTCTTTAGATCTTTCCCCCTGTCCCAGAAATTCATCTTATTCCCCATCTCCTCCCCTCTTTGTCACCTTAGACTGACTGGAATGTGTGAATAGGGTTCCTGGACTCATCAGATGGACCTGCTGCATCGCTTTCTTATGCAGGTCTCAGCCATCAGAACTGGACTGTGTTTCATGGTCCATCCATTCCCTTCAGCTGATCTTGACTTCCCTCTTTTGATCCCAGAGCTATATATTTCAAATTAACCATACCAGAATGCAAGCGCACAAAACACTGCAGTTACCAGTGAGATGAAGTTATGCTAGCATGTCCAGGCTCACTGGGACTGTGATGAGCCTGAAATGTCCTTCAAGTAATGAAAATAAATTGCAAGGCCATCAGGAGATTTGTTCTAGGGATTGCTCCCTGCTGCCATGAGATTATTTCTTGTACTTTAATGTGAGGAAGGCCATCACAACTTATTTGTCTATTTACTTTTATTTATTTATTTTACTTTATTTTTAATAAGCAGCTACAAGGAGGTAGCATAGCTTAAGATAAACTTAGAAAAATGTGTCCCATTTCTCAGGCTGAGTTAGTCCTGCTGCTCTGCAGCTATTAAAAAAAGTATCTAGTTATGGAAAGCAGTTTGAAATGGGAGTATTATGAAGAAGATTCTGAATAATTCATGTTCTGGCATCGCATTGCTAATATTGAAGACAAGTTATTTTTTAGCTGATGGTCTAGCTCAGATACAACTGTTACTTGGAAGTAAACATATGGTCAAAGCAGGGGTCAAAGTAAAAAGTATCATAGTATTGGGGTTAGATTCTAGAATATGACTATGTTGTTTGGAGTCTATAATTTGCCTTCACCCCAAAAATGGACCAAACAGGTGGGAAAAATGTTCTACCAGTTATTCATATGCATCACAGGATCATTATTTATATTCTGATTATATATTGCAAACAGCTTCCTTAAAAATAACTTTAATGCAGCAAAAGAAACCTCAAAAAAATGAACAGACAAAAAAAAAAAAGCCACCAATTCTTGGCTGGGATCTGATCTTGCTCTGTAGTGCTTTCCTAACATTTCTAATTTGTCAATTAGTACAGTGGTTGCCGGTAGAAGGAACATTCCATGGTTAGAAATAGGAGGAAGACATTCATGTGTGACAAGTTTTTTACTAGAAATAATTCTAAAGCACTGAATTGAAGTCTTAGTTTCCAATTGTAAGTCCAACTGGCTTAATCTACTTCTCCTGAGAAAAAAACAATAGCATGTGTAAACATTCGGACCTCAAGAGATATCCTCTACACTGTCCAATCTTTCAAACATGATAGAGCATGTGCAGCCACGCATCTTAGTTGGTTTTCTTATTAAGTTTAGATAGATTAAGCCATTGTGGATATACTGAAAAAATACCTGCATTTCGCTGTGCAACCAAAGCACTGTCATTTTGGATGAACAGTGCAAGACCTTCGTATTTTAGACACTATTATGCCAGATTAATAGAGGCAGTACTGTAGATCTGTATGAGTATAGGTAAAGAAGAACTGTCAGGTTTTCAGTTTATCTAAAACAGTCTGTTCTTCAGCAGTGTGTTCAACTCCCCTCCTTACCCTACACTCTCTCATGGGGAAAAACTCCTGCTATTACCAAGAAAACCTAGATCCTTACCATCGTTGTTCACGTCTATCTTCTGAAATATCATGTTCGTGAATTCTTCAGCGGACATGTCGGTGTGTCCATTAATAGCCTGGATAGCCTGAAGACAAAAACACAGAAAGCTCTTTCAGACTTTTTTCCTTCAAGTTGTAAAAACAATACACTGGCAACTGCAGTAATTGGGATGCAGCTCTTTAATTCACCAACCCTTTTAAAATCGCTAAATAAATAGCTATTTCGAGTAAATCTTCAGTAATGAGGATTGGAAATTTAATTAACATAACACCGCCTGAAGATTACAGACCTCATTTACATATCTCTGAAGGTCTTCTGAAACCATGTGGCACCTCTGTTCTGCAATACACTTTAGATTCCACACCAGCATTTTTATCTCACCCTAGAGAGTTCTGTGTGTTGAGAGAGTGCCCTATGCTCTGTGTGATTTAAATATAGTATTATTTTTTCACAGCTGAAAGCACATGATGAGAAAGCCGAAGTCATTTTTCTATTAAAAACTGTTTAACTTAGTAATCACAAATAAAGTTAGACCGGCAGTCCTGAAAGTTGGCAGAATTTACTTGTCCTCCAAAGAAGTTAAGAAAAGTAATCTCCCTTCTGCTTTTTCTGTGGCAAAGGTATCCAATATTTGGAGTAAAGGTGTAAATGAATACCTTTGCAAAATTGTGCCCTATTCACAAGGCCCTATTCACAAGAGGCAATCATTTCTGCATTATAGTGATAATTCTGGCCAATAAAGAAGGAGCCTGTATGTTAATAAGCGTCAGCCCACATCCAACAAGCATGTGTTTACAGAGTTGGACTCAGAATCAATATCAAAATTAGTGACTGGGAAAACAGATACATATCTATGTATAAAGATCTATTTATGTTATATAATGGGCACACTGTAGGCTTTTTTTTTTTTTACATCTAATTATCATGAGACGAACGGTGTTGTGTAAGATAATTCACCATATTATTTTAGATACTATTTTAGAACTCATTATATAGAATTAAAATGCAAGCTAAACACATTCAGCACTAATGTAGAATTCCTAACCGTCACTATCTTTACCATACTTTGCACTGAGTTCCAAAAGGCAGCAAGAATTTTACAAAATATAAGTATAAAACTCATTCTTACTATGGACACCTTTGGTATTTTATATGCCTGACCCCAATGCAGCCTTCAGAAGGTTGTACCTCCATCACAGTTAAATTTGTTGCAGCACTAAGAGGAAAGCAGTGCTTCCTGAAGTACTTGAATCACTGAGTACCACAAAATCCCCCTAAATAATAAAATTAATTATCTGGGCTGTTAAAAAGGCACTGACAGGGTGCCTGGCGCTCTGGCAAGAATTTTGATGGCTTAAAATGATCTGCTGGTCCAAAGCTTGTATAGCTGTAGGGACAGATTAAGTTTTAATAGGACTTATCTGATTTATATTAATGTCTCAGATCTGATATATCTTTTTGGATAAACCAGTATGCTCAGTATAATTAGAGCCCTTACTGGCTGTGAGCCAGTATTTTTATTTTTGTTTAGAGTCCACCTATTTTCATCTAACCTAAGTCAGATGACTTGTACAGGTTTAAGTTAAAGTTCTCTTACTCCAAAAGAGAAGTGGAAGTTTTAAAACCAGTTAAGCTAAAAAATAAATCTTTACATTAAAATGTTTTTAATTCTCTTTTTGGATAGAGTCCAAGACAAAGGCAGCTGCATCAATGCCTTCAAGTAGAAAATGATGGAGAATAGAAGCAACAGAAAGATGACATTAGTCTTAGATGAGGAGAAATTGAGGCTCTGCAGCCTCTCTTTCTGCATTTAGAAAGCCGTTCTTTACAAGGAGATGCATCTTCTTAATTTGTTTGACCACGTGGCTAATCTAGCTCTGGTTCCTTTCATTTGAGGCAGCAGCTCTTGAAAGTCTCTAACAATGACTAGCCAGGCACCAGCAGCAAGACAGAATCTTGGAAAACTACTTTCTTTGTTTATTATGACATTAAATCCCTATTTAGATTTTATGCTCCCCGCAGCAAAAACTTGATCTGTAACAAGTTCTGTACATTTAGAAAGAAGTATTAAAAGTCATTCATATTTGCAAGGAACCTTATAATATCTTCTGGTTGAAAGCAGCTACTGAAGTGCAAAATATTAGCTCACCAGAGCAAGTTGAAAAATATGGAAATCATTGTGCAGAAAGAATTACACTGCTTTGGTTTGTGGGTTTGAAATAGACCCATTTTCGGAAAAAAAATCTACAATATTTGTATCAAAATGTCAGTGCAGGATTTAATGATAAAATTAACTTTCCCCAAGTTAATTTAAAAAAAGTAAGTAATGGCATTCTTATACAGTTTATCTCAATAATGTTTCTACTGTTCCTACAGTTTTTCACTTTCAGTAAAGCAGTAGATACAGAGAACTATGGTTTAAAGTAAAACACTACTTAGATATATTTATTTCAGTAAGCAAGAAACTAATGACAAGAGTGTCACTAGCCAGAACAGCTCTGATTTTATGACTGTAAAGCATTAGGTAAAATACTACACGTGATAAGATACTGTTTCAGAGATAACGCGCTATGCCAAATGCAATTATTATTGGTCATAATTTGCTTACCGTGAATATGCTTAATAGTTCTTTTTTGTCAATACATCCATTTCCATCAGCGTCATATAGCTTAAAATACCATTTCAATTTTTGGTCAATTTTCCCTCGTATAACCAAATTTATTGCAGCTATGAACTCCAAGAAGTCTATAAATCCATCCTAAGAGAGAAAGAGAGAAAACCTCCATTTAATAATGTTCACTTTCTGTTCATTCTGGCAATTTCACAGAAACAGGTCATTGAATTCAATATACAAGCTGATTTATAAAACACCTTAACATAGGAATTTCCTGTGGTCTTTAAAAAGGATGAGCTCAACTGGAAGCACTGTAGGAAGAAGTGTTAGCTCAGATAGTTTTGTTCTTCCCTGAAAGCTGCAGGGGAAGCAATCAATTCTGAGCAATTTCTATTGACAGTGTTTGCAGAGAAGAAAAACAAGTTTGTGGTAGGCTCCTACATGCAAAGAAGGGGAGTCTGGGATATCCAGTTTGGTACTGTTGGGATTTCTGTAGTGCAGCTGCTTATCTTCATATGACTGCTGCAGAAATATGGATGTTTTCCAGTGCAACAGAGATGCTCCAAATGTTATTCATCTGAGAGATCATGCAATAAGAATTGTACATGGTAACCGGTAACCTGCCATGAGCTCCAGATACTGTGGTTTATCCATATAAGCATCAGGTCTCTCTGACTGATATATTTTTCATGAGATAGAAAGCCTTCAGGTCATAAACTAGTTTCTGAACAGTGAGGATTGGGGGCTATTCATAGGGAAGGAGCATTTGAGATTGACTTAAATTTCTTATTTTCTGCTTCCTTCTCTGGAGCTACTGATGGACAGGGCTCCGTGGTCAGGTGGTCTAAGCTGCTGTAACATTTTCTGTGTTTCTGTAAAAAAGTGGTGAGGATGGAAGAACAGTTAGTGAATTTGGAAAGTATTTGCTCCAACTGTTTCTTATGTGCATATAAAAAGAATTAGCAGCTGGTAAATTTTATCTTGTGATCTTTACATTGGTCAGAATCCAAACACTTGGAAAACCTCGGAAAGACTGTCATCAGCTTCAGATGACCCATGACTTAGAAGATTGGATGAGTATCTACTAGGTTTAGCATGTTACTTATTTTTATTGTCATACATCAGCAGGCATTAGTGTCCTCCTGACTGTATTAGAACAAAGGAAAAGAAGTCTTGTAAAGGCATGGTGTGACTCATTGTCATACTTGTAGTGCTTGTTTTCATTTCTGTGCAAAGTTGTTCTGTGCAAAGCAGTAGCACCTAAGAGGTAAATCCAATCCAACACACTGGATTCAGTGTGCAGGCCAAAACTGTGCATGCATATCTTGTGCAAGCTAACTATGGCTTCACAGACTTTCTGTGCAGGTTCTGCCATCATTGATGGATTTACTATAATTCTAATTACAGTAAATTCAGTGAAGCCAAAGATACCGCTCAACTGCAGTTTGGGATGAAATGAAATCTGACAGTAACTGCATGTAGTTTTCCAGCAAGATTAGGCCCAGTATTACAAGCAGATACTTTGCCAAAAAATGGCACATCATGTACCACAAACTTTATGCTTCTTTCTGGCACACCAACTTAGATTTTATTTTTGGAAATATTATTTCAAGAATCATCTCATCAGATATTTTACATTTCCACCCCGATTTTATAGATCTATTAAGAATGTGGTTAGATGCGTTTCACATTGCTGCTTCTTTATTGAATTTCATACTACTTACTGAAACCTCAGATTAGTTTTAGGCTTTCTTCATGTCCGTGACTAGATTCATTTTCTTTTTCTTTTTTTTTTTTTTCTCCCTTATATTTCACTCTGGGTTTTGGAAAACTGTATTTTGTTTGCTTTCTTCTTATGTCTTTGTTTCAATTCCATTACTCTGATTAGCAACAGAATACCAGATGCTTGGAAAATGTAAAAATCAGTTTAAAGTTTTGTAGTATGAACACTTATCTGGTGGATTATTTGGCCTGGCCCAAGCAGGAAGAGACTGAGGGCCAAGGTAAAAACAATCTCTGAAACACCCCTGAGAGACACTGTGGTTGCCAGGAAAACCCCAGACACATATGGCTGTAGACACACAAAGACCACCAGCAACATGTTAACCTCAGCAGCCACTGCTCCAGGAGTACCAATACTGAGAAAGCCAACATGTTTATCTACATGGTATGGAACCAGAAGCGTGTTGCACAGAGGCATTGACAAGAAGCATGCTGTTTTTCCTTTCTCCATCAAAAAACATACTTTATATGCAGAAAATGTTTATGTGATGTGAAAGCTATAGAAATCATGGTACACATATCCAGAGCTTTCTCAAATAAAGAGAAATGCTGCACTTTTTACAGTGGCATAGAGGAACCTCAGTATAGTGCATTAAATAATGGAAAAAAATCATAACAGTAACCCATGAAGATAATCCCCTGGTTCTTCAAGTACGATAAATAGTACAATAAATGTATTATGATGTTATTAAAAGAATACTGCAGTGCTGATTTACCCATCTGCTGCTCTACAACCATTCACAATACAAATGCCTAGGTATTTCCTCATGTGTCTCCAGGCTCTGTAAAGCTTCATGCTGTGCAGCACACATGATAAAGTATCTGTTGTTCATTAGGATGTCACTCAATCACAAGCAAAGGGACACCATAAAAATAATAAAATAAATAATAAGAAAATAATAATAACTAAAAACAAAACACCAAAACCACAATAAGCAGAGATGTTTACCAGCTGGAAGATAGAAATTTTCTTCCAGTGCTTTACTGTGTTATTGCAAATGCTAATTCAAAATATTTTTATTCAAAGGAGTTAGCGCTAATGAAACCTGCTTATTTGACATTTTAGGACACCAGACAGAGTAGGGGGACTGATGGAGTTGTTGAGTGTCAGAGCTTATTGTCTGTGCCTGTGTGGAGCTGGCATCTGCCTACCTCAGAGGCAACGTGCTACTCTCAATGCCACCGGCATTCTGCGGGGGGGTTGTGTGTGAATTCATCCTTCCTTCCCTGCCCACACACAAAAAGTCTGCTGGGTTAAGCTCACAGGATACACCCTCTAGGTATAGTGGAAAAGGAAGAAAATCTCCCTCCCCAAATGGGGGATATCTCCTCAAAGCTGTTCTGAGGAGTAGGCCGGAGAGCCACCAAAAAAGCCCTCAAAACTTCTTTCATATGCCCCTGAGTTAGTCTTACAGACTTACTCCTTACCTTAATAGACTTAATAAAAATAAATAAATGAATAAATGTATTTTTAGCCTCCACCAACTTGATCAGGAGAACCACAAGCTTAAGGGCAGACTGAACCATGTGATGGTTGTGCATGCTAGCTCCCCTTGATGCTGTGATTAGCTTTCATTTCACTGATGGGTGTATTTGAAGCCCCTTGTGACAGTGTTTCATTCACAAAACAAGCACAAAAGCAGACTCCGAAATTGGAAGGTGAATTTTTTGACTACATGATGCTAATCCTCAGGGCCCTAAGGGCACCACCAGCTCTGACGGTCTCCACATAGACTGCCCTGCTCTTTCTGGGTCCATGCCTGCTCCCTGGGCTGCAGGTGTGCCATCCCGAGGCCCTGGCCTGCCTGCTGTCCCCAGGCCCTGTGTAGGCCTTGCCTTTGAGATGGCTGCCCTGTGCTCATCCTGCCTTAGCTGCTTGCCAACACAAAACTGCCACATTCACCCTCAGCCCTTATAGGGCTGAGTTCTCTCTCCCTTCTTGGTCCTTTTTCAGGGCCTGCACAAAATGCTCTGCACCTACTGTGCAGACCTTGCCTCCTGACAGAACCGCACAGCCGAGTGACCTGCCTTGGAAACCATGTCTTTGGGCTTGCTAAGCTACTTACTGCCATCAGGCTGTGTCAAGTGGGCGTTTATGAAACAAGACCTTCTGTTTAGTGGAGATCTTACAGATTATACCCAGCAAAATTTGTCCCTTTCTTTTTAGCACACCTGTGACCTGGAAGCATCAGACTAATTTGAGAACGAGCTCCCATGCAGGCAATAAAGGCGGTCAGTGGTCTCACCCTGCCATCAACCCTTGACTCTGCTAACAGAAGCTTCTAGCACTGTGACACATTTCCCACTGCCCAGCTCCTTATCAGTAAAAAGCAGTTCTGTGACATTAGGACCAGAGAAAGAAGAAGACAACAAAGCTGAATTCCTGAGAATCTGAGCTCAGCCTCACAATATTGGAAAGGTTAAAGTAAAAGTGAGCTGGAACTGTGAATATCTGTTCTGAGGGAAAAGATTCAGCTGAAAAACTTGCAACTAAATTGGTTTTAAGCAACAGTGAATACCACAGGGTGAAGGGCCTCTGTTCACTTCAGTCGAGGTCAGACTAGCAGAATGATACAGCCCACATACTGGAAAGAATGGTGGCAAGGTCTGAGGATTTACCATTCCAAAATTGAATGATCTGAGGCATCTCCACATGTTTGAAAATAACTAGCTTGTAAACCTAGCTAGAACGAAGCAAATGACAAGTGGCATCTTCCTTTGTGCCAGAAACATGAGAATTCCCTGAATCTGGACGAGGGCACCATGGTAGACAAAAGTGGGATTATTCATTAGTTATTACATTACTGTTCTAAGGAGATCCCATATTATCTTTTTCTTGCGAGATATTTTTGTTTCAGGATGTCAGTTTTTGTGCAATTGCTGGAGGCCTCCCACTTTTCTCAGTCAGGACAGAGAGCCGTATTCTGAGAAGGAAAAGGGCAATGAAGGAATGGCAGCCTTATGCAACAACAATTAGTACTCAAACCCTGAAAGCTTGAGAAGGGCATTATGCTTTGGTTCCTAGAATAGTGTTGTTAATCTTCACAGGTCCTTAAAAAACTCTCACAGCTTCAAATCATTTCGATACAGATTAAAAATAATTGAATTGGAAGCTATGAATATACAGCTAATCCTAAACAGCACAGTAATTTGGGGTTTGGGCAGAACAACCAGAACTGGGCATTTGGGGTGTGAAGCTCTTGAATGTGATTTCCTGACACTGTTGATACAGCCCTATGGAGACAGTCGCTGGGTGAGCCAGTTATCTTCTGCCACACACAACAGTTACATATATAGAAAGGGACGATTTCTGTCCCTGCAAAACCCCACTAATAGTGAACTCATTATCTTACCTAGAGTACTGAGGACTCTATTAAGTGTCTATAAATTGTGCCTTGCTTTCAGATTTGCTCCTGAAAAATCTCTAAAACTCAACGTGACAGCAGGAGAATAGCTTAACAGACTTTATCTGGATTAGCAAGTGTGCAAATATAGACTGTCCAGGTATTTCAAACCAGGGGCTTAAAACATTAAGCCACCTTCCCTCCCCATGCCGTCTTTTAGACTGCTATTTAAACCTGATAACAGAGAGAGAAGCTGTTATGTATATATTGGCACAGGTCAAATAGCAGATTACAACAGCTCAGAATAACCGTGAGCTCAGAATAACTGTGAAATTTATAGCTAATCCAGTGTGCTCCTCCCTTTCTGTCTGGCCTTACCAATTCATAGTACTGATTTCTTCATCCTCACATCCTCAGAAAACTGAAGGCGGATTCATTTGGCTCCATTTCATCTTCCCCAATTTCCTTGCATTTTTTTGTTTTTGTTTCTAATTTCTGAAGACTTTCAGCTGTTCATCAAAGGCAGCATAAAGATTATTGAAGAAATACAGAGCTACGCGTGACTCTGCTTCATTGACATGTCCCAGAGGTCTAATGGAGTTAGGGGTTTGGAGAGGACTCCAGGCCTCTCTCAGGCTGTGGCCAGAATCACCAGTTTCCTCAGTAAACAAAACAGGCATTTGTCAAGGGGCAGGGGGGAAACTCTTGGAAAGCAAAGGCAATTAGGTAATGATGAAGAGAGAAGCAAGGAATTAGGAGCAGCAAATCGTTAAGTGGTTTTGTGATAGCTGCATAACCAATGTTACATAAAGAGACCAGGCTATATTGACCAGCCTGTTATGCAAGGTTCTGCTTTGTCAAGCTTGAGACCTATGAGACTTGGGGACAGAAAATACCAGGCTTTCAGGTGTGTTCACCACCCTGGCAAAACCTGTTGAAATCCAAAATGATAGGATGACCAACAATTATATTTCTTTAAAATTAACAACTCCCCTTCTCTCTCACTTCCCCCCAGCTAGCTGCCACCACTCACCATTTTCTTTTGAGGTTACTGGCCAAGCAGGGAGACTGGGATGTCACCAGGACTGGGCCCTGCGCTCAGCCTGCAGCATGGCAGAGCAGCATCCAGGAGGGCTGTACAGAAGGAAAGCACGTGCCTAAGGACCTAGCCCTCCGCCACTGCTTCCCGGATGATGTGGTTCAGCTTTCTCCACCTCCTAATTCTGAGTGTTTGCCTATGCTTTTAGGAGCATCCTTCTCAATATATAATAAAGCAGTAGGCAAGAGAGAGAAAACAACAACAAAACACACAGCCATTACTCCATAGCCTTCTGTTTTTCCAGCAAATTTTTGTTGACAGTTCAAACAATTTTTTCTTGCTTGACAAGCATATAGAAAAAGCACTTTGAAGACACAGATGCCTTCTAGTGGCAGATGCTCCATTTGGCAGATGATCACAAGTGGATCATATTTTAGGCATTAGTGTCTCGAGGAACGTATACAAGAAAGCTCCCCCAAATTAAAGTATGTTTCCTATCATTCTCTAGACTACTCTTTACTATCAGATAAAGGACCTCAAGGAAGAAAAAAATCAATACTTTGCTTTCTCTACCTCATAAACATATTTATTTCTGTAATAATGGAAGATTATAGATCATGTCTCATCACAAGAAAAATATAAATTTAGTGTCATTACATGAGTTTGTGACCAAGTTAGTTAAAAGATATCATCCAATTTCTTGTTGCATTTCTTCTGCAATTCTTTTTATTCCCAAAGCTTGGTTCAACAATATCATTATCACTAACAAATGTGTTAATCACAATTGCATACTTTTGGATGTTTCAAAACAACACTTAAGTGGTAAAGGAGGAAAAAACAAAATGTAAACTAGGAGTAGCCTTCAACTGCTCTATTCAGAATTATTAAGGCAATAAATAGAAAAAAGACTATGGCTGAACTTCTGAAAAATACTTATAATTTCTTTAAATAAAAGAAACACATTACTGAACTCTTTCTCTTTAAATTTATTGTTCCCTTTTATCTATATCATAATTTAACAAGCAGTATTTTAAGGTAGTTATGATTAACTGTGCAAAGTTAATCTTCATTGCCTGTTCACTTAATGTGATAAAATTCAGCATTAGCTGGTAATGTTAGTAATATGCTCCAAGTGCTTTTAAAGCTCAATGACAACTGCAGGGTACATGCTAATTTGTGTACAATTAAATGAAATTTTCAAAGAAGCCCTACACACTTTGCTACAAAAGTGTAATTGCTTCAGCTTGATGTATAAGATTGGTAATTGAGTAGGTGCACTGGAGACAGCTCTAAAGCTTTCCTTTTCTCTTCCTTTTGTACAGGACCTAAAGGCTGAGCAGTCTTAGCCTGTGCAGATCTCATGTGCTGGGTCTTATTGTGGAAGGGGACTCCTGAGAGCCAGCTGCCAAAGCATTAGTGGGTGCAGCAGAATTCATCTGCACTCACAAATTCAAGAATTCCTCTGTATTGACATTTAGCAAGTAATGGTTTTACTGATATTATTAAAATAGTCTTTTAGCTGGCAATGACACACGATTATAGTGTAAGTTAGTACTATTACAGCAGTAAATCCTATACCAAACCATTAGAAAACAAAATTAGGATTGTGAAATTGCACCAATAATTATGGGGAATCCTTACAAAGTAAAAGATTCCTACAGCCTTTTTGAAATCAATATAAGAAAAATGATTTAAAAAAATATCTGGAGGTAAGAAGAAGAACAAAGACATTCTTTAAAACCGTCTATAAATTGAGTAATGTTTCATGGAGCCAGATTAAACTGTTACAGAAAATCATTTCTATTCCATGGATTTTTTTTACAGTACATTTAAAAGGCACTTAAGCATACTGACAAAAATGATATAACTATACTACTTTGAACACAGCAAACCATATTTTAATCTTGTCCTTATTTACAGTAATCAGACTAGTTACTTTATGTTTGAGATAATTTTATGCAACATTACTTCAGATTAAGGCGAAACAAATGGTCTGGCTTTGTTGGTTTTGCTGCTTTTGTTGGATTGTGTCCAAAACTAATGTGAAAAGGATTTCTACATGTACATATCAACTGCAAAAAGTCAGAATATTTCAAGAAAGGCTGTAGATTTCTGTTACTTCTGACAGATGGATTATTTCTGATTTAGAGACATTTCTATTCTTATTTTCATCTAGCCCTTGGTTTAGAAGCTAATTAATTCTTTGAAACACGGATTTTTATTGCTGACTTTACAATGTGACAGCTATGATTGCCATGAAAAGAAAAACATTTTAAAAATATTTCCTGTTGTGTAGACTTATTTAGAGGCAATTTTGAGAATGAAAAAGTGTTCAAAACCAGAAAAATCAAGAGTTATACTTCTCTAGGCTAAGTGGTAGCACTGCCCATGTGTGCTGAGCACAATGAATCTCAAGAAGCACAGAAAAGAAACAACATAAAACCCAGCATGTCTTGCAACCACAATATCACCTTATATGGCTTTTGACCCCTTATCGTAGTGTGTAATGCATATGTTGCTGTTGCAGTCTTACTGCTTTGGTTAACCTGGCTGGTTAGAGTAAGCTAGGACAAGTGCACTTGCCTGAAAAGTTATGCCAGCCTAAAGATATCCCTAAAACTACATGTGCAGCTGAACTTATGTTTCCAAAACTATTTGAAGACATAGGATACAAAAACCAAAAGCTGTTCAGAAAAGTCTGGGAAAATATTTCTATAATTATTGTCCTCTCACAACTATAAGCTATAACATCAAATATGTGTCAACTTTGGTAGTGCCTCTAGAGATGTAGGGATGCAAAAATCAGTCTAGGCAGTTTCTTAGGCAGCCTGACAATTCATATCATAGCAGCTATTTGGGGTCCTTGAGACACTTCAGAGGAAGGCAGTCCAAGAAAGCAACTGGAGAGCTAAGTTTTAAGCAAAGAAAAGTTAACAGAGATACCCTAAGTCATTCTAGTTAATCACATAAGAAATGGGAACACTTAATATTTAGGTTCCAGGTAGTGTTTGAAGTATTGCTCACTAGCAGTGCTTCAAGAGCTCTTCATGCTCTCACAGGAACATGGAAGGCAGCTGTCACATAGTGATAGGAAAACCATTGCATATTTGGGCCATATCAAACATTTACAACTTATCATGTAATGTCAATGAAAATAACATTTCTTTGTCTCTCATACTTCTTAAGAAGGGGGAAAAAGTGAAGGGAGGAACAACTGCAAGTCAATGAGTTGCAGTTATCACTAAAACATCTATGAAAAACATTAAATATTTATGTGTTTTTATATTTTTCTTAGAATGAGCTACAACCACTGCTTTCACATAGGGTTTCATAGCTAAATGATGTACATTTCCTTCTACAATACCCAAGAGGAGATATTGGCTAATCCCATTCAAGCCACTATAACCAGAGAGCATATCTATTTATAATCAGACCACAGAAAAAGATGATGAAAAGTCTACCTGAAAATCACTGTAAATCAAAAAAATAAAGGGACAGAAATACAGTAGGGAAGGAGGGAGAGTGAGGAAAAAAGGAGTGGTTATCTGTCTTCCAACAGAAGATGTTTTGAGATTTAGTTTTCATTGCTATGTAGACATTTTGACAGGCACCTGTTCTATTGAAGTAACACATTTTTGCATTTCTTATTATCTGTTCTACAGTAAACAATGTGCTGTAACTTTCTTCTTTAGATTTTACAATGGATTTTTTTTTTTTCTTTTTTTCTTTTTTTTTTCTGTCCTAATCTGCCTAATGATGTCAGTTAAACTCTATTTTATCACACAGGACTACTTTAATTATTAAATGAAAAAGCACAAACTAGAAGGATGACTACAGATTAACATCGGTTGTTGATTATTTATCTAAAGATTTTGTAAACCCTTTGCTATGGAACATCCATTTTTTTGCATCTACCAACTTAATCTCTGCACAGGAAGTTTAGCAAAAACTACTGTTCTCTGTTGAGGACCATCTTCTGCTTTACAAAATGTTAGCAGAAAATCCTTGAAATTGCATGTTTTTCCTCTGGAGCTACATACCAAAATCCTATTAATCTTCTTTACTCTTCATAGTATATCTAACTTTTAAAATACAATTTTCTTACAAAGCAACAAGACATTTATTCTTGTAGCTAGTTTCAATTAATGCTGAAATAAGCAATAAGAGAACTATCATCGCGGCATCCCATTTTCAGTACATTGTTTCACATGTTAAATGGCTATGTAAATTTTGTCCTTCACAGGTCACAAGAACTCATTCAATCTATTCTTGCAGAATTCAATTATTAAATTTAGCAGTTGCAAACCTATCTGCAAGCCATTGGATGTGGATGACAGTGATCTGGATTTTTGATTTAAAGTGAGAGTATGATCCTGAGAAGACAAAGGTTGTGTCACGGAACTCCAACAGAAATGGACACTGACTAGAAACAGATTTTATCCATTGAACAGATGCACTCTGTTGAGACAGTGGCTTGAATACCTGTATGATGCTATGCTCCGTCACATACAAACATGCAAGATAACTGAGCCCAGAAAGCCCTACAGCCACAGTACCACTGTCTCTTCAGTGCAATATTCCTAGCTAACATGCTTTGGCTAGGGCAAGGCAAGAAGTAACCTCAGTATCTCTACATAAGACTGAACTGTGCTGTGAAGATGTACCCCCCACTGTCACATGCTGACTGACCAATGTCATTTCCATAAGAAGGGTACTGAACTATTATTTCCAACTTAAAGAAGTCCAGGGAACTCTAAGGTTTGGCTTGCAGCTGAATTTTTGTTAACGTTTATATAGATGATGTGAGTGAACCAAGCTTTGACTAGACTATCAATCTATCACAAACTGGTAAAAAACAAAGAAAAACAAAAAACAAAAAAAACCCTACCTGCTACCACAGTAATCTTTTCACTGTTTCCAGTTCAATGGCATGTGTTTGTTTTGTTTTGTTCTAAATGAAAATCCTAAGTAGGCAAAAGATGTCTGTAACAAACCTCAACTGGAGGCAAAAAGGTTAACAAGGAGGTGAAATGCAATTCACTACTGTTTTTTTTTTTTTTTTTTTTTTTTTTTCCCCACAAGTCTTGTTGGCTTCCTATGAGGCTAATGTTTCACATTTTACCTTCTAGAGATTTTAAACTGGGCATAAATGAAACATGGAGGAGAGAGCCTATGTGCTTTTTAACAGCGTTTAATTATGATATTCATGATGAAACATTTCTAGGCATGGGTGACCCAAATTTACCTCAAGAAGCATTAAGCTGCTATAATTGAAATTGTAGTTTAATCTCAGGCCTAGCACTTTAGCAAAGCTTTCTGAGCAGACTTCTATTTGTGTGAAAACAGAAGCCCACATGAGAAATACATATTTTATGCTGACAGAAGAGGACCTGATTAAATTACTTAAGTTTCCAAGAATTAGTTTCTTCAGATTTAGATGAACTTTAAACCAGTCCACAGACCATATGATTTTATATATAAACTTCAGCAATAGAAGTCATGACAATTTTAAACTGTAAAAACTCCACTTTTAAACTGTGTTTTTGTCTGGCTACAAAAAGACAAAGTAAAAATCAGGTCATATATCTATAAAAGTCAGCTAGGCAAAACATAGGAGAATGTTCAAGTTTGCTAGCTCTCCAGCTAAACAGCACTGCTATATAAAGGGTACTATTAAGTGAAAATAAATCATTTCTATCAAGAAATTTTATATACTCCACCACTCACTGTGGTAATGACCCCTTTATTAGAAACCAACAACCGGAGAAGAGTGAAAAAGCAAAAGAAATCAAATTTTGACCTACAAACCTGAGAAGTCTCTGTAGCGACGAGGGAAACTGATTGTAAGAAAAAGCCCAAATGACCAAATTATTTCTGAATCCGTGCCTATTATGCATGCAATCACTCACATACATTAACTTCAGTGCTTTGCAGATGAAAGATTATCATGTTTAATATTGCAGAGTGCCTAAATGTTCTACATAATGTTGTAGAAGGATAATGACCCCTTATTTGTACAATCATAAGAGCCCACAGTGTGATACTCCCAGTCAGCTATCCATTGACCACTCTTCACATATCTGTACTTAACTAAAAGCACCTTTCAGGATGAAAGCCTACATTTCCACCAAAAACCCCCGTGGAGAAGAAAAATCTGTAGCAAGGGTACAGGACAAAAAGTGAACGTGTGGAGTGAGGATATCCTCTTATTTTACCTCATCAATAACATACACTGTTTCTTTCTCCTGCCCTGAGAGGCTGGTCTGTTGCTACTTTATTCCCAGCTTAACCATATAAAAAGCATCATGGACAGGTACTTGAAAAGTGTTTGCCTGATACTTGTTATTTCTAAAAGTATACCTTAAAATAGTGGTTTTCAGTCTCAGAAATAAACAAAAAATGTAATTAAACTTAAGAAAACAATGTTTTTAACAACAGAGTGTTAGAAAAAGAAGCAAAGTAATTCAGGCTGTATGGTAACAGAAACACAGTCATTATAACTGAATAGAGATTAAAATACTACAGACCAGAAATACTGATTCAGAACAGACATGGAAAAAGGCACTATTAGGAAATATTTCCTCTTGTATTGGCTCTACAGCCATAGCCTGCTGTCCCCTGAGGATGTATTCGTAAAAGGTGTGAGGGTTAGCAATACGATGAGTAGTAAAGCAATTTTTTTCTGAGACTGAATTCCTCTACATTACCCCACAGACAGAGAAGTGACTATTAGCAAGGTGTTGCCATTTTAAATGCATCTGGCCACTGCCACAGCGACTAAACCTGAGCAGCTTCTGAAAGCTGCATTTCTTTCACTCTCCACACCTTTAAATCATTCCAGAACTGTAGAGTCTCAAAAATCTGCAGAACATGTGCTGGTAGGCTGTGTCCTAGGACACTCCAGCATTGCAACGAGTGGAGGGTACAGTCTGGACAACTCTAGGACCTATGAGCACAAGGCAATCCCTCAAAACAGACCTGGAAAACAGCCCCTCAAGACAGACCTAGAAAACAGCCCACACTTGCCCAGCAGTCTGTCAGTTGTTAGATTCTCCAATGTTGTTTGCCTTCTTCCTTCACAATGACATGGTCTAAGGTCTTCTACACCTAGTGAAAGGTGCTGCACACGAGTACCAAATGGCCATAATATGGACATTGCCTGCATGTTAGGGAGAGCTGACTGCAACCACGAGCAGTTATTGCAGTTTCAGGGAGAGTAAATTGGAGATACAATGCAAAGCATCTGCTTTACCTTTTCATGTGGTAGTCTGGTCTCATAAGTTGGGCACCGTGTGTTATTTCCTAATCTTAATTACATTTTCCTCTGTTCCACACATTCAACACAGTACTTTGGGCAATTCTGTGCATCCGTGATGCACTTCATTGCTCAAGTGGAGACCATGTTTTCCCCTTTGTCTAACATGGTTGTGAAAAAGGAATTTGTTAACTTTGTATTTGCACATACAAATATTTTTATATGCTCACATACAAGCATAGGATAAGCAAAGGATAGAAGAATAACCAGTAAACTGCAAGTTACATCCCATTTTCAGAATTGTTTCTTGACATTTTTCAAGTGCACCTGGAAAGTACTAGCGAGAGTCCTCCTCTAAGCTCTCAAAGCACAGTTCCTCCTCTTCACCTTTAGCGCACCACAGCAGCAATCCTGTCCATGACAGCAGTTTTGTGAACAGATCACAAAGAAAAACCTGCAGGCTACAACTCACAAACAATAGTATGACATTAAAGACATAAATAAAAGAAGGTTTACCTGGTTGAGATCAAAGATATCAAACACTCGTTTAATGTATAAATCTCCCTGTGGATCCAGCCCCTGCAGACCCAGGAGTTTCTTGAATTCATGCAGACTAAGTTGCCCAGATGGGCACTCTCTCATAAATTTGCTGTAATAATGATGCATCTCTGGGACAGGGCCATCACCTGGCAATGATTCGTTGGCACCCATATTGTTACACAAGTGTCTCTTTTATTCTGTTCACGATTATATCTCCCAGGTTCAGAGTCTTGCTCATGACCAGAACTCAGGCGAGTACTGCATTTAAAGGGTCATGGTAAACCTCTTACAACTGAGTTTCTATTTTTACTTAGTGACTATTTGTACCCATGTAAGATTACCTTTAATGCCTGGTTCTAAACCAGATGGGATTTCATAATGTGGCTAACGTGGAAGTAAACAGAGCCATGCTCAAATTGTAGTTCTTGAAAAGCCAAACTCTCCCACTCACTACAAACATGTACTAGAAACATTAGGAGATCTCACAGTGGTTGGCTATGAATTATATGCTATCCATTAGCAACACATAGAAGTCTAATCCTGGACTGACTGTAAGAAATTGTTACAATTTATGCCATAAATAAGGATGGAGAAAGTTAAGAGTGCAAGCAGGCAGCCTGTTACATCTCCATTGTACGTGTGCAATTGCACCCTATCTGCTCCCTCACAGCACAGGTCCCCAAATAAAATGCAACGCTCTGGTCCTGAGCCTACTGACATAACCTGAGCAAAAGAGGAATCTTTTACAGGGACTCCTTTAACAAAAATCAGCTTGATCTGTTAAATAGATTAAATACAAGTTTCCTTGTTGTTGGTCAGTGCTGCAAGTCCTGCTTTTTATTTTACATCTTTCAGGAAGCGAATTCTTTCTTCCTCTGTGAGGTCAGGGAAGGGGTTAGGTATCAATAATACTTCTGTACTGATTAGCTTCTATACAGGGAGATGAGCGGCTCAGGGGCATTATTGTGTCACAGACAAATCTGGAGTTATAAATACCAGTGCAAAAATATAGGATATTAGAGATGTAGGAGCAAGACAGTCCCACTTGTTTATCATTTTCATTTACCATCACTTGGCGGAGTTAAAGAGCACAGTCCTGTGAAGTGCTGAGTGCCTTATGAAAAACAGCAACCTTCCTTCAGCGTAACTGTAGCCAGAGAACGATTAATATTTTATGGGGTTTGGTCAATTTCTGAAAACAACTCCACACAGTCTTAATGGCTTTTGCTATAGTTCTCTCAACAAGGACATCATTAAGTTTAATATCATATACGTCCTAGTGAGGTATATGAGAAAGAAAGCTCGAACACTCCTCAGAAACACCCATTCAATCTTTTGAAGATTCAGCAGGAAAACACAAACACTGTGATGGCTTTAGCCAAAGTTGTTCCATTAGGCAGAGCATGTCCAGCAAGCTGGGTGCTGGTTGTGCTGTTCTTCCCCCAGAGACCATCCCTGAGCCCTTGAGCTGCTGCGTGATCCCCGTGTGGTGCCTGCAGGCATGGGGGAGGCCCTGGGGCTGAGCAGGCAGTTCTGCTGCCATCTCTCAGGGAGGGCAGGAGGGTCCTTGTGGGGCTTAGGCCATTTATTGGAGCTGAGGGAGTCTCTGGACTGAGGCAAAAAGAGAGGAGGACACATCGGTATCCCATCCATGCCACAAAACACTCTTCTCTGCAGAGGGAAGAGCACCCCAGCTGAAATATTAGCTTAAGACCACTGCCTGTCTGCAAGTGAGTGTAGGCTGGGGCAGTGGGGGTGAGGGAAAAGGAAACAAGGACAAGAGAGATGAAGGGAAATAAGCAGACAAATTCTTGGCTATGCAAATCTGACAAAAAGCAAAATTGTCTTCCTCAGCCATCGTATCTTAAAAGCTTAAAGCAATGCACAATCATTGTGTCAAACACCAGAGAAGGACAGGGCACCAGGGACCTAACTTAGGCAGGCTGCAGACTTTACATGATATGATACGTAAGGACTGTTCATTGGTAACTCACCCTGGACATCTTTCCTCTTCTCTCTTTGCTCTTGTTGAATCACACCACCTTCTGCAAACACTGTTCCCAGGATGCCTCCTAGGCATAGGGAACGTGGGAGTTGCCCACATCTATTTATCCATCTCTACTCCCACCCATATTTCCCACTCTTTCCCCCCAAAACTCCCCACATTCCCCCTGCTACTTTCTTCCAAATCACCAGTCATAGGAAAGTGTACCCATGGTGACTGAAAGCACATCACAAAGTCTGCAGTGCCGATGTAAAGACAGGGTCTTAGAAGTCAGACTTTTGTCAGATTTTGCACTTTCTCATAAAACTAACAAGAAAATGTTACTTTAAAATCATTCCAAGTTTAATTTAGTACTTGTTTTCAGGGTCCCTTTCATTTAATAACAATAACTACAATATTTGTAAAAGACAGCAAAAATGCCAGGGGAAAAAGAGATCTGATTTATAGTTCACTGTCACAGCATCCTTCACCCCTACTGAGAGACTGGAATAGTATGTAATGCTGATATTACATATGACCAAAAAAACAAACCAAAACAAAAAAACAGGGTGAGTTTTATAGAGCACAAAAAGGCTAAAATTTATAACCTGCTGCATAGTTTGACAGCAGTTAATAAACTAACAGACAAAGCGTGTGCTGAGATGGTAGAAATTCTACAGAAGTCACCTGTTCCTAAAGCCAATGGCATTGGAACATTTCTACTTTTCTAAACAAAAAAAAAAAGGAAAAACTCATAACGATACAGAGCTGAACTGAAGAAATTAATGTAGCAAGCCATCTCAACGAGCACTGAAACAAATTTATAGGGACTAGCTTGTAGATAGGAAGCACAGTGAATCAATTTCAAATGAGCAATCAATCTATGGCAAACTGAACTGATGGTGAAAGACAAAGATAAAATGTCAGCATCTACTGAGATCTACATTAGAGATGTCAAGGAGCTTTGTGGAGTCTGTACGATAATTTGAGAAATAAGAAAGGGGTACATACAGGTAATGGGGATACCATGTACTTGCACTGAAAATGACCATCCTGTAATAAAGAAGATTGCTGGTTCAAGGACAGACTTCTGTGAAACTGCAAGAACATGGGACACAAAAAATTCACACTGCAGCTAAAGCAAAACTGTCTCTATAGCCAAACATGAGAAAAACCATCAGATTCATTAATCCTGCTTTGAAAATGGTATAAAATCTCATCAGTATTGGAAGGCATGATGCCATCTGGATTTCTTTAGAAATTAAAAAAAAAAAAAGGTAACCCTCCCACATAGGCTGCTAATAGTGGTTGCTCCTCTTTTTATTCTTGTCTTCTTATTTATTTATTTATTTTCCTTCACAGCAGGGTTATTAGGAACTTGATATAAAAAATGGCAGAAAAGTAAAACATTAAAGAAGATATTCTATTTACTATAAAAGCAGTGGTAACTCAATTGTGAGCAGCAGATACTAAAACCCTGTGTTGTGAAACAAGGTCACATATTTTTAGACTATAGTAGATTCAGCTGAATACTACCTATTTGAAGCATAAGACAAAAAAAGACAACTGCTAGTGCTCGAAGTAGCAAACGGCAAGTTTTAAATGCATTTCTCTCCTCCACAAACCAGATATCTTTTGCCCCAATGAGGCAAGTTTCTAGTGGGGCACGATCTTCAGTCTCTGCCTGAGAACAGAAGACTCACTAAATTCCTGCTAATTCAAGCATGGGGAGGAGGAAAAGACAGTTCTTTTACTGTTTCCTATGGCCTCTTACCCATGGCATACAAGGCAAAGTGTGTGGGAACAGGTGTACAGTCACCTGATTATTCACTCAGTGAAAACACTGACCTAGCACTGGCACAACTTTGTTAGGTCATAATCAAAATCCTTGTGTGTCTTCTGTGTTATTTCTACAATGATCTCCTTGGGTTTGTGTGTGAACTTAAAACAGAAGGAGAAGGCAGTGACTATTTAGAAGTACATCTACAGAAGCCTTTTATGTCTGACTCTTTTTTTGTACTACTGCTTCATTATTCCTGACATGGAGATTATAAGTATAGTACAACAAAACATGTGCTGGTGATGAGATAAGGAATTGTGCTTACCTGAGTTGTGTGTACCCTAGCCCAGGCATTTTTGTCATTAAACTAAGCACTCAGAGACATGATCCTGCTGATCTGGTTAGCTACACACACCAGTATCTATAAATAACCAGCAGACCGTGCATAATGAAATAATGTCTTATACTTCCCACAGAAACATTTGCAGTGCGGTTGTTTTCATTTTAATGATTACGGGAAGCGCTCTGAGATACTGACCTTATGCTTCCCATTTGGGATCAAAGACTTAACACAATAAGGGGCTCCTCCTGAAGCTGTTACTTTCATTAAGGTTTCTAGTCACCAGAGAAACATATCCTCCTCAAGCAGCTATGCGTGTGGGGTCAGAAATACTTCCTTTTTGTAGCTATTGCAAATTCACAGATTTTCCTGAACTGACATCAAGCAAGTGGGACTGAAGACCTCTGTCTGAGGACAGAAAGGCAGCGTAATGACTATTAAACTGTTACTTTTAAGTAGTCTTACTAGAAATGACAGAAAAAAGTCCTCTCATCAAGTCAGACCTGAGAGGTCAAGGAAGTGGCCTGGCTCCAGCTGGGAGAAATAGAAAGAAAACAAATCCCTCAACTTTTGCAGGCTGATAATCTGGGAGAAAAAAAAAAAAAAAAAAAAAAAAAGCAGTACTTAATTTTGAAAAAAAAAAATAAATGCTCAATTATCAATTGTCTGTAAGTATCTTTTTAATCTAAATTAATAAAAATAATTTTCAATTTAAGTTAATAAGTTCTTGTTTGAAGAGTCCCCTAAATCTTTGTATTAAGGGTCATGTCTCTGAATTAACTCCCACCCCGATGACATTTTGATACCACAGACTGTTTTCATAAAGGATTTCAGCTTAGACAAATTGGATTTTCAAGTTAATTATGTTACGTGCAGCTCTTTAACAATTCTAAATCCTAGCTGCTTCTTTTTGTCTGCCTACATAGCACAGCCATTTGGAAGAACTTTGGCTATTCTAGCATCCTTTTCATTTATCTATCTATCTATCTATCTATCTATCTATTTATTCTGTCACCTCTCAACAGCAAAATAATCCACTGAGTTAAGCATTTTAGAAGAGGGGAAATATAGCCAATAGACTGAGACATTAGTAAACATTTGATTAAAAGGAGAGTCTGCCTTCTTTAATTAGGCACCATCGTTTTGAGTGGAGATGTTCTCCTTGGTGTCTCAAGCCGTTCCCAAGCACAGCAGACACTGTGAGCAACTTGCATCTCCTAGTGGCTCCAGCTAGCGATGCAATGATTTGTTGCAGCTGCCAAATAGCAATCACATACTGACGTTCAGTAGTTCTGTCCAAGTGCTTTCCTCGGCCTGTGGGAAAGGTGGGCTCTGTGGAGGAATACCCAAAGTGCTGGATCTTGGGACTGCTATTCCTGGCCTCTTCTTTTACCTCTTACTGCAGCTCAGCAAACTACCATGTTTATTCCCATACGTTTTTATTTTGTCCAAGTGTCAGCTCAGTTTCTGATAAAAAAGGGATCTGTCACTAAGATTTTAACTATCTTTTCAACACTCTTTCTCTGCAACCTGCATTTCAATTCCACAAGGGTTTGAACTAATATACCAAGTTGAGATTAGACATTATTTCTTCTTTCCACTCTTTGCACAAGTATTTCTATTTTGTATATTTGTACTTTTTTTTTTTTTTCTTAAATTTATATATATATATATATATTTGTTGTTTAATTTCCAGTTTTCTTATTTCTTCTGGATGGGTGGTATTTATTTATCTTATTCTTGCCTAATCGTATTTTCGTATTTTTGCTTCTCCTCTTTTTTTTTTTTTTCCACTGCACTTTTTGATTCTTTTCATTTCTATTTAGAAGAAATAACACCATCTTGGGAATTCTGATTTATGAAATAATTTGAGCCTATCATCCTTTCATCCTTCCCCGATCAGTCCTGAAAGTCTTTTTTTTTTTTTTTTTTTTTTTTTTTTTAAGGAGTTGGGAAGGGAAATAGTGCAGCTGTATTACTGTTTTACAACCTTTCCAAATAGGAATAAAAATAGTGGTAATCAGATAAAGGAAAAAAAAAAAACAGATTCATTGTAAATCCCCAAAAGTGAAACCTAATAGATCTGAAGAGACTTCACTTTAGAAACAGTGGGGAAAAAAAAAAAATTAAAAAAAATTAAAAGGAAAATGAAGACAGAAGTATTCACACAACATTTCAGTAGGTAAAGGGAGGAAAATGAGGATTTTAAGACTCTTGGGCAGTCCTAGCTGAAAGGAATCAAACATTTCTGGTAGATTTTTGAAGAGCTCTTCTCTTAAACAACCTAAAAGACATTGGTAAGAATCCAACAAATCCAGTTTTCTCAGTTTTAGCAGTGCTGCACAGCTGCTGGAAATTGATGAGAAAAACAAACAAACAAACAAACAAAACAACAACAACAAAACACAAAACCAAACACACCAAAACAATTTCTGTTTACCTACCCCTTCTTATTAGATATCACTAAGCTAAAGTCTTCCACTGTGCAAATTAACATACACATTTCATGATGAAAATAGCCCAAGAAAGTTTCTTACCTCATTCATGTCAAAAATCTGAAACACCTGCTCAACATACATGTTTGCCTGAGGGTTCATATCACATAGACCGAGTATTGTCTTAAACTCATGGAGAGTAAGTTGTCCAGAAGGACAATGGTTCATAAATCTCTTGTACCACTGACTGTTTTGTATTGAAGCAAAATCATCTGCTGATTCCCCAGCACCCATTATGCTGTCCACCCTTCCTCTCCATCCGCACCACGCTGTTTACCTTCGCACAGTGCTCCTGCATTCCCTGGCTTGCCTCCAGCTAGAGCTGAGCCACAATCCAGGAGCTGTAAAACTACCATAAACCTCTCGAAGATCCCTGCAGATTAGGTAATCCCTATTAGGCAAAAATAGAAACTCCATAGGATCATCCTCCGCGATCTGTTTGAACACAGGCAGGTTTGTCACTAAGCACATACATCTCTCCGGCCAGAGCTACCTCAACACCTCAACACATTCTCAGGGCTCATCCTGCATCTTCAGGGGCTGTCTTGAAGATGAGCCATGACGTTTTTGCATATGCTGTGTACAAGCCTGTGTCAGGTTTGCAGCCCTGGTACTCTTGCTAAACTCATAATACTTTGCACTAAAAATGTGCTGGCTATGATGATAAATCTGAATGCTTCTCAAACAGTGAAATGGTGATGCTGTGCTTTGTTTGGAGGGCTTTACTTACAACTCCTTGGAAAACAGAGGGAATCAAAAATCCTGCAAAATACTGATGATGTATGTGGTGACACTAATGTCTACTAGTGCATGTTCATCCAGATGACGGAGGATAATATATAAACAGACCGTACAGTAAGATAACATTGGCACTGAAAACAAATGTTCTGATAATCTCAGACAGGAGACACCAGGTTATTTAAATACAAAAAAAAAAAAAAAAAAAGAATTTCACACACCAGAACCAGAAGAAAGTACATAAATCAGAGCTAGTGAAATTAAGGACCCTTTACAAAGGGTTTGAAAGCACTCTCTATGACCCTCCAATTGAAACACATACTTTGAATTTGAGTTACGTCCTATCTAACCCAAGTAGAAGGTAAATACTTCTCATATAATCTTGATGTAAAAAGAACTAGGAATGTGCCCTTAGTTATATAATTCTTAAGCAGTAAGAGTAACTGAAATGTAATCATATTGCTTCATTTGCATAATCCATTTAACACAGGTTCTGTTCACACAATCTCAGATAATATGGTGATGAAAATCAGAATATTTAAAGCATGTATCATAGAAATTGGAAGCTGATAAAGCTACCGCCAGCAGTTTCAGGTTCAGAAAGAAGCCTGCAGCACACCAAGTCTGTTATTTGCTTGGAATATCAATTCCTAAATGCCAGACATACTGCAAGATATTAGATCCCAAATTCCTCCTCATTCAGTAAAGTCAAAGATCTGGCAAGTTATTTTTACCATTATGGCAGGAGACAAAATCCAATCCTCTAGCAGTAGAAAAATATCATGTAGACTTTTTCAAAAAAGAAAACCATCCCTCTGGTTTTCAACTTGCGGTGGGCAAGACAGTCTGAATAATAACTTTTGGCATCTCTAAATGTTATGACCTGTCAGAACGTTGATTTATATGTAGTTTTTTTCACAAACAGATAAAAGAGGATACCTCCTTATTCTGTTAAGAAGTACTTAAATTGTTTCTGCTGACTGAATCAGGTAGGCTGTTATTCCACTGAAGTCTGAGGGAGGGCAGAGAGGCTTGGTTCACATAACATGCAAAGAGCTGAGTCATCTCCTAATAAGATCCTTTGGCTGAGCTTAGCATGGAAAGGAGCCTCGAGCTGGATTTCTGCACTAAGACCAGATCCAGAAGACAAAACCATTTTGATTGCACTGCCCAGAAGTTAAACTCTTGTTAGGGAAGAGTTGATATGGTCAGAATGATCAAGAACAGTATGAGCATACTGTTTTTTAGAAAGCCTGTGACAAGCCATAAAAATTCCATATGTGTTACAAGAGAAAAACATAACCAAGCTCATCTAGATGGTATGTATCGTGTCTAAATCTTTTAGCTATACTGTTTTAAAATATTGCAGTTCAGTTAATGCATTTCTTTAAGCCTTTCCAACCACTAAATTATACAAACAGATTGGACAAGGAGAAAAATTTGACAGCCTTTTATCTGGGAGTAGATGTCACATTCTTCTTAACATTCCCTGCTGCAAAAGGATACAGACTGTACAATCTCAGGTATGCGACTATTCTTAATGTGCCCTGCCAATCCTGCCTTCTAAATAACTTTTCCTGAGCCTTCTGCCTCAACAGCTCAATTAAGAAAATATACAATGAAATCTATGCCTCAGATTACAGTAGCTAATGGCAGATTGCTAAAACATCTTGCAGAACTGGAAATGAAGATCAGATCTTTAGCTGGAGCTCATTATTAAATAATGAAGTTTTAAGCCTAGCATAAGCAGTTTTATAGTGGATTTTATGAAGCCCTAAAGGCCAAATCATTGTTTAATTTCATCAAAATGGGGGGAAGACTTCCAAATGGATAAAATATTGAAACGTCTTTTTCTGTCTAACATGGAACATTAATTAAACAAGCTCTTCTGGGAAGAGCAAAACAAAAGCCTTCATTTGTATAGACTCTATCTATTGTCTGCTAAATCTCCTCACCCTGGTACCCCGGCTCCACCCTGTATCCTCACGAGGCAAAAGAAAACAAGTGCCTGATTATTGTGCCAACCAGCTGCTGCCTTGAACAATGAATAAAAGCTGAGTTCTGCATGAGTGGGGTAATCAACCTGGGTGTGTCCCTGCTACCCAGCTGCCAATTTTTATGACAACTTTAGGAACTAATTAGCTAAAATTCCCACTCCATGAAATTTTATTGAAATAAGCCAATTGATTAAAATGTTATGGATTGAGGAGAGAACGGGATTAGAGATCGCTAGATGGGACCATGTAACAATAAAACTCTGATGGGTGTATAACTTGCCAAGTATAAGGCCTATGTCTTAATAGTCATCAGATAACCTGAGCAAGCTACTTCCTGGGTACTAAGCTATTTGTACTAGAAGGGAGGCTCTGTCATCAGTAACTGGTAAAAAAAAATAAACAAAACCAACCAATCAATTAAAAGACATCCCCCTTCTTAAAAAGCTCTCCCCCTTTTTAATTTGGAGCCCTTTCCCTATTTAGACAGGTGCCAGGTTCACACATGGCTTGTCCTCATACAGAGAGGCTAGCTACTTTGGCAATGTAATTTTTTTTTTTTTTTTTCTTATGGAAGTTACCCAGACATGGAAAACTTTTCCACAACTGTAACCTGCTGGATTGTCATGCCTCGAGTATATCAAAAGCAAATATCAACATCAATAATCACATTCTCAGTACTATGACTATTACAAACAAGTGAAGAAAGCGGTTACAGTTTTTATTATGTTTAGGATTACAAGGGCTACAGATAGTAGAGAAAGCTGAAAGGGGTGGTAAAGAGCAACTGTACCCTGAAAGTCAGTGATCAAACTTATTCTGCACTTGCTGCCTGTACTGGTTACACTGTTTACTGAGCGGAATAGGTATCTTCAAAGATAGGAACCACTAGCAACAGTAGTGACAAGTTCTCCTGGGTATTTCTGTCGGTGAAAAACTATTCAAAATGGTACTTTCCTATTCCATCTCCCCATCCTCAGTTATTCTGCAGCAAGTACCCAGTGTCCTGATGCCTGCAGTTGGTCTTGCATTGGGATGCCATCACCTTGACAGAAATCTGATTTTCAGGAAGTGTTCATTTCACATTCCAGTTTTCTGAAAAATGACTTAAGCAAGCCGAGGGCTCAATTTTCTGATACACTGATGTTTTTACTTATTTATGTATTAATAAGTTTTTACTCCATGATGGGCCCATTTGTTTTTTCAGTTGGAAGCTGACTTTGATTGTTGTTTCTACTATTGACAAATCAGCCTGAACCTTATTTCAGTCAAGAACAATCATTTCTGTAAGAATTACAGATGACTCTCCATTTCTGCAGTATTTAATAGAAATTTTTATTTTCTTCTTTGGCTCAAGGAGAAAATAACAAGGCACAATCTTCTGGTTGGTCTCATGGCTGGAAGGAACCCGTATGAACCCTGAGTAGGAAGAACAAATGACAGCAAGGCATTGGGATGAGGGATTAAAATCAGAAAGATGTGTCTTTAGAAAAGGGGGATTGACTGAGACCAACCTAAGTCATACCAGGTGCTCAGAATGAATCCCGAAACCTTTTATTTGGTGACAGAAGAAAACCTACCGTGGATGTGTTTTATATTCCTAAAGCATTAACAACAATGGACCCAGACAAAAATTTAGTGCTTTTAAAAATATTTTTCAAGTGGAGTCATGCAAATAAACTTCCAACTACAAACACACATGGAGAAGAATAATAAAAATACATATTTCAAAGATGAGAAGTTATTAAACAAATATTGGAACGTAGGCAATTTCCAAAACAGCAAAATATGCTGGGAACAGAGCATTCAAAATTGTTTGCCTGCCATTCGCGTTTATTTGCCAGTAGTTTTCTATTGAATCACCTCTGATTCACTTCCATTACCTCTGAATAGCCAGCATTACCAGCACCCTGAGACATGTTGTTGAACATATCAAATGGTAGAGCCATAAGAAAGTCGCTAAGTTAAAAATAAATTCTTACCTTATTCATGTCGAATGTGTGAAATACTTGTTCAACATAGCTGTTAGCTTCGGGAGTAAGTCCATGCAGATCCAGGACTTGTTTAAATTCATGCAGACAAAGTTGTCCAGATGGGCACTCCTTCATAAATTTTGTGTACCAATGGTGAATTTCCATGGCGTTAATGTCGTCGGCTGATCCAGCAGCACCCATAGTGTCAAACATAACAGGTAACCTTTTTCAGTATTTATTCATCCAAACGTTCATTCTTGCTTCCCAGCAACAATCATTCAAACACCAGCTCTGACTCTGAGAGCTACTTTAAACCTCTTATAGATTGCTACCAATATAGACTAAGTAAATATAGCACCCTAGCAAGATTACCAGTGCCCAGTTTCAGGGCACCATGATTATATCAGCTGATCACGGTCTTTGTGCACAGTCAGTTTGCAGAGCCTCAGCAGGGCACGAGGACACATTGTGCTGATTCTCATATCGTGTTAGCATCTGTGGTGCTAAAGCTATGTAAACTGGATGAATATTGAGTAAGCAACATGTAGGGACTCTGAGAGTAGTTTCTAAACCTGTTTTAATAATTCACAAGGTTTTAACCAGACCTTCAGCCCAGTTGTCCTTTCACTGTTGCAGTGGTTATATTTATAAAAAATAAAGCACACACTCGTCACAGTAACTCGTGGAGTCTTGATAGAAACTACTGCATATTGGTAGCCTGAAAGTTGGATGAGTTGCAGCCACTTTCCCTTCTCAACTTTTTTTTTCCTGGGAAGAGGTCACAAAAGAAAAGATAAGCTACTGAATATATTAGAGAAAACAAGAAGTTGACCTAAGTCCTACTGTGAGACATCAAGATGCATCTGTAAGAGCTGAAAGAGCTTTAAATAGTAGAAAGCATATAAATAATGCTTTGGTGAGTGGTTTTCAAATACCACCCTCAAGTAAAGCTTCTCTGAACATCCTATTTTTCTATCCTTATTTTAATAGTTGGATAATATTTTGGATACTTTTTGGACAGCTGCCATATAGCAACTGACTTTTTTAATACTTCTCTATATACCTTGGTCCAAGTACAAGGACCTTATAGGCCAAAACCATAAGACTATTTAACTTGGATAACTTGAAAAAAATTAAAAACAGCTATACACTAAGCACTAAGCACAAAAAGCATGACGTTGTCTTTAGAAATTAGCTCTACAAGTGTCTGAGTCTTGCATAAGCCACTGCTGTCCTAAAAACTTTCCCCCCACTGCCATTGCTCGTGTAGTCTCATGCTTTCCCTTCTCTTAGGTCAGCATTAATTTTTGTGTGGTTGCAGCACAGAACAACTGTAAAAACAGATCCAGGTAAATGCTTGCAATAAGATTGAATAATAATAAATATAGTTAGCTAAGAAAACTTTATTTAAACTTTGCATTGCCTGGTCTCACAAAACAGCGTGTTGTACAAGAAAAAGATTGATTGAGTGGAATGGAAAAGAGGGACCCACAGCAGAGTAAGTGAAAGGCCACTTCTTTTATATAGGGAAATTGAATAATTGCATTAGAATGCAGTCCTCCCATGGAGCAGCATGTAGCTGCATAACCTGAATTTTCTTTTGGGCAAAGAGTCAGGCTGGTTTAGCTGTGAACAGCCAACGCAACAGCCATGAGACAGATGCTTCACAAATTTCATCTCTATGGCACATTCGTTGGGTGTGCACAGGGATGGAAGCATGAATTACCCTGGACCATACTGCCTTTGCGTGCATTCCTGTTAGGGTAGCTTTACTGGTGGATTATAGTGATGAAGTTTACAGAATATAAGGGTTATGTTGTCAACACTTTTTAGCAATTTAATACTATCCTCACTTTCACTTTGAGGAAAACGGACTTCTCTAGTTAAAGCACAATTGTCTCAGGCTCATTCTATCTACACACCAAGGTAAGTCAGGGATTGCATTTCCTCATATGTATGACACTACAAGCAAAGTCAAGAAGCAGAATGAGGGAGAATAACAAGGTAGTGAAGAATTTGGATTGTATCTATGCAGGCAAAGTAATAGCAATGTAATATTGGGGGAAAGAAGCCAGAAGAGGGAAACAAACACAGAGCAGACAGACTGACAGGACTTTGAGAATGTATGGCCCTACAAGAAAGGATGAAAAAAAATGAATTTTACATTATAAAAAAGTATGTGGCCTGGAAACCAGAAGCTGAGTTTACACATCAGGTTGAAAAACAGATTTTAATTCCAAAGAACTCCTCATTCCAAAGACCTCCTCATCAACAGTTGTGCACAGAAACCTATTGCCTGAGTAGTGCCTGTCTCAAACAGGCACTGCTGTGTCTGAAGGTGAAAGAAACCATGGACATGCAAAAAAAAACCCAACAACAACAAAAAAAACAGAACCAAAAACAGGTCACCTGGAGCCTCTGCACACTCTAACATATGACACCTGCACTTAGACCTTCATGATGTAATGGAAGTTACGAAAGATTACTAACACAGGTTATAAAATAAAGTGAGTCTCTGAAAATTGTTTAGTTAACGTCAAGTTTTCTATGCATGATGCTATGAAATATGGGGGGAAATACAATGAAGCACTGGAAACCTAAAATCGCAGACAGCAAATCCCATGATATCATGACAGAAACATCAAGAGCTCTTTTATGGAAAAGCTTCAAGGGAGTAAACTCTAACCCCAGAATTTTGCCCATAGCAAAATTCTAAGCCTCTAAGTGTTATATATTAGCACCATCAGTCTCTGCAATTCATAGCTTGCACTTGAAGGATGTAGGAAAATGGCACCATTTAGAATTTTTTATTTGATCCCTTTGCTACAGTGACATGCAACAATCTTGTGGCCATAAAAATTGCAGGCCTCTGAACTGAAAAAAAATCTTACTCTCCTTTGACTTTAAGGCAGCCTTTCCAGAATTATTTGAAATATTTTTGCAAAATAATTTGAGAAAGGATCACTTGGAAGTCTTAAAAAAATCAAAAAGTTTGCATAATTACACTGTGGAACTAATTGCCCCACAGTAGGAAACAAATATAGGTTCAGAAGGCAATTAGACAACTATGTGTAGTCCGTGTGTAAGTCCATGTCTATGTGTAAGTCCATGAAACCCATTTATGGACTTTGTTATCTGACTGAGCAGCCATGGGCTCCTAGAAGCTGGGAGGGTGGCTGAGAGGTATCTGTTCCCCAGGTATATGCCCCTGGCTATTGCCAGAGACAGAACAGGAGACCATAAGTACTTTTGAGCTGACTAATGAGTAGGGCTATTTTTACAGTCCAGACATGATCCGAAGAATGTTTAATTGCCTTATCTTTATCCAGCTGGTGGTCAGACTGAAGGAATGAAGACCAATCATTTTGGAAAAAAACAAGGCTGTTTGTGAAGAAAGTCCTATCCTAGATGGATGTCTGGCTACAATACAGGCAAACCCAGTTTATTTGTAATTTGCATATTTATCATAAAAATATTGATGTCAGATATTTTTTCCTTACAGTTTTCATTACATCTTCCCATCATCTTTTCACGCAGGCTTAACACTTCCTTATTAGGATACTTTCTATTTAAATTTTCCTATGAGCTTTCCAGTGTGCTCCTATCTGAAAATATGCAACTCTGAATACACAGTAATCAACCTGTAAATTAGTGATTTATTATTGTTATGTCCTATACCTGTTCTCTAAGAGGCCAAAGCAAAATACATATAGGAATCTGGCTGCTATCAAAGCCACGATGTATACAGAGACAAAATCGGGTGCCACTGATAGAACTAGTAAGAGAAGAAAATCAGAAGCGTTTTGACAGTACACACTAAGGAGATGGCTAGACTGCAATTAACCTTTAATTCTTCTTATGTTGATTTTTTTTTTTCTAAATTAGTTAATTACCAGTGGTTCTTGTAAATTTGAACAGATGTCTCTTGAAATTAATTTTCTAAACTGTTTCTAAAACATTGGTAAGGTTACTTAAGTAATATTCTAATTCTACTAAAGCCCTTTATATAAATAATTGAGGTGACATCATTGTCTGTCTGAAACTATTATGCAACACAGACACTTTATCTTTTTTTTTTTTTTTTTAATAAAAAAAGACCACCAAACCTATTCCCTTCCCACAATCCTATGTGAGAAGAAAAAGATGTGAAAAATAACAAAATTTATCCCTCCTTCAGAAGCATACTAAATATTGTTTCATTAATTTCTTTTGGTGAGTTTTACAGTTAATGTTTATAAAGTGACTGTAAAAACTAAAACTGTTGTTGAAGAACAAACATAACATACTCACCAGCCTTGAAAAAGAAATCTTACGTTTAATAAGTAAATCATAACTTGATTTGACAGTAGTAATTGCATTTCATTTGTCAGACCTTGCTGTGCAGAGTCCGGGATTATCTAAAGGTCAAGATTAGTGCTCCATGAACCAGCACAGGGATTCACAGCATGCAAAGCACCACATTCCCCCCTGAGTGCCTGGGCACAGAGAGACTCGGTAGGAAACTGAGCACATTCAGCTCCAATACACCAGGGTACACCTCCCAAACTACAAATAATCCACGTCCATCTATGCTTGTACACAGACACACAGCCAATTTAGGAAGCCCAAGACACACCACATTTTTCTTATGTTCAATAACTAGAAATATTTGAAATTGAATGTCATTTACTCTCTGAATGCACTTCAGTAACTCTGCCATTTTCCCCCTTAGACTAATAAGCTTTCCTTGAATAGCTGTTTGCAATTTACAGTGTTGCTGTGGTTTGCTCACATACTCTGTTTGTAGATGTGGCAAGTGAGGGACAAAATTGTTTTCACTTTATTTGTTTACTTATTTTTAACTGAATGAAATAGTCTTTCAAACCTAAAGAGGCTATTTTGTTTTATATCCTGGCTAAAGGCAAGCCTGTACTCCTTCCTGTATGCGAGAAGTGAATGCATCTTTAGCAAGTTTGCCCATGATACTAAACTGGGAGGTGCTGTTGGCTGTCTCAAAGGATGAGAGGTCTTGCAGGGGATCGAGATATATTGGTCGATCAATCACCAATGGCATGAAATTCAACAAGGATACATGCCAGGTGCTGCAGGGACAGAGTAATGCCAGACACAGGTACAGAGGGACAGATGAGTGACTGGAGAGCAGCTGTGCAGAAAGAGACCTAGGGGTACTGGTTGACAACAAGCTCAACATGAGCCATCAGTGTGCCCTGGCAGTCAAGAGGGTAATTCTCATTTTGGGATGCAATAAATACAGCATCACCAGCCAATCAAAAAGTGATTTTTCTCCTCTCTCTCTCGGGCAACACCCTCAATTAATATACTTTAACTTTTGGTTAGCCCTGAAGAGGTCAGGCATTTGGACTCAATGATCTTCATTGGTCCTGTCCAACATAACTTTTCTATTCTATGTCACATTTCTATTGAGAAGTACTATAAATAAGCATTTAAATGTGGAGAATTACTAGCCAATAACCCATCACGGCAACCCAGAACAAATGACATTAAAAAAATGTCCTGTAAGGCATAACCATAGTTCAAAAGTATGGACAACAGCAGAATGAACTCAGGTGATTAGAGGAGCTTACTGTATAACCTACCCAAAAACTTTTCCCTGATTTTTGACTACCCAAGTTCCAGCTTTTTGCATTGCTGAGTTCAGACTGAAAAGGCTGGGAAGTTTTCTCATCCCTTCTTTTTTTTTTTTTTTTTTTTTTTTTTGTCAGAAGGACCCCAAATAATTGAAAGACCTATTAATAAGGATTGAACAAAGAAAACAAGGAAGAAATTAATATAATTTTATCTTATTATCAGATTTGGCATTACATCCTGAAAGGCAATACAGAAAAATAAAAACAGCATGGAATTCAATTTAAAGGAAAGATGTGGGAAAAATCTTTTGACCTTTTATACTTAATATTCCTCAAGAGGAATTTCATCGCCACTGTGCTATGCAGCACTAACTGTTCTGCAAAGTTCTCTCACACAACCACAATGCCAAAGATAGTTCCTGACTGCTGCAATTTGTAACAAATTTTAAGATGAAAAAATATCAGTAAGCACATTTATTCAAGTTTTTTGTTTGTTTTGTTTTTATCTGAGAATTGATACAGAGAACTCTGTGTTTCAATCTGAAAAGCTGAGACAAATACATCTCAGAGAATCTGTCTTCACTAAGAAGTTGCATGCTATGAACAGTGCTTTTAAAAAAGGAATCTAAGAGCTTAATCAGAGTATGCAATTAAAATAAAGACATATGAAATCTGGCAGAGCGTAGAAAGTAAAGAGTAGAGATTCCAGACAAAATTGCTGATGTATTACATATTTATTTATTTATTTATTTTTAAATTTAAGCTATTTTCATCATCATGTAATAGGTCAGCATATCAGCATTCACTGTTAAGAGCAAACCACTGGAACTCTAAGCTCTGAAGAACTGGATTCAGACTTGCATGAACAATTTGAAAAGAAAGAAAGGGGGGAAATGGTTTGGGTTCCAAAGCTATTTGAAGATTCATGAAAAGTGCTGTCTAGTTTAAGTGGAGGTCACTTATTCATTTTGTGCATTCAAGTAGGTTCTTATCAACCATTTTACTTAGTTGGAAAGAGAAACTTCAATGGATCTTCCAATTTCACAAGCTTGCATTTCTAGAAATTCTCTATCTGTTCCAAACTTCCATTTTCTTAGAGGATACTGATATCTACTGAAATGCTAGAAACTACCAGGAAGATGGGATAACAGAAAAAGTTACAAATCACATGTTCAACATACAACAGTGAGCATGAAGATTTTACTAAATATTTTCCATAGAAGATACAAAAGAATAAAAGTATTCTAAGTCCTCCAAGTTCATTTACTTACTAAATCCGACCTTATCCTTGAAATGCAAATCACAGTGAAACACAAGCTATTTTTGACAAAGTGCTGTTTGCATGAACCTGGAAAACTAATCTTTAATGGAATAGCATTGCTTCTCTCACAGTTTTTAAAAATCACCACACTATATAATTAGTCTAAGACAGAAGATCCACCTCCTGAAGCAGTTCCTGTAAAGGTGAAGATTACTTAAACATAGCTAGCCAAGTTTTGCACACTGCATACACTAATAATTTTGAGACAAAAATTTCCAGTCTTCAAAAAATTAACGTATTCATACACACATGCACATACACACAAATATTCACCCCACAAGACCAACAACCCTGAGTGAACTAAATTTTTTCTGTATTAATACTCTTGATCGGCTTGACTGCTACAATATTTTACAGCAATATCTGAAAGTTAAAGCTGAGCTCAGGTTTTCTGTGTTATGCATAACTTCTCTGTCTACTGTGCATAATTTAAGGTGGTTCTCTGGAGTATTAAATGTACTTATGTTATTAAATTCAGGAATATAAATCAAAGAATGCTCCTTCCTTGGAAAGTAAGATCCACAAAGAATAATTACAACTATATAATAGCACATCATCATGGAATACAAATTAATTGTATATAGTATTTTTTACCTTGTTGTAGAACAATTCTGACTTCTTTAATTGTTCAGGAGGAATCTCTGGTTATTCTTATAAGTAAGGAAATAAGGAAAAAAATTGTATTTACATTCAGAAGATAAGTATTTATGTGTTATACGTGTGTATAAAAGAGATCAAAAGAAACTTGTAAAGGAGCCAACAGCTGAAGAAAAGCAAATGGGGAACGGAAGGAAAGACATTTTTTAAAAAAGAGGAGAAAGTATTATCAAACACCAATTCAAGAGGATATGGAAGCCTAGAAGTGTGAACTAATTCTTTACCATCAGCTGGAGAATAATGACATTTTCATAGCTGAGTTATCATCCTATGCCTTAATGGTGATATTGGAGTATTTAATAATTCTGTAGTACTGGAAAAAGAAAGTCAGGACAACTGATAAACCTGCCCTCAGCTACTAATATAATTTTCAAATCCTGTAATCTAAAAGGAAGCTCATCAGAAGATCCATAACAGGTGGTTTAATTCTGTGTACTGTTTCTGCAAATGTATGTAAAATTGAAGGCAGGCTTGCTGAAACAAACCTCAGAAAATGTGAATGTGTACTTCTGACAACCAGCTGCTGTCATCTTCCAGTGCCTAGGCCCTCATGCATACATAGTAAACTACTGGTGCTGCAAGATAGCATAGGACAAAACATAAAACATAAAAAGATCCCACAAAAAATCCCTGTTCCTTGGGTCCTTGATGGGGAAACAATTTAAAATTTGCATGAAGAGAGCTGATCTTTAACTTTCACCTTAAAACTGCCTGGAAGCTGCTCCCTTTCTAAATTGAATTAGCAATATTTAGAAGCCAGAGAAAAGCAGCTTATTAATAGAGGCAGACTGAGCTGCAGCTTCCCTGAATGGTCCCGCAGTGGTGTCTTTTGAGTTCATCACAGATCTGTGAAGTTTTAGAAGGAGGCGGGTAAGAATTTGTTCACATCAAAACATTGCAACTAAGCAGAAAGCACATGTAGTGTGAACTGGTAAAAAAAATAATCAAGGTGAGTACAACCTACCAAACTTGCACCTACCAAGAGTTACTCCCATAGCATATATTAACTGGTGGTTGATTGACTTTGGCTGGTGGTCAGATGGCCACCCAAATGCTCTCACTGCCTGTCTTCAACAGGACAGGGGGAGAAAAAGCAATGAAACAGCTCATGGGTCTAGATGAAGACAGGGAGATCACTTACCAACTACTGTCATGAGCAAAATAGATTTCACTTGGAGTAAATTAATGTAGTTTATTGCCAATTAAAATAGTATAGGATGGTGAAAAACAAAGACAAAACTAAAGGAAAATGTCCTTCCTCCATCCCCCCCCTTTCCCAGACTCATTCCTTCATTCTTCACTCCTTCATTCCCCACTCCTCTACCTCCTGTCTTACAAAGCAGCACAGGAGGGATGGGGAGTGGGAGGTTGCAGTCAGTCCATAACAGCTCCTCTTTGCTGCTCCTTCCTCCTCACACTTTTTCCTGCTCCAGTATGGGCTCTCCATAGGCCACAGTTCCTTCAGGGCACGTCCACCTGCTCCACCATCCTCTCCTTGGCCATGGTGTGGTTATCTGCACCACTGAGGTACTCTCCAGGAGCCGCAGAGAAATACCTTTTCCACCATGCTCTCCTCCAGATGCTGCAGTGCAACTCCTACTCAAGCACCTTGGGCACCTACTCCCCTCTTTCTTCTTTAACCTTGGTGTTCATGAGGCTGTTTCTCACAGGTTTTTCCCTCATTCCTCACTGCTGTGTGGTTTTTTGTCCTCTCTTACCCTGGCCTGCTAGGCCCAGCTGCGCCCTGCAGTGGGGCCACTGGAGCCAGCTGGATCTGGCACAAGGCAACCCTGGCATCTCCTCACACAGCAGCCCCAAGCCCCATGCCTCTCCCTGGGCACCTTTGCTTAGTAAAGTAGCTCAAGCAAACTTTCAGTGCAGTTAAGGATGGGGATACAAGCAGACACTACCTTAACTGAAAAACAGGAGAGGACCATCACTTCCCTCATAAAACTCATTTGGAAAAATCGTATCAACACATGCCTTGGTGACAATTCTGTTACACCTTCATGTATCTGTAAGTCAGGTGAGATGTTACCCTGGTTTTCAATGAAACTGGATCTCTGCCTGTATCTGTGTGTCAGGAATATTTAAGAAAGCAGTATATTCCACCTAATAAGAGTAATGAAGCTTTTTTTTTTTTTTTTTTTTTTTTTTTTACCAGGTTGGACATTCTCTAGAGGAAGACACTCTAATTCTGAATGAATGTAATCAAATCAGGCAGCTATAAATTCAGATCATTTAAGCATACGTGTGTGATCCCCTATCAACATGTAGGTAAGTGGTTCTTGTGATAGCTTTCATCTTGCAAAAAATTACAGCAGAACTGTAAAAAAATTCAATGACAATTACAACAACTGTACATCAGTGATGAAGATTCCTAAAGCAATAAGGCCAGAGAAGTCATGTCCTGGTCACTCAGCTGGGACATTTTTGTTAAGGACCATTACCTTTAGTGAAGCTCTCTCGGTACAGTAGAGTGAAGCAAACTGAATGCAACAAGTAAAACTATGCTCTTAAAAACAGCAAATTTTTAACTTGTAGCTCAATAAGAAAAGGACTTATGGAGGAAGGTTGAAATCCTACACACAAACAGTGCTTACAAGATTTCAGTGCACACCATTCCATTACAAGAGCTATCAGAAAATTTACTTAGTGGGCAGTTTCCAATTTAGTACAATGTCAAGTGGCAGAAAACTTCTCAATTTTATGAAAATTAATTCTGTTTTTTCAACCAGCTGTAGAAGATGACACTAAACCATCTGGCAGCCATCATGTATAATTTTCTGTGTTTAAAATTAAGGAACTGGACCAGAGGCCAACTATTTGTGCTATTCAGTGCGTCTTCACTTTGTGTCTGTGCTATCCAATGCCATCAATGTGTCCTCTGAACAGTGCCAACAGAAGGACAGAAATCTTTTTTTATCTTAGTTTCACATCACTAGTGGAAAAAGGCCATGTTTTACAAAAAATACTTCCTTGTATTTCAGATATGAAGATGAAGCATAACTGCAGAGAAACCATTCTGGGGTCAGAAAGAGCACATGCAGATCTGACACCTGATTTAGTCACTTGACATCTCAGGGATGAAGTTCCTCCCAGTCTGTTCACTCTGTCCTTGGAAGAGGTGTAGAAGAAACAGCTTCCAGTGAGCAACATACAGATATTTACTCATATGACTAGCTGTATGCATGGTGGCTTTCAGTTTGGTAAGCAGGGTTAAGGGAGCAACAGAGTAAGGGGACAAAGAGAGAAGCAATGGAGAAGGGAAGAGGCTCTTCTTTCAGGCAGAATATTCATCTTGCCTAGTCTGTGTTCCCTAATAACACTGCCTGAATTACTGAATTATGGAATGCCCTTGGGATGAATGATAATCAATTTCTGGATACTATTCAATAAATGAAGTGTGTAGGGACACACAGATAGAGGTTTAGGACACCTGGCAACCATACTGCAAGCTAGTGTGCTTGCACATTCAGTTATTGTGCAACTTAACTCACAGAGTACAGGAAGCAAACTTGTTACAAGCTTAATTTTATCAGCAAAAAATTCCAGCTATAAAGACTGACACAGATGGTATTTCAGATACCTGTGCTTCTGGTGTTGAGATAGCCATTCTTTCCTTAAAAAAAAAAAAACAACAGTGTTTAAAGACTGGGTTTAATGCATTTCTCCCTGTTGGCATAAAAGTCACCTTAGGAAACCACTGGTGGTAACTCTGGCAATTTTATTGGACAATTGACCAGATTTAGACCCATGATAACGTTGAGGCTGCCATACCATTATTATAACACATATTTGAAGAAACTGGTTAATGCATGAACTAAAGCCTGGTGGTTCATTTGTAGTATGTTCACACAATTTTGCAAACTGCATTTGCAGAATCAAATAATAAGAGCACACATTAACAGTTTTTCTTCTATCAAAGTTATTAAGAGGTTTTTGAGTGATTTCAATATTTCTTTTAATTTAGGAATTATTATTCTCCTCTCATAAATTGACTTAGAACAATTACATTGACAGGCTTAATGACGTAGCTGGCCACAGCATCTCTACTCAAAGAGAAATATCATAATTCTGCTAACAAATAGCTTCTTCATGTCTCCACTTCTCCACTTCAAAACTTGATAGTCCTTAAATAAGAAGCCTGATTAAGTTTTGTCTATCTGCTTTTAGTTCCTGTGCTTTATCTGGTGATTATTCAATGTAAAAGACTTTGGAAGAGTAGAGCCCTACTGTGGGAGCAGGTCCTCCTTATGCCAGACCTAGAGCTTATCAGCTTTAATGATCAAAGTAACTGGAGTATGGAACATGCATCTAATCCTGTTATTTGCTTAGTATATTACTTTTTTTTTTTTTCTTTTTTTTTTTTTTTTTCTTTTTTTCTTTTTTTCCCTGTTTGCTTCAGGAAATAAATGGTCTGAAAAATATCTAAAAGTCTTTTAGCTTCTGTCTTCAGAACTTGACATAAGACTTGGATTTTTACTACAGAGAAAGCAGTCTCAGAAGCATGCACGTGACTCAGTTTTCCTCTCTATGTATTTCCCTATGTGAAACACAGTGTATCATGAGCCAAATTTAAAATGCAGTAATAGTGAAAAGACATTTGCAAAGAGAGTTGACATAGCACTACTGCTACGTAATGCTATGTACTGCTACTACTGCATGTAATTTCAATTCTAAATGTAAAGTTTCGTTTTTGCTTTCAAATCCCCATTCCTGCCTCAAATCTAGTAGAAACAGCATCTGCCAAAAACTTTAAGCACTCAATTTATGCAATTTCCTGACCACCACATTTAACACTAAACTGAAGATTTCTTCCCTCATCCAAGGAAAATCTACTTGCAGCTTTGCTCTTAATTCAATTCACTGTCCAGAAGAAGGAACAGTCTTTCACCCCCTTAAAAAACAGTCCTGAATACGCACAGGGAGTGTGGCTATGAATGGTTTCAGAGAGAGACATAAGCGGTAGTAAGAGATGAAAATCCTCACTTCACCCTGCTAAATCCAGCATTATGCTTTGGTGATGTGACAAGAAAAGAGCCAAATACCTGCCACTTTCATCCTGCTGAAGTCCTGAAACCAGGATTAGAGTTATATAATGTTGTAAAATAGGAACTGAACTTGTGAAGGAAGAAATCTCTCAGTTCCCTTTATTTAAAATGACTGCCTGTGCAGCTGACTAGCATTTCCCCAACACAAACAACACAGAAGAGTCAAGTCCTCAAAACTGTAACTCTTGCCCAAGCACAGTCTTACAAGTGAACTCTCTAGGTTAACTACATACATCTGAGAATTTGTGCTCAATAGTAAAAATGCTGGGCATGTCCTATACAGGGAAAAATTTGATCAGATACTCATTTTGTTCTGGATATTTTGCAGAGTGCTCAATCTTTGTTTAAAGTTCTGCATAAATTTTGAATCAGAGACTGAAATTAAGGCACAACTCAATGAATTCAGGGTTCAAACCCATAAGTGTGCAAGATGAACGCAACAAGATGGCTTCAGGTACAGAAAAGCTTACCTTAAATGATAGGTTGTTATTTCTAGTGTCCTCCTCCACATGCATAGGCCAGATCCCAGGAATGCTGCCACTGTATCCCATCTAATGAGTAGCCCATGCTCAAATAAGCACTACAAATAAGCAGAGCACAGAATAAACTTAAAGGAGCTTGGAAATATCCTTTCTATTGCCTTCTTATAGTTAACATCCTAAAGGCTGCCACAGTAAGCTTCAAATAAAACTTGAAATCAGGGAGACTATACAGTCTATTTTCTGCAAGTCTTTTCTGGAAGCAGGTGAAATCTCCGCCATGCTGAGGGCATGGGCCCCAGGGACTCTGAACTGGGCAACTCCAACTTTAACACAGCCCTGCAGCAGGATCCAGATGTCCAGTTGGTCCTGAATGCAGGGAGTAAGGGATGGCTGTCCCAGACTCTTCAGCCAGAGAGCAGAAATACATGTATTTCAAGTTTTAAGAGCAAAATGAAAGTGAAGGGCTGACAGGGCATACAAACTTGGCCCTGCCAAATTGCAGCAGTACTAATGCCTTACAGGAAGAGGTGTTGCATGTCCTCAAAGAGGACTAGATGACATTGAAAGAACTGGAGGGAAAGCACCTTGGCTACCCAAAATCTTTTTGTTTGGGAACAAAAGTGTAGGTTGCTTGGAAGACCACAGTCTCTCTGACCTGCTGACTGTGTATGCTAGTGGGTGATACACACAGTGTAAGTCAGGAAAATATTGATTAAATCAGCTGTTTTTTTCAGTTGGAGTTCAATAATATTGGACAGGGCTGAACAGAAGACATCGTTCAACCTATTCTTGCATCAAACAGGAGACAGATAATTTTACAGTAGAAAGACAAGTGAATTAGAGTTGTAAATTTTACTAAAGAACAAATAAGAATTGCTTGGTGAAATGAAACTATAGAACTTAATTAACTTTGCAAGCTCAAAATTAAACAAATAACAGGTGAATAGGTACCATTGCAAAGAAGCAGAGAAGACTGGAAACAGACTAAATAATTTAAGAAACAGCTAGTGTGGTGTATTTTGGATTTCTAAAACTGTTGGATATTTTATGTTAAAATATCTAGTCTTTTAGTACTGACAAGCCAGTATTTTTGACTTATATCCCCCTCCATAAAAAGTAAATTAGTTTGAGAAATCTGCTAATAACAAAGCTTTATTCAATGGGCTTCCTTTCACTGAGTTTTAAGAGAAGCACATGAGAAAAGCAACAAAATCAACAATTCACACAGTTTCAACACATAACTGTAATGCTCAGAAATTAATACTGCACTCAGCAGCAGTCCAAGGTACCATATTAAGATAAATGACTGAACTACTGCAGGCAATGTATTTGTCCAGATACTGCGTCATTCTGATACAGTATTATTTTGATACCCACATTAGTGTTACTGATGTACCTTTTCTGTTTATCTTACCTCTGTGTGTCAACTATCTACAGATTTTTGAACTCATTCATCCAATAAAGCCAAAACAGTTGCCTGAATGCTACATTGCATTTGCCCATCCTGACAAAACTAGTGTTAGGCATCCAACAACCTCAGCCTCAGGAGACTTATTACAGCAAATTTACGAGAGCAGATATGGCTCTGTGCCTTACAAGACTATGTGTTGTGTTTGGCACACTGGAGTTAAGCAGCGACAGAACTTCATATATTCCTACAGCTGTGTAAAGTAGTAATTATATCAGTCTAACTATATGCTAAAAATGTATGACTGAAGCTAAGTTGGTATGATTAAGGGGTCTGAAATCTTGGTTAAGTCCTTGCCTTTAATATACTGGGTGAACTGTTTGCAGCACTGCCTTGAAAAAAAAACAAAAAATAAAAAAACAAAAAAACAAAAAAACAAATTTGTTTCATGGCACTTTGAGTAATAGATGTTTAATCACTGGTTTTAAAGTTTTCTTTCTGAAAACGTGTTTTTCAACAAGAATATCAGGTTTATTGTATCAACCATATATTTATGAATATAATACCAGGAAATGAAGAGAAATGTAAACAAGAATGCCATATCATTCATATGAAGTGGTATTTATTTAGAGAAAAAAGATTGCATATAATATTAGTTATTAGAAGTTTTTCACAATCAAGTAGAATTATGATTTAAATATTTATAAGAATACTTTCAATAGGTATGGAATGCAAAATTTCATAAATTAGACTCAATCAATCTCACTCAAATCCAGGAAAAGGTTGCTAGCAAGCAGAAGAGTTTCGATTGTATTCAGTAAAAGGAGAGGCTGCACTAAAACATGGATCTTGATCAAGTTATGAACAGAGTTATATGACATAGCTGACTCTGGGATGAGGAGGTGGAAAATTGCATCTCAGAAAGATACTCCTGGTCATGAAATCCTCAGATAATATTAACACTTTATTTTCATATATTGTAAATTAAATGTCGTAATGAAGATACTCAAAATTTACTATTGTACCTGGTGACAGAAATAAGCCTCTGGTCTGAAACATTTTTAGAACTGGAACGTTTTTTGAAACCAGGTTATTATATAACATCAATACCATAGATTTAGTGGTTATGGAGCCACCAAAAATAAAGCATAAATACAAGACATCATTCTCCAGGAAAGATCTCATCACTGAAACCTGAGGGGATCATTAGCCCCAATTTCAATTTCACTCTTATACAGCACAGTCCACACTATGCAATGCATTATGTTTTGTATCATTAGCTGCAGCTATGCCAAATAGCACGGTTACTCTTCTCACCTGTCTGGCTTAGATACATCAAGCAAGCTGCTTCCTGTTTCATCCACAGCATCATCCCCATCAAAAAAATACACGTATCTGCATCACAATATTTTTGCTGCTCTCAAATGAGTCTACGGACATGGCCAAGAACATCAGCTGAATTATTTGTAAGTGGTATCCCTAAAGAACTTTTAAGCATGATTTCCTTTAGTAAAAGTACACGTGCTTATTATTAAAAAAGAAATAAATTAGCAATTATTTCTTTAAAAGAGCTTACACAGCAGTATCATTTTGTTCTCTATAGAGTGCAAGCAGAACAAAAGACTCTTCAGCATGACATTTCTTTCAGGTAAAAAAGCTGTAATAGGCAGGTGGCATTCAGATTGGTTAGTTGCTGTTCCACATGAAATACTAGCAGAATAAGGTTTTGGTCCTGCTATGTAAATAGTTTTGTCAAAAAGCTCACTCAAAGGCAATGAAATCTCATGGATGCAGATTAAAGCTCAGAATAGCAATTTTTCTGCCTGTGATCAGTAAAGCCTATTTTAACTTTCCTCATGCCAAAGTCTTTAGTCTTATCTTACTCCTGAGTCTAAGAAGCACCTGAATCTAAAGTCTCTAAAATGTCACTTACAAGTAAGTTAATTTTTTAGGTGTTAAACTACTTAGCTTCTCATAACAACATGGATACAGATAAGAAGAGTTAGATGCTGTTGGTTCATCAAAGGCATTTTGGATCCTGCTTTGTCTTTGCTTTTATTTTCATCAGACATAACTCCACTTATGTTAACGGGTTCAAGAGGGCAGAGCTTGTCTATAAATACTTCCATGCTAGTTGTTTCCCACTTCAATCCAACAGAGTTCCAGACACTAGTTCATCATTATTATGAAACAGATTATGAAGCTATCTTTATCTTGACCCACAAATATTTCTCACATTTGCCCTTCCGAATCTCTTCCCCATCTCACGGAGGGTGAAGGTAGGGGGGTGAGCAAATGGCTGGTGGATACGCAGTTGCTATCTGGGGTCAGCCCACCACAATGACTGATTTGGGTTGATTATCTTCCATTCACACGCACTGTCACTTATCAGTACAGATACCCTGGAAAGATGTTTTTATGAAAGGTCCATGTAGAGTACTGTAACTTGGCAATAAAAACAAGATGTTTATCACTTACAATCAAATCAGACTAGCCATGTAAATTTAATCCTGGGTCTAGATGCCCAGTATAGAAGTCATGGAAAATTAAAAATGATTAACACACAAAAAGAGACAGGCAATCTTCTAGGCTAATGGAGGCACCAAAATAAACAGCCATACGAAAGCGTATAAGAAAAGAAAGCAGAGAACTCCTGAAGTCCAGATTGATGTTGGTGTCCTGGGCATTTGGGACAGATTAGGACAGCAGGAGGAACAGCATTAAGGGCTCTGGTTTGACTCACGGTCACAGTAAGTTCTCAAATCTGTTTAGATGAGCCTTAGCTATTGCATTTCCCTGAAGTGTGTTGACATAGCTAATGACAACAAGGCCCAACAGATGATTGAAGAGATGAGGAAAGGAAGCAACATCATGCTTTCCTAGGAAAAAAAATGATCCAGACAGATGTAACTTACTTCAATTCTTGGCATCAAATTCCTACAAATAGAGAGCAGTACTGGAGCTATTATTGTCACCATTCAGGCATGATAAGAAGTGTGAAAAATAATGAACTATCTGAACACATAAAATGAGCATAGTACAAAGCACAGTTATCAGACATTTCAACTATCCCTGAAACAGGAATAATGTGTGTTCTATGAACCATCCATCAAATCTACCCTACATTATTCCATCTGACAGATTAAATGGCTGATCTTCAGTTTATGTAAAATTGCCAGATATCCAGCAACTTGAGATGAACCAGTCTAGTTTTCACAAAAAAAAAAAAAAAAAAAAAAAAAAAAAAAAGGAAAGAGAAAGATTGAGCACAGTAGTGATGAAAATTACTACCTTCTTTTATTCTGTCAAAATGCTAGAGTTTGCATGTCTTGAAACATAAAAATGAGAGGAAGACTGCGTGCAGGCAGACAGTTAAGCAAAGAAGGTAGGGTTAAGATGAACAAAAGCAGCTTGCAAATTGCCAGCTTGAGGGCAACAGTAACTGCTAAAGGAACACAAGACAATTAAATCTTAGGTTCATTTTCTAGAACAGAACAACTTAATTAATAAGCAATTAAAGGTACATGAGGTAGGAGCAATCAGCTGACCTAATTTTTCATCAGAGACTAGATTGTCAGCTGTGATCAGCTAGTCCCTGTTTGGGCAAGTTATAAGTCTCAGAAATATGTATGTTTTAAACGGATGCCTTAAATTGAGACAGTGGTATAAAGGCTAAAAGAAACACAGAGAGAATTAGAAGATATAAGCATCATAGTAAGTGGCACATCTGGAAATAATTTTGCAGTAATTTTGAAAAGTTAATGTTTAAAAAAGAGTATCATGGTAACTTGAGGAAAAAAAATCATTTTCATTTGGGGGTTGGGGGTTATAGCCGTTCATCATTTATCAGACAACCAGGACAGTATCTAAGCAATACTTAAAGACAGATTAGGATCAAAGACTACAGAGGAGGGAGAACTTGTATCACAGTGAATCCTTAGTCAGTAAAGTAAATATTTCACTGTAACACAAGAACATGACCTCAAAATGTAACTGGCTTAATAGCATGAAGAACTGGGTATGGACTCACCTTTTGCTGAACAACAAAAATACAGACCCTCTGTTACAAGGAAAAGACAGTGGTCAGGCAATTTGATTTGTAACATGACTTGGCAAGATCCACAAACTCAGGACAGATGATACTAATTTATAGCCCAATTCTATCACACATTCTGCCTCCTAAAAATTGCATTATTTCCATACAGCCAGGTATTCATTTGCAGGAGAAGCATGGAACACAATGTGAACAAAAGCAACACAGCTATGGGTCATCATAATCATAAAGACTACTAACGAAACAGCTTCCTGTGATATGACCCCAAAATGGATGAGTACTGAGGTCCAATAATAAATGACACATACTTCAGGGAACTGCTCACTATTAGGCTTCCTATTCTTTATGAGAAACAGTTGTGAGCTATAAGCACTCTAAACTTTACTGACAATTAGTTTAATGGAAGGAAATTATTTTACTTTCAGTAAGTTCAGAAATATTCTGCTCTTAAATTGACTAATTCTTAATGCAAGCCTGTAATCCATCCATGCTGCAATTATGGAAACTGCTCCTTAATTTGGAAGTCCTTCTCTCTCTCCACCAAAGGTGTCATAAATTGGTAGAGATTTCTTTTCTTCATTACAAAGAGCATTAAGATTTTGTTGCTGTTATACTCTTTGTATTCTAAAAGGCCCTTTCTGCACTACAGTGAAACAGTGCAACAAATTCATAATAAATAATTTGCTAATCTTCTAAGCCTTTTCTGATTTATCTTCTGCTTGTACTTTACCCTCTTGATTCCGGGGTGTTCAATTCATGATATTTTCAGAAAATTACTTTTCCTATATTTCTTTATAATTTTGCAAATTAACCTCTGGCTATCAGATTTCCATTTCTGAAAGTTAATACATAATAGATGTCTTCACCTCCTATATACTATATGAGAGTTTATGAGAGTTTCTATCTTTTTTTTTTTTTTTTTTTTTTTTTTTAAATTTCATTTCCTTCCAAAGACGGAGGGAAAGAGAGAGAAGGAAAGATAAACCTGCTAGTTAGAGAGTTTCATATTATTGTAAGTTAAGTTTAAGGAAGTATTAATTGAACTTATCTAGCAGGTTATAGGTTGACTTTCACTGCATCACCAACATGATGTTTTCAAAAAAAAGTCAGCAGTTTGAGAGAGCTGATCCACAAGTAATTAAGGCAAATGATACCTTAAGCTGGAGATTTAGAGTGCTCAGTCACCCTGTTAAGAGTATTACTGGCTTTAAGGCATTTAAAGTCCATCCATGCTAAAGACCATCCATGCCACTTTGCCTACTATCGCAAGGTCTTTTATCATAATAAGCTTGGTAAACTCGTATTTTTACACTATGGCTCTCAATTCTCAATAGCAGTACAATATTACAAACAACCAGCTTTAAAAGTGGCATTTAAACAGCAGAAGGTTTAGGGTCACGCTTGATTTTGATATAATTTGTTCCCATATAATAGTTTTGGTGCTTTAAAGAAATTCTTCACACAGATAATTTCTGGATCACTATCTTTCACTTTAACATCCATGGTTCACAGAGCAGGTATTTTATTCTAGGCTGGAAAGGGGTATCTGAAAAATTCTGTAGGAAACAGATAGGTTGGAGACATTTCAACATTTAAGGTGAATCCCTTCATAGTCTGCAGTCATTGCCTGGGATGTCTCCTTCTGTGCCTTTTTCAATAGATCTCAAGTTTGTTATAGGATGTTTCAGATGTGAATGTATGTCATACAATGAATGGTATGCCTGGGGAGCTTGGAAGAGATGATGTGTGCACATTTCTGGACTGTGTATTGCACCACTGCCCACGGCGGTGTAGGACCATGGAGACAGACAGCTGCCTGTTCAGCAACACAAAAATTCATCTGCCTACCAAGATACCATTAAATTGTCCTACAAATCACTACTTTCACAGAATAAGTTACAAGTAGCAGAGATAAACTGTTGGATCACAATTCTGGGGAACATACCTCCATGTTCAAACATCCTGTATTTTAATTCTGATTTTCAGGTGGATTTTTCAAGAAAGTGGCCTCTGTTTTTAAGGCACCATTTTATTGTGCAACATCCTGCTTGCAGCTTTTGTAGAAAACTGTGGGCGTAACTGGCTGCTTTTACCTTTCTCTGATTGACTGTCATGGAAAAAACAGGTTTTCAGTTTTCAGCTTATTGTCTGAGAGCCCTTAATTTTGATGATAGTACTTAGCTCAATGACAGGTTAATCTTCCAAAGACTGAGATCTAGCACACCTCTTTTTCTGGAAATCAGAAAACAAATAAAATACTAATCAGTTCATATGAAGCCATATAATTCCTCACTATTGCTTGCTGCAAATATGACCGATAATTATTTTATCAGGTTAAACTGATATTTCATTTAATCTCCATCAGGATTCAACAACAGGGAAGAGCAAATTAACCAGCATGCAAACAACTGATATGCTCATATTCAACAAACTTGTAGTGAAAGAAGGAAGAGTGGACTGCGAGAGGATGAATTTTTTCCTGACCTTTTTGAGTGATCAGCGTACATCCTGAAGCATGAATACTGACAGCATCAATAAGTTTTTGTCCCAGCCAGTTTAACTGCAAGTATTACTCACCCCGTGTCTTATAATTTAGATTCATATTAACATGCAGCTTTATTTACTGCTTTCTGACATTCTATTTCTTCTAGCACGACACGGAAACATTGGGCAGGTTGAATTATACCAGCTATAATGTGACAATGTTATTTTCCCAATTGTATACACATTAACATTCTGATCCTTTTCTTTTGGAAATGAAATCTGAAGTGCTAGAGGCCTGGTCTCTATCCAAAGCAAAGCCATTTATCTAGTTCACTATTTTTTTTTTTTTCTTTAATCTTTAAAGATGTATGTGGGCGTGGAATTTTCAGCCATCTGAAATAAAAGAGGTTCTGAGTTTTTGATGCTTGAGGGAATGTGAGAACAATCTAATTCGAGAAAAGTTACCTTTTTTTTTTTTTTGTATAGAATAAAAACCTGTAGCAAAGTCCTGTGAACTGTCTGAAAAATGGCTTGGGAGCTATTCTAATGAAAAAAAAAAAAAAACATAGATATAAACAAACTATCAGAAGAGCAATGTAATTAGTCCTCTTGTCAAAGGAACGACCTGCAATATCACTGTATAAGATGCTACTGCCAAATCCAAGAAGCTTTAATTCTGAGTTGAACTGATAACTGTAATAAAATTACCAACATAGAAGATGAACTTCATTATCATTCATGAGCTATAAAATGACTGGAAATGGCTATGGTTCAGCATATGAATGTCTTTTTCAAATAGCTTGCTAACTATAACGTATATGCTAAACACATGCTTCTGTACTTGGTATTTCACACAACAAGCATCAAGGGCAGTAAACCAGACCATTGTCTTGCCTGAAACAGCTACATCAGTTTCAAAGTGAAGATGCTGAAACTGTAGTTAGTGCCCATAATCACAAGGAAACTTCATTGACATATGAGATAGAGTAAAATTTATTCAGCATATTTACTATTCTAAAAAAAAAATAAAAAAATGAAACAATGGTCAGGGTAAACGTCTTAGGAGCATGACTTTTTAACAGGCACACCAAGCTCCACATCCTGGAGAGAAGAACATTAGAGGTTCCCCAAACAACCACCATCATAAAGTAAACAGTAAGAGCTAAACTTACATTTGTGTTGTTATGTCCAGTAAATGTGAATCAAGAAAACAGAGCTACATGTAAATAGGCATGTAACAACAGTGGAAAGAGCACACGCTTATTGCTGGCAGACTCGGAGATTGTTCCAGGGAAGCTAGTAGCCATTGTAATGCTGAGCAAGGCTGTTATTTATTCATTAAAACCTAGCCAAACCAGCTTAACATTAATTGCATGAATCCTTCCTGTACAATCAAATGTTACTTAGGGCATACGCAAGTTTCTGTATCTATCTTACACCTCAGGCTACTCTTATTCTTACTGTTGAGCCTTCCCTGTGTAGTATAAAACAGAACAGACATTTTACCATGTCCCTTTTCCATGTGCCTCTGGCTGTCAAATGACAAAGGGAAAGCTTGTGTTTCAGCACGCACACAAATACAGATCTCCTGGGGAAACGTCTTTTATTCCTTACTTATTTTAAAACTGTCTGAGAATCTGAAATAAATTTTCCTGTGCTTTTATTTATCAATCAGAGAGGAAAATACAAAATAATTTACTATATGCACTCCAACAGCATTTTAAGGACGGGTTTTGTAGGGCAAGAACCCTTTTTAAAAATATTGATAGCAATATCCTAGCAAAATATCCTCAATAGCAAAATACCTCGATAAACTTATTCTGTAAGTTTCTAAGGCAAGCAAGATCCAGTACTACCTGTCCCCTCACATCAGCCTCTGCTATATAACAAACCTCTTCCTGAGGCAGTCTTGCTGTGAGCTCTGGGTATTTAGCGTGCAGAGCTGTACTGAAGCAACTGGTCACTACCATATCTGCACAGCAGCCAGTTAGTTACTTAAGAACCTACATATGAAAACAATTCAGCAGTCACAAATGACAGTGCAGGAGACAGATGTGCAAATGCCTTGTGGTATTTTACTTCAGATTAGGTCCAGTGAATCTCCTTTGACAGTTTTTGCATAGTTTTTACTGTTTCTGAAAGCACATTTTAAATTGCTTAAGTATGAAATAAACACTCCACAAACACAGAGCTAACTTAAGGAGGGAAACGACAGATTGTTATATTGTACCTCAGAAGCACAGGGATGCTCCACAGGGTCCAAAAAGGCAAGAGAGCTTGTTTGTCACTGAGGTGATTTAGTTTTCTTTTGGGATGGAGATATCTGTCCCAGAAAACATATTTTTAAAAGCTTGCTTCCTGCATGCAGCCTTTTTTTTTCCCCTACAGATGTCTATGCACAGAAATGGCAGAACTGACCCCTTATGGATCAAAAGCAGTTCTGGTGCACTCTTTTGTGTCCATTCACGTATTCCTTAGGAAAAGGAAGCTTCCAGCTATATAACCACCTGGACTTCTGCTTTATTTAGTCCCATTTAACAATAGTCTGTATTTGAAGTCCCATTTAACAATTGTCTGTATTTGATTTTACAGTGTAATTCATTAATAAGTTGAAGTTTGACCTTTTATAGTTCCCCAGTACCTGGAAATTGTTTTCCAGGCAGGTAGACTGTCTCTGTGTGGTGAAACGTAGCTTTTTTTCTGGGGCAAACTTCTATTTTGCATGATGTAAAGCCAAAAACTGACTGTGCACAGACTATTTTTGTTCTTACCCTAGATCTGTTTTGTAGGTGGTTTGTCAGAAAGCACAAAACCAAACAATGAAATACTCACATTTGTTCCTGGGGCTCTCCTGCCTGCAAAACGAAGAGCCATCTGTGGTCCTAACAAACAAGGCTTTTGTGAAAAAGATGCATGAAATTTGGGCACTTAATTCTATATGTCCGTCATGAAATGCTAAAGGCTCCCTAAATGACCACTCAAAAGGTTAGCAGCTGACATTTTAAGTTAATGCTCAGATTCAGTATGCCCCCTGATGTAGTGGCACAAAGAAACAACTACAGAAATAAACTGCAAAGCCCCTTTCAGAATGACTTCTGACTACCCTTACAAGCCTGTGGAAAAAAAAGGTCACCTCAGCTACAGACAACTACTCTTTTTAAGATTATGAATCTTGGGCACGTTCACATCACATCATACCAGGCTCCCCACCTCTGTGCAGATCAACCCTATAGGCTACATACGCATAATTTTTACAACTTGTTGACAATTCAAGAGAGCATTAATGGGCATTACTGAACACTTGTATTTTCTGAACCCTGTATTTTCTGGTTTTAATAAACTCAGGAAATGGGAATTTGAAATGACACTTCATTTTTTACTTTTCAAAGGTCTTGAGCTTTGGCGTTAACCAGACTCTCCAGAAGACTGCATGATAAGCAGAATGCAAATTTATGTTTCTTCCATATTTTTTTACTTTCAAAAAAATGGGAATAGTAATCGAGACTTTTCATATGAGTAGTTTGCATAATAAATTATCATGAAAAATACTATTTCAAGATCCAGATTACAGCTTACCTTGTATTTCTTTAAAAGCTACTCTATATACATTTTCAATTCATGTAAAACTTGTTATGCGCACAAATTATTTGCATAACATTATTTGCACAAGGAATACGAGCTTTATTAAAGCACTCATTCAGCACAGAATTGTGCTGAGACCTTCTTGATGGAATAAACAGATGTAACAATTTCATAAATATGAGGCTGAATCACTACAGCTAAGTTGGTGACCTCCTTCAGCATAAGGATCCACCTTGCATGTATTCTGTTCCCAGAAGTGTTGTAAGAAAATGCTGAGAGGAGAACAGGAATAGGGTAAGCCATATGTAATAATTCTGCGACAGCTTTCAGCTACTTTCAGCTGAATTTTCACATGAAATTTTCATAACCTGTATAAATAGCTGAAGTATGTTTATGCATGAAAACAAATGCAAATTTTCTAAAACATGAAAGCATTTATATTTCCTGTCCTGCAAAAAGTTAGTTTCACTTAAACAATGTGTAAGAATGACTATTCTCTCTCTCTCTCTCTCTCTCAAGAAAAAAAGGTTTGTTCTGCATTTTGGAAAGTACACATTATGAATCCTTTTTCTGCATTGTTATCACTAAATTTTAGGAATTCATTTATTATTCTTTGCTAGGTGACTTAAGTGCAAAAATTACCCAAAAAAGTCCTTGACTTCTCTTCATTTGAAAATCCTGAAAAGATTTTGTAGTTTGAGATAAAATTCTGAAAAAAACAACACCACCAAAACCACCAAAAAAACTAGTGATAGCAATGATGCTTCAGTTGAAAAGACGCATTATAAATATCATAAAGAGATAGTATAAAGGTACCACAATAGTGTGTGCATTTTTCTAAATTCCATAGGATCCATGCACCACTGAAGTATTATTGCATACTCATTTGCACAGCAGAAAGAACATTTATTTTACCTATAAGTGTCCTTTGAAGGTATTACTACCTAGATAAAGGCAAATTCAGTTATATTTAGCTTTTCAAAAGCATTTGGCAAGGGATTTAAATCAAAGCAACAGAAGCTACAATAGAATATGGGATAAAAAAGCTGTCTGAAGAACAAAAGAAAAAGCCTCATAGCTTGAAACTTTTCAGTATGGACAGAAATGTCTCCAACGCCTGTGTTCTTTCTGCCCTGTGAAGGGGCAGTTTTGGAGCTAGAGGAGATCTCCCACAGATGAAAAGTCAATAGCTGAGAAGAGGTACTTTATAAGAAACAAACAGCCAGTCATGCAGTAACACGAGTGTATTAAATTAAATTTCAGAGTAAAATTTCAGCATTCCTAAGAGTGTGTGGTTGCTAATGAAATCTTTGTTTGTCCAATTTATGAACAGTAAGTAAATTCATATATTCTGTATGTTTTGAACTCTTAGCTTTACTAAATCCTTGTCTCATATTCCTTTTGGGAGAAGTAACAGACTAGTGTAAGTGGAACAGGATTAAGAACTGCAAATATTGGACTGTTGCTAAATATAACATGGGTTATGTTTTCAGGCAATAAATTACCAAGATAAAGAAGATATAAATAAGATAAAGAAGCATAAATGTTGCTGGAATGGACAAACAGCAGAAAAGGAGAATTAGATGAAGACTTAAGTAATCCAATCAGTTAACTTGCTGAGAAGCAACATTTCGAGAAGAAATATTAAAAAAAAAATCATACTAAGAAGGGAAGAAATGTGCATTTGGCACACCACACAAGAAGTGCTGAATCATGAAGAACTTAACTCGTAACTTAATTTAGAGGTAATTTCTGGCCAATTTATCAGCTATGTAGGGAGACACAATTTGTTCTAGAAAAATAGAGAAGTATGAAAAGAAAATTTGATATTTCATGCTAAAGAACTTGTTTGTAAATCTCTGGAGAAGAAACAAAGAGTTCAGAAATACTAGATGAGATGAAGGAAAAAAGATTATTGACAAGCTTGCAAAGAACTTCCCAAGAGATGTGGGTGATTTATTGTTCTGTAGTTAAAGTGATTTCAGTTTTACTCTTAAAAACAGATTTCAAAAAATCTACACAACCACTGACCATCCTTTCTTGATCATACTTCTGGCAGGTAGCTTTTGCAAGATTGGAGATTAGCTCAAACATCTTATTATTATATAAACTGCAATCAGAAATCCTTAATAAAATAAACAGGTATTGCCCCAAGTAAAATGGTGAAACCCTGAAGAACACTAGCTTCTCCAAAATATAGTGACTTAAATGGAAAATCCAATGAAGCAACAGAAAAACAGATGCCACTATAGAGATAAAGCACATTGTCTGTGAAGCTGAGGACAGACAAAAAGGGAGAGCCTATGAAGCAAGAATCAGGACCAGCCTAAGGTGCAGTTAACAGCAAGACAGAGAGGAGAATCCATGATTTAGAAAAAAAAGCTTGATCTTCAGAAGCGACATTTAATGGAGGGGATGGAGCAGGGAAAGAAAATGATTGTGAGAACAGTGTCCCTACCATGCAGAACTCCTGCCAGTGATGAGGGAGCAGCAGCAGGATGGCATGCCACTTAATTCCCACTTCATTGCAGAGCTGTAAAGAAAGCAAATGTTTTAGAAATCCTGTGCAAAATCTGTTGTCTCACATGTGCCCTATGAGATAAACAACAAAGGAGCCTGAGCAACAGACTATGGCTCTTGAAAAGAATCCATTATACATTCTGGTAATTATTTTATACACAGTCCCAGCGTTCCAATCATGGTGGCAGCCCAGGCCAGCTGCAGGGGATGGGGCAGAAGGGTATGTGGGCTGCCATGCTGCACAGCCTATGTAGTGAGTGAACCACACGACTGCAAACAAGTCCAGTGCATTTTAAGCAAATTATGATGTATAAAAATTAGTGTTGTGAGAATTGTAGAAAACAGGTTAGTATACAGTTGTGAAGATCTAAGGAGAAATAAAAAATGAAAACATTTGCTATCCTTTTGTCACTACAGATCGAAGGATAAAAATTACAACATGCGAGGCACTGTCTCTTCATCTCTGATCACTAACAACAGCTCTATCAAGCCCCTTCTTGGAAAACAGTAGAATAATTTGGTGAAGAGCATGATGTGACAGAAAGATGGAATTAGATGACCTAAAAATGAACAAGCTAAGTCATTTTTAGAACTCTACCACTACTGCAGATCTACTTGATAAGGAAAGTTTCAATTGTAAAGATGGCAATTAGACATAAAGAAATATTTATTGAATGTCTTATGATTTCTTTCTCTCAAAGCAAGATAGAATTGGAAATCAGAATGAAAAGAGTATTATATGTCATTAAGTGATAACTTGACCAAACAGTAATTTTCTGTTCCTAAAATATGGCAGAAACAAGCAGATGTCCTTGTTCACACTATTAGAAGCTTGCTTCTGACACAAGTACTTTGTCATCTAAAGAAATATTATACCATGAAGTTTTGTTATGCAAATTCTTGCTAAGAGCAGATGTTTATTTAGCCCCTGCCCCTTAATCTAATGCAACATTTTTTGATTCAGGATTTCTCCTTGGAAACTAAACGTTGGGGTTAGGCTCAGGAATCTGAAAGATTTACTTAGTTTTGTACTTCCTCTGATTATCACTTTTGTGGGTGAAGGTATGTAATTTTTAAGCACATTCAGCAAACAACTTGCCTATCAACTGTTGATATATCCTATTCCTAACCATCTACAATTCCAAAATGTATTACAACTTCAAAGCAAACAAACAAACAAACAAAAAACTATATTCCATGTATAGATGTAGGAAGGCCTACATCTTTCAAACTGATTAGTCTGTTCATTCTTAGTAAACTCAGTAGTACAGTTTTTAGCAAAGCTATATATTTTTTTCAAGTGTTATTACCTTTTACGTTGCATTTGGATACAGCAGCTGATTCCAGAACCCTAATGCTTACCTGAAAAAAACTGATTCAAGACAAACTCATGAACTCTCATACTTTAAACATAACGGTGATTGTTTTAGTGCTTTTGCAATTGAAGAGATTTTCTTATTTAAAAAACAGACCAATTCAGAGATTTCTGTTGTTTTCTTTTTATGATTACTTATAAAGCTGTTTCAAACAAAGGATCTTTAATGAGACAAGGCAAACCCCTTAGCTGCCATGGAACAAGTACCCAGTCCCTTTAACAATGTTGCTTTTTAATCTATTCTTCCCAGGAGAAAAGGAGGGAAGGGAGCCCAGAAAACAAACAAAAACCCCAGTGTTTAGTTCTCAAATCCAGACTGAGCTCAACAGAACTTTGTACAAAGACAAACGAGAGATGACTTAAAAAGAAGCTGGATAATCTTCAAGTAACAGTTCACCTGGGACTGAAAGTTTCCCAGTTGCTTTTGATGTCTCTTGATTGACTGCCTAAGGTGATTCTTGTTTGTCATTTGAAAAATGTGGTCATTTCTTCAAAGTGCCCAGAGAAATAGAGGATAAGCACTCTGGTCTCTCACACAGTATCCTACAGTATAGGACTAATCAATACAAGAGGAAGAAGCAAGCAAGAGAGGAGTATTATGTGCTATCATTATCTTGCATTCCCCAGCAAGAAGTTATCTTTAATGATTTAAAATACAGCACTGTTCTCATATGGGATTGTTTTCTTGAGCCTATAAGAAAGCCTTTGTCTTATACAATAGATCCTTCACTGAATGTAATCCATATCTTTCCTGTTAACATCAAGTGATAAAATAGGCATTACTAATTTTAGCTGTTAGCTCTAGGAAACATGCACTGCTCGGAGAAAGGTACTGAACGTACACTAGCATTGCTTACTAGAGCTGCAAAAAAGGCTAGTTAATTGCATTGAAGGCAGGTGAAAACCACTTTCTTCATAGACTGCTAAAGTCATACAGTCACAACAAAGCACTAATGTGAAGAGTCTGTCTGAGCATCACAGGGACAGTAGCTTTTCCCCATCACATTTTTTGTTGTTGTTTCTGGTTGCTTGGTTGTGGGTGGGGGTTTTATTTATTTATTTATTTATTTATTTATAGCAACCAGAAGCTAGATGCCACTTTGAAATTTCTTTTACAAGTGTAAGTTTTTTTTTTTTTTTCCCAGAGTAGAACCATACTTAGCATACACAGTTTTGCATCCAAGTGTCCATCCATGGACATCTCCACTACTTCCTATGTAGAATCAGTGTTTTGTTGAGAACCTATTTCTGCCAGGCTCTCAGTCATGCATCCACTTGCTCTCTCCAGACTGAGGCTCTGGGAACTGAAAATAAACATACAAGAACAAATGTGGTGACTCAAAATCTATGGTCACTATTAGGCTGGGTCCAATAGGAGCATACCATCAATGTTATATGTTTGCCAAAGCTGAACAAAAACATGCATTACCATCAGACTGAGAAAGTGAATTTTTCATCCTAGGGAACTAACTGTCAGGTGTAGTTTGCAAAAAGATACTAAGTTTTTTATTCTCTATAACTACATTTATACATATATAATAGTATAATTAAAGAGTAACAGAGAAAATCACAAAGAAAAAGTCAGTCAACTTTTGCTTTCTATGAGTAATTTTACTGGGTGTGATTTATTACAGTAGCCAATGGAGGAAAAACTACATCAGAAGGACTCGATTAATTGAAAACTTATTTTTCTCCCAAGTCCTAGGGACTTTTGCACAAATTCAAATTTCCCCTAGACCCTCTACTTTCTATGCTGGAGGAACATGCTTGAACTCTCCATGTAAATCACAGATCTAGGGGAGAACCCAGAAGGCACAAAACAAAGTGATTACTACATTGTGGAAAATGTGTTACTGGATGTCCAACTATGTGCCATATTTCTTCATTTCTTCTGCATTCTGTACCTAACTGCATTCTTCCTTGAAGTGTGTATTGATTTAACATAGTAAGAGAAATTCAAGCAAAAGGCTGCCTTTGAAAACAAAAACAAGCCTTCAATGTAGCCCTCTACAAAGGAGCCTGCTTTTCATCGTATTCCCCAAAGCATCACCAGATCCCAGCATGGATAACAGTCAGAACAGACAAAATGCCATAGAATCGTAGAACAGTTTGGGTTGGAAGGAAACTTAAAGACCACCCAGTTCCAATCCCACTGCCCCCACTACCCCCACTGGGCAGGGACACCTCCAACCAGACCAGGTTGCCTGAAGCTCCATTCAGCCTGCCCTTGAACACCTCCAGGGATGGGGCAGCCACAGCTTCTCTGGGCAGCCTGTGCCAGTGCTTCACCACACACTGAATGAGGAATTTCTTCCTTATATATAATCTAAATCTCCCCTCTTCTAGCTTAAAGCCATTACTCCTCATCCTATCCCTACAGTCCCCAGCAAAGAATCTCTCCCCAGCTTTCCTTTAAGTATTGAGAAGCCTGCAGGGAGACATTATAGCAGCTTTCCTTCTCCAGGCTGAACAACCCCCATTCCCTCAATGACATGAAGCATAAGAGTTTATTGTCCATCCTCAGCAGGAATGACTGAATCCTGCTGTCAGCCTTCTCATTAAAAAGTCAGGAACTAGGACCACAAATCCTACTAGGAAAGAAAATATGGCACCATAGAAATGACATAAGGAAAAACAGATGAAGTAGTTCCAAACTGTTTCAAAAGATGTTCCTAACTTGAAACACATCACTGAGGAAGACAACATGAATCATTCCATAGCTGGTACAGAGTAGCCCTGCAGCCCAGTAAATACTGAATTGCCATTGCTAGTAATAGGCCATAGACTTTCTGCTGGTTTGCAGGGCCTCAGGATGGCAGCTTGTCAAGCTTAGTTTGTCTCAGCTTCTCTTGACCTGCTTGCAAATTTCCGACTTAGCTATAATAGCTTTTCTTACTAATGACTACGTGGATTTGCCTAATTTGCTTTATTTTTCTTATCTTTGTATGATACAATCATAGTTTAATACAGTTATTCTCTGTAGAAGATATGGTTTAGTAGGAGAGGCCTTGAAAATGAGGACACAGGACATGATCTAGAGATGTGCATGCATGGGGCAGTAAGAGATGCGGCACAGACTGACACTGGAGGCCCCAGCACTACAGACAACTCACCAATGGTCATTTGAAGAAATGCAGACTCAGAGCTGGGCAAAACTACACATAGAGGTACAAAGAGAACAAAGAATAGCATCCAGCTTGCAAAAAAATCTACTGTATATAGGAAATTCAGTTCTATCATGAACTAATCAATAAAGAGCAAGCAAGGTATAAAGCATGTTCCTAAGCTAAGGAAAGAGAAATTAACAATATTATGTTCCTCCTATCTAAGGATTCAATCTGCATGATCCCTTCTCCCATGCAAAACCTTCAATGGTAGGACACCATGAGCACTGGAATGGTAAGAATTATATTAGGAAAACAAGCAGAGACCACAAAGCATGAGTGTCACAACTCTTTGTTGTTATAGAAGCTTTTTCTCTTTAAGTAGTAGTCTTGGTCAAACTGTTAGGATTTCTACTGCATGCAAAATAAATTATTGGCTTTACATATAATTTGTTTTTCATTTTTACCCATAACAAGAGATTGAAGGTAACAATGTGTAGATAGTACTCTGCTCACAAATGCCATTTCACACTGGGACTTTAAATAACTAACACGTGCTATTGAAAACAATTATCATCATCTTTCCTTTCCTCCCCATCCAAATTGAAGAAAAAAATGCTCAAGCATGTGATATTTCTCTTTTGGTACAATTCATTTTTCAGTCTCCTTAAGTTTACTGATCATCTAGTAGTAGCTTGAAGGTAGTATTTTAGGAAAATTTATTTATTTAAGGCCTCATGCATTTTGAAAGCTAAGAAGCTGAATGCATGCTGATTTGAGGTTGAGTATTATGAGTTTCTGATAAATCTAAAGCAAATTCTGGTGAGCCCTCTTCATTCAGTGTTTATCCATAGATTCTCTGTGTCATGGTTGGGACTTCACAGCACTTATCCAGCTTGAGCAGTAAGTGCTGTTGCTCATGCAAGTGACATATTTAATTCTGCTATAACAGTTTTGCAAGATTCAGTATGTGAAGATATCTACCTAATGGGCAAAGAAAATAATTTGATATTTTTGACTCTGCATCAAAGCAGATGAGCATATCTGAGATAGATAAATTTAAAATTTCATACACCATCTGCACTTTTTTTTCTTTTTAACTCGAAAAGCAATTTAAATGTCATGTTCTTTGCCATTACTGTTATTACCAGCAGTCTTCTTCATGAAAACAGACAACTTAGTCAAGAAAATACTGTATTTCAGAGACATTGAGGGGAAAAAAATCTATTACAGGAACTTTCCTATAAAGAAAACTCTTATTAAACTTTTGACTCTGAGCATTTGTCTCTGCAGTTCTTCAGAATGACCTGTGCTGTGCTTGTTTAACTGCATTATGATAAACTGAGACATGGGATTAGTTTCTTATGTGCAAGTCAGAAGCTAAAGCTGGCCATCTGTAAAATGTTACCAGAGGATGTCCAGAGTCTATGAGAAAAAAGTAATTGAAAACTAAACCTGAACTAAACTGGCAAGATGTTACTTCAGAGTGTACTGCTGATATGAAGGGTGCAACAAAACCAAAAGTAACGGTGTAAGCACCACCTTTAGGCTTGGTCTTTATCAGCTAGAAAGCATGAAGGTCCAGCCTTGTGTGCCCTTGTACAAAAGGAAGGAAGAATAAGCCAACTTTTAATGGTGGCACATTACTGTATAGTGTTACTTGTAAAAGAGAGTAGGAAAATAATTCAAAATAATGGATAATTCACAGATTTGGCTAGAAAATTTTGCTGCTATTGTTGTTTTCTTGAAGTAATAAGGCCTGTATACTACAATGCCCCAAACTGAAGCAGTTTCTCTTGTGTGTCCTTGGTGTCTTGTGTGTCCTCCTTCAGTGACTGAACAAACACTGACAAAAATGAAATCACCAAATCAGTACTTAGAAAATATTAACACATTCTCTAGGCAAAGATGTAAAATGAAGCAAGAGAGAATTAAGGAATAATATGAAGCATATTTGGGAAGAAGCAAATGAAAGCACAGCAGTACATTCTCAAGGTGCTGGAATGAGCTGAAAGAAGTTGCTCTATTTTTATGACTTTGGGTATTACCTTGCTAAATTCTAACTCAGTTTCACTTTATATAGTTCCAATTATACTGGCTTACAACACTGAGCAACAGTGGGGACTTCTGCTGCCTTGCCTCATTTATAATGAGTTGCCTCTGAGGGGTTCACAGATCATTTGTCACCTACAAACTAAGCATGTTCCAGAATGAAGCCACCCCCTTTGGGCTTAAAAAAAAAACAACTCACAACAGTCAAAATTATCATCTGCCAGAACAACATGTTTGACTAGTTTGCAGTGTTTACAGTTGAAAACTGTACATGAGAGGAGGTTTTCCGTATCTATCAAGAACCACAAATGGACAGCAAGGTAACCACACCAGCCTGAGCAGTGTTATGTTGCCCTGAAAATTAGCTTGCTGCCAGTGGCTGCAGAAGCATCAGGTCCTGCCCCTTTTCAATTAAGTATACACCTGATATAATGGTGGCAGTGAATCTGATTACCATATTTTTGCAAAATCCTCTGAAAAACCTTGAATACTCAGGAAGCACATCTTCATCATTAAGCTCCGCTTGGCAAGTTGTGAACTCGCGCATACCTACAATTTGGAGACATGCTTTAAGTGCCTAGTATACAAATGGAAACTCAGATGTGCAGTTAGTGGAGCACTACAGAAATGAATTGCGATTTACCTATCAATAGCTTTTAAACATCTCAGCTGTTCAATAGAAGCAGCTGTCCTTAAATACTTTTCAAAATGAAAGCCATTTCCACCTGTAAAGAAACAAAATACAGCTGTAGGAAACAACAACAACAAACAAGCCAGACCTTACCAACTATTTGTAAAATATTCTTTCTAAAAAGACTCCAGTGTTGTGGAAGCATTCAAACCATACTTTAACTAAATCATTTTTTCCTGAAAACTCTAACCTAGAAAATATTACAGAGATAACTGTGCTATGGAATTGATATACGAAATCTTTTGTTCTTCATACACTGCTAACAGGAGCATATGATACATATGGTAGATATGATGAATAAGGCTAATTATGAAGAGCCCCAAATGGTTTTTCCTCTCCTTTCTGTTCCAAGTCAAGAATCAAAGTTCTTGGCGCTGTGCACTGGTGAATTTTTATAGCCATCTTATGGTAGCTGATGCTGGGTTATGTCATATGGGGAACATGGAGTGGGATTTCTACTTGAGCAAACAAAATCAAAGGGGGCACATATATTTGAAAAGGAGAGGGGAAAAAATGAGAATATGACATTCATATGGAAGAAATTCAAGAACTATGGAACCTCAAATAAAACTAAGGGGCAGTAGGTAGACAAAAATACTAAAGGAGGTACTTTTTCTGTGCAAGGATAACTTATATATATAACTTATATGTGGGAGTAAGAATACTCCCACATGCTGTCCTGGATGCTAAAGCTGTGCAAGAGTTCAAAGACAGCTGGACAAATTCATGAAAGAAAGTCGCCTATAAGGCCACTAAATTCAAACATGTTGCCTTTGCTCAAGAGCAACCTGAGTCACGAGTCATGTCTAATCACCGTACTGTCAAAGAATATAGAGATAAGGCAACCTCCAGGAAATATTTCTCATTCTCTTGTCATGCCCAACACAGTTTGTCTCAGTAGAATGGTAAGACAATTTGCTTTGATGAAGCAGGTGCAGCACACAGCACAGGAAGAATAAAAGTATATGGCACAACACAGGTGTAACTTGTTTTCTTACTCTAGGTCTGAAGCTTACTGGAAGCTGTTTTAAGTGTTGTCTTGCTCCTTGGTGAGTGCACTTGAGGACTAAATGCCCAGGTTATCTGGATGTTATTCATAATCCAGGTAGTCCTGAATAGTTTAGGTTCAGCACAGAAGTGCGTATGTGTGGAGCAGCATAATAAGATGGGGACAAGCAGGAAAGATTTAGGACAGTACATGCCTGTGGAAAAGCAGGGACTCTCCCTTGGCATCATCACCCTCGCTCCTTGTGACTGCAGAAGAACTAGTAGTTGAATGGCCTGATCTAGTCTACCTTCTCTTAAAACATCCTCATGTGCAGCCTCACATCTGACTGGCTTAGCCATGTGCCTCAATGTATCTTTACCATCAGGGACTTTTGCTTAGTTTCATGCTTCACCAGGGCCAAATTACCTTTAGCTTGATCCATGCAAGTTGTCAACTACCACAAATTTTCTAAGTGACCAAGTGCCAAACTAACAAGCAATAGCACCACGCCTGTAGGCACTGGGGGACTCCAAGCAGCACCTTGTTCTGTTCTACCCTATGTTACTGCTGCTATCACAACATGCCCTTGGCCCAGTTGTCTGGTCTTTTAAACAAAGTGCAGAGCTGTGAATTCAGAGGAGGCTTCTCATATGAAGTATGTGAACAAGGACTTCACAGTGGTCCACAAAGCCAGAGTTCAAAGTCCCAAAGTTGACCAACCTAGAGCAAAGGGTTCATTCGCAGCTAATTGCTTGTAAATTAACACCAGAGCAAAAAGAAACACCAATGGAAAGAGAAAAGAAGGAAAATTGCATAAAATACTATCAGAAATCAAACCTATGGCTCCCTTTATACAGGAGATAAACCATCTGCTTCAGTTCATGCTTGGATGACTCCCCATTTTCAAAAATGAAGAAGTGAGCAGATTCCCAACTTCAGTTTTACGAGTAGCTATTCACACACCAGAGCACTACAAGTATTTTATTCCTTTTACCCTTCCTCCCCAGCTAGTGCACAGGCCAATGCAATTTTATTTATTTATTTAGAGGAAAACAAACAAACAAACAACACAAAAAACTCCCAGAGTCACACTAACAGATGAGTCTGGCAACAAGGAGAAAGGTAGTTACTCGGAGATAGACTGGGGCTGTGTTTAGCAGGTGGAATCAGAAATATGAAGACCTAAGCCTATCAATATATTTCCAGAGATCTGTGTAATAATAGCAATTGAGAGCTTTTATAACTACACAAATCTGTCAAACACCACTTCAGTAATATTTCAGGAGGGAATTGGGCAAAGAGCTTTTTACAGGGAGTTAGGGGAGTTCTGTCACACCTCATCTATTTGATATTGCTTTTAAGTATTGCAACACCACCTCCATGCGGAAGGCAGCAAAGGGAGTGCTATCAAGCAAACCCAAGCTAAATTACGAAAGACAGCATTTCTTCTGAGGCAGCCAAAAAACCCCTCCCCAAAAGCACACTTTTGATGGTTAGTGTAGGATGAGTAAATGGGGAAAGAAGCAGTATTGGGTAATGCCAGAAGCTCCAACTATGAAAAAAAATCTCTCTGAAATGAAACATAATTCCATTTTCGAAGTGGCAATTTCATGTTTATATTGAAAAAAAAAAAATTATTACTTTCAAAACAGAACCTAATTATTCCAGCCACCAGCACAGAACTGAGGACTTAAGGACCCTAAACAAAACAGGCTAGCATGTTTTATTTATAAGAAACTCATACTAAGATTGTTTATTACTTTCACCAATGAGTTATTAGGAAGCTCAGGTTTTATTCACACTGCATATATTTTGTAATACACACTGGCATTAAGGAACTCTACAAAAAGCAGATTACAGTTTTTAAAACATTGCTTTAACTTGGACACACTGAGTGTCTCACCTAATTTGCATGCATATATAGTCGTATTTAAAATTAACATCTTTTTGTATTGGCCTTTCCTTTTTCCTTTCTTTGCTAGTGAAACAGAAATGGCTCAAGTTCTCACAACAACTAAACTACTGTAGGGCAGGGTGGGGGGCCCTTTTCTCTCGCTCTGGTCTTCACCTTTCTGTTCTCTTGAGTGAGGGTGTGAGTGGGCTGCCCTTTAGGATGAATCAGCTTCAACAACACTGCTGCCAGCTGCCCCTTTAGGTTTGCACTTGCTTATCCCAGTCCTTCTGCTTCTGAAATTAAACACTGCTTAAGTCAAAAATAAACAGGCCTACAAGCAAATGACTTTGCTTAGATCCCAATTTAGCTTTTGAATTGCTAATATCTATCTACACAAAATATGCTTCTCAAGTGGTGTCAAGGCATTTACTTATCTTGGTTCCCATGTATATTCCTGGACAAAGGGACAGCTGCAGAGCAAGTGCATCAGTTATTTGGTTACTGTTTTTACTCAGCATGTAAAAAGTTTCCAGAAACTGCCACTGGTACAGTTTATGACCTGTGCCCTCTCTCTGTGCTCCCCTTCTACTTTACCAACTATATCTGATGAATTGGCAATGACATCTAGACAGAAAATAAACAAAAAAAGAACCAAACAAACTCTACTTGGCTATGCCAAGCAGTAAAGGCTTGCATACAGTGGTTTTCTTTGCTTAAAGAGAAGAGCGATAGAGGTTTTTAATACAAATAACTGAGTTAGCTTTTGTTTCTAGGTGTTCTTCCAGAGAACACAGAGCTATTCTGTACTGGGGAAACACAGAGTACTGCAGAATACCATTTTCCTCAGGAAATATTCCCAAGGATGTCCTTCCTAACTCAGCACTGAAGGAAATCTGTCCCAAGAAGACAATCCAGATTCTGTATTTCCTTTCCACTTGCCAAAAGAGTAATCTAAATACATAAAAGCGCTCCCAAGAAGAGGGATGAGACGAACCATTTTAACAGAAAATTGCAGTGAAAAAACTCAAGGCTGCACCCAGAAACCAGTGCAGGAAAATGTTAGTTGGTATGGACCAAAGAACATTCCTCTAAGAAACACAATTTATGGACTATCAGAAACCTTGCATGCTGTACACTTGCCATCCTAAGTGACTTGGCAACATGCTCCTGAATGCCTGCTTTGATGTGGGTTTGGTTTGATTTCCTAGAAACAGAAATTAATTTCCTCTAACATTTCCAGCAAAGGGACCCATCATTTTAAGTATTGCTTTCAGATATGCACTACATCTATCCTACAGTATTTTTCTTTCTGTGTTTTAAATAGGGGAACGATTCTTTTCATATTTTGTAACTCATCTTTGCTTCTCTTCAGGCTCCTGACACACTCTTTTTGCATTTTCCTGAGCATTCAGTGGCACAGCTTGAGCAGGCAAATTCATCAGGGGAAGGAAAAGGAATATCAACTTAATTTTGCATCAGGTAAAACAGAGTGAGTTACATACTACTGTAAAAGAGAAAATGGGCTCAGTCTCATGCTGTTGCAAAAATGTCCCTTATTTGAGAGCTGCCTTCATACTTCTGCTTAATACTTGCATGCTGGAAACTGAATCTGAATAAGTTGAAAAGGCTGGTAAGCCTTCACTCCTACTTTTCAGTAGAAAAGTGGGGCTGAAGGCAACAGCAGGATACCCAGCTGCTGGCCTCTTGAAAGATTTTACTGCTTCACTTTCCACAGAGACAAAATAAAAGGAAAACAAGTCTTGTGAGATGAGAAAAACAAAGAAACAAATCCACTGGCTTTGACAAGTAAAAATAAAATAAACAGTGGAATGCAGTTAAAAATGGCAGACTCCTTCCAAACACGGGAAAATGTGTGCACTGTCACAATAATAATTTAGGAAGTAATTTCAGTTTGGTGGTGAGCAATTTACCTACCTGCATCTGCTGCTAGTTCTCCTTTTCGGTGTTTTTATTACGCCAGCAATGTTGCATGTGTTTCCAGAGGGAATGAGCCTTGCCATTATCACCCCCTGGAGAAACTACAGAGAATTCGTCTATATGTGTGTGAAGGGAGACAGAAGACTGTGGAGAGAAATAAACAGGAGAAAACATTTGTTGTCTCCCAAAGTACAACTGTTTTAAACATAAGGAAATATTACAATACATGAAAACTTAGGGAAGTATTCAGCCACATTGCTTAAAACCTGATCTTGGAGGACAAATAGAATTTGACACCAAAGCTGCTAAGCAGTTCCTAACAGTAAATATGTAATTAACAGCAAACTGTTCAGCTGATCTTTTTTTTTTTTTTTTTTTTTTTTTAAATTTATTATTATTTATTGCTACCAGTGGAATAAATTTCAAAAAGCTTTCATTCAGTTTGTTCTTAACATGGCTTGGAAAAACCACATGAAAAACAAACTGGGTAGTTTTCCAAGAGTATGCCATTGTTGATTTTCCACTGGAATACCCTGGGTCCTATAAACCAGGTGTTGCTATAGCATATTGGAAATGAAAGGCAACATTTCACAATTTGTTTAAGCGAGATTATGCATGCTGCAGTGCCTCATCGAGTTCATGCAAGAGAGGTTCTTCCCAGTGCTTTAATTGGCACTTAGCTTCTTTTACAGCTTGTTCGCCTAGACAGCCTGCACAAAGTAGTCACTTAAAGTGTAGCTTAGAGCATTATAAAACACAGCTTTACAGGAAATAGGAACATTCATTTGATAATTGCCATGACAACTCGGCCATGTTAGATTTAAAAATCATTAGTTTTGAAGCTGTGATATGCCGAGTGTTTTTCTACCTGTGAGCATCCACAGCAATGAGGAGCACTTGCTAAACCACCTGGAGGTACCTCACAGCACGAGCTGCATGGGGATGAGCATGGCTGCAGCCTCCGTGGACATCACAGGGGTTGGGGAAGGCAGGAGCATCAGCACCTGGGGGGCTCAGCCTCAGAGCTTCAGTCATATGCAGATCACCACCAAAAACTATTCAGAGGTTTACTGTGCTGAGAAGGATATTCACCCGCTCGGGTTACAAGAGAGCTCACAACTAGACCCTTTTTAATGAGAAAATACAGTTCACTTGCAGACCTAGAGGCACAGGAAGAATAAGGAATAACACAACCTACAACAGTCAGAAAATACTCATTCAACAAAACCCAAATATTCCATAGGAGCATGCTGACTGCTGAATCTTTTTGATTAAACTAAGAGGGGAAGTGCAGGGGGATGGGATGGCAGCCTTGAAGATGTACAGATGAAAAGATGGGTGCCTCCCAGAGATGGACTTCATAGCTTCCAGATGGCCAGAGAATTACTAAAATCTAATTTTATGAGCCACAGAATAAATGCTTTATAATTCTCTCTTCTTGTAAGCTTTGGAAATTTAGGTCCTTTGTTATTATTTTGTGGTAGATAACATGCTTGCCATTAGTACATTTGCATTTGGGAGAGGTTTTTTTTCTTTTTTTTAAAAAAGAAGAGATGAGGAAAGTGATGGGAATAACATTAAAGCAGCTTTTCATTACTGCTATTAAAATTCAGGTCCATTACTGTGGAGAAATTGATTGATTCAACAGGAAGTTTGCATATGCCTTTCATTTTTATTAACTGAAGAAACAGACAAATATATTTGACAATTTTTCTTCATGCTGCTGACAGCTTAGGCCAAACCACTCTCTGCTTACTGCTCTTGTGCTTACCGGTCCCAAGAGTAATCACTACAGTCTTGCTTGCTGCGCAAGATTCTTCTTTAAAAGAGCCATCACTCATGGTGATCACTTATTATTGTTGATGTTGTTTTAAAAAAGTCTTAAGAGTCTGCAAGTGCAGAGGAATTTTATGAACAAAGCATAAAGTCATAAAAGTCAGTAGTATTTTTATTCTACTGGCAGACAAGCCTTAGCTCTTAGCAAGTGCAAACTAAAAAGCAATATAATCATGCACACAACGCAGCAAAATAGTTCCAACAGGTTGATACTGCACACCAATCTTCAGCTACTTTTTTGCTTTTTAACTTCATTCATTCTAGCCTTTCTAATGATGACTGAGAAGAAGAGATATGTGCTATGAAGAAGTACAACAAATCATTATAAGCATTTTTTTTTTTTTGACAGGTAGATTTTACACACCCCTCAAGACAGAAGTGCATATAATGTTTTTTAATACATTAAGGGCCATGCAATGCATTGCTACAGATTTGATTAATTTACCTTCTGAAAGAGCAATAATACCTGCCTCTGCAATGCTCAGCATTATTTAGCTATAATGCTAAACATGTTTCTCAAAAAATGATCTGCCATCCAGAGTCAGTGTAGAATTTAGAAGTTTCTTCTCATTTTTCATTACTGTTTTCAAAAGTATGACTCATGTATTTTTGAATTTCATGGGACTAAAGGAAGGGAATCATAATCTGCATAGTTTGCATCCAGGCTTCCAAGCATGCATACCTAACAAACATCATAAACAAATACACCACAGCCACAGGCTGCTCTTTGATTTATACAAATGAATTTCCTAACTCAACCCGACAGCTCAGCTGATTAGACAAATAAAATCTCGTGGATAACACTAGTGCTGATAATAACATTTTCCAAATGGGACAGCTATATTTTGTGCTAAAAACAAATATACAGTTTGATAGAGATCATGGAAAAACTTGTACAACAACTAACAAGAAAAAGCAGATATTTTATAAAAGGCTGTGTCTTTTCTCATCCTTGTTTATTCAAGCGTTTTTTAGCTGATACACACCTTAGCCAAGAGAGACATCAATACACAAGATAAAGTGCTGAGCAGGACACAAGCTCCTGAGCTCTGCTGGGTTTATTAACTGTGGAGGTGGCAATATACATTAGTCAAGACAGGCACTAGTGCTAGAGGAGAAACCTCTCTTTTCCATCCCTCTGGCCTGCTCCCTTCAAGTCTCTTCTGCCCCTGGGAAGCACAGTGTGCCCAAGGGAGTGGACAAGGATGATGGAAGAAGGGCAAGAGATGCTCACTGCAGCAGCTCAGCAGTGCATCAGGAGATATCCATGGGTAGGGGCAGAGAAGCAGGAGTAAGTCATGGTCATTGGAAAAATATGGTCTTATGAAAAGAAAAAAAGGTTGTGAACTGCTGGTTTATATCCTGCATTGTGAAACGTCACTGGCTCACTATCAAAGAAGCTCTCAGAGCTAAGACAGGCTTATATCTGTGATGTTTCCGACACCAGCTTTAAATGTTTAGCTGCTACCAGAGAGAACCAGAAAGCACTCAAACAGCTCAAGGGAGAATACTGAGATGAAAGAAGATATCATTAAGATGATTTTGCATACAAGAGATCAGTACAAGACAGCAAGACAGCTCTTTCTCTAAAGAGAAATAGTAATTTTCTGATCTTTAAAATTAACTTGGAGACTCTCATTGCTTATACACAAAGCTTTCCAGAGAAAAATGAAATGGGGAAGGGTTCTCAGAATTCAGAATGATTTAAGATGAAGGGACAATGCTCAAATGATGCTGTAATGTTACAAGAGTGAATTAGTCTCATTACCAGGCTCTTTTTTTTTTTTTTTTCCTCACTAGCACTCAATTTTTCAGAGCTGTTTCACAAAAAATATCAGAAGTATCAATTTATATAATAGTGCCCTGTTATTTAGAAAGCTTACATTGATAGTATGAAGCGTAAACTACTTGTGAACATGAAAAATCAGAAGTGTCAGTGGATTTGTAAAGATTTTAAAACTGAAAACAATAAGATGATTTCATAAATTCTTGATTGTTCTAAAGAGTCTATTTCAAATGAGAGATTAGCAAAATAAAGAAAATGCACTGAAGTAGAGATAATATTTTTTTCCCATTTGGTTTCCCCAGATTTTCAAATTAAGCCTCAACATGTTTGAGCAGTAGAAAAGAGCCAAGAACTGAAGATTTCCTATTAGAAACAGAGACTGACTGATTGCTTCTCCCAGCTAACAGACTGAGCACAGAACTTGAGTTTCCTTTTCATTTCCAATTTTAAAATGATGCAAAATGCCAACTTGCATAAAATGGATAAATATGTGCAGTGCTGGCAACCCAAAGTTTTGCTACTTCAGTGCACTCACAATGATACATCTTAGACAAGTGAAAATTTAAACAGATGTTACAGCTCCACCTTCTCAACCAAGAAAAAAGGATCAGAAGGGGTATAATTGGTCACTCTAATGAACTAGAGCAATGAGGATGCAGATGGTGAAACTTTTTTTTTTTTTTTTTTTGACACAGCCCTTCAGCCCTTGCACTCCTGATCAAGATCGCAGTGTCAGATACAGTAAGCCATCCAAAAGAAGTGGGAGGCCATTGATTTGTCCAGTTAGAAGAAGCAGCCTGGTTTTGAAACTTGCATGAACTGTAATAACATTCAAAGTTACTCATTGACTTGCAAAAAAACCCCTTCAAGTTTGCATGCACAGCCTTCACTTCAGAAGAATGCTGCCACTCTGGTGGTTCTGATGAAGCAACAGATGCTCTGTATGTTCACAGACCGTAAAATGAACAGGCATTTTATCTTCCTTTAGTTCCACTTTTTGGTGTATGACAAAAGCTAAAGAAAAGGTTGATCAATGTGAAGTTCACATTAAACTAGAAGAATATTTGGGAGGTTAAAAAACAACAACACAGTCTTGTAAAGGAACATAAACAGGTAGCTATAGTTTCAGCAGACAGATTCTGTTCCTTAATCTGCTGGCAGTAAGAGTGAAGAAAACACCCTATTTCACTAAATGCTATTCTCAGATATATGCCTTGTGGGTACAAAAAGTGGTTCACAGCCAGAAATTCTGGTTATTGCAGAAACCTTGAAGACAAGAGCAGATCAGCCAAGTATTTCCTACACATTGAGACCATGGTGACAGCAGAGAAATAACTGTCAGATGCTGAAGCAAAATGTCTTAGTCAATAACTTAGTAAGAAAAGCACAAAAGGAACATGGCAACACAGCAGAACAGGAGTAGTACAGTTAGCATAAATCTTTCATGCCACCCAAAAGATTCTTGCAATGAGCAGACAGTGCTTTGTGAGTCTGAGAGCCAGCAAAACTAAATATCGCACCTGAAGCAATGAAGTGTTCAACAATATGTCAGATATAATAGGTGAATGATAAGACTTCTAGTGCAGAGGATTACCAGAGTCCAAACACCCTCAGAGCACTACCAAACATGCAGAACCCAAAATGCCAGAACAAAAGTTAAAATAACATAAAATAAAGAATCTGCATTGGGTATAAACTAAACAAAAAATGACGCTAGTAATAACTAGAACTTGAACTCGTGCCTAATGTTTGCATGATGCAATTAACTAACTAAAGGGCTGGAGTGATGATAGCTAAAAAGAAAACATTTAAATCAGTAGGTAGGGAATTTGGAGTGAGACTCCTTGAGGAGTAGACTCAACTGTGTGTTCTTGGTCCTGCATGCAGTGCATTTTGCTTGCTGCTGATCTGTATAAAGGAATTTTCTTGAGAAACAGACTGAAACAGAGACCTGGATCCAAACCAGCAGGCACTGGAGGAATGTAGCTGATAAGGAGCCAGTACTGAAATAGCCAAGAGTGGATGAAGATGGGAGTTTTCATGAACACACAGAGATGAGGATTATAAATTGAATATTTATATCATAAGTAATCCCTCTTCATCTTTGAATTATTGTTTCTAGTTTGGTGAATGAAGAAAAAGATATAAAAGCAAAAAGCAAGCAAATCAAGTATCCCTATTAGAGTTGCTGAACAGTGATAAGGACAGCATCCAGTATGAACCCTTCAGAACTGTCATGGTTTGGGGAGGAGCTGAAGATAGGTTGGTTTCATGGAGGACAGACAAGTTTTAGCTGACATGAGATATGAGAGGCTGCACACTGAGGGAGAAGAAAGTTGCAGGGACAAGCTTAATCCCTGCAGAAACACCCAGTGGAAGCACAGCAGAAGTGATGGAGGACTTAAAGCCCTTATGCAGACAACCTGGAGGAGGAGTAGTGCCCCAGGGCACTACGAGGCTGAAGAAAAGGGGATGATGAGGCTGAAGGGAGCGAGCAGCTCACTGCTGGGGGTGCAGAGCTATCTACCCTGCTTCTACTCCATCCCAAGCACCAGCAGTCACCCCCCATCTGCATGCTTTGCAGCAGACAGACGTTAAAAAGCAACAACTTACTCATAGCAGCAGAGTAAGACAAAATATTTGTTTCCTTCCTGATTTTGAGAAGCTGAAATTCCCCAGCACAGAACAGTGTATCCAGAAGGACTCTGTTCCTTTTCCACTACTGAAAGAATTATAAAAACAAATTATGAATTAAAGTCAGTACTACCAAGAATCATTCCAATTGATCTTTCTTTGCCTTACAACCACCTCCTTGAAATAAATAACAAATGCTTTAAATGGCACACACTGGTTGAAGGAATGGAAATGAGCGACAAACACCAAAGGAACTAAACTCTGATCCCTTGGGGGAGAGAGAGATTATATGGAATTGGCTAGACTTCATTTCAGTCCAGGATCACTTTCTCTAGTGCAATGAATGTAAGAATGCTGGATAGTGTTGTAAGACCTGAAGAGATTCTGATTTCGTAGGAAAAATGAGCAAGAGCAGATATGATACGTTAAAACAGAGAAAAAGCAAATGGTACTTAAAATAAAACAAATCACAGAAAAGTCCATTAAATATAACAGAACCAACATAATGGGCTTAATATTTAAAAGTGATTGAATAAAGGAGAGACATGAAAATTAAATGAATACAATGCTACAAAGAGATGAGATACTGAAAGTGATGGAAAAGTAAATACTGTCATTAAAACACACATTTAGAACAACAGAATAATCAGTTTATCTTCAGGAGGAATTAAATTTCTTGGTCCCTCATAAGTGACTTTTGTGTTTACCTAGCACCAGCAGCGAGGGCTGCTCTGCACAACTGCTGGCGGAGGACGCTGACCACAAAATGGCGCCCACCACACTTGTGTGGTGGCAGTGGCACTAGTTCCCACAGGCACTCTGGGCTGAACACTGAAGAATTGCAAGTGACTTTCAAAGGTCATTTAGAAGGTACTAGTTAGCTTGCATCATATATTCTTTTTGCTGGAGAAACTGAAACACTCTCATTCCTGCAACCCTTTCTGATCCAGAGCACTTTCCGATTCATGACAGGAAAACCTTCATCAACTTTTCTTAACACTACTTGACAGGCAGATACCTTGAGACTTCAAGCAAAAAAAAGCAACTCCTCAGGACAGAAGCTAAAGATTTCCCTAAGCTAATACCACAGTTCTTCAACATGACCTTTCCTCAAGCCAGCACTCATTAGCATCTCCTTCTTCCTCATCACTCAGCATTTTACAAGATGTCTCCCATGCTTTGATATCTCTCCCCCTACCAAGTGTACCTTTCAAGCTCTTGGCATGCTGCTTGCTACTGGGCTCAGCAGTTCACTTTATGCATCTATTTAAACTGAAGTGTTTACAAAATTAAAATAGGTAGGGAGGTCATAAATTTACTCAAACACCTGTAGTGACTGAGCAAATTGTTTATAGCTCAGATAGGAAAATTTGCCTAGCAGGAGCAGTTAGTTTATTATTGTTGAACAGTTTATCACAAATGAGCAGTTATCACAATTAGAAAAAGAAGTGGGAGAAATGATAATAGTCTTGGAAAGCAAACCATTATCTGAACACAAACATCTTAACATAGATAAGTAAAGAAAGTGAATTCCTTAAAAGAGCTCTTAGGCTCAGCAGGATGTGAGAATAAAGGCACAGAGCAAGAGTTACTTGTGGCAGGATAAGACAGCCGGGGGGCAAGCTGAAAACAAAAATAACAAAGTCACAAGTCTGTGATCCATAGTTTCAGGAGTTTGAGCTGTAGCGGCTGATTTGGTGATTGCAATTTTGCTTTAAGGAAATATAATGTCATCAGCCAAAACATGCAGCAGACCATTGGTCCTTTCCTATTTAGATTGTTAGGCTTAGTGGCTTGGCGAGTCTATAAAGCATTTCAAAGACTTCTCCATAAAGTGCACTTGTTTGAAAATAGGTATGAATCATTTATGACGTCCAGCTGTGTACATGACAGGTTCAATCTGCATCTCACCCTGCAGCAAACAAGCAGATTACAAGCAACAGGTGGGGAAAGATATTTAAGAGCACTGTGCTGACCAAATGCTGTTAACTTGAGAGGACAGAAATAAGGTCAAGGTTAAGCACTTAGAAAAAAATCTACTTTTGGACTCCACAGCCACAAAGGATACAGGATGAGAAAACTTGCACCTAAGTGGTAGTAAGCTTAAACCTGATAAAATTGCTGAAAGACAGACCAGACCAAAACTAAAATCAAGTCAACCAGGGAACAGCATGCCAAAATTGTAATTCATCAGTGCCAACAGCTTAAGAGGACAGAACAAAGTCGTCCTGAGGACTTGCTTAAAGCTCTTACCCTCACAGAAGTCATGGCATCAGCATCTCTCTGCCACAGCCGCAGACTGTAAAGCAAGAGGAACTCACAATAACATTTTGCATGTACCAGACAGATCAGACTCTGACAAACTGAATGCCCAGCAAACCCAGGACTGCTCTGTGCTAGTCATCTGGGTTTTGAAATTCCCAAATAATCTGTATTTAGATGAGCTGGTGCTTTACCAGACCCTCGTACCCATAGCTTATCTACTAGAAGACTCAGCAGCCATTTATTTATTACCACCTGTGATAAAGAATAATAGAGCCAATGATCAATCCTTCTGTAAAGATACAGTGTTAACAACTTAGCTGCTAAATAATTGATTGCTTCAGCTTGTACACTTAGTACGAGTTTCTCTCTGCTGATATTTAAGAGCAGGTCCCAGCATGAATGGGATTTTTTGTACTAATCAGACACGGAAATATTTATTTTAAAAGCAATTTTGTATAAATGACAGGTTAAAAGATTGAGGGACCATTAAAAAAGAGCTGCATAAATGACCTATGATCCTATATTGTGTCTCTTTTTCTACACTTTGGAGACACTCAAGGAAAAAAAAAAAAAGAGAAAACTGTTAAGGTGATTATATTTTGTACTAAGTTTGCCGCCAGTTACTGCCAAGTTTTTTTCCTTTTTTTTTTTTTTTTTTTTTTTTTTGTCACAGATGATTACACTTAAGCAGACTTGCCTGCCAATGTGATTTGAACTTTGCTTAAATTATAAGTCACCTTGCCATCTAAATCAATTTCCCACCATTCCAAAAAGGTCATTTAAGCTTTCAAGTCCACTGGTTTGAAAATTAAAACATATAAAAGTGTAACAAGAATGCAAATCTGCTCACCTGCATCCAGAAAAGAAAAAATGCATGTGGTTTGCCACTGCCTTCTCAGATTGAAGAAATATTCTCATCCATGGGTAAAAACACAGTAATAACTACACAGTCTTCCTGTGACTGTCATTCTGGAAGGCTGAAATATTTTGCATGTAAATAAGTTTATTTGCAGACTGCAAAGCGTAAACTCTATTGTGTGGAGAATATTAGGTGCATAATGAACAAAGAACACACAACCTTCTCAGAGGTATTAAACTGAAGTGTCCTCGATGCCACCAGCCGTGAATTGCAGGAAGAGATGGAGGTCACTGTGCTTTCCTGCCTTGCTTATGTTGCATTATTAGCTCTGGTCATAGTTTTTCGGCAAAACTTTTGGAGGACTCATGCAAGGAGGACAATGTCTGGTGTGTTTCTCTTCCACTGTCAACAGATAGAGAACTGCAAAAAACATTTTCATAAATGGTCTTGGCACCTTCCCTGCCGAATCTCAAACAGTAAATCCTTGTTTAGCTCAAAGAAGGGAAGCAAGGTGGGGAGAGGAAGTTTAGCTAGTGTAAGGAAGAAAGCTGCCTTTTCTTTATGTCTCCCTTAGTACAGCATATAGCATTACTGATGATGAACCACTACCTAAGATATTAAAAAAAATATATGTATTTTGGAAATATTCCCAAATGGTCAACAAAAGAGCATCCTGACCTGACTGTCAGCAAGGTGACTTAGTGAGATCTGAATTTGGTTTTGCAGTCTGAATTTGTTTTTTGCAGCAAGGTGACTTAGTGAGATCTGAATTTGTTTTTGCAGTCTGTTCATTCTTCCCCCATTTGCCAAGAGCTCCACTCCAGGACCAGAAGTTCAGCCCCCCGCTTTCCCTGTGCTTTGTGCTCACAAGGGTTTGATGCTGAATTCTGCACAGAAGCATGGGAGGTTAGAAGGTTTTTGCTGTTTTTCTGTAGGATTCATGGTTCATAACCTCTACTTTTCTTTTCTTTTCTTTTCTTTTCTTTTCTTTTCTTTTCTTTTCTTTCTTTCTCTTTCTTTCTTTCTTTCTTTCTTTCTTTCTTTCTTTCTTTCTTTTTCTTCCTTCCTTCCTTCCTTTCTTTTCCCATGCATTTCCTTGGCCTCCAGAAACCTCTTCTGTTTAGTCCATTTCTGTTCCCTGTAGGATCAAGATTTCTAAGGCATTCCTTCTAAAAATTTCGTAGCAGAAGCTATAGCCATATCTGACATTCCCTCTCACTAAATGTCAAGAAAAAGCTCTCCCCTCCATGCCCTCAACAAAAAAATCCCAGTAGGTTTAAGCTTCCTTTTATAAGCATCACTGGATGGTATGTGTGGCAGTGAATCGATGCCTTGCAAAAATAAACTGAAACTGTAGTTCTTATGGGTCTATGGGTCTATACCAAAGACAGGCACACACAAAAAATGCTAATTCAAAAAAGAAAAAAAAAAAAGGCAAAAAAAAAAAAAAAGCAAAAATCCAACCCCAAACCAAAGATTACTCACTAAAGAAAGCATCCCCTATCCCAATGGCGTGTCTTCCTTTTTAAGACCTGAACTTGCCCTTTTTTCCCCTCTAGGTAGTTCTCATAAAAAAATTCCAAATACCAAAGACAGCAGTTGATTTTTTTATTTTAAAAACATTTTTTATACAGTTCAAGAAATCTCACTGAAAAATGAATAAAAGTATTATTGCCATTATTGCCATAATGCCACATAATGCTATCCCGTTTCATTCCCATGATCAAATCTCCTTGCTACCTGTCTATATGCCTTTTCAGACCCCCCTCCCACCCAAAAAAATTACTAACACCAAAGGTGTTATTAGCATGCCAGACCAGACCCTTCTCCTGCTATGTCTGCTACAGAAATTCATCCAGTAGTCCAGTGCAGTTCTGTCACCTGCCGAGCATTCAGAGCATCTGATCCATTAGTTCCTATGGACAGCTGAGATCTCCATTGTTCTTATGTTTCAAGTAATAAATAATAAAAAAATAAAGTTTCCATAGAAAAATAGTCATTTTTCAGAAAAACAAAAAGAGGGCTATTATTTTCTGAGGTTTACTTCAAATAAAAATATAGAAATAATGTTCAGAGTTTCAGCTCCTAGTCCTACTACGAAAAACTGCCTACGGAAAAAATGTGTGCTCCCTGGACTTGCTGAAAGTAGAAGAGGAGGAGAGGTGCTCTGATTTCTCTTTCCAAATTTTGCCTCTTTTGGATGCCTGGGCCGTCATAATTGGAATACTACCCTATGCTGATTCAAGACAACAAGAAGAGGAACTGCAAGAAATGATGTAGAATTTCAAATTATTTGTAACATTAAGGTAGTGAAGAAAAAAAGAAAATCACTTCTGTTGTGTGAGAAAAACAGTAAAAAAAAAAAGAGAGTTGTGGGTCATGTGTTAGACAGTAAAGACATGAAAAAAAGCTCACCGCAACGGTGAAGGACAAAAAAAGTCTTTGTAGGTTCTTCTTAAAATATAGTAGATGTGGCTGATTTCTTTTGTAACAGTGTAACTTATTTGTTATATCTTTTGATCCCAAATGGTACTTTACATTGTACATTAGCATGGCCACTCCTAAATGACATCTTAAGATCTTTATCAAACTACCACTAAACAGTAGCTTCATATACTTACCATTTACATCATAGATGGCACCAAACAGCTGCATCAATTCAGTCATTTTATTTAGGAGGTATTTCAAAGTGACTGATATCTCCAAAACACAGAAACTTCATAACCTGTGAACTTGTGAGATATTTTCTTGTATTTGGTCACCGAAAAAATGTTAGGACAATTATCTGAAATAATCAAATTTCTACACTATTTTTTTTTTTTTTTCAAAATTAGGAAAAAAGAATTACCCTTGGACTTTCTCCTTCTTTGACAAATATTAAATGAAATAATTGTAATTCTAATCCTCCATGTAATTAACCTTACAAAGTAAAGGATGAGAAAGATGCTAATTGTAACAAGTTTTTTTTTTTTTTTTTTTTTTTTAATTAAAGCTCTGGAAATAATTTGGTAACAGCTAGTTTTCATTTTATTTCCAAGACTTGGGATGAACAGTTCTGAAATGTATGTTGTAAATACTATTTCTGCAGGGATCTTTTCAAGGACAATCTCTGAAAAAGGTAGCAGAAGTGGCCGAACATCCAGCTAACAACCTATGGAAGTCAACTATAAACATGAAGTAGAATGCCTTAATTATTTTGTTATCACAGTCTTGCAGCCTTAAGAACTGGATTCACATCCATTTTTTTTGCCACATGTTTATTGAATGACTATCAGAAAGAAATCAAATAAATGACTAAAGATTAGCTGTTCCCTCTTTCCTCTTTTTCATACTCATTCTTTCAGCTCCACTTTTTTTTTTTTTTTTTTTTTTTTTTTTTTTCCCCCCACATTTTTCAGCCTGTGTTGTTGCTTACCCTGCCAAGTGTACAAGGCTAGTTGTAGTGAATCAGCTTTACACCCTGTAATGAGTAAAAACAATGAGTCATTTATCTAGGAAAGTTGTTTGGGGTTTCACAAGAAAATGGTTATTCAGGCCCTGCTCTGTGAAGCTGCTTTGTTCACCCCAGAAAGGAGGCCTGTGCATGGCTTCTCCTCACCACCCATCCTGGTCAGAGGGGAGCAGATGAAATGGAAGGCTCTGGTAGGATCTGCAGCTCACCATGGTATGCCAGGCCCCACCAGGTATGGCTGCCAGTCAGGTGTTTTCTTACTGTTCAGATGTTAGCAGGTTTACAACTAACACACAACTAATTCATCCTTTTGTCACAAAGTAAACTTCAAAAGCACAGGTGGTGATTTCTGAACGAAGACCACACTTAATAGACATCCTTTCTAAAGAGGAGACATTTTTCAATTTTCTCAAGTATGCTTTTATACTTTTATTATTCAAAGCAACATACACTGATGATTTAGAAACACCACTCACTTAAACATCCAAGTTTTAAATGTAATCAGATTGAGGAGATAAGTCAAAGCTTTACCCAAACTGTTTGTGACAATTAAAGAAAAGCAAACTACCTCATTAAGACTTTCTTTGTCACAAAACATTTAAGAAAAGTGCTTATGCCACTGCATCTTCTTTCTTAGTGAATATCAAATCTTTCTGATTCACATGCAATAAAATTAGGTAAGAGCGGACTACTCTCAGATAGGTTGTTATCAAGATGTTACTCTATTTTAAAAAGACAGAAGGACATCTGATGCCCCTAATTTAACATGCTCAGATTAAATTTCCAGTACTAATGCTGTTGTGTTTATGATAATTCAAGGATAACAAAGTTTACAGAACAGGGAACAATCATTTTCTACCCAGCTTTGACTTAGCATATTTACATGCTGAGGAACTTGCCTGTTTTTCCCAACTAGACCAGATAGAAAATACATCCATATGAAACACAAATATGAATGAAAACTGCAGCATTTTTTTCTGAAAACCTTTGAGATAGTATCAGGTAGAATGATTAAAAAAATACATTTCTGGAATATTTCTTATATATAACCAGAAAAACAAGAATTCAGGAGATTCATCTGCATTACCAGCAACAACTGTAATCTAAACAGTGATTTAGATAACCCATTAGCTTTTCACTACTCACATTAATGTAACTTTATCTAGATTTTGGAACTTGTCATTAAGTGAATTGCTAGAGAATTGGTTGTGAGCCTATGATTTCGAAGCAAACCCTTGGACTGCAGTCTGTCGTCAGTGTCTAATCAACTTGGAGCCTCATGTCCATTTAGAAAACCTCCCAGAAGAAATGAAATCATTTGCTTCCTCCAAAATACAAACCGGCCATTCATTTACTGAATTGTGCCTATAACACAATCACGAGATAATACCCTAAATTGCACAATCTACAGTTTCAAAAACATACAGTATTTTTCTTCGTACTCCTCTCATTCATGATAATTCAGAAGAAAGCAGTTATCAGAACTCAAGTGTGCATTAACAACTGTTCAGCTTGGTAGGAACTGTACACGTGTTCCCCCTGCTTAACACACTCTCCAGCTCACACACACGTATCTCTTCGTGCTCTAGTCGATGGCAGAAGCCAGAGATGGATTGCAGAGAAAAATAGCCAAACTCAGATGGCCTAATTCACTCTTTACCCATGTAAAACTATAAAGATTAATCTTTATTTACAAATCAGCTGATATTTAAATCACATTTGGTACAATGTTGTGGCTATTTCAAGAGGATGAGCATATTAATCTTCACTACTATGAGGATGTGAGTACGGTTTTCCATTTTCTAACATAAGGAGAAAAACAGTAAAGGTAAGTGGCTAATCATAAATGGGATAGCTGACTGACCATGTCAGAAACTAGACTCTGATTCTCTGCCCCATCACAAAATGCTAATATTGCAATCAAACATGCTCCGAGGATGCTGTTTTCTACTGGAGACAGCAGATGTCTGCTGTAGGTAAAGTGGAGCTCTTCTTCCAAGGAATTTCCTCATATAAGATGCAATTTAAAGACTTAAATATAAAGAATACCTGACAAAGATGTTTTGGAAACAGTTTGTTTTCAACCTCTGTCAAGTTTAAAGATACCAAGACAGAGAAATTGCATTTATCCTCTTCGCAGCAACGTGAAACAACCAAGACATCAAGTGTACCTTTTTGATACCTTTTTGATACCTTTTTGATTACAAGGCTATATGGTTACTCCTAGAAAGGGTAAATGTCTTAAAATAAATAAATAAATAAATAAATAAATAAAAAGAAAACAGACAACCAAGATGGCTAAGGACCCCCCAGCACAACAGTGTGTAGCTACTTCTCCTGAGAAGAATGAGCTGTGCACTAGTGTATTGTTGTAGCAGGGCACTTTAATACTATCCAACTTGCAAAACACAATGACCAAATTATGAAATTTTTTACCATATTATATAGTCTCCAAACCAATGAAAGGTACCACCTTGACAGTCATTTGTAAGAAAGAGCTTTTAGGAAACTAAAGAGATTATGTAGAAAAATATAATATGCAGCAATATGAGCTTATGTGGATTATTTTCTCATGAGCTGATGGCATTGATATGAATTTTCTTAAAATAATGGATTTAAAGGATAAATGGCCTTGTCCTGATAACTGAACTTCATGGATTATTCTTTACCTGGCTCAAGCACAATACTGGGAATTGAGGTGCCAGTCACACTTTAATAATGATCACCACACATTAATTTATGTTTAAATCATGGTTTAATTAATGCTTTAGATATTTTAGGAAAATAAATGACTATTCCTTGCAAACCTCTTCCCTCATTATCTTCCAAACAAAATGTCATACATACCTTTGCCAATATTATTTTTGACCCTCTAACTGCATTGTTGTAGGTTAGCTTTCCATGGCAGTAACTACATGGCACAAGGGAGTTTGACAATTCAGAGCAAAAAGCAGGCTCTAGTGATCTTTTGATTTCTCAATGCGTGTGACTTAAGCTCATCTTGAGTGACTATCTATGAGAGCATAAGAGATCCAGACTTTATTCTTACAAATGTGGTATTTAAAGGAAAAATCACTTTTCAGGACATTAGCTAGATGGTGATTTTTTGGTCTAGATTTTCACCTTCTTCTGTGGGAAGTTCCCAACATGCACTCATAAAACTAAAGGACAATGCAGCAAGGGCTGTAGCAACCAGCTAACAAAACATGAATTCCAGAGAGAAGGCAATGCAGGAAGATCCCTGTGAACTTAAACGTTTTAGGCATAATCTATGAAACGCCTTGAATAACAAAAGATGGGAAAAGAATTTTAGGATGGATATTTAGCAAGGAAATTAATTTGGCTTGCAAATTGTGACTAATATCCTAGTTTTATAGAACTAACAAAAGCTATCAAAAATTTTCTTTGAAAGGAGTCATTATTATTATTATTATTATTATTATTATTATTTTCCTAATCACAGAATTAAGAGTTATGACTGTGCTTTGGATCTCTGGCTGCTTCCAGACATGTGGTGGTGCTACTGCTTAAAGCAAGCTAGATAAGTTTTTCTAAAGATCAATTTCACATTTTACTCTTCTAAAAAATGCAAAGTCATCATTGAAACAACAGAAATCAATCCTCCCCAATCTCATGTTATTTTTTTCTTCTCATAAAACAATGTTAAAGTGTTCTTTATTGATTAAGGCACATTTTAGTTGTATAATAAGCAGCTCTGTATGCATGGTATTCCATTCATTTCAAGAAAATTCCCTTAAAATTCCCTTAAAAGATTAGCACTTATGTAACTACCTTACCAGAGTTCACCATGTCTATTGTCCAGAAATCACAGCAGATTTTTTTTTTTTTCTTTTTTCTTTGTAGCTCACTACTACCCACTGGAAAGGAAATACAAATATATATAAATGTAGCAAATTAATATTGATTCAGCATTTGGGTTAAAAGTTTTCCTTCACCCCCACAGTAGAGAACTGATAAAATATTCTCATATGCCATTCTAACCCTAGCTTTCTGTCATTTATTGCAGTTGTGTTCTACATATGGACATATTTCATTTTGTTCCAAGCTGCAGAGAGGAAACTCGTCATGGCATCCCTTTCAAACCTGATGAGAGCTATGCAAATGCCAGCCTCCATTCAAGGCTGCATTTGATGCTTCTGGCAGCAAGTGAAGTAAATAATACACGTGGAGGAAGTAGGGAGGAGCACAAGTGAAGACTTCTAGAACATCATAGCATTACGAAAAGATCTATTTTAAAACATATCCTATAGAATTAAAAAAAAAAAAAAAAAAAGCTGGATTTTTATTGTTGGAAACTGGTGGTGGTAGGGGAATTAGACCAAGTAAACTCCAGTTCCTAGCAAGATCGATGTCCAGAACAAGTCTCAGGAGGGTGAGCTCTCTGCAGCAGATAGCCCTTCCCTATCAATGGCAGAAAATAGAAAGGTCAATTGAAAACAGCTCACCTAACAAAAACAAAAACTCTTCTGCAAGGAAGCTAAACTCATAGTATGCTAACATGCTTACTGGTGTTGGTAATTCCTAGAAATATATTTACGCATCCCAGTGAAAAACACAGTTTTGCATACATTCTGTTTGAAGCATAAAGACAATAGACGGTCATGGGAAGGGAAGAAAAAAAAAAGATTCTTAAAAGGTGAGATCCATTTGACTGTGGGATAGTTTTCAAAGAGTAATGAAAGTACTGGTCACAGACCAGTACACTCTCCATATGTTTCCTGGTGGCAATTAGCGTCACTTCCTGTATCACAGGGCTCACTGTGCTTACCAATGAATATGTCAAGTCTGGTTGCTTGTGAGCCTCTCAAAACAAACACTACTAAGTTACTGACAGAACCTTTAGGTTGAAAAATGAATCCTTCTAACTCACACCATCTCAAAAATAATACAAAATAAATAAATAAAATTAATCAAAACAGTCCTTTGAAGCAGAGGACTGCCTGCTCCCTTGTGACATCCTCAGGGAAGAGAAGCAGAACTTATGGAACCAGAAACCTGACTGAAGCCTGGTTTGGGGCTGCTTTAATCTATTTTTTCTCTCCCCTCCTTTCCTGGTGCATTGCATTGGTGGATTTGTGCTACAGGGGCAGAAGCTCTCCCCTTCCTGCAGACACATGGGCAAGCACAGCAGATGCTACCCCAAGGAGTCTGGAAACAGCAATCCAACACTGACATGTCCCAAGCCACCAGGATGCCAGGATCATGCCTTTTCCTAACTGCAGCCTTCAGAGCACCTGAGAGCCACAGCAGGCTGCTTGGAGGAGCAGTCAGCTAGCACTACTCCAACGTAAATACATTGGTGTACGGCTTCAAAGGTCAAAGTCTTAAGATACTCAGCAATCTACAGCACTATCTCAGATTATTTTTATTTAGAAACCAGTTTGTGACTTGTGAACAGTATCACCTCTGATGAGATGCTAGAAGGCAACACTAAAAAACAAATTAGAAGAGGCAATCAGAGCTGAAGGTCTTTCACACATACCAGCAAATACAGCCTCCTCCTCCCCTTTCGCCCTGTCTCCCAGGATGCAAACAGAGGAGTAAGAAAGGTTATTTCTTCCTTTCAAACCCAAGGCTTATCATCGGGTCTGTCCCATTTGAGGAAGAGAAGCAGCAGCAACAGGGACAGGTTTTGACATCTGGACACGGTCCTGGGCGGCTTGCTGTAGGTGGCCCTGACTGAGCAGAGGGCTTGGACCAGACAACCTCTCAATGTCCCTTCCAGTGTCAGCCACTCTGCACTTCTCTCCAAGCATGTCATCCTGGTCCTGCCTTTAGTAAAAGGGTGACACCACTTATACAAATAGGGAATGCTCCAGCTTTGCCTGGAGACAACTGCAGGAAGAAGCAGATTGAGCCCCAGTGTACCATCACGACCTGGCACACCAAAATGCTCAGGGAAGCTGCACTGGATCTGCATTATGGTGCTGTCAGCACTTGGTGACCACCATCCTGGGTCTGCTTTCCAGGACTACCCTGCTTCTGACTCTTGCAAGAGGGAAGGGATTCTTTAAGAGAAGTTTTGGTAAAAAAAAAAAAAGGCTAAAGATTTTAGTTTTTCCTTTAACAAGTCATCTACAGGAGGAGAACAAAGCCTCTTTGTGGAAGAGATAAAAATTAGACTTCAAAGTCATTTCTATTTGTTTGTTTGTGCTAAGCTCAGCAATACTGACTGCCCCACAGCAAATGGGACTGACCAGGAGCAGTGAGCCCTGCATGCCCTTCAAAAGTTTTATAGAAATAAGCTGTCTTTCAGGCAATAGTTTTCTAGGCTTTTTTTTTTTTTTTTTCCTTAAAAAAAAAAAAAAACACAAAACACAACTCTGTGTAGCAAGGTCTTAATGCAATATCTGTTTACTACAATTCTCCAAGAGGCATGATGTTCCTTGGATTTTATCCAAGCTATTTAGTTCACATACATATTGGAAAAAGCCGTCATGTCAGCAGCTAAGGCTGATATCAAGAGAGACAATAAGAGGATTAAGAGGTGGAAAGCTTCAGAATGCAAGCTACTGAATATTTCACAAGAAATGAAGCTGAGAGTGCTACTGATGCAAGGGGAAGGTCAAAAAACTTAAATGCCTCAGGGACAGTTAAGAAATAATAAAATAGCCATTAGGCATTCCAGATGTTGATATGCAGTTTTTAGTATCCTGGCTTTTGTACCAACTTGAGTGCTTCACTGAGTGTACATCTGTGACATATGGCACTTACCAAGTGAATTTGCTGGGATGTGTCTACAGCACCAAAACCCAGGAATGATCTGATATTTGAGAGTGCCTCTGAGGCTGATGTGGACAGAGTTCCACACCTCCAACTACCAGGGTTTAGTGAGAGAGATTAATTTCACAAAGACAGACTCCTTGTCACTGTTACCCTTTCCTATCTGATCCTCTTATGGATGGTTAAGTGGATCTTCTCCACTATATCTCAGCACCATCGAGCTCACATAGACAGAGGGGAAAAGGGGGCGGTGGAAGAATTTTACAGGGCATTACAAATCTTTGGCAGCAAAGGGACTGGGCAGAGACAAGCCCAGGTGTTTTCTGTATCCTTACCAATGACAAGAGGCAAGGCACAGCAGGAATCTCTCCTTAGTTGTAGCTTCATGCTACACTTCACTAATCTCACCTATAAATGTCAAGAAACAGCTTGCCAATGGGCAATTCAAAGAACATTAGTTTCTTGCAAAGTAGAGAGGGACTTAAGCATTACATTACCCTTTAACTTACAAGTATCTGAAATGACTCTTCTTTCTCTCCTGTATCCAGCCTACCAGGAAGGCATTAATACATGTGGACAATATATTTTATATCTTTATATTCTCAAGCTCCTGTAGCACACCAATGAGTTAACACCTTATCAATATGCGGCTTCTGTTATACTGTTTTTGTGGCACATTTCACAAGAATCCCTACTATCCCCCATCCTGTTTAAGTAAAGATATTTTACTACAAAAGTTGAAAATTGTTCACCACTTCCTTTTATCTTGAAGTAGTATTTCAGTCTTGCATCTAGGCATATTTTGAAAATGCTTGAATTATGAAGAATAACTTTCTAACCCTCATGACTTTCATAACATTTATTTTTGTCTTGGAAAAGGTAACTTGTTTTTTAACTAAAAAGAACATTTTTTGAATTAAATTGGGAACTACTTATGCTGTTTTTTTACTTACAAAAAATTTTTACATTAAAAAAGTATCATTTCCCCATGTACAACTACTGTATTATTGTAGCATTACGTTATGAAGTAACTTCAGCTGGCAAGTTGCCCACAGTGTGATTTCTCTTTTATTCTTGATACTTATTATAAAGGTATTTAGTAGTATCCTAAAAAAAGAAGAAGAAGAAAAAAAAAAACAACAACAAAAAACCACAATATGCAATACTGTAAATCTGTGTGCAGAATAAAAGAGTGATGGTAAATACACAGTCAGCCACAACTGCTTTTCTGAGTGACTGTGGTAAAAAGACAAGCTAAATCAACATTAACTACCCACTAAAAGCTGGATCTTCTACAAAGTAGTTGAAATGACTGGTAGGAATTTTTTAGTAGAACAATTAGTTGTAACAGATTACGCTAAAGAGAAAATGCCATCCTCTCCCCTCCTTCCCCCACAAAGTAACAAGCCAGTTCCAACATAAGCTTTTATGTTTAGAAGTGTTGGATGTACATTATGATTCATTGTTTAACACGAGGAACCTACAATAAACAGGAACCTGGAAATCAAGACACAAGTCTCAGAGACTTCAACCTATGTCCCCACCATGCCAACTTAGGTTTAGGTAGCTTACCAGTTGTAGTGCTGTTAATTATTTCTTTCAAGCAATCAGACAAACTGTTATAACAGTTTGGCATTTACTTTTCCAAGCTATGCTCTCCTATGAGATACAGTGAACGTCTCCAGTGTTTTCTAGAGATGGAGTAGCCCCAGACATCACTCACTGTTGAAGTAGTGAAAGGAACACCATAATGTAGGTTTGGTTCAATAAAATGCTTTTATCCATTCCCATTAACAAACACAACAATAACAACAAAGCAAAACAAAACATTCTAATCACACTGCTTCATTCAGATCATGTTTCATTTGCCATTTACTGTAACACTTTTGTAGAAAGTGGCTAAATTTTTTCAGTTTTTACCAGCTAGCTGTGAGAAAATAGCTTGCTCATTCAGTCACTGCGGATCCTACAGAAATGAAAAATATTTAATTCTTAAAAGCAAAATATTTACCAGGCATTATCAAACATCTCAGCAGTTTATCTGAGAAAGAAATCATGAGTAGAGATGAAATAAATAAATGTGACTGTTTTTAAGAACTAGAAGTATTTAACAGCAATAAAACAAATAAGTGTGTAGTGCTAATGAACATGAGCAATGTCCTCAGTTTCAGGCATATGGAATCAGATGAAAGCAGCTTTGTCTGGTGATTCAACTATAACACATACATAATTGTGAAAGATTCTGTTAAGGACTTCTAAACAGCAAAATGCTGATCAAGACGTCTAAACCCCTTTCTTCATTACATTTTGATTTTTCTTCCATATTTTATTCTGTACATGTATATCCAGCATTTTAAGCCTTGATGCACTTACCAGGGCCATTTGCTACTGTAAAGCTAGTAATTTTTTTTTGTATCTACTACTACTACTACTAAACAGCAATAAGAATAATAATAATAAAGTTGTGATACTATGATGGAATGATCTATAAAAAGCTAGAGCTATACAGACATATTTTGTAATTAGTGAGATCAAACCTGGTTTCATACCTGTGAAACTACCTTCCTTGTGCATCTATCCCTGTTTTACCACTGTAGTGAGATTTAAAACTAGGCTTTATCTGCCAAGTGCACATAAGGATCAGTTCATCCCACATTCAGCAACAGCAGGTGACAGAAGGATCGAAGCCAGATTAACAGATGGACTTCACAGAACAAGGATTTAACTTGACTGTGTTAAATACACCTGTGGCATAAGTCACAGCAATAGCAGTTAATTCCCACTGCAGCCCATAAGATCTCTAAAATGCTCCTCAGATTGCTTCAGTTATAGAATTTTTCATATTTCTCTTCAGGATGCTATCTTTCCTTGTTTTATGACAGGACTACGGGATTACAGGCTATGGTTCGATGCTCAGCCCTATATGTCAAATCCAATTCTTTTGGCTTTATGCTATTCAGCTTTTAAAAAGAAGTAATAAAAATCGACTTTACCACTAGCTAAAACATTTGTTTGTTTATAGACATTGCTTTAGCTTCTTGTGTTGTCTTATGTCAACCTGTTTTCCCATTACAGTGGGACAGCTGCATTCAGGTGAAGAGAGAAGGCCACTATCAGAGTTGTTAGTGGCACTGAACTGGCCACTCAGTTACACCCTTGGACGTACACTTGAGTCCACTAGTTGAAAAGATAACAACCTAGATCCAAATGCTTGCAACTCCTCTAACTTCCCTGTGCATCAAGGACAACCACTATCTCATGAAAACAGGATAGTCAATAGGAACAAAATCAGACGTAATGTAAAGCATAACAAAGTTGCTGAAACTGTAGAAAAACATGATACACAACACTGTAAACATTCTGAGGAAGTAAGAAGTTTAGTAATTACAATCTCAGCAAAAAGAGATGTATTTCTTAGACATTACAGTTGTATGAGGGTCAGGTTCACTTTGCAAATGAGGTGAAAACTCAAAGGAATGATTATCTAACTTTCCAGGCCACTTCCCTGAATTTCAATATCTGTTCTTAAACTTTGTACGGATAAAAAGGAAGGAAACAGCAGTTGCTGGTTACACTGGTCACTCACCACATATTAAGAGAAAGAACAGCAGATTTGGGCCAATGGTTGATGCTTGTGAGGGTGAGATTCAGTAGTGGGACTTGGTGAAAACAGTTGGGTCACGTGACTAGAGGGAATAGACTCAAGTTGGGCGACGGGAGGTTGACACTGGAAATTAACAGAAATTTATTCTGAGGAAAAGTAGTCAGCCATTGGAAAGGGTTGCTCAGGAAAGTGGTGGCATCACTGTCCCTGGGGGTGGGGTTCAAAGAAACATTGGACATGGTGCTCAGGGACGTGGTTTAGTGGGTGATGTTGGTGGCATGGTGACAATTGGTAGGACCAGATGACCCTGGAGGTCTTTTCCAACATTACTGTTCCTAGGATGCGAGCATGTTGTAATTACCACGTCATGGACATGACTGTGGGCAGCCTGCTCTAGGTGGCCTTGCTTGAGCAGGACGAATGTCTGTGTGCCCCCACAAAGTGCTGCACAAACAGTCACGGACAGAGTGTATGTTAAAACGAGCAATTTATTGGCCTCTGCATAGGCTGAAGCTCCTGGATGGAATGGAGTCTCTCCAAGGGTCTAGGTGGTCACTGCCCGCTGCTAACAGGTGTCTCTGTTGCACTGCTGGAGAAACTGGTGTTGTGCAGCGGCGCCGGGCTGCTGGTGAAGCCTACCACGGGCTACTCCAGGCTCAGGAAGGAGTCCGAGTCATCTATCTGCACCCCAAGCGTCAACTCGATGGAGAGGGTGCTCTCGGAGGCGCTGGCCAGCTTGATCTTGCACGAGCGGCGGGAGGGCAGCACCGTCAGGCGGCAGTGGCGCGACTGCGGCAGAAGCTCCCAGGCTGCTTTCACCAAGGCCTGGAACCAGCGGGTGGTTTTCTCCACGTCCAGGTAGGAGCCGGTGCAGAGGGTGTGCAGCAGGCTGCCCTCCTGTCTTCTCCTCAGTTCGTCCTCAGGGTGGTGGAGGAAGCACAGCATGTCCCCCACCAGCCGCTCCCTCGCGCAGGTGCACTCCAGTTCCATGCGCAGGCCGGGGTTCCTCGCTGGCGTCTCCCCTTTGGCGTCCAGCTCCGGGTGGAAGGCGTGCCCGGGGGGAGGCCTCAGGGGCACAAGCAGGCGGTAAAGGACGTCTTCCGGGGCACTCCAGCCTTCGTAGGGGCAGCCCACGCCGATGGCCGGCTGCAGCCGTGGCTTGAAGAGACAGTTCCAGGAGAGTCCTCGGCAGGCACCAAGAAGATCCTCCACCAGCTCCTCCACCACCTTGCACTTGTCGGCCATGTACGGCGCCGGCCACTGGGTGCTATCAGCCCAAACTCTGCCCAGAACCCAGCTGTCATGGGTGTTGCTGTCGTCTCCTACACCATCCTTCTTCTCTTTCTCATTCTTCCTTGGGTAGCTGTCCTGCTTGCTACTGCTGCCTGGCCCACATCTCCTTTTCCTGAGCCACCGGCACAGCCCAAAGATCAGTACAAATATGTCAATAAAGGTCCAGAGCTGCCACTGCTGCAAGGCAGTGAACAGCAGGGCTCCCAGGGCCAGCCCGCTCTGCTGCTGGCTCCTCTCCTCCATCTCATGCAGCAGCTGAGCCATGCCTTCAATCAGCTGCTCCACATGCTGCTGCATTTGCTCATTCGCATCATCATCCATGTGATCATCCACGAACCACGGCTTCTGGACAATGCCCAGCACAGCCAGGGCGAGGAAGATCAAGCGAGCCATGGCTTGCAGGAGGTGCGAACTGCACTCACCGACAGCCGAGGCCACAGTGTGGTGGCGCTGCCTGCTGCTGGCCCTGATGACAGCTCCCCCGCAGTGACTCGTCCTTTGTGATTCCACACGCATCACAGCCGCATCACAGCAATCCCCCTCGCCTCGCCTCCCTGCAAGTTTGGTGGGAAGGTCCTTGCAGCTCTTGGACATGAGAAGACTTACTATGTCACACAGTGACAGATTTCTTCTTCTCTTAATATGTGATGCAAAACATACTTGCTCTTACTCCTTCTGATATAAAGACGATAATTTCTTGAACGTCTTTGTGGTAAATTATCGAGGTGAAAAGAACATTGGTGAAAAGGAAGGTGAAAAGGAAGCTGGAGATGGTGATGAGGTCACTCCTCATCCTTCTCTAAGCTGAACAACCCAAGTTACCTCTGCTGCTCCTCCTAAGTTTTCCCCTCTAGACCCTTCACCGTCTTTGTTGGCCTCCTTTGGAGGCTCTTTAGTGGTTTTGTACCCTCCTACTGCGGTGCCCACACATAAGGTCCCTAAACCAGTGAAAAATTTCTTCTCTTAGTATGTAACGTAAAACATACTCAATCGTACTCCTTTGGATATAAATATGATTTCTTGAAATTCTTTGTGGTAAATTATCAAGGTGAAAAGAACATCTCTTGTTGAACAGTGCAGAACTGAATAGAGAGTGAAATTCCATCTGGACATAGAATCATCGACTATCCTGAGTTGGAAGGGACCCATGTAGATCATTTAGTGCAACTCCTAGATCCACAGAGAACAGTCCAAATATGAAACCATATGTCTGAGAGCATTGTCTGAGCGTTTCTGAATTCCAGCAGGCTTGGTGCTGCGACCAGTTCCCTGGGAAGACTTTTCCAGTGCCTGACCACCCTCTCAGAGAAGAACCATTTCCTAACACCCAGCCTTAACCTCCCCTGTCGCAGCTCCATGCCATTAACTTGACTCCTATTGATGGTCACCAGAGAAGAAATCAGCACCTCCCCTTCCACTCCCATCTTGAGGAAGCTGTAGACTGTGATGAGGTCGCTCCTCAGTCTTCTCTAAGCTGAACAACCGAAGTTACCTCTACTGCTTCTCATAAATTTTCTCCTTTAGACCCTTCACCATCTTTGTTGGCCTCCTTTGGACACTCTTTAGTTGTTTTGTACCCTCCTTCTATTGTGGTGCCCAAAATTGCTGACTCCTATTCAACTTGCCATTGAACAGAACCCTAGCTCCTTTTAGCTGGCTAGAAGGATCCAGTTTTAGTTAGCTCCCAGACAAACCTGCTGGCAGCTGTCTATAGCCCAAAACCATAACCAGTTGGAGGGCAAAACAGGGAGGCGACTCTTCCATCATACCACAGCAGAAGTGCCTACTTCAGCAGCATCCCAATGTGGGTGCTCCCACTTCACCCACAGAGCAACTGAAGTCTCACAGTACTTGGCGAGGTGCCCTGATGACCAAAGGTTCGTGGACACCACCAGATGCTCTGAAACCCTGGCCCAGGGTCACTCATGGATGGAGTGGCTTGAACAGACAGCTCCTGTCCCTACTCTCAGCTGTTCCTCATGCCCCATGGGAGCTTCCCAGAAACCGCCTCCTCAGACACCTCCGGCAGGTGAGCTCAGGGTGCATCCAGCACCTACTCCCGGAACTGACAAGATAAGGACCATGTGTCATTTAAAGAAGACAGTTTTACACTGCAGTTCGGTGAAAACATGTTAAGGCTTTCACTCCTCCCTGTGTGAAGAGGGCACTCAGCACACATGAAGTTGAACAGATTAAAAGTGCTTAAGTACAAGAGCAGCAGGACTGGACTGGTGGTGCTGTTCTGCATGGGTGAGCGTGGGCTCATCAAGAGCTGTAGCTGGTTGGAATAAAAAACAAAACCAAAGCACATCTCCAAGCCAGAAGGTGTAAAATGTTAAGTCCTGCTGTGCTAAATACCTCACTGTATGCCAGCAGTCTTACTTCAAAACACTCTAGGCATTTGAAGTAGTGGTCAATAAAAGACCTCTTAACTTGCTCAAATTAGACCTCCCTGTAGCTCATAGTTCAATTCCATACACACAGATTTATATAAATTGCCTTTGCACTGTCACCTTGGAAAAGCAGGGGATAATGAATTCATGTCAGGAGGACAGTTTTGTAGATGCAAAGTCGCCAAAAGGATGTACTTAACCATCTTAGCACACTGATGGTGACGCTGGATGGGCATCCTCCCCTGCACTGACTGCAGCAGTAAGAAGCAGCGTGCTGCCCCTGGGCACATCCAAAGCACCACTATTCTGAGGTAAAGCGGCAGAATATAGGAACAAATACTAAAAAAAAAAAAAAAATGGAGCAGGGAATAAGTAACTGACCCAAAATGCTGTAAAGCCCCCAGTGCTTTCCCGTAACTCCAGTCAAGGACCATCTTTTGCATTGAGATACTAGCAGTGCACTCACTGCAAACATGCAGAATTCCATATGCAGAACTACATAGCTGAGCTCTCCCTTTGAGACAAAAGTAACAGAAGAAACTTTACCCACACAACTGTCAGATACAGGGTTCAACACAGTACCTAGTTCATCTGTAAATTTTAAAACTGGTTATGAAACTAAGGTATTGAGACTCTATCAAGAAAATTAAATGCTAAACTAAAATGTCTAAACTAAAATGTCTCTGAATTCAAATCGTTAAGTGTAAGCTGATGATTGTACAGGAGGTGGAAGGCTGTACACAGTGTTGGAAACAGGAAAAGGTTGCTCTACTGTTAAACCCTATCTCTGATGCTGGCCACAGTCAATCACGGACCATCAGGCTTAAAATTTAATCCAACATGACAGGTACTTATACTGTGATCCCAAGGCACAGACTCTGGAAAAGTATTCTCTCTTAGTTTGCCTTTGTGCTGCATCCTTGCTCAGTTTAACCAGTCCAAATGAGGCGGATAATACCAAATATAGCAACAAACGGAGGTAGAAGAAACTCTAGGGCTCTTTACTCTATTAAAACCTTCTGTTTCTAGTCCTTATAATAGACTGCTCCAGGATGTCATACAACTTTTTGTGTAGGTTTTCACTGCTCTGTTTTGAGAAGGCTTTCACAATCTGTATATGTTTTATATTCTTTCAAAAATTACCTTGCACTTGTCTCATCTCAACTCCAGAAAGATACCACAGCAACAAACCAGACATTTGAAAATATGAAATTCAACACTGATATAGGCAGATCCACTTAAGTCAAAGATGTCTTAGAGATGAACAAACAGAAGTGGTAAATGTTAGACAAACTGAAACAAACGAGGAATTTGATATTAAATCCTCCAGAAGATGATATTTCTCAGCAATTACATAGCAGTTTGCAAAGTCTGTGATATACGCACTATACTTAGATGGCAAAATTGGACCAGAAGAGTTAAGCTACCTGCTGTGAGGTGCATGTACGGGTATGAAGCAAGTGCCGAGAAAGAAAAAGGATGTGTGATTTTCCAGCTCAAATTGTTCAGCAATATCTTCCTTTTAATTCCCTAACCCAGTCTTTATAGACTGATCTCCTACCTGTTCGCTCATTCCCTATAACCTTATCTGTAAGCTGGTTTAAATGAACTTGAAGCTGTAAGCAGTCTTAAAGATATTCAGCTCCTCTGTGTCTCAGATATTTTTATGAATTTGCCACTTTACAACTCTTTCACTAGTCTAAAATACATAGAAAAATATTTAAGGACACAGGTGCAACACTATATAGCCCACAGTCAACACTCCTGCTTAGTTTGCTTTTAAAATAGGCCCAACATCTTTTTATCCTTCTTTTTCCTAAAATTGTTTTGCACAGTCATTTACAGGTTTTTTTCTTTGTATTCAAAGAAAGAAAAATATTAACAGTGGGGGAACAACCTGTATCCTGTCCTATCTTTCCTCTGAAAGAGTGATTTACTGTCTAAGGCTATCAAATTTAAAAGGAAAAGTGTCAAATTTAAAAGGAAGAATGTTCTGATCTTTTCCCAACTTTGAGTTCTGTTGTTTGAAGCCTACCTTGCAACTTATTGATAAAGTTGGTGCTATTCTGATAGCCTGAAACGTTGCTTTACATAATCCTACTTTCAAGTCCCTGTAACTCACTTAAACTTTTATCATTTGGTCTGATTTATTGAGGAAATGTCAGGTGTCTGCCTCAGCTTTTTTTTTTTTTTTTTTTTTGGAAGCATTTCAGCCAATATCTAGCTATTTTTGCAAATGAGACAAGGATGTGCGGGTGGAAGTTTAACTTGCACTGAGTATTCTGATGACAACTCCTTTGAATAAGTTTTCCATGCTTTAAAGTAGGGAACAGAAATTTGACAAGTGAGGGAGGGTATCATATGAAAATGATATGATGATTCACTCCTCCATATGAAAATTTGAGCCATTGGGCCAAGTTATAAATCTTCCAAAAATTGCAGCCTGCATATCTGTTAGTGATTAACAGATAAAATTCTACATTCAATGAACAAATGAAGACATTCATGCCTTTTTTTTTTTTTTTTTTTTTTTTTACTTTTTAGTGATATGCAGATTGCCTATATAATGCTCTCAAAGAATAGTTAAGAAGACATCCGTCTCCTAAAAAGTTTCTGAATTTGATCCAGCTGCACAGATGCAACCTCCAGACTAAATATAGTGGTGTTTTTCTTTATATATACACATGTATATACATATATAGTTTTATATTACATGGTTCCGCAAAGTACACTGGCCAGTAACCACTGAGAGGTGGTAAGACTGGGCAATAGCAGGACTGACATGGGAGGCTGGGAGATGGTGAATCTAACAGCTTTATGCACTCTTGGATGTAGGAAGCAGGACATGTGAGAGGAGGAACGGAAAAGAGCACTGGGAAATCACTCTTCATGTAAGAGACAAATTCTTCAATCTAAAGTTAAGTTTTATGGGCATAGTGTCATTTTATGTAAAATTGCATAGCATGCAACAAGACGGAAGACAACTCTTGAGGAAAGAAGGCAGAAGTAGGCAGGCTGGGCAAGAAAAAACATAATACAGGAGTAAGACCCACGTGAAGCATAGAAAAGATTGTGGCATGATAAGGGATGAAAGAATTAAAAGCAGGATGGGCATGCATATGTCATGGATCTATATTTCTGAGACTTGCTGTCTGCAGCTTAGCTTCTTCCCAAATCTTGCATCAACCCCAAAAACTGGCTGACCACTGGTCCTCTCTACAGCAAGGCTTGTAAGCCTCTTGAGAGTAAGCCTTGTGTTCTGAACTCAAAGCTTGGGTCTAGGTGCAGCCATGTCCCCAGTCTGTTCTGTGGGATCTCTGGAGGACTTTCCCTATAAGAGTCAGGGTTTTATCAGTAAAAGATACAGGCAATTCAAATTCCCCAGCACACATGGCAGATTTTATGTGCAAATTGCAAGAACAAGGATGAAATTTTAAGTTCTGGAAGTCTGGACCTAGAATATTGAGGGTCAGCTGGGACCTATAGCCTCTATCTCCTTTATCTTTTTTTTTTTTTTTCCCCTGCTCTGCCTGTTCCAAAGAAAAACTTGCTCATCTCATCTGAAGATGAGATAGAAACAGTATATACCTTGGGTCTGTATTGCCAGTCCAGCATGCCTCCCTCTTACCTGTTACCAGGTAGCATCAAATCTTAGGGGTGGCTAACATCTCACTTGGCCTAGGCATTATCACTGACATTTTTCCTCTACCAGCAGCAGACTGCATTCTAAAATACAGGAAACTGCAATGAATATAAAATTACAGAATAAAGTATGAAAGACTATGTGTAACAAAAGTAAAAAAAACAACAACAACAAAAAAACACCTGTTGGAGGCAGCCTGCATTAGAAAGGCAGGTCCACGTAAGACAGAAATATGGAACAGGATAGAAAATATAGCCCACAAAAGTCTGAGTTAAAAGAATAACCACAGTATACTCCTCTGGCATTTATTTCTTGGAAATCTATAGTTGTTGAGCACTTTCGTCACAGACACCGGTGTCACCCACTGTCCTCTTCTTTCCACCTTTAACAGTAGCCCACATAAAGGTTGGCACCTAACATTTAGTTTAGTAGTTTTAGAGATGGACAAGGGTGATCCACACATCCTGAATTTGGATAATTAACAGTTGTTTTTAATGTAGCTCCAGGGTGCAGGACACCTGGCCTCTATTCAGAATTGGGTATTGGTTCTTAATTGTATGTATTTATTGTCTAAAAACAGTACTAAAATAACAATAAAGCTGTGAAGTGACCTACTGCAGTTAATGTTTCCATTGTTAGGCCTGCTGTTCGGTACCCTCCCCTTCTGCCCACCCCGGTGTAATGACAGGAATGATAAGCCTGAAAGCATAGCTAAACGCTATTTTGTTTCCCAACAAACCTTTGCTCCATCCACTGTCTAGACTGCATGGTTCCTACCATGAATGTAAGGATGAAATACTGCTGCTCATCACTGTGGAGTATGGCCCTGGACCTGTAACATCAGCAAGGTCTAATTGCCTGACGTAAAGACCTTCGTGCATACCTGTAGGGGTGAACTGCAGTTCATCTCATCTTATCTCAACATGTGATAAAGCTCAGCTTTTCCCTGGTCTGTCGTCATCGGTGTAGGTGAACTTATGCAGATAATTTGGTTTGCAGTAAGACAACTGTTATTGACAGAATTGTACAGAAAAAGCCAAAATTTAAAACGGGAGGGGGGGAGGGGGGGGGGGAAGGTAAGACAGCATGAACTCATGGTATCCCACAATCTTCAGTTTCCCAGCACCAGCAGAAGGCAACAAGAAACCCTGTGATCTGTGTCTAGTTCCAGCCAGGAGCCTACCACCTTGTCCTTTCCTGTCCTAGTGCTTTCTCAGTCAGTTTTCTCACAGGTTTTTATTCTCAATCCAGGCATTAGATCGATAAAACATACTGTATACTTGAACACTGCTCTTAGAGCAGGTTGATTCAAACACCATTTCCCACATACATCAGACAATAAAATGTTCACATCCATTACTGCAACAAGGGGAAAACAATAATGCAGAAGACTGACTCTCAGACACCTGCCGTGTTCACTGAGCACAGAACAAGCCCAATACACTATTTCATGTTACAAAGCTTATGCAGAAGTTAATGTATCCGCACAATAATGAGCCATTATGGCTCATTAGAAACTCTGCTGGCAAAGTCCAAAGTGTACAAACAGAGGCATACAAGACAAATCTGAACTAAGCACTGTACCCTGCCCTCTGCATGCACCAGCGGTTCACAGGTATCCAGTCAATGATTTATAAACTTAAAGATAACAAAGTATAAAACTGTATGACTGCCTCTGTTTTATAAAGGAAACTTTCTGGATGATTTGCGATGTCTCTGAAAATGTTTCACATTTTGGTGTCTTCTCTGCTGTTTACAGGTAAGCACCTGGCACCCTGTCTCATGTCATTCCCTTCTGGTGTGTTAAATAGTCAGCTGGCAAAAAGAAACCATGGTACTGCTGGAACAGCAAGGATAGAATAGAAATAACTGGAAATCACTGCAGTGGGACATATGGGAGAGTGGGCGAGCACAAGGCTGCATAGCCAACTCTGTGAAATAGTCTCGATTCTGCTCCTTGTGATTACTTTTGAATCTCTTGCAGATTAACCTCTCGGTGTTAGGAGTGAGGACACATCCCTGACTGAAAGAGATTCTTACAGGAGGTTTCCTTGACTGTTAAAATTCTAACAGTAGCTTAATGCTTTTGTTTTCTTTTTCCCCTCTTCCCTCTCCTGGAATCTTCCTCAGACATTGCTCTACTCTCATCATTTATTGCTTGCAAGAAACACAGACTTTACACACACTTTTGGGACTGACAATGGATCTGTTTAACAAGTGATTTCTGGATGCCTGATTTGAAATTGCTTAAGGGGACTGTTTTTTTTTTTTTTATTTATTTATTTTTTATTTTTGTTTCATAAAAAGCTCTTGGTTTTTCTGATTGTTGGGCCTTAACAACACCCTGAAACTGAAATCAGGGCACCTAAAATTAAGACTCATTCTGTAAAACTTGGAGCAGTGCGAAAATGGATGGGGCAGGGCAGCAGTATCAGCAAATCTGAAAGAACACTTCTCCAACAAGCACAGGCTGCTACAGTCAATGACCAGTGACATACATGCTGTGAAACTTATTTATTCCTCAGTAAATTAAAGCAAAGCAGGGAGGCACTAAGTGACTATAGACTTCTCGGGTGATTGCCTGCATCATGGAAAGATGTCCATCAAGGCATGCATTAGAAGTATTTCTTAGACTTAAGTCCTCTATAAAGACAAGATCTAAGGCAAAATGATGTAGATAGAGTTAGCCAACACTCAATCACAAATTAATAAAAAAAAAAAAAAAGGTGTTTTGTGATTAGGGAGCACCTTCATATGTGCTCTCACTTTTGGGCCAAGCTCTCTTCCTTCTTGCGTATTCCTAAAGGAGGTGGAGATAGCCTCCCTCTTTCTCTTCCTCCTCCCCCGCCCCCCCCACGTTAGACTACAGTTAGATACTACCTTCCTCTCCCTTCATTTGCATGTCATGATCTGCTGTACACCTGAGCTTGGACCATTCTAAGGTACTTGTCTGTCTGCTCAAACCTCACTTCCTTTCCATGACAGACCCCCAGGAGACATGCAGTTCCACGTGAAATGAAGCAAGTAGGAAAGCATCCTGCTGCCCCTTCTGTGGGAGACTCTTATCTTTGCTTTATCTCCCTTTTCCCTGTCTTCCACAACAGCCTTTTTTCTCTCTTTCCCATGTTCCTTTCTTTAAAAGGTGAGAACTATTTACTGCTGGTTTGTAACGGGTTCTTAAAAGTTTCATTGATCACTGGCAGCAAAGAGTTCATCTTTCCATTAATTGTGAACCCTTCCAGAAATGGCTAAGGCAGTGGTGAATTAACACAAAGCCTGTAAGGTTCACTAATGAGAACCTGACACTTCATCACACCCTCAGCTCAGCTGCTATAAATCATTCTCAGTATTAAACCATTTATACACTTCAGGGAATAGGTTTTTTGAGCTGTTTTCTGGATTGCTTTCTCTAGTCTTTAGATGGTGCAACAGCAAGGGATGGAGAACAAGAGTGTGATGTGATGGCACTAGGACTGTTATTGAAGTCTCTCAGTTGTCAGATTGGGGTGTCCAGCCCATTCATTTGAGGTTAAACTGATGGCCACATGAGGATTTAGGATGGAATTTTCACCAAGACCTGCTGAGCAACACCATGTGTTTTTAATCCTTTGTTGCAGGGGAAGTAATTCCTTCCTCAGAATTATCCAGGAATTTTGCCAAATTCCCATTATTTTACTCATACCTGAAAATTTCCCTGACCCCTGACATCACAACAACACAATTCATAATTCAACATGCAATTCTGCATTATGCCTGTAACTTGTCTGCCTTTGCTGATAAAGGAATGACCTATTTGTAATGACTTCTAATGACTGAGTTCTCATCTTCTGAACCAGAGTTCATGTTCTGTGTTGTAAAATTAAGAATAGTTCAAGAATAAACACTACTGTACTTTAAAAATAAATAGATGAGACCAAAATTTAAAAGACTAGGGGGATATGCACAATGTTCAAGCAATTAACAATCGATGGCTTTAAAACATTGTAGTTAACAGGTATTAGAAAAATCAGCCTAGTTTTTAGTTTTTCAGGATACATACCCAATGTGCAAACACACATTTCTTTTTTACCACTTGCAAAAGCAACACGCAAGTTTGATTTTAGTATAACTGTGCTTGTCAACAGGGAAAGGGCAACACACAGCCCAAAGGTGGCCTGCAGAATCCAAAAATCTACCTCTGCAACCACCCACCCATGTATGTGAAGTACTGACAGACAAACACATTTTGATACCCAAACAGTGCCACACTACCTAGAAAAGTACTTGAGTGAAAACAAAGCCAGCTACTTCCACACTTTTCTTTTAGTGCTTACACTGTTGCATTGAGGTATGCTGAATCCTCAAGTGTTGCAGAAAAAAAATGACTGAAAATGAAATAATATTCTTATTTAACATTTCCTAGATATTTTACAGCTTGTGAATATACTTTAGATATGACTGGAAATTTACGTAAGAAAATAAAATCACAGAACAAAAAGCCAAACAAAAACACAGCAATCCAAGACCAAGTCCAGGAGTCTGGCTTTATGAATCTTTTCTGGATTTAGAAATTTAGACACCAGAAGCGTGGAGGTCCATTCTGCCTCATTCCTAACTTTAAGAAACACACCTGAGCTGCAACATTAGATTTACCTTTTCAAAGTTCCCAACACGTCAGCATCAGCAGCCTCAGCAAGATTGAAGTGTCCAAGGCTGAAGTTTAGCTCTGCCCAAGTGCTGGCTTTAAGTGCTGATAACACTGGCAGCCTTACCCCTGTGAGATGACATTTTGACCAGGCAATCATCAAAGCCGATAATAAGAATTATTAGCCTAAAAGGGAGTCAGAGCAATTGCCAACTTTTGACATTTAAATTCCACTGATATAAATAACTTCAGCAGTGGGTTTTCACATTGTCAGAAACTTAGAATAGTCCTCAAAAACCAGGGAGAGAGACAAACAGCTCCAGTTTATATGACTATGTTCAGAGAGCAACTGAAGTGTTGCTAAGTAATTGTCTTTTTTTTTTTTTTTTTTTTTTGTAAATATCACAGCAAATCAGACATAAGCCACTTTTCCCTGTGGTAGATGCACACCAGGGATAAACTGTGGTCCCAAGCCTTGACAATACTCCTTACATACTGCTGCTGATTTGGATAAAAAGGCTTCCTGTGGAGGGGGAGACATATCCTATCCTAAAGCAATTTTAAAGGTTTGTCTTCTGATTATTTAGCTCTACCATTAGACATGCAAATGGTGGCTTGCCTGCTCTCCCCAAAGACTGTTAAGCACACTGTCTCCTACTGCTCAGCTTTCAAAAAAGAAAAAACATATCAATTAAATGGGTGCCTAAAGACGCAGAGGTGTCAAAATTTAATCCCACACCCACATTTCTCTCCATGTGAAGTGGATCATCACGCATTCAGCTGATTGAAAAAGTGCTCTTCCTAAGAAGATTTAGCAGTTGCACCCAGCTAAACATTCTTTCTGAAAATTTATCCTTGCACAATAGAGTTAAGCTTCTGTTTCAGTCTAGTATGAAGTGATTTTAATGCACAATAATTTAAGACATATGTAGGTTGATTTTGCTTGTTACACTATAACACTTTTTAATTAATATTTTTTTTATTAGATTGGCATTCAAACCTATTTGATATGCCTGTTCCTTAATCACTGTTTTTGTCATTGAATGCTGGATTAAGTTGCTATTTTGACAAAGATGACAAGAGTCTACCACTGTTTATCCTCTAAGGTTTGGTGTCATACCAGTTCTCCCTAATATTAAATAAGATGCTTGGAAAACATCACAGCAATAATGATTACTAATAGTTTTCCCACTGGACAATCTGTTTAGGTGTACAGGACAGATAAAACTACCTTCTGAAGGCAGTAATTACATGTTCCACATCTGCTTGCAAAAAACCAGCCGATTTCTCTATCATTAGCATTTCATACAAGAATGCTGAGTGAATCTAGAGATGATGAAAGAACCACTCTAGCTGGTAACAGTTGATGCAGCCCTTGCAATAGTTCATGTCTGCACACATTCCTTGTGTTTCTCCCTTTGGGCCATTAATCCTTAAGTGTACTTTTCAAAGAACTTATATAAGAGAAAAGAGGGAAAACACTGAATGAAAACATTAATGTAGATTATGCCTGACCACTCTTAACAATGAAAATTGTTTTGCTGCAATTTGAAATTCTTCCTTTTCAGCTCAATTTTATGTGTTGTGAGCAATTTCATTAACTCTTATCTACGTTCCTGCTCCTACCTCCCCTCTAGTCTCATGCCAGGGGCTCTGTACCTCTGTTCTCACAGAGAGCTGCTCATGCAGCCCAAAGTCCTCCAGGAACACTCTGTTTCAGAAAACATCTACCTGAGCAACAAATTCCACAACCTTTCACTTAGGCATTCAAAATGTGGGGAAAAATTACACCCTGCCTGAGAAACAGAAACATAGCCAAGACAGAGAGGTTATTTGCTGAAGACTAAACACTGTATTTAAAGGGGATACTTGAACAGAGACATCTGGTCTGATGCCCCCAGGTCTATGTTTAAGCTTTCAGACTGCTTTCTCTGAGCTCTGCCAAAGCACAAGCAAATGTGCATCCCCTTTCTGTCAGTAGTTCCAGTGATACGCCTGAGACCAGTAAGGCTCTTTCCAGTTTTAATAGAAAAGGTTCAGCCAGAGTTGTTCTGCAGGTGAATGAAGTTTGCCCTGTTCAGGGAAGCTTGCCCCATTCAGAGACATATAATGATCCTTACAGTGAGATGAAGGGAGAATGAGGTAAGCCTGAAGGATTAGTGTGAATGTAAAGTATAATAACTGGGGAAAGAACAGAATAGAAAAAAAAAAAAAGTAAAATAACTTACCTGATTATCTTCCATGTTACTCATGTGTCTTCAGAGGGCCCCAGCAGCTAGGGACAAGCCCTGCAAAGATTGATCCAGCTGCAAAAGATGAGAGGTGGAAATATTTCAGATAGCATAGTAATTATTTTTATTATGGTTTTTACAGCATTTAGAAAAGAACAAAATTTGGGCATGAATGGGGGCAAAAGATGCTAAAGGCAGAGCTGACACCCTGCTCCCCCTTAGGGCAAGCAGGTGCCCTTTAATCAAAGTGAATGTTTGGTATAGTTAGGGATAGAATATCTCATTGGATATAGGTGCAGTGAGGGGAGACTATATGTCAAATATTGAAAGTTAATACCCTTAAAAATCAGCACTCTGCACCACTGGAGCCAAGAGAATACCTCATTGTCCCACCAGTACAGCTACAAGCTCACTCTGTGAAGATGTTGGCAGTGGGAGAGGGGAAAACAGAAAGAGCTGCTTAATGATCTTTTTTGTAGCTCACCATGAAGCCAGAAGGCCAAAGCACACATCAGTGATAAAATTTAATGTTTAATGGCCCCTACTAGCTATATATACATTTAAACAAAAGTGAAGCCTGTTATGGAGCCAATTTCTGATCCCAGTTCAGTTATCTCAGTCCAGAAATGTAATCATGACTTTACAAAATATTTAATACCAAAACACCCCCCAAATTCACTAAAGGGAAGTTAACAGCTCATAGATTTTCTACTGGATAATAGTAAATTGCCAGAGATGTAATGAAATTTGGCATGAGCTTAGTTTTATCTTGCACAGTTCTGGACAAGAACTGTAGCAGTTTAATGGATAAGTGCAAGCAATATAATGTTCTTCTCCAGGCCCAAATTGTATTTGTTTTCTGAAGTACATAAATGGGTATTGCTTAGTTTCCTAAGGGAGAGAGCAGCTTGTACAAGTCTCCACACCAGAGAGGATCACATCTGAGGGTCTGAACTTCAGTTAGCCAGCGGTTGTTCACCTTTCTAAGGTGAGTGTTCCTTGGAAACCCCCTCCCACAAGTTTCTGCCTCCAGTCTATGATTATAGTAACTTGGAAACTGAAGAAACTGAAGTGGAAAAGAACTACAGGGACATTCATTGCTTTCTATGTAAGTTTTCTAGAGAACTATTTCAGAGTTAAGAGACAACAACCACTTCCACTTTTTTGTTGTTGTTGTTGTTCATTACTCAACATTAATCAACATTTCCTTGCCTTTTTTCAAGCATTTCTCAGCTATGAAAGGAGACAACAATTATCCTGCCTCACAAATCTGCTACATATATGCATTCAGCATACATGTTTCCTGTTTGAAAAATTAAATAGTGACCATATTGCAGGTGGTCAGGCTTGCTAGCAAGGGACCTGATTCTGCTGAGCACTGTGCATGAAGGCCTACGTTTAAGTTTCTAGTGGAAAAACTGAAAATATCATGAATAAAAGCATTGGAGAGTGGTCAGTGAGGTGTCAATTTGCCCTACAGAGCTCCCATTGTAAGATACAATACATTAGAGTTCACATTCTTGCCCCATGTGTACGAAGTATGTGCAGGGCATCCTCAAGTGTCCATCTCAACCCACTCAACTCAGAGCACAGGTGTTTACTGACCTTGACCTCAATTTGGCTGACTTATCTGAGTTCAAACTTAATCAGCAACTCATTAACAATCACATATTTCAGGCTGAAGTGTTATTTCAGAGCACTTTAGCCCCAAATTAATTTAAGTCTCAAACATGGAAGGCTAAGAGAAAAGACTTTTGCTATATCAGGACCTTTTATATGAAGTTAATGAGGAATCCAGCCTCTCTCTCTTAGGCAGGGTTGTCGTTTTAAGATCTGCATGAAGTTCTGCATCTGGAATGACCTCAAAAACAGTGTTATAACAAGGTTAGAAGTGCAATATCCTTTCCCCCAAGCAATAATTTACATACTATTTCTATGCTACTACTAATGAGAATAAATATATCTAAACCAGGAGGTTTAGGAAGTGTAGTTAAATTCATAGGTAGGCTTAGTTACTTTTTTTTTTCCTCCCAATTTTAACTTTCTCAGCACACCTGAAACTAGTGCAGTTCCAATCTAAATGTTTCCTTTAACCAAATCTAGTATTAAAATTAAAGCAGTACCTTAAATTGATTGCCAATTTATCCACTTTGGATTTACATCAAGATAGCGATTTATAGGAGCAATTTTATTAATTTCATGCTTAAAGAAATATATGTTTATTTCTGAAGATCTAAGGTATGACCATCTTTGATTTCTTTTAAATAAAGTACAATTCCAAGAAGTGTTCCTTCTGTATAACTTGTGTATTTTTAAGTGCACATTCTAAAATATTTTTCTAATATTACAAGTATTGCTCAGCTTCCATTTCAGGTGTCCTTGGAATACCATTTCTGACAGAAGAATCAGCAAATCAGTTTATACGACTTAAACGACACTTACCATATTCTGAGAACTACTGGGATCCAAGCAGCAACCAAAACACGTGGGGATATGCTGTGATTGAACAGGTATTTCTTCCCCCATCTTGCAGCATCTATTAGAAATAACAAAAACAAATAAGCAACAACAAAATCCAAAGTGCAGGTCTTGGGCTGACACGTAACAGATGAACCTTTGGAGAAGGATGGAAGTCTATCTGATTTATCAGTGCAGGCAAGGTTGCTCAATAGTGACACGCTATTTAATTAGTATCAAAGCTCAGAATTGTCTTTTTTTGTTTTAATCTACTCCAGGTTAGTGAATCATGGGCAGCTTTGAGAGAGACAGCACAGTACTACATGGACTTGAGATCTTTTGCCTTTGATCCACTGATTACCAGGTACAATGGGGTTTCTCAGTAGAGTATTTCATAGGCTCACAATGCATATGTAAGATATGGAAACAGGAAAACTGTACAATACAAGACTGCCGGTATTTGGATCTTAGCAACATAATTGTACACAGTAACAAAAGGGTTTATAAGAGACATCTAGAAAATTAAAGATTTGTTTTGTCATTTCAGTTATACAGTTATTTAAACATGGTCATTATATTGTTTTAGTTTTTTTTTTTTTTTTTTAAAGAATGCTTTGGAGAAATTCATTGAAGTCTTAAAGAAAGTACATCTTTTTAAAAGTTCACAAAAGCTGAACTGTAGTAATATATCATGGTTGATTTACAATGCAGATGAAAAGCAATTCATGAGTAGAAAATCAGAAGGAAAAACCAACAAAAAAAAGCATTTATTTTGGTAACAAAACGATATTTAATGCAGAATAAAAGCTCAGCTGAACAAAACAGAATGAGATGTAGCAGTTGACAAAACCAGCACATAACCACATGTAACGAAGTGTCTCAAATGATCATAGAGGAATTGTTAGGACTATGCTAAAACATACACATTCTTGGGACATAGTTTTGTCAAATTTATGGAACAATTGCTAAATGACTCAGTTTGAGTAAGCATAATGCAGAATACGTGTTATTCATGTGAAACACTTTTCATACAAAGATATTTCACTCAGAAAAGACCAGGAGTGGGTTTCAGTGCTTAAAATAGTTGCCAAGAAGTAGTGATCTGATTAGTCTGACTGTAACCACCAATAGGAAAATGGTTTTATTCTCTTAATGCACTTTATATTGAATATATTTTAAAAATAACTTTTTGCTCACTTTCAGAAAGAAAGCTTCATTTTGAAGTGTGCCTTTTTCTTCAAAGTGTTTTTATTTGATTAGAATTCGATTAGGAGATCCTCAAAATTACCTTTTTAGGACTCTTCCACCTGAAAGGTGGAGCAGAAGCAAAGTGCAAAAAATAGCCAAAAGTCACAGTTTCCCTGTCAATCTTTCATCTAGCATCTTTTGGCAGCTGAAAGGAAGCATCAGGATATTCTCTCAACTTCCAGAACTGATATGGGCAGCAGTGTGCTTGGCTGCCAGCAGTCTTACCATAAACGTTAAAATACCCAAAGTCACTTTACTTGGTTTTCTGTGTGTGTGTGTGGAGCAATGCAAAAGAGAACAAACCTCCAAACCTGTCTTTTCCATCAGAAAAATGCCTAACTGCCTCTAATTTTTAATTGTCCAATCCATGTGTCCAATGGCTGTGATCCTGACAGCTGTCAGGCATACTCCAAGATGAATTATTCCTCCAGAATTATAATCTTTATGATTGCCATATGACAGGATTATAACTAGTTTACAGAAACACATCTGTGGGCACTCCCAAAGAAGCACATTTGTGATTTCAAAAGGATGGTGGTTAACCCCTAGGCTTCAAAATGCTAGCATGGTAGAAATTAACATCCAGAACTTTTATAAAGGCATACAGAAAAACAAACAAAACTAGAGTTTTGAAAAGTATCATGAATAACAAAACAACAATTTTTGACTTCATCGTTCGTATTTCAGAGGCAGCCAAGAAAAGCAAGCCTAAACAGAATATGCAGAAATCTGGTTCAGGGACCATATTTGCAAAGGCAAATATTTGCAAAAGCCAGCAAACACAAAGACCAAAGTTGCTGACAGGATCTTTAAGTAATTTTGTAGACTTATTTTCTAAAAGCAGTTTATTTGATCTTTTCTAGTGACAATGTCAGACCTTACATGGACATGCTACAGCAGTCTGGGACTCACCTCCACCAACAGACAAGGACAAGCAATTAAATCCTATGCATCTTGTATCTGGCAATACTAGGACATGGCGCATTATCTATTTGCCAGAAATTACTTCATCCCACTGTCTAAAACCACAATTAACATGCACAGTCTCTCAATGACTATTCTACATTCATCAGTAGGAGTGAGATGTAAGTCATGGTAAACTGAATAAAGAGAAGACAAGACAGTCATTAACTTTTACCAATTAGGTTTTAAACAAAAGAAACCACTTTGTTTTCATGTAAAACATTTTTTTTTTTGACTAAATAATTATTTTTAAGTATACATTCCTGATTTCCTAACAGGAAACCACATTTTTCCCCTCAGTATTTTACTTCAGATACATTTCTGAGAAGAAATTAAGAAACAGAAATCAGTTACTGTAGCTGGGTAGGAAGTTGAATATATTTTCTCCACATCTGACTAATAGGAAGAATATATTTTCTATACTTCAATTGTATTTCCATTTTTTTCCTAGTATTGAGGACAAATTAGTAGGTGTTACAGTATACATCCATATTGTGTGCTTTGCACATTTAAACTTCTGTACTTGGTGTTGAAAGCCAAAAATGACTGACACTAAAGCTACCAGCATAAGTTATTCTTTCTTACCCCATGGAAGTAGAAGCTGGTGGAAACATTTATTTACAGCTCATTTTCTAATAAAAATGGTGATAACAAAAGTTCCCCCCCCCATATCTGCTAGTTTCCTCTTTCTTATTCATTAAGTAAACTTAATTCAAGACATCTTTGGAGAAAAAGTTTGGCTCCTACACTTCTTAATGCATTATTAGTATATTCATAGCAACCAAAACCTTTCAATCCTGGTAAAAATTTCTGCATGGAAAAAGAGGGCCTGTTGAGGAAGGTGAAATGTATTGTTACCTTAAGAACAGGGTATGTGGAAGAAGGTAATTTCCCCTCACTTTTATCTCCAGACAGTGGTATCTGTGTGTTGTGGGTCTGAGGTTCCTTCTGAATGTGTACTGTATGATGACTGGAATGAATGTGAAGATAATGTTAGATCTTCTAAAAAAGGAATGCATATTCTGACATTTCAGCTATCTCCATCACACTACTAGGTATGAAACTATCCTTAGGACATTATTAATTTTCCTTCATAGGACAATGGGCTTGAAATTGCCATTATTCATTAGCTGAAATAGAAAATTCATTAAGCACTTGAAAGAGATAAATGAGGGGCAAGTTCAGTATCTGCCATGTAGAATTTCACATCTTCAGTCGTGCTACTTAATTACGAGAAGTTCATTCAAAGATGAGACGACAAATGATGTGTAGACTAGTAGACCCCACTAGTTAAATACAGTGCCTGGCCTTTCTGCTCACCTTCCTCCCCTGCGCTGCTCGACCTTGGGTAAGCAACCTCTCTCACTGTTTTCCTCAGTAACAGCACATGCACGTTAGTTACCAAAGCTTATCAGCTTACTAGCAAAAAGGAGGATAGCAAGGATATGTATTGCTTTTTAATTTAAACTAATGTAAAGTTAAAAAAAGATATACCTCCTCCAGCTGTGCACCTTGCTGGTCCTAGAAATACTCCTGGTCTGCAGGCAGCCATATCCTGTGCATCAATTCCTAAAGGGCTGTTGTTTTCAGCCCTGCCTTTCTAATTGATGTTGTTGCTGCCAAGGCAGGGGTTTGGGATCTGCCTGAGAACTGGCTGCAGTTTTCATGCCTGCACAGTACGCTAAACCAAAATGGGACTTCTGCAAATGAGAACTGATTTGCAAATGACAACAGACATCCCTGGAGCACGGGCGACAAAGTCCACCAATGAGGTAGAAGGTAAAGTGAAGTGCGTCTTACCTCATTTACTGTCAGCTGGTGAGGTAACTGTCCAGTCTTTGAGCCATTTTATGGTTGTCAGAGCAATAAAATTAGACTAAGCATTGCCTTCAGTCTATTGCCACGAGGACAGTCTTGCATAAAGCTGGCTTTGTGACCAAAACGTCAAACAAAGCCAGGGGATGCAATCTGACATTTCTGTTGTACTTCGACATGACTAATTCCTTTAAAGAAGTTGTTCAGAAAGCCAGAGCTGCAATCTGCAAAGCTGTAGCTTCAAGCTAATGTCACTAATTCAGATAATTAGTCTTGCTGAATTAAATGGGAAGAATTGTGCATGCATGAGTAGCAGTGGAAGATGAGGTGCTTATTTTGTGTTATCAAAATACATGCCATTCATGACAATGAGCAAATGGTTTTCACAGGCATTTGAATGTAAATAAAATGGAGAGGAGGGATTTTAAGAATCTGGGATGAAAACATTTACCCTCTGAGTTTACTCCCCTTATTTAGCTTCACGCAGTGTTTCAGCCATTCAACATAAATAACTTTGGACCCTTCTTTACTGTCTTTCCCCCCATATCTTCATGTTGTCACCTACAGGTTCTCTCATTGCTTCCCGCCCCCCCCCACACACACAGCAGATACACACACAGTATCATACTGATGTCAAATCCAAAGAACATGCCTAAAATAAAGAAAATTTTAAGTACAGTGCTGCTGGTTATGGGGATAGCAATATAGGCCTCGGGGTGCAGGACCTATGTAACTCCTGTAAAGTAGAGCAGTTCCTGCCAGGGCCCCTTGTGTCTAAGTAGCTGAACAGGAAGGAATTCCTGTCCTGCTGCTCTCTAAAGGCTGCAGTACCTCCTCCTAGTTTCTGAATACTCCGACTTCTGGAGGAAAACAAAACCAAACCACACCCATAACAAACAGCTCCCCAAGGCCAGCAGCAGCACAGAGATCCTAGGGGAAAGGAGGAATGGATGGTAAGAGAGAGAGCACAGAAAGGTGGAGTCAGATCTGTCTCCAAATAGATGTTAGCTGGATAGATGAGGGAGAACATCTGCCAGACAGCCCTGAATTGCCAATTCTTCTCTGAGCGAGGTGAGCATAATATCTCTCTAAGATCAGCAGAAACACAGAAGTCAGGATGCTTGGATGTCTCATGGCAGATTATTTGCTCTAGCAGGAGATCTTCCCCAGCTGTGGCAATTACAAGATGTCTGCCCCATGGACGTGCCCAGGGGCCATATCTGAGTTGTGCTGCAGCCCCTTCCCCAGTCAGAGCACTCCCCTGTTCCTTCAGCTACTCGGATCCCTAATTTTACCAGGTTTAGAAGTACCAAATTGCATTTGTGATTTCTGCTGCTATGTTATGTTGCACTAGAAACAGCCCACAGGTTAAAAAGTTACTGCGGACAGACTTAAGTGATAAACACATGCATAACTAGACCACATGACTGTAGGAGCCTTGCTTTGTTACACAACCAGATGGAGGACTTCAGTGTTGCCTGATGTTACAGGAAAATTAAGAAAATCCATCTCTCCAATAATAATAAAATAAAACATTAATACTACATGGTGTTTCTTTTCTTTCTTTTAAGGAAAGAGACATTTCCACCAGAAAACACACTTTAGCCAGAGCAAATTGTTGTAATGTTACAAGCCAAGTAACCTATAAGTATATAACCCATGTTACAAATGGTGAATGAGAAATAAGCACCAAGAAAACACTGCTTTCTCTAAGCTTAGCAGAACAAGCAAGTAACACTATAGAGAGCTAATGAGAAAGAAACATTTATTTTATGACCTTAATGGTTTCTACAAACAGAACAAGAGGCATCTGGTTTTCAAAGAAAAACCTACATGCTACTTCATTGCTGTGGTAATTCTTATGATTGAACCTGGTCTCAGACAATTTTAATAAATAAACCTTCTGAGCACGTATCACACTATTGTTATATACTTGCTTTGCACTTGATCTCTTGTTGTCTTAATTTAAGACAAAACAGCTGAGGCAAAATATTTATCTAATCTATACCTGCTGCTGTAATCTTCAGTGCCAGCAAAAGCGAGCTGTGTTCAAAGTGATTTTATGTTGGCTGATTAAATATACAAACCATTCACCCGAGGCAGGTACATTGCTATAACCACTCCATATAGAGTGGAAAATAAGTTATTAGTGTTTTGCTTCATCCATAAGAAACAATGAGATGAGTAGCTAAAATGTAAAGGTATAAAAATGCCATCAATTGATAAATTCAGTCAGGAAAAACAAAGTAAGCATTCTTCGTATATGATTACCATCTTAAAAAAGAATTTTTTTTCTGCAATTACTTTCAGCAATTACTTTTGTGCCTCAACAACTGGGGAAAAAATGTATATTTTAAACACACAATATGATTTAAGACCTGTGAAGTCTACTTTTCCTGCCCAACAACAGCAATAGGCTGGCTCAGTGCTGTGGTTACCTATTTTAGGGGTGAAACACCCACAAAGCCCAGTAATGTAAACTTACCCATCATCTCCCATAAGGGGAAAGCCTTGTCTATGTTATTGTCAGTTCAGGCAGGGGTAGGGTAGGAAAGATGAGGGCCTGACTGACTGGTGCACTTCAGCCTTCTTTACTTACCTGGTGTTACCAAATATTCAGCTTAGCATGACACTTGTTATTCAGCCACTTACTCCCAGCCACACAACCACTGCTAAGTTGATTTCATGCCAGTCACTGTCTCCTTGGCAGGACTGAATAAGCATGTGAGATTCTGTCTGAGGAATTCAACAATGTCCTGGTTGTGGCTGAAAGCTGCTGTGCAGCAGGGAGCTAGTTCAGGGAAGGCTTAAAATCCATTCTTACACTGTTAACATTATCATCATAAATCTGAGGCCTGATTGTGGAAAGTGCTTTGAGAAAGCAGACAGTCTGGCACCGTCAAAATGCAGATAGATAAGAGTATCTAAGGACATAAAAACAATCATAAGAAGAAAGTGGCAAGGAGACAAACCATGGTGCTTGGTGGTGGCTGTTCACCACTGCAAGATGACTAGTGTCACTGTCATATAGAAGAATGAATTTAAAAGGAATCCTTTCTGAGATATCAAACATGATTTGGATGAACCTTGCACTCAAGTGCTGCTTCCTCTCACTGTCTGTGCTTCAGTATTTGTAGTGTTACCTTTGGTGTGGACTTCAGATGGAAAGCTCTGTGCTGACAAATCTTCGGCAAGCTTTCTGATGCTGTGGGCCTGATACTGCTGCCTAGATTACACTACGGAAAAGAAGCATTAAGGCTTTTGCTACAATACCTCAGAAGGCAGCCACCATTACGTTATTCCAAAGCTATGTGTACTGACTTTTTGTTATGACTTTTAAAAGTGAATACAGAAACAAGGAAAAGTCTTTGTAAACATTTACCATAGTGAAACTAAGGAGGTAAAACAAACAAAGAAACATGCTTTTACTCATATGTCGTTTGGGACAATTACCTTTTGTTAAGTATAAAAATAATTTAACCAGAGTAACTACACTGTGTGGACTAAGGAAATTATTTTCTTGCAAGAAAATCTCCCGTTTCATTACTCATCAGGGTTACCCTTTTCACTACTCTCTTCTCATCCCCTCTGTCCCAGGCTAGGTTTATTTTCATTCCCTCAGTAATTGCCAAAGGATTAGATATAGCCAAAGTACATCCACAGGTACTGTTTTTAAAAACCACAGATTACTCTGTGCCTCACTGAAGTGTTCAGGCTACCCTGATCTGTCAAGGTCAACTGTGTCAGGAAAAGCATACACTCCAAAAATTACGATACATAAAAATTATGGAAGAGTCCCTTTTCTTGAAACAGGGGACTTTGTCATTAGGACATGCTGTTTTGAATTCAAGATTAGAAACTGAAAGATTTTCTGAGAATTGCTAGTCTGCCGTTTTCCTCCTTCCTACAGCAAAGGCTTTGAAGCTACATTGCTAATGGGAGCAGTGGCAGTGCAGCACAGCACAGTGAGGGAGGACAGGGAATTATTTGAGATGGGCAAAGCCTTACTTGCCAGGTCTGAACTCACACTTAAAATTGCATACCAGGAAATAGAGGGGCAGCCAGCCCCATGAAAATATCAGCCACACCCTCCTAAAATCAGCTTCTTGAAGAACACCTAATAAGTAAGCAGAGATTACAACTCAAGAATGCTGTATCATCTGCTTTGCAGCTGGTTGATTAGAAGAAATGATGAGTCCCAGGAGAACCAGGAACACATAACTACATTTGTCTCAGCAGCTCACTACAATAGCTTGGGCCAGCCAAGTTTTCTCTGAGCCTTTTTCAAGTTGAACTAATCTGCCCTGAAATCTGCTAGCTTGAAACTGCTGCCAGTATTAGCCTGGAAGGGAATCTCTTAGAGAAACACTTTAAAATTGTCAGCTCTGCTTCTTGAGCAGAGGCCGAAAGTAGCTTTTCTATGCCAGGAAGCTGTCTGGCAAAAGACTAGATCTATCCTTTGAATTTGTCTCTGATACAAATGATGCGTTGTCTTATGCAATATTTGCAGCATCAGGATGGCTCTCAGCACCAAGACTACAGACACGGATCCACTATCTAAGACAAGATCATATGATGTGTGATGCACTACCAATTATCAAGTCCAATGAAAATAGCTGATTATAACTGTTCTTATCACATTATCTTGTGACAGGAATGTTATGAACTTGTGACTGCACAACGCTTTTATGAAAAGAATCCTTGAGGACAGGAAATATTATATTCATATATATTCAATTCCTTTTCCTTTCTGTTGCTTAGGTCATATATGAAGCGTGCTAGATGGAAGGGATTATCTGGTGACTACTAAACACAAGTGAACATATATCACAGAAATTTCTCAAAAACAGAAAAGTTGGCTGTTAAGGTAACATAATAGTCCATAGCATGGACTTTTTTTTTTTTTTGTTGTTGAAAAAATAGGCTTGAAAGTGCCATGGGCTTACAAGGTCGCAATGAGATCTGAGTATTTTTCAGCATGTATGGATGTCCTGATATGCAGCCCCAGACTGTTGATTAATAGCAGTTGCATGGGTACTTCATCAGTAGAAACAAGAGAGATGAATCCATGCAAAGATTGCACTGACAGAACAGAAAGGTCATTACAATAGAAAGATACAATCGAGAGGCTCGCACTGTACTCTTACTGCAAGAAGTCCAGTTTTCCATTTCATGTATTTCCTGAGCTCGATGTCATAGAATACCCCAAGCTGGAAGGGACCCATAAGGATCATCAAGTTCAACTCCTGTCAGTGAATAACGTTTGAATAATTTCAGATAAATCAGATTTATGATATACATCAGGTGTTTTTATTTATATATATATAATTATCCCAGCTTTTAGAAACTACAGAATCATATTTTACTCTAAAGCACCTGGCTGTGAACTTTCCTACCTATCATATTGCATTGTCTTTACTTCTAAGTGGATTGAGCACAACTCTTACTGAGGACTACTAGTATTCACTCCATTGACCAGCTGAAAAACAATTAAAATTCATAGTCCACAAGTATTCACACACAGGCACTCATGCCACCTGAACTCAAGCTGAAAGTGAGAATGACAATAGGCTACTTGAACTTATTCTTACACATGCATAAACACCCACCTAAATTACCTGAATACCCTGCAGTGTTCCAGCAAAAACTTTTTAGAGTAAGTCCACAGTGGCCACACTTAGCCCTTTTACATGGTAATACTTTCTCTGAGCACTTTTCTAAGCAAGTCAGGTTAGTAGAAAGGCTGTAAACTATTATTAATAGTGGAACATGACCATTCAAAAGGACAAAGGAGTGGTTTAAATCATTGTCACTCTTTCTAATACCTCTGCATTTCTTATCCTGAATTAAAGAGCAGCAAGAAAGTGTGGGACGCAAGCTCTACACAAACGAGGAGGGCCACAGCAGCATCTTCACACAGAAGACTATTCAAACAAACCCCAGCGCAGTCAGCATCCATACATATTAAATCTCTGCGAACATCTAAACAAAGTGCTATTCTCTTAGAATAACATCTGGCTGCAGCAAAACAACCTCAAATTAAATTTGCAGAATGACTTTATAAAACAGCATTGTAAAACGGCCAGCCACTGCCAGTGGTTCTCTAGGCTACAATGGCTTTTGGACAGAGTTTCGTTTTGTTCTATAAAAATCCATCTTGTTCAAATGAGCTGCACAACTGACTTTTTCTTACTTTGTGTAGTATTATAATAGCTGAGAGAGACAAGGATCCTTCCCAGAAGAGCCTTGAATTTTAAAAGCTACCTAGGAAGACTCAAGAGTTACTTCTTACTAGACAATATCAGTTTTGAGAGTCAGTCTTCTGTATTTCATTCAATTTTGTAACGCCCAAGATCTCCCCCTCAGAATTAAGTATTGGCCAGGAGTCAGCCTAAATCAGTTGATTACCATTATGTCCAATCACAAGATTTGGTAATGACCTGTGTGTATTTTCCAATTTAGAGTTTTGGATAAGTGTCATGGTGAATTTTTGATTTGGTATCCAGTAGAAAATTCAGTACTTAGTGACATTTCACATTGAAAAGTTAACGCTGTTATGTCTGGAATGTCAGCTGGGGAAAAAGGAGGCATTATTTCTTAGTTACTCCAGGAACAGTTAAAAAAACTAACTAAATACTAGAGATGGGAAATGATCTCTCACAGGAACACTCTCTCAACTCTCTCCAGGAAAGAGAGAAAGTCTTTTTTTTATATTCCTAAAGGATCAAATGGAAATATGTTTTGGAAAGGTAAAAACTAGATCAAAAGTAAGCCTGTGCCTGAGTCCTCAAGAGAAACCTGGCCATGGAAGAGAGCCAGTTTTGCTGACAAAAGCACATCTCCAGTAGATGCCGCCTGGAGCCCGGGGCACAAAAACACATACCTGCTGGAGACCTGAGTCAGGAAAGTGTCTATATGAGATAGCTGGGAACAGGAAAATGAAAGGTAACTTTTTAGATTCAGCATCAGTAGATTTGCAACAATTTCCTTCCATTTCCTCAGAACTCTTTATAAATATTTGTCCTCCTGTTCTCCATTTCAGATGCTGCACATAAGTCCTTTCATTTAGTGGTCATTTTAGCCTGGTTTGTATGGAGAAAGCTAGCTAGCAGGTGAGATCCAAGGCATTTCACAGCAAAGGACCACTGCAAGGGAGGGAGGGTGGGTGGGTGGGTGTGGGAGGTAGATGTTTTTTTTTCCCTTCTTTGGGCTTTGGAATGAGCAGAGTGATACGCTGAAGTCTGAGAAAGCTCTTGCAGCCCTAAGACACATCTCAGGAAGAGAAGGACCAGGCACATTTAGGGAAGGTTCAGAAGCTAGGAGCAAAAGGGGAATTGATCAAAGCAGCTGATGAGCCTTCAAATAAAAAACAACAACAACAAAAAAATAACTCTTTAAGAAACAAGAGTGGTCCTGAGGTGTTAAAGTTAGAAAGCTATAAAAGAAGTGAATGAACAGCACACCAGGTTCTGTTAAGGCAGACGTAACATTACAAGACGAGTCCCACCTACCATGATAGTAAAGGTCTGGTAACATCAACATCTGGGGTCAAGGTGAGAAGAATGACTTAATTCTGTCTTTCTTGCCTTTCCTGACACAGATTCCTGTACCTACATACACTTGCTTGTTTCCATTCGCTCCTGTATTCACCCCAATAAAAGCAGTTGAAGGGCATTTGTTGTTGAACTACGAGAAGAGTGAAGATCAGGTGTTACTATATGTGCCGTGTGTGTGTGGGGGGGGAGCAACTGACTTTGTGCGTGCCTGTTTCAGGTAGCACTACAGCATAAATTAACAAGCATCTCTCACTTCATATCAGTAGGAAAGTGGCACTTGGCCAAAGATAAGCACTTTGCATGATATTAATCCAGCTGAAGATCAAAAGTCTGAGGATGCACACTGGTCCTCAACTCAACTTGGATTCCAAAGTAAAATTGAAGACAGATCTAGGCTGCTTTGGGCAATGGCAAAATTTTGCTTTGGTTTCATTAAACCAATGGCTGGTTTGTGGGGCTTCCAAAGTAAAAGTGAATCAAAAAAAAAAAAAAAAAAAAAAGCCCTAATAACATATCTATTATTGTGATGGCAATCTGCTAATAAAACTATTTTACTGTGACTAAACTGAAGAAGCTAAATAGGAGAAATGACCAAATTAAAAGGCTTGGAAAAAAAATCTTCCTCTTCTAAAATGGCTAGATTTTGGATTAATCTCTATTTCATCCTGGTTGTTCAATCAATATCAGGCTTTCTTGCATTTAAATTGCCCCCCCCCCTTTTTTTCCTTTTTTTTTTTTAAAAAAAAAAAAAAATAAAAAAAAAAAAAAGTTTGCGAATCAGTCCTGGCCTTTGGCTTTTAATTTCACATCAACTAGCAGCAAGAGTCACATTTTCTTTTAACTTCAGCCTGGCTGCAGTCTGCCACAGTTCAGCAGCTCCTCGACAGCAGGACTGTGACCATGCCCTTTAAAACCTTCACAGTTTAAAGATCTTGCACACAGAGCACTCTTTTCCAGGAAATTGGTTTGCACATTGCACCTCCAAAAACCTTCCTTCCCTCTATCTCTTGTAACTCACAGTACTCTTTTTTCCCCCTACTCAAGGTAAACATGGGGAAGGCTGAACAATATAATCACTGGGCATCGTGCTTACCATTACACCAACAAGAATTACATCACTGCACTGCTGTATACCTTAGTGGTATTAACGGAAAGCGGCAAGACTGCTGAAAAGAGATCATAGATGAGATTCCCAGCTCTATCCAAAAAGGGTTGGGGCTTTGCTCTGGTATTATGCACTTGGGCACTTACTTACCGGTAAGCTCTGGTAAAATCAAGTTAGGGTATTTGTTTTTTAAACTATAGGCAGCACGATTGTGATTTCCTGTTCTGTGCTGCAACCACCCAGGACAGGAGAGGCAGAAGCCAGCCAAGGGTCTGCTGCAACACCAGGGAGAGGAAACATGCACAAATCAGGGAAACCTATCATTAGAAGAGAGATTAGACCTGACATAAATTTCTGGTCACATCAGGTGACTGCTCCAATAGCGTAAATAAAGCCATTTTATAACTTTAGCAATTCCCTCCTTTGGAAGTCTCTGATGACCCTGGATGTTTAGTTCATAGAAAGCAACTCCACCTTTAAAATCCCTTCCTGAAAGAATGGTTACAGCAGAGAGCAAACTCCCAGTTTCTTCTTACACCTCCCACATAGAAGTGTCAGAAAGGTACTGCCAATGCATATTCTATGATGACTGGCAACTCGCTTTCATGCCAAGAGCGGCATGTATAAGAACATGCCAACTGTAATCTTGCCATTCCCTATCTTTAAGAAGTTTTTAAAGGATGGTAACTACTTTTAATTGAGTTTAAAAAAAGAGAGCAACACTGTGTTGGTTCTGGTTTTTATTTTAATCTTAAGCAACTCAGCCAGGTCTAGTCTTTCACCTACCACATGAACCAAGGAGCATGAACATAACATGCACAGGCAAAGTTCAAGTAGCAGTGGCTCATAACAATTCGCATTCTCCATATCCTGATTAGAAAATAATAGTATTTCTTCCACAGCTTAAGTAGTATTTGTATAGAGTTCCATCATCAGGTTGGCAAAAGCAAAAGCCTGAGATGAGAGGAGAAGCCTGTGCTATACTAATTTTGCATTCACAGTCTAGTTGGGCTTGGCAAGGTGCTTTTAAAACAGTTATTAGAAGACCATGGACCAGTATCTCTAACTGGCAAGAGTTATTTATGCTGTTGATATACAGATTTCACAAACAGAAGAAATAACAGCTGTTATCTAAGCTTTAAGTTGTCCCTTCTAAAAAAAGATTTTATATTTGAGGGCAAGACTCCATTTCCTTAAATCATGTGCAAAGAAACGCAATAACTACAATTTAGGGAAGAGCAGAGACACTGAATCTTGTCAACATCTTTTGTCCAAATCCAGTTTGATAGTTAGGAAATGGTGTCAGCGATCTCTCTATGTGAAATGAATTTATGGTAAGACACTTGATTGGCAGGTGTTAGAAATAGAAAAGCTTTTCTTATACCTTTGGCAGTGCCAGCTACAGTTTTTCCATAGATAAATAGAATACCGATGATAACACTTCAGACAAATAAATCAACCCAGACTGTATTTTGAAGGGATCAATCATACAATAAATAAATAAATAAATAAATCTCACAAATTCCCTTCCCCCACACTGCCATATCAACTGAAACTTCTGATACATAATTCCTCCAACAAATCCCATTTATATACTAAAGAAATAGCAAGTATTCATCACAACACCTCACAGAAAGATCATCTCAAGCAACAGCAGAGAAAGACACAGAGAACTCACACTACTCACTTTCCAGACTTGACTTCACACTGCTCTTTTTCTTCTGAAAGGTATCTTCAACCTTGAGCTTCCACAGAGTCCTTAAAACAACTCCCCAGCTCTTGAAATCTTTGCAAAAACAAATGCAAACCTGCTGCAGGCAAAAAGAGAGGGTTTCACTGAATCCAGGCTTAGTGGGGATATGACTTCAGCAACGTGCCTTTCAGCACACCTGTGTAATAAAGCTACAGGTGAAGAAAGTGAAGCAATCATTGGTGCAAACTACTCTTGGATCTGGAGAAGTTAGGAATATACTTTGACACAGCTGAATAACTGTAAAGCATACTAGTCAAAGGTAAGAAAGAGGCATTAGAGATAAACCATTGCCTGACCTTGGTCTGCAGTCCCCTTCAGCCTTGCCAAATTCTCCTGCAGTGGACCCATTGAAATGGAACCCATATGAAAAAAATGTCATAATTGACTTTGAAGGAAGAGTGTTAGGATATTAACTAGTCTATGGTACCTTTACAATGCTGGGGGTGAAGAAAAAAAGAAGCACGATTCCACACGCAGGCAATGGTGATCATGTTATGTGGCTCATCTTTCTGCTTACACTGAAATCTGTTGGAGGGCAGGCCTGACTGAAACCCACACGAATCATCAGGTGTTCAAGGATATGAACAGCAGAAAAGTATTTACTATGACAGTGGCTGTCCTACATTTGTTTTGTCCTTCCTACAGGATTTATTTTTTAAGTGGTTATTTTCCATTTTGGCTCATACTTCTAACTGTAACTGGAGAATTCCAGCTCAAAAATTTACATATGCTTAGTGCTTTTAAGGCTTTCCCCCATAAGGCACTCTGTGGTGTAAGAGGCAGAGAAAAAAAAAAAAAGATTCCAATTACTGAAGATCTGATTTAAGATTTTTATTTTTATGGCACAGATCTGCTCCCTGTTAAAACATCATGGTATCAAACAAACTGCCATGATGAGAAATCTCTCCTTTTTTTTTTTTTCCAGATTGCCAATTAACTGAGGCCACATTGCAGAGGGAAATTTGCTGTTGCTGCTTGCCTACCCATAGCCCTAGGGAAACATGAGAAGGAAATCAGTCCCACCCAAGCTCCACTGCCAAGTGTTTGTACAGGTGTCACTAATTAGGGCAGAATTTGGCCTGCAGAAAACGTCCAGCCGCAGATGCTGGAGAAAACTGCCAATTTGGTTTGAGGGGTGGGAAATCTCTCTGACAAGTTTGCAGAAGGGCTTAGTGTGGTCATAGGGTAACAAACTATTTATTTTCTTTCCTTTTTTCTTTTTTCTTTTTTTTTTTTTTTTTTTTTCCTTATTTGTACTGAGTATCCTTGGTCTGTGTGCTGAATCTGGCTGGGAAAGAGTTAATCATCTTCATAGCGGCCCATATAGTAGTGTGTTTTGGGTTTGTGACAACACCTCTTTTTCATAGTTGCTTTTCTAGGGTGTAGGTATACTCCTCACACATTCCCCATCCCCTTTTCCAGAAGCATCACATCACGGAGCTGTATGTCAGAGCCATCCTGCCTCTGCATGGGCTTTTCTCCTCCACACCATCTCAGGGCAATGGATGAGGGCACTAGCTCATTTGCAGCAACTTCTCATTAACTGCGAGGAACAGCCACGTGGAGTGGCACAGAGTGAATGTGAATGGACTGGTGTGAATCCTCTCCTGCTTGCTCTCTGTCAAGAAAAGCAAAATGAAGACACTCAGCAAACATGCACCCAGGATTCTCTAGATGATAAGAGCTCAAAATAAGTGGCAGTATCTCAGATGTGCTGTGCATAAGCACAAGGACGGTTACTTCAGCATGGCTGGTACAGAGCAACTCAAAGCACGATAAATACATTGCAGTTTGCAGTCAGTAATAACTCTCCATAGCTGAAATCCTTGTTTGCAAGGAGAGCCTTCTCAAAGGTTTTAATGTGAGAGTAGCTCTCAACCATGGCCAGCCCTGCTTGTTTCAAGGGGTGCTGCCTTGTGTGCCATAAATGATACTTTAGACAGAATTTTGTCTTTCCTTTTTTAGTGCTTATCAAAGGACTAAAAGATAACCATGAGCATCTGCAATGGCACTTGATTAGCAGGGGAGAAGAAGACAAAGGATTTATAAATCAAGGAGAGAAAATCTTTAAAGACAGAATAGGACTGTAAAGAAAAAGCTTGCATGAGGAGAAATGTCAATACTTAACATTTCATTGAAGGAGCTGTGGCTTGAAAAGTTTGGAAGACAGTCTGGAGAGTGTTTCTAATATTTCAAAACCAGCTGCTATAAATTAGTCTAATATTATTAAAAAACACACCTGAGGAAGGGATTTTTAGGTAAAGACACTTACCAGGAACTAACCAACCTATTTCAGTCATACCTCATGTGAAACTGTCTAACACCAAAAGCTACAACTTCCGTTTCTCTCTTTTCCTCCCTCAACTGTTCTATTTCCACATTGGCATACACATAATTTTTGTGCCCTCAGACTTGCACAGAACCTATAAGGAGGAGCTATACAGAGGCTTTTTCAAACATTTGATCATCACTTATCCTATCTAATGTTTGATTTTTTTGGATACATGCAAATTTATCCTCATATTTATTCTTTTGTTAATAATCACACTACAATTAGTAAATAATGGCATTTTCAGTTGCACGTATCCATTTTCCAGCATTCTGTGCCTGGTGGTATGATTCCTAACCTCTCCCTCTGATAAAGCACTTTTATTATTTGTCACATGAAAAGGAAATTTTACAATTTTCCACTTCAAAATTACAATCTGCCTAAAGAGGACCTAACACTGGTAGTTTTAGATTTGAAGGAAAAAAAAAAAACAGAAATGTGCTTAAGTCCTCTCACTTTTCTATTGGCATCCAGAAAAATCATTTATTCCTCAAAGCACACAACTGCAGCTTTTTAAAGTCAAAAACTTGACTATCTCATCATGTACTTATATTTTTATTCATGGAAGACACAAGTGGACATACTTACTGACAATTCTACCCTTGTTGGTAGGAGTCACCCCGATGTACTTTAAGACACTCCTGTTGTCTTTTGGTGTAAATATCAGGACCTAAATCTATCAGCCTTCAAAATCCTCAAGGGCTGTTGTCTTCCTGCTGTGTGGTTCATTTCCTGTAGCTGCTCCTTTTTCAACCTCGGCTTAATAAATCTTTATCCAGGCCAGGCAAACAACAGAAAAATATAATTTAAGGAACAATTGCTGCCTTGACCAGCAAAGAAGAGGGAGAGCAATAGATCTTAATGACCCTTTTCTGTGTCTGATTCCAAATGCTGTGAAGTTATAATGTAAACATTGAACTGTCTTGAATTGAATGAAGTCAAGATAATTCAAGGACAAAAACTTTGTTGTAGCCAATATAGATATTTGAAATCTTCTCAGCAGTTCTTTAAAAATCTCATTACAAGTTGAATGGGTTATTATATTTTTTTGTGGTACTCCTACAGTCCCTGAATTTCTTCATTGTTTCATTACGTGTGTTCTGAATACAGAAATGGGATCTCCTGTGGATAAACTACAGAAACTTACAGGATACAAGATATAAAAAAATAATTATTTGGTTAGTTTACTTACTAAAAAAAAAAAAAAATCGTTCCTGCTTGAAATATTTAAATCCTAATTTCACTCCAAGCACGGAACAGTACACAAAGGGCTTCTGTGAGTTTTGTAGCATTACAACACTGTCACTGCTTTTATTTCAAATCCAGTTTTAATATTAGACATTTCAGTTCATTGAAAATGACAGGTAAGCTAGAACATATAGCATGTGAAGTCTTTCTGTTTTTATTTTTATTTTTTTTCCTCTCACTCCTTGTTATAGTTAGAACTATGGCACTAAGCAGCAAAGTATCAAAGCTTCACTTTGAAATAAATTTCTGGGCTTCATATCATGTAGCTAGACCAACAAATAATAATAATAAAAAATCTACCAAACAAAAAAACAGCCACCACACAAAACAAACAAACAAACAAAACCCACCAACAACTGGGAAGTAATTGAAAGCATAGTTTTGGTTTACAGAATAATTTTGTCCTACATTCTGTAAACAACAGCATTGCTTTAAAGGAAATAAGGTGCTGATTTTCCATCTACCATGCAGGCATTCAAAACTTGTTATTACTGGTGTATTCAAGGAATGATTTGATACATTTCCTTTACCCATATTGCTAAAAGAAAGACCACAGTTCAATTGGGAAAAATTATTTGGGAGCCCAGCGGAAGAAGACAGGGAACCTTTTGCCCTGCAGAAGACTGGCTTTTGCATATAAGCTTAAGCTAAGCTCTTAATAGGGACAGAATATTCTGTAGCTATCATTGCAAATTCTGTGACATAATTAACACAAATGTTTTGCAAGGATAATGGCCAGTCCTGCTTATCAGCCATAGTAATTAAAAAACTCTGGTGAAATAATATCAAGATAAATTTCAATGCTTTGTATGATGGAGCTCCTCACAGAAAACCCAATATTACAACTTTAGCTTCAACTTGTTAGTCATTTTTGAAAGCTAATGACATGATAAATTTAAATAATATGGCTAGTGCATATTTCTATGCTGCATTAATTATACATTTGAAACCATGGAAGACATCCACAAAGAGGGCAAATACAGAAAATATCATCTGCAACTGGAGCCAAATTAAAAGTGTCCATCATATCAACAGAATTTGCATTTGATATAACTATTCTTTGTACACATTAATTTATTGTCATGCTGCCTTACTTCTCCTTCACTAGAGATGTCCTTGGATCCAGCTGATAGTTTTGTAGGACTTACCAATTCTGCAGAATACTAATGATATCTACATTCCCCCCCCCCCCCCCCCCCCCGCCCTCCCAAATCTTAATTAGGAGAGTACGAAGTTCTGCAGTCTCAAGTCATGAAGTCTAAAGTCACTGATGAGCCAACATGGAGTCTGATACCTTCACATGGGCTGTTACTTACCCTTTTTAACATGCAAAATGGTTTTATCATTCTGCTTGAGATTTAATGCAAAAACCTGCTGTAACCCAATTTGTGAAAAGGTATCCCTGATCAGACAGGGATATTTTTTCTCATAACACAGGACTGGTTTGATGCACAGGCTTCCTTGCCTAAGAAACTCCTGTTGCTAGAAAGCCTGGAAGCTTTAATTTTGCCTGGCTGGTTCACAAGCAGAGCTGTGTCAGGGAACAGAAAGAGGCATTAAGATACACAGGAAGGGGTGAAGAAAATATAATCTCAATGCCAGCAAGAACAAACTGTCGATATGGTTGATCTTAAATCTTCTTCCTAGGTGGGAGACTATAGCAGAAAACAGATGACATTTTCACCTTGGAAAATGCTAGTGAACTGGAAAGGATATTTGAAAAAGTTACAATATGAGAAAATAATGCAGATTGTACTTTGCTGATATGGAAACATGTAAGAAGAGCACTTAAATTAATGTGTCTCTCTATTGCAGTAGTTTTTTTTTTTTTTCTTTTTTTTCTTCTTTTTTTCTTCTCTGTTACAGTATGTTACCTAACCAGAGAGAAAACTTATGTCTTGCCAGGGACCATCTGTAACATAGACTATTTCCCAAATTCCAGGTGTCAACCAATGTGCACATGCAGCTTGCCACCCTGGTTTTGGCCAGGACAGAGCTTTACAGTTTCATGGGGAGCATTATGAGGGTTGAGCATTATGTGCATCTGCACCTCAAAATAATCTATACCTGGGTATCTGGATCAATCATCAGCAAAATGTAGAAGAGAGAGTGAAGTTCCTGTCTAGCAAACTTAAAGCCCACTGATTTTCCAGGTTGTGCCTACGATTGTACCTGACTCTTTTTCAAGTGAAAATTCCATTATGGACTGATAATTATCAAGACTATTGATATTGGAATATTCCACCAAAAAAATCACCAAAGTTTAGAAGACAACTCTTAATAGTAATTTATAAAGATTAAAAATAGCTGAGAAGTTTCTGACCAGCGGTAGTTACAGTGATAATTTGCAAATACAAGAATTATCCTCTAGGAAACAGATGTGAAGACAATTCTGCATATGCTGGTAGTGGATCACAGGTTTTTTTTTTGATTCATATGGACCCAAAATAGACCTCCTGGATCATGAAATCCAGTTCCCAGGCACACATATGAAAGCATTGACAACCTAATGAGGTTCAGCTGGTAGCTCTGAAGCCCATTCACAATAGTGAACAGAAGGCTCTGTGTTCTTCCATCAAACCCTTCACAGGAAAATGGGCAAGAACTCAGAATTCAGATAGAGCAAGAAATCTCACTTTGATACTGAGTAGCAGCTATAACTCAGCTCTTAAATGAATCCTATTTACTTGGCTGCATTTTGTGGTGGTGCAGATGGGCCTACAGTATACTATAAAATAAATACATTCTTGACTTTCTACCATCATTTAGCTCCTGTAATTCTCATTACTGCATGAAGTACAGTTTTGCAAAACCTATTTGATGTAATGCACTGGGTCTGGCTGGGATGCAGTTAAGTCCCCACAATTCAATAATTAATTCACCTTACCCAACCTTCTTGCATTCCTTCTTCTGACTCCCCATCTCTAACACAAAATCTCACTGCAATTCTTTGCCAAGATAAATTAGTACCGTACATACACAGAACCCCAATCTGCAACTGAAGAAACTGCTGATTTAGTGTGATTTTTAAATTTATTTTATTTTATTTTATTTTATTTTTTTCAAACTAGCCTTGCACTTTTTATGTAGTTACCCAGGGGTGTATTTTACCTGCTGCGTTCTTCCTACTTCCCCAGCAGTAGAAGACTAATCACATTAGATACAATTCATGCACTTTCTACTTCATCATTATTCTGCTAGCAGATAACAATGAATAGTAGCTGAGAGATCCTCAAAGGCTTCCATTAAGTGCTGATCAAATGCTGGCCTCATTTTTCACATAGAATAGTGTATTTGTGATAAATAAGAAATGGAAGTAACACAAATTGAATATGGATAAGCTGGAAACATTCTCTGATGTGATCAAAACCCCTGTATTTAAAAGGAAATGATACAGTCCTTGCCAGCTTTGATTCTGAGATGGAGGAGCAATGGTTATCTGTGTAACTTAGGAAGTTCATTAGCCATACCATAGGATTATGCACACAGCTCCCTGTCGTTAGACTTGAAACAGTGTGGATCACCAACCTGTTGAAGTATGTCCACCAAGTGATTTGTTGCCATTCTGGCTGCACAGTTGCTCTCCTCTTTGAAAGCAATTGTGGCACCCTTCACAGTTGCAGCCTGACTCCTATAAGCTATTCTGTGTTCATGTGCTCAGCTTTACATGTAGGATCCTACTAAGGGAATTTGGGAGCTTTGGAGATTCAGATTTGAACATACAGTACATCAGGAGACACTGACTTTAAGGGCAAACAAGTATCTGTTGCTTTCACAGATAGTGTGTTTAAAGGACTGAAAAATTGTTCATGACAGTTAAAAAGAAAAAAAAGAAGTGAATATAACAGAAGAAACATGTGGATTTATGTATTTATTTATTTTTAGAACATAAGCTTCACAAAACAAAATACACAGGTCCTGACTGCACTGGATCTGAAACTGAGGATAAATGTATTCAAAAAGTAAAGAGCAATGATGCAGAACAAAATTATACTTTTTTAGGATCCTATTCTGCAAAATAGTCCCAGTGCTCCCATTGTGCCTGAAAGACTCAAAGCTTTCCTCTAGAACATCTGGGATGGGCATTTTGGTTTAAGAAACACATCATTATTGCCAATTTTAGTTGAAACACATTCTGTTTCCAATCCTTATTAGTAAGAGGAAGGAGGTAGGTTCAGAGAAAACAGGTTTTTGAGGGAAAATTAGATGGAAGTAATTTTGGAGGGGCAGGAAAGAGGAAGACAATTCATGAAGAATACTCCAGGAATAGCTCTACACAAGATGCCTTCTTGAGATTAATGAATTTGTTGTACATGCCCATAATTATTTCCATTCACATGGAACAGGTCCAGCTGCTTTCAGCATCCATAAATGAGAAGCAGAAGGAAGCAGAAGAGAAAACAACCATATTTTGTTATGTCCAACAGTTAAAATCACTGGATGGCAAATAAATTATGCTAAGCGCAATTAAACACAGAATTAACAACAATCATTTGTAACATAACACAACAAGACAGCTGAGATAAATGAGAAAGGCTTGCATTGCATCATATTGAGAAACTGAATGATGCGTTGCCAAGATACATGTTTACAGAAATATGAACCTGAGGTCAAATAACTGATTGGCTTCTTGTGGTACATGTATTCATCTAAGCCTTATTTGTGGCTGATTCTAATCCTTTCTTCTGGTTTTGCGTGTGCTAGAAAAACTCCTACTCCTGTATAACTACCATTTGAGTGGTATTAGGGGCAGGAATGCCAGCACAAGTCTGGGCTCAGGAGGCTAACGTTTAGTTATTACCAAGTGGGTTAGATTTGCCCTGAGCCAGGAGAAAGACGTCTCAGTGACAGATAACAGCTGCCACTCCGATTTCATCAATCTGATCTTCAGAGCTCTGCTAATGACAGGAAGACATTAGAGAAATATTTCCCAAAAGCAAATTCAGTCATGGTATGCACAGTACGTTGTGGGCAGATACAAGCTTGGTCCACAAGTGCTCCAGAAGGTTGTGTAAACAACTAAGAACCACATAGCTCAATTAAAGCAGTCCATACAGCTGGGCTGATATACCCTTGGCTCCTCAACAGGTCCTATATGGTTGGGAACATGACTGTAATAATATAGTCAGCTTTGGTCAGCTTGAAATGCAAGCAAAGCAAGCAGATGAAAGCCTGAAAGATGCTATTTAGACTTTCTCATAGTTAGAGCCACATTGGCTTTTCAAGGTTCAGGTGCTTGCACTTGTTATAAAATACCTCCTTCATCTGTTGCTATAACAACTCTTTTGCCTTCCTACTCAGCAATAGTGCTGGGACAGACTTTAGTCTTATTATTTCTTTCATTGTGGTCTGTTTTGCAATATCTTTTCCAAGATATTTTAACTTGCCTTGGTGTAAAAGTAAAATATCACCTTTCATTGGACAATCACATCTCAGCCACAGACGGGGGCCAGAGCATGCCCTGGAAGGACTGGATCCTTGTTTCCACTGAATGGAGGGATGATTGCCCCACAGTCTACAGATCTGAGTTTCTGCAGTAGTGTGCATCCAAATCTAGAAGCTGAGAAATACTCCTGGAAACTACAAAAAGTAGACATAGAGTCTGTGCATCTAACACGCCAAGAAGATGATATGAATAAACACTCTCACATGAAGACGTTTAAAAGCTAGCTGGTGTGATAATTTTGCTTTGCCTTCCTAAATTGCAGTCATTCCTCAGCTAAAGAAAAAAGACACCAGCTTTCAGGACAAAGCTCTTGAGCATTATCATGCTGCTGACAGTCCCTGAGGATGTAATCGAGAAACTCTGGGTTGGGATTAGACGTGGAGTCTGAGGCCAATTACATCCACATCGGGCATGCTGCCAGCAGCCCATAGGACTGTCCCTGTGAGGATGAAACAGCACTCACAGGAGCCACCTTCCAGCTTTACTGCTTCATTAAGTCTCCACCAAGGAGCTGGTGTTCTCAGAATAAATAGAAGCACTCTGCAGGCTTTCAGCAGTGTTTTACTTCCTGCATCAGCGACGTGCAGGTACATTCTGCATTTCTAAGCACACCTATGCCACAGGCTTTCCATAGCCTCTTTAATCTTTGAAGGATCCACCAAATTTAAAAATTGATTTCTAGCTCCTGAAAAAAAAAAAAAGGCAGATAATTTTTGTAATAGACGAATGGATGGAAGGGCAGATCTGAATGAGATGAGACATGTGAGGCTATAATGTAATTTTGTTTCCTTAAGGATGAGAATTTTACCCTTGCATATAGCTTTAGCTGGAAACCTGGTTCACTATAGGAAAGCCTAAATCTGCTTGGTTTCTCCCTGTTCTCTTTTCTGCTAAAGAGCAAAGTATCTGACAGGCGGAGACTAAGTCAAGAGAACATGGTCCCTGCATTAAGCATTAATGGAGACAAATGTCAGGTGTAGATGTCAACTGCAATTTTTCATTCCCTGCTGATAGCAGAAGGCTCCATAGAGCAACGCCAAAATGTTAGGGTAGAAAATGCACTTGTGGCTCTCCCAGTTCTATTGTGACTTTTTAAAAAGCTTTATGTTTTCAAAAAATGATTTCTCTCTGGTACTTCCATTACTCCCTGTAGCTTTGTCACAGTTGATCTTCATTAAAACTGAAGACACCTTAAGAGAAGGCACAATTTTATTGCAAAGGTAATTGTTCCATAGTCTGATCCACTGTAAGTGCCAGCATACAAAATAATGTCATGCACTCACACATGCTGTGTAGAGTTAGACATTGTCACAAACAGCAGTTTGTTTCCCAGTTTGTTTTGATTTAGGAATACAGCAAAGTCATCTTCTGCTAGAGGCATTTTTCTAGAAAGCTGACACAAGCAGAGACACAGCTCTATCTGATACTTAAATTCACATAGAGGAATTTAAGCTGCTTCTTAAATTTCTTAATTTCCCTTAAATTTCTTAAATTTCTTTTAATTTCTTAAAAGGAATTTTAAGAACTTAGAGCCTTGAAATCTTTCAGGGTTTAGCATGAAGATAGCTCTGGTGTTTTGCTTTGTAGGCTTTAAGAACATGCTTTGGCAGAACGTTGTTTTATTTTATTTTTGTAAACCAGTATCATTACATTTTAGTGAAATGAAGAGGGCCCTGAAGTTGCAGGCATTTCTGCCTTAACTGCCATACATGGTATTGTATTCACACTCTCTCCAACTGAGTAAATCAGACAAGGTTGCTGTGATGCTCCAATTTTATCTGCTGACCATTCTCTTAGTGAAGGGGAGACACAGCAACTTAAAACCACCAAAGTTCCCTCAACAGTTGTCTTTTGGCATTAGAATTCCTTCTGCATTAAAGCCTCAGCTATGGTTTCCTTCAGCTGTAAGTTTGTCTGCCTGAAACCTACTGTCATTACAAAATGGTTGATTAACAAAGTGTCCTAAATCAACAACCAGTAATAGAAGTCATGTGTCCATTTAATGGGTATTGTTTGTCTAGGGTATTTCTGTCAATTTACTAGTTGATAATAAAACATAACATTAAATGCCCTGAGACATTTCACACTGAAATGTACCTGCTGAGGAGCTGTGAGAGTCTGGGGAATTAGGGTATTATGCCCCTAATGAGTTTAATGGAGCCAGTCATGTTTAGGAGATAGCACCTAATTTGCCAAAGTTATATTAGTCTTTCCAAAAGGGGATAGATGTCCAATATTTATTTCCTGGAAAAAAGGACTTTATATATATATATAAATATTATTGTTAGATTAATGTATACCTAATGGAGAAGAAAAGGAGAGGCAGATTTGAATGTAAGTGAAAACCCAGCAGACTCTGAGGAACTAGATACCAAGACTTTGCAATTGATTTGAAAGGTGCTGTGTCCACTGGTACTCATGAGCACATAGGAAAGTAATGCCTCCCTGAGCATTTGAGCCAAAAAGCAGCTTGAACAGGTTTGATAACATAGAAGAGGCCTTTTTTTTTGGTTTTCATGTGAGCAGATTAAGAGAACAGCTTCCTTTTTGCTCCTTATCCATCTTTTGTCAATATTTTAAATGATGTCTATTCTGGACATTGTAAATAAACTTCTATTTGTATTCATCTGATCTTGACCTGAGTTAAGAGCGACTCCTGAGTACCTGTCTAACAGCAAGGCAGTCCTCCTAGCATGGTGGTAACAATATCTAAAACACTCCAAAGCAGTTTTTTGAATGCATCCAAGAGGTAACAAACTATGTCTCCAATGAACTTTTACAGGTTTGAAGCTCTGACTGCAGTAGAAATCATAAGAGGTAGCATTACACAACAGAATCTAGGCAGCTCCGTGAGACCTGGCAGCTCAACATGGGCCTGTCCTTTACTTTCTTGCTATGTTCCAGGGAGCTTTCCTAGACCTTACCCCTTCTTATGGGATGCTTCTTCAGTATAAGTCCCTGCATGTTCTCACAGAGTGGTGGCAGCCATACCACAGTTTCCTCACGTTTTCAGGTATGGGTAACTCTAATTGATGACTTACATATGATTCCATGGCTTGAGCAACATGCTCTTTCCTTCCTGTTAGAAATGACCAACAGCTGTAACTAACCTTCTGAGCTTTAGGGAACATAGACTATTTCGATGGCCTCCTCAGCAACAGGGCCCAGACACCCTCAGGTTGCTCATATTTTGCTGGACTGCTTACTTTAATGGTGTAATACATCTGTCCTGAGACACTAGGGTAGTGAAATGATAGCAATGTGTGTCTCACTAAATCTCAGCACATTTGAAGGCCCAGTGTTTATTTCACAGAAACCCTGTGCAACTTGGTCTAGTGTGTGGCATCCCTGCCCATGGCAAGGGGGTTGGTAATAGGTGATCTTTAAGGTTCCTTCCAACCCAAGCTGTTCTATGATTCTGTGATTCTCTACTACTGAAAACTTTGGTCAGGCAAGGAATACTATAATGGTGGATGCTATGGGCAACATTAAGATAAAAATAACATAAGCTTGGCAGAAAATTTGTCACAGATGTGTACCAAGTAGAAATGACACAAAATGTTGTTACTAAACAGCCTGCTCTCAGCTTCTGAGAAGCAATTACACCCACATACATATCTTCTTTCAAAGTCCATAGCCATTTATAATGATCTGCTTATAAGCCTTGAGTTGAAGAAGTGAAGATGCATGAGAAGGAGGAAGGAAAATAGAGTTGTTCTCGTGAGAGATAAGATTGGACTACTACTTCATAGGAGTGAAAAAATGCTAAGATCTTCAATGCCATTATCTTCATTTTGTATAAATAAATATTTTTAAAACTAATTAAGCAATGAGGTAGACGAGGATTTTATGATAGCATCTTGCCCTTGACTAATACAATTTCAATTTACCTCAGATGTAGTTGCCTATGCTAGAGCTAAATTAATCTTTTCACATTGATGTAATAGATTGAGCTGGCCAAATTAAACTTACACATGAAATGCCTAAAGAATCTTTTTTTTTTTTTTTTTTTTTTTTTTTTAATAAATAAATAAATAAATCTGTTTCCCAATGTATGTTTGGTGAGGACAGCTTAGTAACCATTCTGAATAATAACAATGTACCTTGCCTGTAGATATCTCATTGTTTTGAAAACTTTTCAAATTTGAAATTTTCTTCATTGCTCATCAGAATTCAGAACAGCTACCAGGTATTCACCTAAGAGTTACAGATACAGTCCATAAGTGACAGGTCAATTAAGAAGACAGCACAAATTCCTAGAAATGCTGGAGAACAAGGGGAGTACAGAATACATTATGAAGAAATTGTGAAAGTAGATTATTTCTGAGAGAGAAAATCAGAAAGGAGAACAGAGGGTAGGAAAGCAGAGAACACTAAAAATCCCTTCATTAAATGATTCCTCCTACCACTGCTGAGAACCTGTCAAATTCAGAGAAAAAAAAAAAAAAAAAAGATAAATTCAAGGCTAGGAGAAAATGTATAAGTTGATAGCATCAGAATGTTAAACATCGTGTGGTTTTACACAGGCAAATAGGATTTACTAAGTTACTGTGATGTTTCTACATGGTTGTAGAAATTGGTCATTGCTGTCCCATCACAGTTGTATGCATTACTGCCATTGCTTTTTTTCATCATTGGTACCAAAGAAGCAAAGGAATTCACTTTCTGGGTTCAGACAGGGCCAAAGAAAAAGATTCACCAACTCATGCAATTCAAGCATTTTTGGCTTGATAAAATCATAAATAAAATCATCATCAGAAATAAAATCATCCAAAATGTGCAGTTCTGAGCAGACCCAAACATTTCATGAGTTTAACTAACGTCCAAAAAATATTTTCTGAAAAGGATAAGTAGGAAAAAAAGTCCTTCCAAAACACAATTAAAATATTGATATTTTGAATAAAGTGCTGTGGCTGGTAATTTTGTGTTTAGAAATAAGATTTTTCTATTTTGTTGGTGAGGCAAAATAATATTTTTTGAAAACAAGGTAGACATAAACCTTAGGACTTTAATGCAGAATGAAACATTTTGTGTCTGGTCAAACAATATGCTTGGGCTTGTTTTAATAGTTCAGCTGCACCGTTTTTTTTTTTTTTTTTTTTGCACTTGCAAAACAAATCTAGTTGTGAAATACTATGATTTAAGAAAACCAAAACAAAATGAACTTGAATGAGCTTCAAAGTCACAGTCCCTGTGTAGTTCCAAGTCTGACTGAGGAATGACAGACTACAGAATTTCAACACCCCTGGGAAAACTGCAAGAATTTAGGAGGTGGCTTATAGGTGTCCTCTCCAAAAGTACTGGGATAAACCCTCACATATATAGCAGTGCTCTCTGCACATTAAGCAGCCTGAAAAGGGGCCTAGTCCTTCAGAGATGGTGAAGTTCCGCCATTGCCTTGAACAACAAGTGAGTAACTTACCTGATATAATCAAGGAGAAGGGCAGCTGGTGCCTTGTGATTGAAAGCTGTTTCAAGTTTGTTCTGTAGCAAGAAAAGTCAGCCAAAGCCACAGATAATCATCAGTAGATCTGGTATGAACCCATGGACAGGGGCTGTGTAATTTTTCACTTTTTAGTGTATAAAATAGAAATAAAAGCGCTTAAGTTTTATTAAAGTAACACAGTCATATCTTCAAGGTGCTTGGACAGTAACCGTATAAATATCAAGACAAGAATAAATATAAAGGTATCAAGTTGGACAGAGTATGCCTTTTCTGCTGCATGAAAGAAAATAAATTGTTTTAATATGGGCATAACTAATGCACTGTTGAATTATTAATCCACATGAGTGTGCCAAAGTGATTAGCTCATTAGTAAGGTCTCAATAGTTTCAAAATTGTAAAAAATATTTCAAAAATAATTTTGTAATTTCAACCTAACTTACTACAGAATGGGTAATAGTACTGATAATGTAGTAATGGAATAATAATCCGGTATGATCGCAAAAAAATACACCCTCAAAGAATAAGACATATGATGTGTGGCATTCTTATCATAAGCTGTTTCCCAAGGAAGAGAACTGTAAACTGACTGAAAATGTTTGCAAGTCTTATGTGAAAGTATTTTTAACAGCCTCGCTTAGTATTGTCTATACACAGTAACAGAGTTAAATTAAATTAAAATATCAGAGTCTTTAATTTAGGAATATAAACTGACTAAATAATCCTATTTCTGGCAAAAGGCAGACCAAGAATAATATTCATTTGTGATAAATAAAAATAATAACAAAATCAAAACATCCAAAGCAATACAACACCTTTGAGATGCTTTAATTAAGCTGGCTCCAGCTGAGATTAATTTGTTCCCTGTCATCAGCTCAGGTAGGAGCTCTAAAGGAAGGACAGTATGTCAGGCCTAATTGTGCTTTATTTAATGTGAAAATGGCAATAGACTCTCTAGAGGTTACCAGAGTACTAAAACAACCTTTTAATTACTTCAGTAGCCTAATTTCACCATTGTTTGTGGAAATAGCCTGCCACTGTTTCTTGGCTATTGTCTTGATATAACATCTGTCCTGCACAGCAGTGGCTGGACCACACTGCAGTATCAACCCATAGTGTTTCGCACAACTCTCTGAAACACCCAGTGTTGGATGCTGTCCAAGGGATGATACTAGCTTAAGGTGAGCACACCTTCTTGAATAAAGGTACAGGCCAAGAAGATTCCTATGGATAAGAAAAATAAGAAATAATGGAATTGTCATCACACTTTCCTGACAGCTCAATCCCAAATGAGTGGTGGTGGGGAAAAGCTAACTTTTTTTTTCCTTTCACTAACCAGCACCCAACCACCCTATTATAAGCTTGAGGTCATTCACCTGATGTCACAGGAATAAAGAGATGTGTATATGTTTCTTCCACTGTTCATTGCATGTATGAAGCCAGAAAAGGTGGCCTGGTAACAGTGCTAACACCATAGCAGTGGGGCTTCTGGAAGGGAGAAGATCCCAGGGTGCACCTGAGCAGCAAGAAGGTCCCACTTACTGGAAATTTCTCCAGGCTCAGGGAGTCAAAATTGCTGTGAGGCAAGAGACACAGGGTGAGCAGGAAACCTAGCAGAACAACTAACCAGGTTTGTTGCCTATAGCTGCATCTATACAATGATTTCAGGAGGTTGAGAAGGAGTTATTCTTATCAAAAGATTAGTTTGAGACAGGGAGAACACTCCAGGGTGTTTTATGTCTGGGGTGGCAGCTTGTGTTGGAGGACTCTCCTGCCCACTCATGATATACTGCCACACTGTGGTAGATTGCTTCAGGTTTTAAGAACACATGGGAATTTCAGAGAAGGGCCAGTAAAAACTAGGCATAAACTTCAGGATTTCCACACAATAGCAGTAGCACTGAGGTACAGCTATCTCACAGATGAAAGGGAGCTATCAAAAAATCTAACAGGTGAAAATTGTGTTTAATAAGATTCATTACATTATCTCCTGTAGCTCAAACTAATGCAAACATACATCTGACTTAAAAGATCCTTTCCAAACTCAGAAGTTCATCCCATGTAACTCAGCATGGAACCCTTGGAGGACTAGAACTGCTGAATCATGTTTTTGCAATTCATCTCTGTGGTAGACTGTAGAAACAAATATAAAAACGCCATTTTATACAAAGCATACTTTACACAAACATGCCACTTATGATCTTTCAGTCTTGATTTTTAAAGAGGATCTTCAAAATGCCTTCTGAAGATGAGATCGGAGCTAACATTTTAAACTCTGCTGGTCACTAAAAAATGGATTCGATAGAGATATTGATTCCATGGCGCAATATAATTTTCTTTCCCTTTCACTAATATCTCCATGTTCAACAGGCAATACATTATTTTTATATTTCCTTTCCTTATCACTTTTCTCTGTTCTACACATACCAGCTACCTTTTCTTTCAGAGGTAGTTTTGCTGGTACATATCTGGGCAACTGCTTTCATTTTGCGTTTCACTCTGAAGTCTGCTAATTCTGTTTCAGAGCTGAGGAAGTCTAGTGTGTCGGAAAATTTGTCTACCATTTCCAATTATAATACCTGATTAAATAATAGATGATATCTCAATATGCACATCTGTTTTTACCTTGTCTTTAGATGACTGTTTTTAAAACAATTCAACCACATCTGCTTTTTAAACATTTCCAAAGTTGGAAGGCTAAGAAAACACAGTAAATAAAGCATACCAAGTTAAATAAAATATGAGGCATGATGAGATCCTGGTTCAATTAAACAACAAAGTGGATCAGCATATGACAGTGGAGTCATAAATAAAGATTCCCTATGAAGGTTACTCACCTTGGCTTGTGTGTAAATTTCTCTGTCTTCCAAAAACACCAGAAGATTCTGATAACAATTTGCTGTCTCTGGGTAGCTTCGTATTAGAGTAAAAAAGTGATAGCACTGTCATCCTGCAAAGCACTGTCCAACAGTTTGCCCTTAGAGTGAAAGGTGGGCTATTGTCTAAGCATAGTGTATAGACAGCATACCTTATGACACTTCCAGCTGCTGATTCAGAGAAACAAGATTATTCTGTAGGTTTCACACCACATCAGCCAATGAGTAGCAATTGTTTTATATGCCCTGGAACAGCCTAAATGGCACTTGACATTAATGAAATTGAAACTCACATAGAACACCAAGAATGAGGAACAATTAATTCAGGCTCCTCCTTGGTTAGACTTAGCAAAAAAGCCAAGGCCTATCTCAAATATCCTAAGCCAATGCTAGCTGAGAACAAAGCCCCCAGGATGTGGAACACAATTTCATGCGCCACAAACAGAATATGACTCTGTCCAAAGACATCCCTGGGTGGTGTGAAGGATGACTTCTTTCAAGTACATTGTCAGTAGGACCAGTTTTGTTAGGCTAGGAGTTCCCCCTCTTTACTGACCAAATGGGAGCAAGAATAATGAAAACAAGTAAGATATTCACAATAAATTCAGATGTCTAGTGACAGTGTAAAAGTAGTCAGACTGCTTTTAAGTTCCACATATTTGTTGTTGCTCCACATATTGTAAGCTCCACATATTTGCTGTTGCACTTAAATTACTCTGCAATGAAGCAAGACTTGCCTCTGCTGCCACCTCGATATTACAGTCACAGTGACTGAGAGGCTGGTTTGCACAATGTAGAAAAGCAAAGCAGTGCTGAGCTATTTAGGAGTTAACTATTAATATTAGAATTCCTAATAAAGTCTTATTCCTTGAAAAATGTAAATATGTTAAATTTACTTTTAAAATTCACTAAGAAACTCAATGCATGGTTACATTCCTAATACAAGAATTTTAGGGCTGTAAAAATTACTATAGTCCTAGGAAATCTGATTTTCCATCTGTGGAAATCAGTTCAAAGTACAACTTCGTCAAGGTGAAATCAGACATGACAAATTATGTACAAGAGCACATGCATAATCTCCCACATCAGGACATCCACTCAAAATTACAAAGTTTGTACCTTAATTGTTATCTGTCACACATTATATTTCACCAATTCACCTAATTATTATACATTACGTGAAGAAAGCAAACTGAAGAAAATAATCTCTTCATCTTGACTTATTTATCATAATAGATGTCAGCTGAAAAAAAAACCTTGTCCATCCGTCAATGATTCTATGATTAGTTATGTAAGAGTGAGATGCATATGTGATCTGACTTTTCTCTCACATAGTTGAGAAATAGAAAATAACGCTGCTGACATCAACAAACTATTCCACTTCTCAGATTTTAGTGACAGACACTGGTGCAGCTGTCATTTTTCTTGTGCATGCTGGCCTCAAGTTTTCAGAGCAAAACAAGAGTCAAAATCATAGCAATGTGAACCATTTTAAATATCACCCATCTCCAATAAAAAACTGCATTTCCAGAACAGGGAGCAATGTAAAACCCAAAACCTAAAACAATCATCAAGATCTTACCTCCGACTGAAGTTGTCATGATAGAACATCTGGTTTGCAACTGGAAAAGCACCTAAATCCTTGAGGTTTGTTTTTCTTAAATCCTTTTTTTTTTTTTTCCCTCCCTGTTCTCTGTCAGTTGTCTGGTGATGAGGCTTCCAGGAGCAGAAACCTATGCAGCTTTTTTCACAGTCATGGTCACATGTTGACATTATAGTTGCAGGTATGGATCTGTTAGCTAGAGACTCCATTTCTAAGAACTTTTTCCCAAGTTTGGCTTGCTAGTCACCAGCTTCAGTAAAAGAGCTCAGCTCTGTTTTTCACTGAACAACAGGGTTCCTTGGACATCTGAGGTGAGAGGTATCTTGCCACATGGTTCTGCTACAGAGCAAGCCAGGCATCAAAAATAAGACAAGATGTTTCAAACAGATGCACACACAAGTCCCAAGGCAAGCAGAAGCCCAAATCTACAACAGCAAAAGAGAGGGAAAACAACTCATTGAGTGAAAAAAGTAAAAGAGCACAATAAAAAAAAAGATAAATAAAAAGGTTTTTTTTTTTTTTTTTTTTTTTTTTTTTTTTTATAAATAGAAATAAATCCCCCCCTTTCCAGGTCAATGAATGAAGTGTTTATTTATTTATTTATTTATTTATTTATTTATTTATTTATTACTGTTACTCAGCTTCTTCTATAGACTTCTGCATGGTTGCATCCAAAAGGGCTGCACACACGATCTAGGAGCAGAAAGCTTTCATACACAGGTCATTATCTGTTCTCAGAGGCAGACACCCTTCTGTTCTCTTTTAAAGCTCCTTTCTCTCTCCAAGAGCTGTTCTAGTAACTGGAGAACAAGCAAGGCAACCTTTTAGTTCAATATTGTCTTTGCTTTGCAAGCTGTGTAAAGACTTGGATAGATGCTGCCAGCCTTCACCAAAGCACAAATGAAAATGACTTCATTTACCTGACATTTTGCAGGGCAGAGCAACCTCTTGTGCACCTAGACACTTCAGGAGGCTGTGAGGATCTGAATGCAATGAGAAGAAAGCAAGCAGAACTTGCGCCCACTTTTGCCATAGCTTATAAACATTCATCTTACACCTAGGGACAATTGACATAAGTCTAGGAAGAAGGTTTTAAGGAGCTTGGGCTGGTTTTAAGACTGTAAAGGACAGAGGGCTGTCTAGTCCCAGAGGCAAATATTTAACTTAATTCAAAGAAAAAAAGGATGAAGACAGAGCAACAACAGTCCAGCCACAGAAAATGTATGTCATGCTAATAATGTAATGTGGTAAATTTAAGCACAAAGAAACAGATCTTTGTAATACGTGCAAATCTATGTGTATGTATATAAACATGTTTGCATATAAATGCATATATGCACATACATACACATATGTAGATAGACATATATGCATGTATCTGTGTATATCTGGGAGGGGTCTTGGTCTTCTACCTGTCATCGCTTTTTTATTATTTTTAACTTCCTGCCACAATGATGAGGTTGTTTTTGCAGTTGCCATGCTCTGTTGCGTGCCAGGGAATGTACTATGTAACATCCCCACCACCACCCTTTGGCATGTTATGCTATGAGCCTTCCCCTCGTTCTTGAAACATGTCAAGGAAACAGATTCCAGCCTCCGGGATGCCCAAATTCATGTGGGATTGCTGACAACCTGATTTTTTTTTTTTTTTTTTCTAATTATTTTTTTTAAACTCTAATTTATTTGAATCTATTGTTTTGAAGAAAATAGGGGGCCCTTGTGCCTCTTAGGCATCTTTCTGAGATACTTAAAAAGCAAGGCAAATTCATGTTAGCAAACCAAAGGGGCGAGGCTGTAAACAATTCTGAAAGGAAAGAAAAAAAAATGGAAAGAAAAAGGCACAGAAGTACTAAGTCCTAGGCTAGCCTTAACTTCTGCCCACTACCAGAGTTTTGAAGGCTGTGGCATGCTGAAAACATGCCACACAAAGCTGAGACCAGTGCCACAGAGCCATCTACAAGATATTGACCTCCGTATCAGACTGGATTCAGGGGAAATGGAACTTTTGTCCAGATACATCCAACTACTACCAGAATATTGATACACAAATTAAATTTCAAGCACATTCCATAACTTCTTCCATTATTTAGTTTTAGCGGAATGTAGTACCAATTGTGAAGAACTTCATTTGTGAAATTGTAAGAGAAACATTTTTCAGGCCCATCTAGGAGTTACACAAAGGCTTGACATATAGACTCCTCAAGCTACAGTGGAGAGAGAACCAAAATGGAATTTGCCTGATATTGCATGTCACAGGCACCATGACTTCTATTGTTTTAATTTTCATAGCTTGATTACAATTTATAAATATGTCAGAGAGACCATTATCATCAAGATGCTGTATTTCCACAGAGACCACACACTTAAAACCAAACTAACAAAACATTTTACCAAGTTGGCACATGGTATCCCCATTTTCCAATGCAATTTTGCAAGCTGGGGCCCATCATACTGAGCAGTTATCAGCTTAATTTGAGTCAGATTAAAAAAATTAAAATGCTCAAGGACTAAATGTGCAACTGATTAAAATAAAATTAAGAGGTGGGTGAGCTTTTCCCAGATAAGAATATCCCACCAGAGAACTAAAAAAACTATTCCTTAAACTCCCTTGCAACTCACAGAAAGAACATCTCAACTGAGTTTAAGCTGGCAGATTTTTGCAGCACATTTCTAAAAGCTAAAACTCAGTCTTAGAGATTAAAAAAGGAGAAAAATAATAATAAAAAAAAACAGGATTTATTTATTTATTTAACCAAAAGGACATATTTTGTTTATTAGATGATGATTTAAAACTGATTTCCACTTTAATGGATGGGGTTGGGGGTGTGGGGGAAGATGTAAGCATTAACTAAAATTGGCCTTCACTCATGATTCATGATGGAAAATCACAATCAACACAAATCTATACTGTGTATCCAGAATACAAAACCAACCATAATATATATCCCAAGGAGAACATGAAAAAAAAACATTTCTTCCTCAACTTAGAACAGTTGCTAGCAGAACTACTAGAAAATTTCAAGAATTATAAACTTGGAATTATTCATAGCCTACTGGAAATGTCCCAAACCACCATTTTTATATGTGAGGGAAAAATGTGTGTTGCCAGTAAAAAGTATCCTACTGAAAAGGAGACCTAGTTACAAAAATATAAAGAAAATGAATATTTAAATAAAAGAAAAAAAAATGAAGAAGTGGTTAAAAAGAAGTAGTTAAAAAGTGGTAGCAACTTGTTAAAGCAATTTATAAACTCAGTGTGATCTCAACAGGCAAAATAATTAAGGACAACAAGATGGAATTTTAAATAAGAACAAGAAGTGCCTGACCATGGATTAAATACATTTCAAGATACAGGAAAAATCACAAATAACACTGGAGATAAGTTATAAAATATAAATGTCTACTGAATATTTCTAATGATAATTATTGTAAGAGAATGCATCTATTCTACATAATACAAAACAATGAAAAAAAGTTTTTAAAAATAGGCCACATCTGCCAAGATTAAAGGTAGGCATAAAAAAATCAGCAGGTCTGGCAAACTTACCCTTACCCCCACAAAGCCTAGAACTGTTTAGCTGAAGGGCTCTCCAATTCATTAGCTTTTATAATTATTTATTATTTTTTAAAAAATAAGTCATGGAAAACTGGAATAATTCCAACAGATGGGAGTACTGCCAAGAAAAAGAAAATCCCAGGGCTGGAAAAGAAAACCCCGCAATGTGCAACTTCAAAAATATATCATCTCAATTTGTTGAAGAACATCTCAAAAATGTTGATCACTGTGCAAAAATGGTATGAGAGTAGACAGATTTTTCTTCTGAAGCAGCTTCTACAATGAACACTGGAATAGCTAACCATATAGACCAATGAACAGTCTCATCATGAACTTTTCTAGATGGTTATTTCTTTCCACAACATATTCCTTCCTTTCCTACTTTCAGCTCCTTAGGCTGAAAGTCTTTGCAGTCAAAACCTCAGGCTAGGTGGTGGGTGGGAATGGTCTCTAGTGTCTTCAAAAGCCTTTGACACTATTGTGCCCATCAGCAAAAATATGCAGTCATCATGCAAACAAACTATCAGTGCAGTCACTTGGAGGATGAAAGCAGGATCTGGCCTACAGAGATTAAATGAATGTTTGCAGATTCTTGAGATATCTCTCCGAATGAATGAAAAATGTGAAAAATAATTAAAAGCACAGCTTCACAGCTGAGACCTTGAACATGGCATTTCATCTGGAGCTAATGTTTATGAGAAGTTACACTCTGTCCACCTTGGCAAAAGGTTATAAATTTGCAATTAATAATTGTGCTGCTATTAATCTTTGAATGAACTGGAACATAGTCATTTAATGGAGAAAGTCTTCAGAAAGTATATGCATGTGGATGAGTACAGAATCCTTTCAGGGAATGAAATGGGAAAACTGGCAAGAAGTGTTTTTAATGGCTTGTTATTAAAATGCTGGTATTCTGGTCATGAATTAACACTCAAGACTCCCCCTTTTGAATGAATCCTTTTGGAGTTAGCTGCAGCAGTAACTAAGCCTGTTCCTGCCCCATCCATCTGGAGTAGTGTCTACTCTTCAGTTATAGCAGATCAGAGCTCACTGTCATGATATAACTTGCTCCCACCAGTGGCTCAAGCTCAGTCCTCTGCCATTTCAATAAGCCAGTGGTGAGGTAAAACATATTCTCATTGCCACTCATTGAATCTCAGGGTAGAGAGATAGTGGCAATATCACGTAGTCTGGAGGTATAACCAGCACAATACCCTGTCTGTTATCTTAAATCTTCCCTTACAATACTTTTAGTTCAGCAATGAGGCAGCCTCAAGCCAGGGTGAAGGACCATTAGGGAAACGTGCGCAGTTCCTGCCATCAACATGCACAGTGGCAATCAGTATCTCAGGCATTCTACCTAGATTATGTCCTTTATCTGTATTTTCCCATTACCAAGACCAAAGAGATATGAAGCCCTCACCCACAACTTGCTCTGGAGCCATAGTCCAAAAGCTATGGGTCCATACCAATGCCTGCCTGAGAACCCAAGATTAATGCTAAAGGTCTTCCTGACAGCTCTGGTGCAAAGTTTCCAACTCAGTCTTTCCTGGTACCTTCACTTTCTTCTTTTTAAAGTAACCCACCTGAATATCATCTCCATGAAATGTCCTTTAAAGACTTAATAGGCAAAGAAGAACAAAGGTTCAACACTACGTTTGATTCTAACTTAAAAAACACAATCCTTAAACATCTCTGAAAGTTAATTTTACTGTCCCTATTAGAACCAAGTTACCTGTTCAGTGTGAAGAGAAATCACTTTCATTTATTTATTATCCCCACTTTTGCATAACATGGGGGCAAACATACACTTTGTTTCAAGAAGTCAGTAAGAGAGAAATTATATAAATATATTCTATAAATTTTATATATATTCTATAAATTTTATATATTATATATATATATATGAGAGAGAAAAAAAGTGACAAGCAGAGAAGTTTTGCCCTTCATAAACCTTAGTGTTTGCTACCTCTTTGGAACCATGCGAGTAAAGAGCCTGAGCCTGATCAGGTGCTACACTTTTACGAAAGTGGTGAGCAACCAAGTGCAAGTGTATTAAGTGGTGTAATGGGAAGTGAAGCTGAAAATATTTGTCAATCACTTTCTTGAAGAATGCAAAGTAATGGACAGCCTTCTCAAGTTTGATGGACATTTCTTTTCAAAAGGCAATTTCTTCCCTAAGAATATGTGCTCTAACCAGAAAGCATTCTGGCTGTTTAATGGCTTCAGCATACGATGTGGCATTTTGACATGAGCATAATTACTACACTGTCAAAGATAGGATATCCAAGTTCACAGAAGTATCAATAGGTTCTGTATTTCAGAGCCTAGAAAGTCCTAGTGATCTCTGATAGTACCAGGAGAAAATCTCTTATCATCATGTATAATATGTTTTAATCCTTGCCCAGTGAACATCACAAGCTATCCAAGAAATACCTAATAGAGACAAACAAAGAAGAACTATTTAAGACTATTAGAATGTGAAATTTCAGCTGTGGTTAATTTTGTTAGGTAATACAAATAAGCCTTTTGCTTAAGAAAAGAATGTTTTACCGATTCCATGCAGTCTTCAGGCAGTTTGATTAGGGTTAGAGAACAATGTAACACTGGCTGTAACATTGTCATTTCTCCAGAGAAAGACTCTTTTTGTTCATGCTACCTGTATCTGTATTGCCTGGGCTGTAGCTCTTTCTCACTCCTACAATAAATTTTATTCCAGGGTAGGTAAAGACTAAGATATGCCTCTAGAAAGTATTCAATTAAGTCACCTTTCCTAATCCTTTTATAGCAAGATTATAACACTGAAATTATTTTTTGCACGATTACGAGGGATTTCTTCTCCCTGTTTCAAAGTTTTTGTCAGCTGAAACAAGTGCATTCTGTTTTTAAATACTCATTCCTTAACATTTATAGGCAGTTAATAGTTATTAGCACACATTGTGAAACTTACAATTCTAAAAGGCATTTAGACAGTGCTAATACAAGAGCAAGCCTGTTTTATTTCTCATTTCATTTGTTGAAATATAATAGAAGATTATTATGAAGATTGATGGAGATGATCCCCAGCTTAATTGTTATAACCAAATGATCATTGCGCACTGATGCAGAAAATGAAGGGTGTATCAGGTCAGGAAGTATGCTCAGAGGCAAAACCTTGATTCTGCAAGGCCACAGGAAATCATATTAACTGTGGAGAAGTAATTGATTATTTTCACATATTGGCCTTTTCATAAGACACAACTTTCACTTATCTGCAGCCATGCAATGACCAAGAATTTTTGAGTTTGTATCCTGACTTGACTCCCCTTAATCAAAAAAAAAAGTAGAAGACAAAATGAAGGGGAAAAAAACAAGTTAGAAACAACAGAATACTAGTTAGTAAATCATAAATCAGGAAAAGTGGGCAAACAGAATTCTCTTCTGATAAACACTCCTGGTAATAGCTAGAAACATTAATCAACCACAATGTAATCGAATGGTAGCAAGTAGAGCAACCCAATAGTAGAGGACATAAAAGGGGATATGGCTGGTGGTAAGGACCCAACATTCAGATTACGTGTGTCCTGGGGAGATTTTAATTCAGAGTTATTCTAGTTTCTTCCTACAGGCTAAACACCAAGTAGCTGCTGAAGGGCATCTTCTAGTTATGTTTCAGACCACAGGATTTCAGTTCATGGGCTTTATAATCTTTCACAAGGGGAAACAAAAACATGGAAGCAAGGACAAAGAAGCCATCCTTCTTAAAGTGAACTCCTGATCCAAACAAAAATGCTAATGTGGATGTTCCTAGTATTTCTATGCACAGAGACACAGCGGACAATGCAGCAGAACAATAAAAATGCTGCACTTGCAGCCATGTACTGTGCTACCATGATGTCTATAGTAATGGATATCAGTAGTATTGGCCCTGCATATTTTAGCTTCTACTCCATTAGTATGTGGGTGTTAGCTCTACAGGCCTTTCTATTCCAAGAGAGTGGAGGAGGAAGTGCTTGAGATATACTGAGTTCCTCTCACCTTTCCTTTGCATCTCTTCATCAAAGCACCTACCAGTAGAGCATGGTAATCTGTGGTCTTGTAAGGCTGGGTGAGAAGCAGGAATGTCACCATCATGGAAGATTAAAGTGGCACTATCCATTACTAGAGGACAGTTAAGTTTTCTCCAAGGAAGGTTTAAACAAGTTGTGAGTACAATATTTCATTTCACTTGAGCAGACTGACTTTCTTACCTAGAGTAGCAACATTTTTTTCACATGGGCTAATCTGCAGCAAGCACCATTTTTACATAAGCCTTCAGTTACAAACCATCTAATTTAACTAATATGGCTGGTTTCCGTAGTGCATTTTTCTAGGAGTGCATTTAAGTAACTAGGAGCTAGTTGTGAGAAACAAGGAAGTAAAATTTAATGCAAAATCTTTCAAAACTTACCATCAATTCTCCTTGATGTTCATATCTTCATCCAAGAATGGAACGAGAGGAGGGTTTAAAGACTTTTTATAAGAGATTAGTGTCTTTTTATTCCCACCATTGTCTCTGAGCTTTCCTCTTGTTCATAAAACACAACGTCCTTAGAGGGGGGCTGCTATCCACGAGGCCTGGCACGCTCCCACACAGGTCTTACCTGGACTTTTTCCAGCATTCAGACGATATTAGTCCTCCAGGAATAACATTCTCTGTATTTACACCCTACCAAAACAACCTCGTCGATCTTTTAAAGATTCTGAGTCTGGAGTAACTGAGGTCCATGTTGTTTTCAGGCATAACATTTTCTTTTGAAATAGAGGACAAAGACTGAAAGTCCCTAAAATGACCTGCAGTAAGGTCAAACAGTGAACTCAGAATATCAAAGTGGCAGCCCACGTAGAGAAAAAATAAAGGTGATGTATAAAGAAAACAGACCTCAAAAATGAAATACAATACACAAAACAAAATAAAATACCCCCCCCCCCCCCCCCAACACATACCCTAAGTACCAATATCATATTTATTATGCTTCCTGATTCTGGTCACATAGGTGGTGATGTTTTCTGTCAGCAATATAACCTGTAAGTAGCTGAACACATTGGCAAAGCTTTGAAATGTGGATCAAGTTTCCATGTGAATAAAATGAAATCAGTTGTTCAGCCTTAGGAGTCAACTGTTTGGAAATAGCAGCTTTATTCAGCTACTGACAGGAAGCAGACTTTTACTGGATATTGCAACTAATATTTGTTTTTTCATAATTTAAAAGACACTACTTGGCCAATTTACTACTTAAGTTTACAGTTCATTACACTTGATGCAGATATAAAAGCTGTATCTGATAAAATCATCTTTTGAATAAAATTAATGAAATTACTTTCACACATAGCCTAGCACTGTGCTAGCTTTAAAATTTAATGCAAAATCCAACATATGACCTTTTAACATTCATTTTATTGTCATACATGATGAAAAAGTCTCTATGAAGGCTTTTGAAATGGAGAATTTTCAGAATTGGTTATAGCTCTTACGAAAGGCTCTGCAGTAACTGATCTGGAATCCAAAAGTCCTTTTCCTGCCTCCCCTTCAAAAAGCAAGCACAGTGCAGGGGCACAAGAGCACTAGCTCCTTATACACAATTTTGACAGTATTATCTCCCAGTATCTTTGTGCATGAACTACAGAAACAACATCTAGGCACAGAAAAATAGCTAGCTGCTTCTCCATGCATGTTCACCTCCTGCCCTCTTTGGTCGTAAAGCCAAAAAGGTTATAAATAGTGATGGGTAGATGGGTAGTACCTGACATGGACACCTGTGGGGTTAAGACCTCAGATTATTTCACAGGTTGCTGAACAGCTGCCTAAAGTATCTTTTCTATCTCTCTATCTCCCCTTCCTTTTTTTTTTTTTTTTTTTTTTTTTTTTTTTTTTTCACTCCTGCAGAAATATTTATACAGAAGAGATGAGCTTAAGCCAGCAATCTAGAAGAGATCTGAATCTTAATAAGCAAGAAGTAGCACTGCTTTTCCCTAAGGAGATCAATCTGTGAGAACAAGATTTTTCTCTCTGGTTGGATAAGTGTATGGAGAAGGCCACTAAACTGATTAAGGGTTGAAGGAAAAAATGCTTCACAAATGGCATATTTAGCTTATTACAATGGCAATATTGCCATGGGGAAAGAAACATTCAGTGAGATCAATACCTAGGTCAGCCAATACTATTCATGTACTTGAAAGCTAAAAGACTCCCCCTTGAAAGAGGGTGTGTTGTGGCTGTATTGCATGCATATTCCCCCAGACTCCTAAGAGCCTCCAAGGATCTTGCAGCAACCTGTGCTCAGGTAGCTCTGCCAGTGCATTACACTACTCTACAACATGTTAGAGTGGCAATTAAGCTGTGTAAAGTGGACAAAAGAGGATGCTGAATCACAGGTTCTTCAGGGCCATGAAACAATTTAATCTGTCTGAAGTAAGTCTGCTGCAGAAAGCAGATTTAGAAGGAAGGAGTCACACAGATGGGGGAGTGCAAGCAAAGCATTTCTCTGACTGGAGAGCATCTGGCATACCATTAAGCTACACTTAAATAACTAACAAGCTAAACAAAAGTTTAAGTAGCACATGATGTGTGTCTCTTAGACCGACCTGAAAAGTAACAGCTGAAGACAAGTCACAGGATGTTTAACTACTGCAGAGCCCAAACATCCAAACATGCTTAAAATGTAGCGAGAACCAAAGGAATACAAAAAAGCAAGCAGAGGGACTATTCAAGTCAAAATGATAGATATGATGGAGAATTGGAGTTGTTAATGTAAAGGCAGAAAAAATAATTAATGTACTGCAGACTGCAATACAAGGACAGAAAGAAGGCTGAGTAGCTCCTATCATTGACCTTCAGTAAATGTATTATTATTATTATTCTTTAAACCAAGCTTTAAATCTTACCCATTTCTAAGACAGGATGCAACACTGCTTTTCCACTACCAGGTAATTTTGCCTCTCTGCACAAAAGTTGGATAGTTACACCACAATAATCAACTCTACAGTCCCCTGAGACTTTTACATAGAACGGATATTTATGCTAGTTTTTAGAAACAGAAAGGCTAAGCAGCTCTCATGCAACTCTGGAGTGCCAGTAATTCTGCATCTAAGATCCTGAGGAATGAGTCTCTCGGGATTTCTTTTCTCATTTGATAAAAGTAACAACAACAAAAAGCTCCTTCCTTCATCCCTCCCTTCCTTCCTTCCTCCCTCCCTCCCTTCCTCCCTTCTTTCCTCCCTCTCTTCCTCCCTCCCTCCTCCCTTCCTTCCCTCCCTCCCTTCCTTCCTTCCTTCCCTTTCTTCCTTCTCTTTCCTTCCTTCCCTCCTTTCTTCCTTCTCTTTCCTTCCTTCCCTCCTTCCTTCCCT